>CM043017.1:129043267-129748652 GCA_023690525.1 Holotrichia oblita | reverse complement strand
TGAAGCTAACTTTATATTTTTGAAATTATTAAAGAAAAGTTTAACTAACGAATAAAACTAATTTCCACTTGAGTTCACCCCAATTCCTTTTTATGTTGATACTATTCTTCAACTTTCACTTGCGGCTCTCTTAAATATTTAAGGGTGTATTTCTGGTGGTTGTATCAATAATTATTATACAAAAATGTGCATGGCTAACTGCTTCATCATTAACCTATTTACCCCAAAAAAATTAGGTAGTTCCAAATTTTCGAATCTTAAAATCTAGTTGAAATACATTACATTTCTTTTAAAACAAAACTGGAGTTTCATCAAGTATTTTTCCAATATTCAGCGACCATCAGTTTTTGATAAGCCTGGAATAAAACATCGAAATTTCTTTACTAATTTCTCCTCACTATAACAGTTAGGTTGGCGATCATCTTCGTTTACTTTTGATCTCTTCTGTTTTGTTCCTATGTACTATTATACTTCGATTTTAGCGAAGTTTTGGAGTTTCTAATTGGTTTAGTGTAGAAACTTCGTCCTAAATTTAATAATTGAATCATACGATTAACGATATTTTCAATGATAATTATTCTAATTTTCGATGATGTAGTGTTTATAGATTTTTGATCAATAAGTGTGACAAGCTTCTGAAGTAAATATAACGTGCAAATATATTTACGAATAACAAGCACATAAGTGAATTGTATCATATTTACTAATACTAATCAGCTAATAATTAAAACATGAGATAATTCCTGATAAATATACATTTTTTTATTTCATTAAACAGATGAGTTTCACAATCGTTACAGATTAAATTAAATTATGAGATTTATATTATACAGGTACCATATTAACCAATTTTATTTTTTTCCCTGGTTTTAGTTATTTCGGGGTCACCGTGTTACCAGAGTACACAAGCTCCTATAAATCTTTGATAAGATTACATGTTTATAGTGTGATCCGCTAAATGGTACACATTTGTACGCGTATTTGCACAGCTATTTACGCTTACTCGTCTCGACTTTTTTTTTTTTTTTGTTACAACACAGCTTATTGTCTAATTGTGTAAGTTTGTAAAAGTATTGTTTAAGAGAGTGCACGCTTTCTGTCTAAGATTTTGATCTCGCACGCCAAAATCACATAACAATTACTGTTTTATTTATATAATAATCACAACAATAGTTCTCCATATCAATGAAAGAATCCGTCAAAGAGCTATTCTGTCACTGTATATGTCTACTCTTGATGAAATGTTTTATATCGGCCACTATCAATAAGCGCCCAAAAAATTATATAAACTCTAATTTATTCAAAAGGAAATTCTGCGAAATTTACAATAATTACCATCGCTGACATTGCAATGTAATTGTACAACACGTTTCGTATTCGTCTCAGAGTCTATAAATATTTACTAATAGGATTATAGTGTATAGCTACCGTAATGGGTAACATTTTATAGTGACCCATAAAAAATGAAGTGTGTAATATAAATTTAGCTCCTGTTGGTCAGGCCATTGACATAAAATATTTGATGTTAATTAGAGTATTAGTGCTAATTGTCTTGCTATGTACCTGTATACTTTATATTACAAGTAGTTGTATCAAACTTTCTCTTCAACAAATAATGACATTTCATAATCATATTAAATATATTTAATAGTTTTCAATTTTCCCCAAACAATCAAATTTACTATAAAATGTAGAATCTGAATTCTTAGTCGACTATTGCAGTAAAGTTTAGATTATTTGTGACTCTGAAATCGTAAATCCTACGGTTTAGCCTGTTAACTAGTTTTCTGGATAACAAGTTTCATTTGAAAATATTATTTTCATGGTTAACAATTTTGCTAATACAAAGTAATAACATCGCAATAAATTTCTAAGCAAAAAGTCATCTTTATGCAGAATTTTCCTCAAAGAATTCACCTCCATTTTGCTCAATAGTAATTATTCTTGCCTACCGAGTTTTAATACCTTAACCGCCAAACCAAAATAGCAGTAACCGAATAGCGTGTCTCCAAAAAGTTTGGTGCAGACTTCGATGACTTCAAATTAAATAAAAATGAAATAATATCAAGTTGCCTTTGATAACAAAAGTTTGCTTGCATTGGTTATTGTAAGTACCTATATATAGTCCATTGCAAAAAAGTAAGTCATCTTTAATTCAGCCGTGTAGTTACAGTTTATGTTCAATTTCAATATAAATTGCCATGAAACTATAATACATCAAATAAATTTTGCATCGAGTAGTTTATGATTATAAAAACGTATTCCTTAGTTTGTATTTGCATATCACTTCGTTATCAAAATATAGGTATTTAGATTTGAACTTTTTCATTTTTAAGATCTTTTTCCCTGAACATAAATCGTTTATGATTGAATCACATTTTCGTAATGAACAAAAGTTTGATGGACATATGCTTTTGGAGAGAAGAATTTCAAAACGTCCTTTGTACAACCGTAATTGGGTCAAGGGTTTAGGTGTGTTGAAAAAACAGCGACTGTTGTCTATACGACTTTATTTGCAACTTGTAGTACGACAAATAGTACAACACATTGTAGCGTCTGTAGGCGGCTTTAGTAATCATCTCAGACAATTATTGTAACAACGGCATATATTATCTTATTTTATTATTATTTAGTTATCAAAATAGTATTAGAATAAATTTGACTTGTCCTACTTTCGTTTGCAACAGCCCACACGCAGAGAAATATTATCTTAAGTTAAAACGGACTGTTTCAGTTCAAAACAATCCCGTATTTGTATATCCGCAAAACTATAGCCAGGAATGAAATTTTGGCACTATAGGTACTAAAGTCGATGAGGGTCACTCGCCTAAAATATTTTCAAGATGGCGGCGCTTCGGGATATACCGGAAGTAAGCACCAACTTCGATATTTTAAATAGAATATCCTGTATATTGACATGTTTTTAGATTCTACGTGAAATTCTAAATATATTTCATGTATAATGTAATGTACCTAAGTCTAACCCTTTTTGACTTAATTACATTCTTATGCTAAATTTGACGTTTCCAGGCAGATAATTAATTGCACTTTTTTCCATATAAGGATTAGTTTATTATTTATTTTGAAGTAAGGTTCAAGTAGATGATCTAATTAAATACTATTTGTATAAAATTGTTAACAATTATTCATACAGAGTGTTCGAAATACACGTCTGAAAATGAAATCGGAAAAATTACCGAAAGTCAATTTTTTTAATGGAAAGTGGCAATTTTTGTAATTTTTCTTGTTAGGCATTAAAAGTAAGGGTAACTTTGTATAAATATGTCTATTATAAAAATGGATAGTTTTCGAAATATTGGCAAGTTAGTATTTTTATCTTCTATACAATACATACTATTTGCGTTAGTTTTTTTTTATTAGTTAGCCATGACAGCATTTACAAAATTATAAATTGTCAGTTGTCGAATAAAAATCATTTACCTTATAATAATTACAATGTCATGCCGAAGCGCTTAAAGTATACAAAAATGTCTCGAGGTTCAAGGGCGCCAGTTTGATCATTTATTTAAATAATTGTTTTTATTTAGTTATTGCATGTATTATTAAGTTTTCTACGTAGATGGTTTCATTATTTTCGTTATTAATAATTGATTTATTTCTCTGCATCTCTGCTTTTACGAATACAAAGTTTCTAAAGTTTTCTATAATACATTTAATGGAATTGTAAAGACGGTTTCCGTTTTTGCGGTTATGGAGTTGCAAATGTATCACATGTTATTGAAATAACTTTATTACATCCCCCATAAATAATGAACAAATTTCAATAATCATTGTTTGTATAATTTAAGCGCCCCGGCATGACCAGTTCTCATCGTTGGGTCACAGGTTTACTTTTCCCCATATTTACTTATTAATAACAAATATTATTCAACGCCAACTACTTGCCAACGTTCTTAATTATATGTCCATCAGTACCGTTGGAAAAGTGACTGTTTTGTTATATTTCGGGCAAAATCGGATTAAGAACGCGTCAGTACAGATGTTCTACAGAGAATTCTTGGTATTATTTGTTTTTGAGCTGAAAGAATTACATATACAGGGCGTATAAAATGAAATCAAATAAGTGTTTGTTGTTTTGAATATTGTTCTTAATTATATGACCACCACTGTAGATCTATGTAATTCTGCCAATACGTAATGAATTGCATTGATATATATGGCCTAGCTTTGTAAACGGTGTTTTATCCTCTGATGAGGTATCATTTATCCTTAATAGCATTGTGGACAAACACAGCTCCTGGTATTAGTCTAAACACAACACTAATTGAATGATGGGAATACAGCTAGTTTCTACTTAGATATACTCTCCACTGTGCTATAGCCGAATTAATTAGTTAGTTTCCTTATCCAAGCAACGACTAGATATGTATGTATGTATTAACGACGTCTGGTTTCAACAAGATGGAACACCACAGTATTCTGGTGTTGGTATCAGAAACTACGGAAATGGAAGCATTTTGGGAACATGGATAGTTAAATAAAGACGCAATGAATGGTCTCCTACGAGTATATCACCAGATCTTATTTCTCTAAAATTTGAATTTGTTATATATTCTAGCTTCAGAAGATCTTGAGGGCAGAATAATTTTAGTATGTAATATAATTTCACTTAATAATTGCCTCATGTTTGTCAAATAAAATTCAGGGATTCTCGCTAGAAAAGTACCAATGATATCCACGAAGGAAATCGTTTTCTTGCAAAAAAAGAAAGATATTTCATGCCAACACAATTGTTAAGTTGATGTTTTTACTAAAATCGAATCCGTTGAATCGAATGCGATGAGTTTTCATAGAAAGTACTCGTCAGAAGCTCTCAGAAACCCTCTTACCTGTCACATAAAGAAGATAGAAAATTGCTGACAAGATGTGAACCCCGGGGCAAGTATTTCCACAGAAAAAAATGTATTGATTCTGCGTGAGAGTGAATGGATTGGGGGATAAAATCTTCAATAATTAGTTGATTATATATCACTATTATATACTATTATTGAAATATGAAAAATCTTTCCTACTTAATTACATTTAATAATTGATTTCGTAAGAAAATGATTTTTTTATCAGGTTTTTTTAAATGTGAATATCCTACGTTATCTCCTGGTGTAGATATGTACGTCATTTTTGTTTGTAGTTCACTACTCACTGGTGCTGTACATTGATATCAGTTTCAGGTTATATAACTTTACAAACTTGTAATGTGGATGTAGTTATCACTATGTGTATTTTAGAATGAAATTCTTTTAAAATCGATCATAACAATATAGTGGAAAAATAATGGCTAATTCAGAATTATTTACTAACAAGAAGCGAATCATAAATTTATAATTTAATGAACAGTAAACAGAATATACTTAATACAAATACCTAGGATAATTGCTATTAATGTCACTTATATAATACTAATATATGCTATAATAATTTATTACGTACACATGCATTAGTATCTGCAATTGACACAAAAGTACAAATTAAATACCTGTACGTATAGAAACGTACGAAATTGTTATAACTGACGTATTATTCATGTTACGCCTTTTCTTTAATTAACACATAGTTTTGTTGATAAACAGGCTGATATTTCAGTGCGATAAGATCCAATATATCCTTTATCCTCAGATAAATAAAAAAGATTCTTTATAAGGAAATCTTAAGCAGTTTTGAGTACTATATTTGAAAGTTATATTCTAATATACAGGATGTTCTCCTTCAATTTTTACTTAACGTAAACCGTTTTTGTCGTTAACAAGCAGTTCTTTTGTATATATTCTCTTATAATCAAATTTTATTTATTTTGAAGCAATACTAAACGAAATTAGACATGTATCACGTACACAATATAATGAATAATGTTAAGTGTTTTACTACGTGTTATTTGTTTTATATACATACATTATTGACTATCGACTTACATATTTACATAATTTATTATGAACTACATACATTTATGTATTTGTTTTTCCTACTCCTCGTAGCGCGTTGTATTATGATATAAAGCTACCTGCAAGACTACATACTTGATATGTTGCAAACGCATGCATGCATACCATTGAATCAGATCGTTCCGGTTAATTAAGCCTATCTTTAATAATTGTCAACATAACTCGGACGTCATCTGCTAATGTCGGTAACGATCTAACTTGACATTTAATTACATCAATCTAGCAATTATCATTCATTAAATAAATCCGCGATAAAGCAATTTTTCCAATACAGCTTCTAAATGTAAACGATGCATAAATACGTATAATAATAAAAAAATAAATGCATCGAATTTTCTTAATAAAAAATAATTTAAATATAGGTGGTAGACGAGTAGATTTCGTTCATTTTTTTAAACAGATAAGACAATAGAAAGTTTTTAAATTTTGTTTTCTTAGTTGGCTTAGGGTAAATCGGCACAACCAACAAAATTTCAACAGTACTCATACCGTGTGACATCGTTACAAGTAGAGTCGGCAAAGAGGGGTAAATTTCAGTGCAGTGAGAATAAAGTGGAGGGGGCCGAGCAGCAGTATCAAGGCGAGCATTCAGTAACGTTTACGTGCGCACGCTTCCATTAAATCACAAACTGAGTGGCATCTATTAAATATTTGAATAATTAAATATGTTACCACACTTGTTTCCGTCAAATGAGTACGGTGTGCGGAAGAAATATATTTTAATGATGAAAACAACCGTTCCACATCGAGTGCAAATTTAAAATAATCGTTGTGACAACGAAATGAATCTTTCGACTCACCTTCACAAATTTGTCATCATATGAGAAAATCTGAATCCTTGTCAATAACACTTTCAAATAACACATAACCGCAATTTTTTATCTTTCAATTTTGCTTTAATTTTATTTTCGACATAGTCATAAGATGCATAACATTTCTTAACGATGCCCCACTTGGTAATTTATAATCCGAATATTTGCTCCAGAAGGAAACACATGCTTCTTAGTCTAGTAAAGTGAACGGTAGATTATATAGAATAAAACAAACGCCTATATCAAATGTTAAATGTTCACTGTATTGTTTGCCACGGATTGTAGATACTGTTAAGCACTCACAACGACCAGTGGAATAATACTGAAGAAGTGTGCTTTTGATACGGACGCTCGAGTTTCCGTGCGATTCCTCTACGTTGCTCACCACACTGCATTGGAAATTGCCCCTCTTTGCCGAGTCCAGTGCCGAGTCTATACCTTGTTTTTTAATAAGAGGGACAAAATTTTAAATCGCCCGCCAAAATAGAGGTTTATGATTGGTTAGATGAGAGTCATGTTTACACTGCTCAAATTTGTCAATTTTACTGCCGCCATATTGTAAACACAGCTGATTGAGTAAATATCTTTGTAAAGTATTTTCCAATTTTTATGTGTTCCTAGGGTATTCAAGCAATAAAATAAGTTTTTTAAGAAACTATTTGCTTGCGATAATGGATTCACAGCCTATTACAAGTGAATTATCAATATCGCCTCCAAAAAAGCGTGGACATTTGTCGGTACAAGAAAGGCAAGCTATATTAAACATGTATAAGAAAATTATTGGTGGTTGTCCTAGAAAAAAAGAACACAGATGGCAATGCAAATATTAAGTAGTATACTTATACTGTGTATTTATATTCCATAATAAGAATAGTGTTTAGCGAATAACTCATGAATATAAAACCAAAGGGCTAATTTCACCACCATCAAAATGATTAGAGAAAAAATCAGTGCTATCTACATTTGACGATACTGTTCAATATTTGATAAGACGAGGAGTACGGTTTTTTTTTGTGATGGAGAGCTTCCTACACTAAACAAGAATTTAATGTAATTAAAGGAAGATGAAAATATACCTCAAATGAGTCGTTCTACTTTATATAAATTAATGAGAATGCTTAATTTTAAGTGAGTTTCGGTATTAAATTATTTAAATGTTTTATATACTATTTATTTATATCCATATATTATCCAATATATTATTTATATGAAACTTGGCTTAATGAAAGACTTACAAAAGCAAAAGTGTGAGTAATAGTAAGTTCATATACAGGGTCAAAACTTTGGATATCTTTGTCAAATACTCTACATGTATTATTAATAATCCTATTACATTCTCCATGAATGGAAAATAAATCTAAAATGTCGTTTCTTTTCTGTAATCTATTTCATTTGTTATTTTTCTTGACAGATATAATCTGTGTGTATTTATAGTACAAATACAATATCAATTCTTTTGACATTCAAGGATTACTAATATTTTAAATGCATTAAAAAGCATATTTTTAGGACTTTCACCAGGAAAGTATTTATAACTCGGAAACCGTAAAAAATACAAGCTAGTATGTCTAATAAGGAATGATAGAGAATTATTAAGTGTATTCAAAAATACAATAATATATAGGTGTTCCATTTAAAAAAAGTGACTTAAATCGACGTAAAGTTTGGTTCATTTTGGACCAGCCTGTATAAATTATGATAAATTTTAGGACGTAAATTTGATGTATACTATTTCGGCTAATAACATGCCAAATACGAGGTCTTTAGCTACAATGACTTCAGAAATACAGAATTTTGAACATAACGTTGCAATTAGCGCTATATTTGAAAAAATTTGAAAAAAATGGACATAGGGTGTTTTAGTAGGTTTTGATGCAGAATTGTATGCCCGACACAAAAAACTCGTGAAAAATATACCATGCTATTTAAATTAAGAAAGTTAACATCAACTCCGGTAAACCGAAAGTGGTACAATGGCGCAAATAATTTTGCTGATGAGTCCAGATGATATCAGTTAAAATTACAAGTTTTCAGAAATGTTGAATTTCAAGAACATCAAAAAGTTCTGTGAATGACTCTGTAACTCATATTTCATTTCATTGTATCTATTATTTAAATTTACCGCCAACATTTTCAGTTATTAAATTTCTAATGTGATGCGGGCTGAAGCGTTTTGTCTTATTAAAAAACAGAGTATAGTTACAACTGCAGTCTTTACGCAGTTCAGAACTATACCCGCTAGTGTGACAAAAATCAACTAGAATGTTTACTATAATATTTTAAAAATTGACCAAAGTCATCATAAGCAAACACCGACCCATTACTTAAAAAACCTTCAGTTTAGAGACTTTTGCTAGTTACTGTATCCCTTTATGAATGACATATTTAAAAAACTCATTATTGTTACTGCATGTTTTTAGTCGGTGAGTGGCCTTTTATCGTCTGCATAATTTGTCTTCTACAAAACTTTCCATTGCCTCAACAGACCTTTGGAATTTGCAGATTAATTTATAGTTATCGCAAAGAATTGATTAGCACTCGTGCTATAGAATTACTAATATCTTGTTTAAATATGCTTATTTTATTTATAATATATTTAAGAATAAGGGTATTATGAGAAAAGTATACTTCGAGGTGTTAATATATCCCATTTTTCAGTTTAAAGCATAGGTTTAGATTATAATGTATGAATTACAACATGTGGTATTTAATTACACGCAAAATACGTTACTGTTCATCGATTGTACAAAGTAGATAGTTTTATTAGCAGGCGTTTTGCACAATACCATGATAAATATCAAGTGCGTTTATTACATAATCTTATCTACAGATGTTTCTGACCGATATCATATTTTACTTTCTTATATTTTCTAGTTGGTATATGTAGTTTGAGTGCTATGGTTTTATTAAATGCATCTTAGTCGCTTTCATATATTAAAAATATTAACACGATAAACGATATTAACCAACATATTTTTGCTAAGTGCTTGCGAGATAAAAGTAATCAATGCTAAAACGAATTGAATATATTTTGCAAGATTAGAGCCAGGAAAAGTTGGCTGGGGTGCATTTTTTCCTGTACATATGTGCACACCATGTCTTAAATAACGTACCATACATTAAACTCATAAGTTTAATCGTACCTATGATAATGCATAAAGAAGACCGCAAATAATTAATAAAAACTCCGCCAAAGGATGCAGAAAGCCGGCACTAGAATTTACTCAATAAATTTAAAAATGTGGTCAAAATGACTGGTTAAAATTATTGAAGACAATACACATTACATATTAAAAATAAGTTCAATCAAGTTTCAATGTACATAAGTTCAATGTAAAAACATAACTAGATCATACGGCTGTATATTTCGTTAAATGTTTGCAACTAATTTGAACGATAAGTTAATTAGAAGGAAAAACCATTCGGTTAAAGAACGAATTAGTGAACGAACTATTTATTTTCATAATATCTGTTAAAAAAAAATTGAAATATTTCTTAGAGTAAATTTAGACCTAGTTTACGGCTGTATATTTCGTTAGGTCTGATTTCAAGGATGGTGTTCGTGTCACAAACTAGTTCGATAAAAAATTTCTCGAAAGATAGATTAGTAGACGAGACGCATTGTGTGGCTTTCTAGATCACCAGATTTGACTTCTCCAGACTTAATTCTAGGGTAATTTAAAAAGTATGCAGGGTTATTCATAGAACTACAGAAAGCTGACAGTTCTGAAAACTTATAGTAGATTAGTGTCATGCAGTTAGGCTCTTGTCCTACTTCCGGCTTACCGGAAGTTCACATTAACTTTCTTTAAATAGCGCATGCAATTCTACATCAAAACTAGATGCGGTACTGTATATCAAAAATCAGTCCTTTATGAGTTGTTCACTTTATTTTTAATGCTGCATTGTTAAAAATTTTGTATTTCTGAAAACATTGCAGCTGAAGACCTCATATTTGGCGTGTTGTTAACTGACATACGAAGCATCAAATTTATATCTTCAAAATTATGGCACTATGTATACAGGAGCGTCTAAAATTAACGTGAATTCCATCAAACCTTACATCCAGACCATGATACATCTTATCAAGGCTTGCAAAATGTCCTTTCCAATAATGGCAACGAAGACTTGCATAGTTTTTTACTTAAATTCTTTTTTGTAACGTTTCAATAAAAAATTATTGCATTTGCATTTTTTGTTCTGAAATATCTTAAATTTACTTGAGGATTTCGAATTAGCTATACTATGCAGGCTATTTAATTTAAAAAATGACGTGTAGTACGACATTTGACATAACAAAATAGTATAGTTTTCTCGTTACTCGTTATCACTTTTTGTTCTCTTATAATTAAACCATTCTGAAACATTTATCCATCCCTTTCTGCCAATAGTACTTTCCTTGTCAAATGCAATATATTTTTTCATATTATGTTGAAATAACCTGTCTTCTATATATTGTTCCTTAAATAATCTATTTTTATTAAACGTTGAAGTCTATTAATCTTGACAGATGAGTATTATTTAATACCTTGTTTGTTACTATCTATATTTGACTGATTAGAAAAGTAATGGACCAACTATTGCTGTACATACATGCATATACATAATTATATTATATTAAATGTGGAACGGTTTAAGTTATAATCCTATTTCTCAAGTGGGAAGACTATGACAAATTGTAAATTTAATTTCATGAATTGCACAACTTTACACATACTGTCTTGTCTGGCAAGCAGTAAACATTTAGATATAAATCATCTAAACGTGTCCTCTAAAAATAATGAATAGAATAGTACGCTTTAATAATTACCAGTTGAATGTGACTTTTAAATTTTTAAATTTGGGTTTTGCCGTTTTCCCGTAAATATGTAGATAAGCGAATAACAATGCCAAATACAATAAGAGAGAAAATATGCGCTTAAAAAGAATATATATACAGGGTGATTGGTGAGAATGGCCTATTAAAAGTATTATACAAACCGAACGGAATTTTAAAACAAAATTTAGCAGTTACATATCGTTGAATATGAACTATCACGTGAAAATATTTTTGAATAAATATCACTTCCGGTTAACCGGAAGTGGACATCAACTTCGATTTTTTAAATAGCATGCTATAAAATAAATTACAGATTTAGCTTCTATGATAAATTTTACACATATTTAATGTATTATACCCTATACCTAACTACAATTGAGTTATTCGCAATTAAAGAAAACAATTGACAGATACCGATCTTACTTTCGAGACGAATGAAATTTTGCATACGTACAGCTGATATTGTGAGAATCAGAATATCTATGAAAATATATACCTTTCCATTAAAAAAAATCTACTCTTCGAAAATTGAACTTATTTATAAGCAACTAAGTTTTTGAACACCCTGTATAATGATACAGAAGAACTTCAAATAACTTCAAAATGTGCGTATGCAAAATTTCATTCGTCTCTGTTACTCCTACGTGACGTAATATCACTATAAAATAAGATCGGTATCTGTCACTTTTTTCTTTAATTGCGAAGGTATCGTATTTAGGGTATGATACATGAAATATATGTAAAATTTATCGTAGAATTTGAATTTCTAATTTATTTTACAGCATGCTATTTAAAAAATCGAAGCTGATGCCTACTACCGGTTAACCTGAAGTGAGATTTATTCAAAAATATTTTCACGTGATAGTTCATATTCAACCATATCCGCCTACAAAATTTTGTTTTAAAATTCCGTTCGGTTTGTATATTACTTTTAATAGGCCATTCTCACCAATCACCCTGTATATATAATGTATTTAATACTTATGTATGTGCTTATAATTAGTTTAAAGTTCCTTCTGTAAAATTACTATTTACAAAGTGTTCTAAATGTATTATGCCATTTTTGTTTAGATAAGAATAACATATAAGAGAAAATTGCAATGTGTAGCTTCGCTTGACATTAAAGCAAACAATACAATAAGTTAAGTTAATTAAATGTATTTTCACTATTTACTACCTTCTTTATCAAGTTAAAATTACTAATTTCGAAAATACCCTCAACAAATTTCTTGGCGAAAAAAGCACTGCCATTTACAAATAACACTATTTACAATAGTTATTACAAAAAAAGTCGAAAGTAAAACATTGTTCACAGAACACATCTATTAATTTACAGTGGAATATACAGTTGAGGTAACATTGATTTCGATGACTTAATAACTGATTTTTTACAAGTAATAGTACATTTATATTTCAAGGTCAGTATACCTCAAATATTGAAAAAAATGTTAATGTAATATGCAGCGCCACACATAAAGTCTACATCATTTAGAAACAAACGTGTTTAGTTAAAATGCCAACATACAAGTTATGTTTAGTTCTTTTTCCCAAATCCATTAAAAACCATCACACTGGATAATAGCAACTATAATATAAAATGCGCTTGAACAAAATGACCTTCCAGTTTGCGAAACGTTGTTTCTGTCATGTGTCGATTGATCTCCCAAAATATTTACCTAGCGCTCCATATACTGCAGTAGGGTGTGGTACGGAAAGCATTACAATGTTGTTCTCTGAAGCGTATTTTATTACATCTAAGGAACGGTGGGAGACATGGTTGTCAAGTAGTAAGAGTAGTATTTTGGATTTCTTTTCTCTTGAGTAATTTTCCTAGTGCAGAGCACCAACATGCTGCTGGTACCAGTTGCCCTTTTTCAGTCGAACATATGGAGCCCATTTCTTGCCTTTCAATGACACGACTTCTTGTATTGCCATCTATAGTCTCTGTAGTTTTTAAATTATTAAAAATTGCTGCATCTGCGTCTTATTCAAGCCGCTTGGCGCATATTTACTTCAAGGTGCCTCTTCATAAAATTTAGACACCACTATTCGCCAGTTTTCTTAAATTGAAAGTTATGGGAAAGACTGTTTTGCAAACTCGAATGCCAAAGTGCACAAGTTTTGCTTGGTAAGACCATAAAAATGGGCATCCATTTCTTGTATATGCCGCACTAATTATTGTTGCTCCATATATTCAGACAATACAACAACGCTTTTTCTGCAAACACTTTTTTTATAAAATGTTTTCCTAAAGTTGGGTATGGGATATCAAGCTCTCTTACTGCTCCTTAAATTACCTTCTCTCATACCTACTTCCGTCCAACTTTCTGCCTTGTCAATTTTACGTTTGTAATTCGAAACCTTGTTTGTTCTGTAAAATAAAAATGATTGTTATCAATTTCTATTGATAACATTTTTATTATATTGTCTTAATATTAATATACTTGCATCATTCTAAACGGTTCAGTAGCAACTTATTTTCTATTATTGCAGAAATTATTTCCAGTAAAATAACACAATTTAAAATTATAAATTTGTTTGCGTATGACAAATTTAATTTCAAGTTATATATTTATACCGATTTAATTAAAAAGGATTGTTCTGATAACAAAAATTGTAATTATTTTAAACGCGGGTTTTATTTCCTGTTTAAATTAGTACAAAAATGGGTTATCAATTATCCTTATATCGTTCATTATACGAAAATAAAAATGACTCATACGACAGATGACTGAGACATTATTTCTTTGTGGATAAGTAATTGTAATTACTGTTGTTTTGTTGATTTGTATCTTTGATATAAAAATGCGCTTATTTGGTTAGCTAGTTTATTTCGATGTTAATGTTTATTTAAATCGTTTACCAATTTTAAAATAAATGAATCTATATGAACGAAACTTTCAGTTCAGCATCAATATGAAAGTACCTCTTATTTAATACATTTTTTAATTTAATTGATTTGTTCAAAGGTTTTAATTTTCGTCGCCTTCTGTTATTGTTATTATTTATTATTCCTTCATATTTTTAGTTTATAATTTATTTATTTATTATTTTTTCCGTTTTTAATTATTTCTCGTTTTCATTTTGTTTCAGATTATAATTTAATTTGTGTGTAGTTTATTTGGTGATTTTAAATAAAATTTGACGATGTCAGCGCGCTCTGGTGGTGAAGGACGACAGCAGCGGTCGCATTCTATAGCTGGCGGTCGCATGACTTTCAAAGGCTTACTAAAAGATGGCTTACTATGGCAAGCTATGTAAGTTGACTCTATTTTTTTTTAATGTATGCAATTTAAGATAATTTTCTTTTATTTGAATCATATAAATTAATATAAAATTAATTTTAATTTATTTGCAATGCTTTATTGAAATTAGCAGTGTAAATTATGACATACATACTTAAATATTTAATCATAGAGGCATGCATTTTCGAAATTGATATTTACACTTTTCGGATGATAAGAAATATATTAGAAATATTTTTAATTACACATGAACTTCTAATCTGGAAAAGCTCATCAATACGATATTTTGATGCGTCATTTACGATTGCAAAAGTATGCGTTTGAAAAATCGAGTAGAGGGGTAAATAATTTCAGCACGTTTTAGGTATATCAATTTTTCAATTTCATCTAATTGGCGACGTCGCGTCGGCAGCTGTTAAGGCGCATACTGTATATACATAATTTCCCTATCTTTACCTCGAAATTAACACGATCAATACCTACATATATCTTCAACTACTTCACCCTAATTTACATGAGTATATCATCTACTTGATATATGTATTTCAGGAAGTACTTGAGGTTTTTTTCTAGCTGGCGATATACACTCGCGACCTACTTAGATTAAGAGTATGTAAATGTCTGTAGTACTACGATAGGCAGTATATTTAAATGTCAGTAAAAAAAAAACATCAGTCTCAAATACTTTTTTATTATCGATGTTTATTGCCAGCAATCGGTAATGTATGTCTAGTAGTTTTCAAATTACTTGATTTTTTTTTTATTTAACGATTTTAAAAAGGGTGACACATTATTATATGTCATCTATTTTCTGTAAAATATAGTATATATACAGGGTGTGGCATCTTCCTGGGATCGGCTGATTGTGGCTTTGCTATTTATTTTATCGAAAAATGTTCTGAGTGAAAGACGTCTCGAATAAAGTTCCCTATAGCAAGAACATATTTTATTATATACAGGGTGTTCAGTTTTGTCTGTACGACAAGTTACTTTGTTTATTTAAATGGAACACCCTATATATTATTGCATTTTTGAATTCCTTGATGTAATAGAAAGTAATTTTAATTAACATACTCTCCCAAAACCCAACAGTTTTCGAGATATTCCGTTTCGAAAGGAAAAAAATGCATTTACACAGAGTACTTAAAAAATGAATTTAGCCTTTCCTAATAATCGTTTTGAAACAAATTGTGGGTATTATTATAATGATACTTCAAGGTTTATTTTCCATCCTAAACATTCACATTATATTATACTGGGTGTTTAATAATCCAATTCGAAATTAAATACCTTCAAACGACTAAAACTCGTTTATTTCAAATGTAACACCCTGTATATTCTTATGCTAACTATTTTCGATTTTTCCTCTTTTTCGATTCCGTATAACATTCCCTACACCTAAAGTGTATACATTTGGAGTCCTAAGTAATTTTGTACAGAAATCTAAAATTATAACAAAATAATTTTTGCTTGCATTTAAATTGTGGAAGCCCTGAAATTGACAAATTTTTAAATATCAAATTATGAACACGGGAGAATAATAGCTAAATGAAATTTCACAACAGACATCATTTAAAAGTGATCCTCTAAAGTCTAAAGTCTGTTGCTTATCTTTGACGCGCCATTTATTCACCAACGATCGAACCATAGGAGTTGCAGAGTATCTCACTTTATATAAATTGCTCCTACATCTAGTATTTTACATTAAAGGGGTTGGATTATATAATATGTAGTCCAGCACGAACTTTATCAAATATTCATTGGGTGTAACCGTTCGAAACAATTAGATCCACGAATAAATCAGTATTGAAATATATATACCGGCTGTTCCAGGTTTAATGCTACAAGCGATGCTTATCTCATTTTCAGACATAGAAAATTGAACAAGGTATTATTAACAATGGTTCATATAACCATAATGGAAGTCATGCACAAAACTACCCCTTACAAAACATCCTCTTCGAAACCAACCATACGTTCAGTTTTTAAAATCGTTCGCTTTACCTTCTTATTTATAATTGAAGCACAAAGAATATATTACAGAAACAAAACAAATATTAATTAAATATAAAATTTAGAGAATATTTGGCTATCTTCAAAGATAATCTCAGGGAATTTTTTCAGCCATGGACCACACTTAAACAACATGGGTACACCATCATACTCCTTAAATGAAAATACTGTCAAAACAATGTTTCTCCCGCAAAACGTGCCTACAAGAAAACAAAAACCGCTTTTTGGCCGTTGAGATAATGGGCACAGTTTTTTGGGATTCCAAAGGTGTGACCTTTATTGATTATTTAAAAAGCAAAGAAAAAACGATAACAGATCAATATTATGCTGATATTCTGACACGTTTTGAGGAGAATTCAAGAAGAATGAAGAATAAGAAGTAAATGGTAATGTTTCTCTCATTCGTCCCTGTTACTACAACAAAATTTGTAGAATTGCGTTACGAGTTCGATAGAGATTTGCCTTCCAGTGATTTCGTTTTATTTCCAAAATGAAAAAATGGCTCGGCGGGAAGAGATTTCCGACAAATGAAGAGATGATATGCGAAACGAATGCATATTTTGTAGAGTTGCCGAAAGATTATTTTTCGGATGGTTTGAAAAAATTGGAAACTTGCTGGTCTAAGTGTATCATGGGTTTATATTTTTTGAAGCACATTGACAAGGCAACGCTGTTTACACCTTTTTATAAAACCAAATTTCTTAAGGGAAGATATTCTGTTAGTCGAACTCCAAAATTTCGATGATAGCAGAAGACGCACAATATATATTTCCCTTTTTTTCTATAATAGCACTAACAATTACGTATTTGTAAAATTACTAGCAACCGAAAATTTATCGACTAGAGTAGGGGAGTGAGGAGGAATGAGGTAAAAGGAGATTCATGCAAAGGATGTTGTAATAACAGAATTTTATACGCAATATTGTCTTTGTTTCGCTAGATTTTACTGCAATCTCTAACGCTATTAGTTTCCGAGACACGCGGGAAAATAGATATGAGACACCCTGTATATTTAACATGAGAATACAAATTTTCAACGAACGATGTACCTTTTTATTAATTTCAAGAATATCAGTTGTCAAATTGAAATTATGTTTTCAAACAAATTTGTGTTTGCTTTGAGTATACTGTTCTTTGTGTCTAGTTCTATTTCATTTTAAGGAGCGTGAGGAACTGCTGAGTTAAGTACTTGCTCGGAGCACGAATTTCGTAATACTATTCAAATGGACAGTTTGGAGCACCGGTATATAATACTGTTCCCCGATGAAGTTGTGTTTGAGGGTTCAATTCATAATGCTGGCGATTTAAAGCCCGCGCATTCTTTTATTTGGATTCCATAAAATAAAATTTAATACATTTTCCAAAATAATTTTAAAGCTATGACATGTAAGTACTTAACAGTCTTTTTCTTTTGGTTTTCCTCCTTTGTCAATTGCTTTTCCGTATTTGTCAAATGATTTTCTCGTTTTGCAAACGTCAAATTTGTTTTCCAAATAAGATTCTTCTTTTGTAAAATCACTTTCCCGTTATGTCAAATGCTTTTCCCCTATTATTTATATTACATATTTTATACACATTTAGAGGGAGTAAGGGATTTATTTAAATGTACGATAAACGCATACATAATCTAACACATGGAACTTAATTTAAACTTTCATTTCTCTGTAAACAATCTGGTAAATAAGACTCCATGTGTTGTATATAATGTAGACAGTTTTGTGGGGTTATATGTTCAGATGCATTATGAACTGCGTCGTATAGTTCATTTTCGTTCGCCGGTTGAGCTCTTCGTTTAATTTGTTTCCATTGGCTGAAGAGTTCCTCAATAGGATTTAAAAATGGGCTATAAGCGGGTAGAAACACTGGCAAATGACCATGAGCTCTAATGAGGGCCAATACTTCATCATTTCGATGGAATCTAACGTTGTCCGTAATAAGATGTGCTCCTTCTACACCGACCTGATGTAAATGGTTAATTATTGTTATAAGAAATTCCGAAAAATGAACTACATTGTAGGGCATATTTTGTATTTGAAACACATACAAGGAATTAATGTTCATGGCAGCAGCAACAGAATAATTGCGTCCTCTTAATTGGGCTTTTATTTTTGATGTATTTTTAAAAAGAAACTCTTAAGTTCACTTGTATACCGTACTCATCAATAAGATAAATGTTCTCTCTTTCCAGCATAATTCTATTGCAATGCACGGCATAATCAAGCTAGAATTATTTCTGGTATATTTCTTCTTTCAGGAACAAATGACGTTCTTTTAAAAGAGTAGTGAAAGCTTTTAAGGGCTCTATCAATCGTCGAATCCAATCATAAATTTGTTCTTTCCGGGCTAAAGATAATTTTGGCTGTCGATGCCCAGCACTTACCTTTGCAACATTATTAGTCCTCTTATAAGTTGCATACATTTTTGCAACGGTATCAGGTAAAACCGAAAATTGTTGTGCTACATTTTTCACCGTGGAACCACTATTCGAAAAATTAATGACTAAAGTACGTACATATTTCATTGCTTATTTCGGCATTTCTTCTCCTGTGACCATTGTTATCCATATCAATACACCAAATATTTAAGTACGTAAAATGTTTGCGAAATTCAATTGACAAATACGGAAACACATCATTTGACAAATTTTATTGACAAAACAAGCCAAAATCATTGGAAAGGCATTAGACACATTTTGAAAAGCAATTGACAAAAGAGGAAAAGCAAAAGAAAAAGACTATATAGCGAAATAAATACTGTCTTTACTTTTGAACACACTATGTTATACAATTAATGGAACACAACACCCAGTACTGTTTTTTTATGTTTATAATACTGCATCTGATGTAATATACTTTCCTAAATAATTATCTGAAGTTTTAAATCTGTACATGCATTTTTTTGTTGTTATTTATAATAAACTGTAGCGAAAAATCTAATTGGATATTAAATTAAAATCGATCAGTGCACACATAATTTTCCACATCTTCTCTCCTCATAGTTGTCTTTATATTTGTCAAGCGTATTAAAAAAACATTTATTTTACACATTCATCTTATTTTCCTTTCACTGAATCGCTTAAATGTCGTGTCATCATAAATACCGTTTTAATATGTGCCTGTCTATATAATTAAAAATGTCTTACTAGGAAACACAATTGTGCTAGTAGTACATGAATGGAATCACGTATTTTGCGTACAATCTGCATCTTTCATCATATTTGATCATTGTGACACATTAGAAATTCTCCTTAGCCAATGTGCACCTGCCTATCGTACAATGTAATTATCACGAGATCAATTATCATTGGATCTAGAAAATAAACTTAAGTAATTCAATTATATCATTATGATTATAATATCCTTAACGAAGAACGATTTCCTTAATTGGATTTTCCTAAATGATTTATGCCACTCACGTTAAGTATTAAGTTGGGTATAATATGGTGAGTAATCATAAGTCTAATTTATATCGTTTGTTTATATCTACATGCTTGTTGTATATTATACCTGAGGGAAGTATAAAATTTGAGTCATTAATTGAAGTATCATTTGTCAAAAGAACTTGTTAACAAATGTCATACAGGTTCTCGATAGTGCCCAGATTGAGATTTTGGTATCTATTTACAAGTATGTACTAGTATGTAAGTACATACCTAGTGCAGCAGTACTACTTTATAATTTTTTTAAGAAGGCTCCTTCAACCCTTGCCATCTAGAGATGAGAAATACGATAACATCCACTGGACATAAAAGAAAACATAATGCGTTCAATATTCTTGTAAACTTTAAACGTGTTGTATGTCATCTGAAATGTAATCGGATTGATATATCTACGTATATTACCTACGTAAAATTCTTTCAAAGTCAATTCATTAAGCAGAACATGCTTCTATAAATTAACATCTCATTATCTCGACGATTTATTTCAGTTCTTTTAAACTTCGGCAGATGATAATTTCATTAACACTTTCATTTTGCCTTTTACATCATAATCTAATGAATAAATCAGCACATTAAGCAACTCCTAATGTATAACCTAGATAATTAATAATTAGTTGCCAAAGTTTGTTAGCGTTTACAGCGAGCATATTTCTTCTATCTCAATGACTGAAGAGATCCGACGAACTTGTTATAAAATACGTAATTAATCATAATCTTCTAGCACCAGCTCTCCATCCTGAAAACGAATGCTTTGTTCCCGTTAAAGGGAAGGAAACCGAGCAATAAGAAAGGAACTGAAAACTTTATTTGTGTGATTAATGACACTTCAGGTTATAAATGTAGGCTCGATAGGAAAATTTATGGTTGAAGCTGATTACTTCAGAATTGATGCAGGATTATATTGCATGTTCTTTTTTAACTTATAATTATAAGATACAAAATAAGTGAAGCATATTTAAATAAGAATAAAACAAAATTAATTGTTTACAATATTTCATTTCTTTAATATATAGTATTTAAATATACTCTTGTAGTCAATTAATAATTAGTTAGTTTAAAGTGAAACATAACACGTTATACGAATGAACCTCGGGCCGAAGGCTCACGGTTTTATAAACTGTAGCTCTCGAATATAATTATAATTAGAGTTGGCAAAGAGGAGCAAGTTTCAGTGCAGTGCGGAGAGCAACGTAGAGGAGTGAAGTGCGTGGTACAAAAACTCAAGCTTCCGTATCAAAGCACACTTGTATTATTGGACTGGTTGTTGTGAGTGCTTATCAGTACACACATACTTAGAAAATGTCGCAGTTAAGAGAAAGAAAGTCACGAACATACGGCTGCTCTCGACGTTCTTCTCCACACTACACTGAAACTTGTTCCTCTTTGTCGACTCTCCTTGTAACAATGTTAGAACACACGGTATGAGTACTGTTGAAAATTTGTTGGTTGTGCCGATTTACTAACCCTAAGTCAACTAATAAAACAAAATTAAAAAACATTCTACTCTCTCACCTGTTTTAGAAATCATGAATCAAATCTAGTCGTCTACCCTCGATATTTAAAATTATTGCAGTTCCGGGAACAACAAGTTATTATGATGAATTGGTATTTTGGCTAATCAATTAATTCATAATTATCATATTAAGTAGGCGCTCACGTAATAATGTTGAAATTATATCTAAAATTGCTAATGCTTCGAAACCAAATTTACAAGTTATGTTTGAAACTGGGGATATATCACAATTTAATTTAACGTTTTAAATGGAATTGCTAAAATAAGAGTGTTCTCGTGATACAGTATAACTAATTTTCAGAAAGTTACTAAAGCTAAAAATAAACATTTTGTTATGCACGTTGTATATATTCTTAGAATTATTTTAATTGGTTGTTAATTATACACAAACCCAACATAGAATATATAATTTTTAACAATATTGTAGTAATCAAATTGTCATTCAACCTATCCTCATTAAGTAATTGCCGTTTTACAACATCCGGTAATTTAAAAACCTTTTTTATACCTTGAGAGATTAATTCTATCATTAATCTCACAGTTTAGTATCTTGGGAGGTGATTATAAACACGAAACGATACGGAATGTGCCAGCAATAAACTCCCAGTTTTCTCTTGAGATGTTTGTCTTGAAGACAAACTATTGGTATTACGATAATTGAGACTTTTGTGTTAGTTATTAACTTTGAGCTATAACATACGGGTGAAATCATTACCCAAAGAGTTTTATGTACCTGCTACTAAAAGTAAGGAATAAACATATTTTGGCACAAGACAGAAATAGCAGATAATAAAATCACATGAAAATAGATTTTGATTACAGTTCTAACTTGCATTTTTTGTCTATTTAAATGGGTGTAACATAAATATTATGTCTGCTTATTCGTTGTTATTGAGAGTTCAATACAAAACGACGATCATATGACACTATTTTGTAGTTTATAATATTTATGTCATGTAGTTATGAAATATTATATTTTACATTATACAGCTACAACATTTTTTTAACTTTCTCTCTTTCATTGAAGCGGAACAGCTGCAATATAATTTTAGCTACGAAATTAAGAATATCTAAAAGGTAAAACAAGAAGTGCTATGAATTAGTCATTTTGTCGATAACTGAATATTGTATTTTAATTTATATCCATTTAATTCAATTTCCTTTAAAGATATTAAAAGGGGGCTATAACCAAATACAAAACCCGATGACAAATTCTCATACTTTTGACATTTATTTGGTTTAGAATAACGACTAAACATGGCAAATTCGGTACGCATCACAGTAGCGTACGCATGCTATTTGCAATAGCACTGACGCTCTTATCAATGGGTCATTTATGAATAATTAAATAATTCAAAAACGTCTGGTTTTTGACATGTGTTGATGTAGAATTGTGTTTGAGCTTTAAAAACTTACCAAAAATATACGCTGTTTAAATTAAGAAAATTGATGTAAATTTTCGGTAAACCGAAAAAATCGTAATAAATAATTTTTCAGAACTTTTAGATTTTGAACATCAAAAAATTCTAACGAACCAGTTGCATGGATAACCCTGTATATAAATACATATATGCACCGAGTCGAACCACTAGTCATAGATAGCCTTACTTGTCGCAGCAAATCGCATCTGGATGAAATCGCTTCTGTTTTTGGTTTTAAATGATCTTAATCATTACATTCTGCTCACTTACGCGATCACCATACGGAATTGTATACATATCAGTAATAAAAATTATGTTTGCAAATTAGCACATTATTTACATGAAACAGCTTGACATTTATAGATTACAAGACCTAGTTCACATACTACTTACGTCCTGCCTCCAAGGTGGTCAAGATAGAAATCGTTACTGAATGCCAATATATGGATGTTATGTGGTAGTATTTCTTATCAATCTAAGTACATTATGTCATTCGCACAATATTGTTATTGTATCACTTGCTGTCCATGAAATACATGCTTGTGTGATATTTTTCATATGATAAGTGTAATATATTAACGCCCACCTCACAAGATGGTAAAATGTCGAAGAAAATACATTGAATAAGGTTGAGTAAAAGTTGGGAACTCTTGTATGTATTTAGAACAAGCGGTTTAAATGCTTGATGTATATAAGAATGAATTTTAAAAATATTTATAAATTTCAGTAATAGTAGTTATAAATAATCGCTACATAAATCGCTCCAATAGTACTTACTTCCTAGTGGCAAAGTTCACAATTTAATCAGGTTTGAATTATAATTTCGTTTATCTCGAAATTCTAACTGAAATATTCCATCTGGCCAGAATGTAAATACCAAATATTGACTTGGAATGTAACATATTGAAAATAAGAACGACAACGTTGACCCGTTCTATATTAGCAACTTTTGATTAGCATTTTTCTGAATACTCGTACAAAAATCGATTAAGACGCATTTTTCAGTTCATATATCTTAATAATGTCTAAAATGATATATGTACATATGTACAGTCTGTTCCAAAATTAATGTCACCCCTGCAATTAAAATATCCAATAAAAATTATCTTCCCTATAACTCAACACAATTTTTGATTGATGAATATCAATATTGTAATTGCGCTCTAAAATAAATGTCGGTCAAACCTAGTGCAGTCGTTTTGTAACAGAAGTTATAATGTATCTTCCATCACATCAAGCGACATTAATTTTGGAACAGACTGTACATACATAGAACGAAGAAAGCATAAAAATTCCATCCAGCCGTAAAATCTTGCCAGAAATTTATTTATGTTGTAGTTTTTTGATTTTTAAAATTTATAGACGAGAGTTCCAGATAGAGATGGTTGATAGAGTTTTATAAATCGTTACATTGATTAATTGTGTGGACGGAATGTATATAACGTGAGGGCTTAGTTTTCAAATTAAAAACAAGAAAAGTTGAACGCGATGTATGCAATGGGAGGAAAACTGAAAATGTAAATTTTGTCGCCAAACTATAAAGGTAAAGTTTTATGCAGAATTTAAATAACATCGTATTTAAATTAAAACTAGAATGAAAACAAAAAATAACAAATTTATATAAAACGAGCTTGTACGGTGAAGAAATAACAACACTGATTAAAAAAAACAGAAACATATTAGAATACTGAGAACTATATTGATTAACTTATTACCTATCAATATAGCGAGGTATTGATTACGTCCGTAAGTAGATCTAGATGCATATACAGATAATTTCTCGAGTGTGGCTGGCAATGCAATGTAAAGTAGGGAACTGCCAAGGCGCATGTACGCAAAATATATTTGTTGATTTATCACTGCTTCTACAGTGTATTATCATAAAGTTGTTGTCTTCGGATAGGGTTATGAAAATATGACGGCAACTTCCCTAAAGTAGACATTTAGGAAAAATACAAAAAAGAGAAAAAATGAGCTTTTTAACCTCCTAGCAACCCCGTAGATCTCGATGTGTTCTCATTTCTGAAATATTGCAAACAATGTGTTATTAGGGGTAAACACCCCATACAACTAAAAACCGAACACCAGAAAAATACGTGTCAAATATTTTTCGTTGTTCTATATGCCTGCCAAATTTTATCAAAATCGAAGGGGGACACTTCGGTGTCTTTGCTCCTCCAGCCTCACTCTGTTATAAATGAAGTTATAATTACTGTATGTTTTATTTGTATTGTTTGTTGTATTTGTTCATTTAAAGTCACCACATAATGTTTGATATGGTAATTAAAAAAAAACTTAGGATTTTGTGTTTGTAATTTGAAATATTCTTTTAAAAACACACTGTATTGACTTTGGTTATTCTAAATCAGAATAAAAATGTCAAATATTAGTATTGCTGCAAAATTGAATTGTTTAAATTCAATTAAAATGTATTATTTTAGAAATCTAGTTTAATTGCATTTTCGTTTTGAATCCATTCAAATTGTGAACTACAGGCCTCGAAAAAATGCGTCTCTTTGGATTAAAACAAAATGACTTAATTTCACTTCAATAGATCGCTTTGGGTATGTAATAAAGACTTAATGTAGCTACGCGCGTTAAAATTTAATTGGACCATAAAATTTTGCTTTTCATCCTCATTGATGGGCTTTAGTTTTGAACATTATTAACGCTTATACGCAGTACAAGTAAAATTTTATTAATTGAGTGTTTTATGAAACTCTCCTAATTAAAGTTTCGCAAATTTGCACTACCAATGTAGGACTGTGACAAATGCTAGATTCAGTTTTCTTTCCTTCTTTTTCTGATTCTTTCTATATCAGCTAATATAGCTACAACTAATTATTAACTTTATTGTCTGGTTCTTCATAGTCTTCTTCTGGCTCTGCTTCAACGTCTTTATTTTTTGCTTTCAGTGTAAACCATCTTATGCACAGTCAGGTAATTCTGTTGTGGTAGTTTCCAGATTTTTGGCATTCACTTCTTTGGCAACTACCTTCAGTTTCTCCTCGAAATACATTGGAAGCATTCCTTCTTGCCTATAGTCGTAAATTATGACATTAAAATGTGTTAAATAACTTCATATATGTCATAATATGAAGATGAACCAATTGATCCATTTACCCTTTCACCATTAAGTTTTAAATTAAATTTTTTAATAATACATTATCTGCATTTTTAACTTGCCATTGATCAATATTAGCCAGCATTTTATTGTCCGTTTTATTATTAGGTAATCATAAAATAAGAGATATATTTTAAATTATTATAACTTTTTAACAAATTAAGTTAATAACAAAAAATAGATGAAATCTAATTGCTTAAGAAATGGGATTTAGTATGCACAAAACCAGTTACGGCAATTGCTAAATATGACCTCCATTTTGTTGTTGTAAGATTACCAACCTTTCCTTCCAGTTGTACACAGCATTTCATAACATTTCTCGATGAATTACACGAATTTGCTCCATAATATTGTCTTTTAATTCTTGTAGCGTTGTTGGTCGTCTTCTAAACACTAAATTTTTTAAAGAATTCCACAGCCAATAATCCGCTGGGTTACGATCAGATGATCTTGGTGGCCATGAATTTGCGAAATGTTTGCTTAACGCACGATCTTGAAAAACGTTGATTAACATTTCTTTAACTGATCGGAAAATGTGTGGGGATGCTCCATCCTTCATAAAAATGATGTTTTCTATTCAATTGTGAAATAACATAATCTCTTAACATTTGGAAGTATCGTTCACCGTTTACAGTTATAGATACATCTTCTCCATTTTGCATTTTCTCGTAGAAATAGGAACCAATGATAAAATCAGCTGTAAAACCGCCCCAAATGGTGACTTTCCTGTCATGAAGACCTTATTGAACGATTTCTTGTGAATTTTCCCCAGACCAGATTCTACAGTTGTGAGTATTGACTCCACAATTCTGAGTAAAATGTGCCTCATCTGTCCACAAAATACGGGATAACTATTCGGGTTCCATCAGAGCCCATTACTCGCAAAAAGAAATCGTACCTAGTAGCCAAATCTGCCTCCTTTAATTCAAACAACATTTTCAGTTTATATGGATACATTTTTAGAATTTTGCGTAAAATTTTCCAAACCCTGGTATAGGGCACGTGCAATCACTTGGATATCGCATTTACACTGCTGATTGCTAGTGGATTACCTCTGGCTATGTACTGATTTTCATAGTGAAGAACCGCTGCAATTTGGACATCACTAATTCTTGGTCCTCCTAATTTTGGTCATTTCTGCCGTATTCATAATAACACTGAACTAAACCAATTCGTGTTTGTAAATTCATGCTATTATAGTTTGAGACGTTTGAACTCTACGTCTACTAAAGGTTTAATTTCAGAATAAAACTCACAAGTTGAATGATTTTGTGTTGACACTCATGTCAGCAATTGTAACGACAAATCTTTTGTTTTTCATAGATACAGTAAAATCTAAATCCAAAAGTAGAATCCATTTACTTTTTGCTACTAGCTTGATTTCTTGAAATTATATAAGACTTTAAAGTATACCCCTTATTTTATGATTACTCTATACATCCACGTATATCTAATCTTCATGGGAATTACTCAACACATCCAGAAGATAAAATAGAAATGATCAGAATAGAATATCAACTTTTTTATTCTGGTAGGTGCAGTTCGGCGCCTTCCTAAACTGTATCACTAGTCAACAGTACCACTACAGGCTCTTACTGTAAAGTTGTGTTTTTAAATATATTTCCATAGCGTTGTTACAATATTATTTCGCCGTAAATAATTCTGCGCAGCATCATCGGCAAGATTTCAACCTCGGATCGCATTCACTGTCCTACATGACCAACCAACTGTTCTTACCTCTGCGACTATTTAGCTGCTACAGCCGATAATAGCTCGACCAGTGCAACGTCAGGCGAAAACATTTATGGCATTATCATCGGGAAGGCATCATGAAGATATTCATATTCGTAAACATAAGAAATCATCGTGACCCTAAACGATGTTATTATTGAAGCGATATTTATAGTTAGTAAAGTTCATTGTCACAGCTTCGTAAAAAAATTATGTGTTTTTGAAATCAAGTTTGGTTTAACGAATGATTAACTACAGGCATTATAAATCTGTCATTCAATATGTTTTTTTTTATTTACATGTTCGATAATTTAATCTATACTAAACCAATCATTAAGCAAATTACGTTTTAATTTACTGGCTAATAATCAGGTTCGATCACATAAAATTGAAAAATATATTAATTGGGTAAGGTAGAATTAAAAAAAGCAAGGTCCACCGTTCATTTCGGTGATTTAGAACGGCCGCCTTTAATAATAATTGTAATGATTCCGAACCAATTACAGATATAATTATTAAAACGTAACGTATATTTCCAGTTTTGTTCAAGACAATACTCGCTTTCGAAACCAGCGACCATTCACTCATTCATTCAGTAATGGGGTCCATTTAAATTCAAATATTACAGATTTATGACTACGATCGAAGGTAAATATATTATACTGTAGCTGAAATTTTAGACTTACCTGATTATGCTCGTTAAAATGCTTTAGTCTAAATTGAAATTATGAATACCAAGCTAAACTATTACGATTATATTTTATAATTTTGCAATAGATTACACTAGAACATTACAGCTTGAGTAATCAAGGAAGAATTACTTTGATTTTAATCAGTTCTTGTGCAACATTGCCCGTATTGATTTTATTTGACCTAGGCTATTCATGGAAAATGTAGAGCGTACACCAAGCAAATATTTTATTCATTGCGTTACGCTGGTTTTTAGCTGCTCGCCTTTTGCTGGATATTTTTACCGCTTTAAATTCACTGTGCGTTGATATATAGAAGCATTTCAAAATCTTTTGCGTGTCTACTACCTTCTATATATAATAAATAAGACCTAACATTACATAACGCAAGCCAACGTTGACACGTACAGAGTACTTCAAATTCGCTGCGATAAATTTATTGCAACATCCACTTCGGAAAGATATTCTGTAACCTTTTCGGATACAAATATCCGATTTGGTAAAGATTCTCAATTTTTCTTAAAGTTCATTCTTAATTTTAGATTATCTAGCTTAAATCTGTTGAGATATTAGAGATACTGGTAAAAGTTAATATATTATATAAATTAATATTTTTTTCAGACGAAACTGATCTATGGGATAGGGCAACAATCTAGATCTAAATCTTCCTTATTTTCAAGATATTTTGAATTATACAGAATGGTTAGAATATACATATGATCCAATGTTTTTTTTTAATTCTCATACTGTGACGTCATACGTCGATTTTGTTATTTAAAAATACACACTTTCATGCTGTAATCATTTTTACATTTATTTTTTTATCTGTTGTGAGTGCAGCTGCAGATGCTTCCAAGTTGTATACAGTCTGATTGAATTTACGTGTCCAAGCTTATATGTTTTTTTATTATAAGAGATAGAACAAAAGTATATGTACTAATGAAAAATACTCTACATCTAATTATTAATTATGTTACATAATCAAATATACAAATTACACAAAAACAAAAGCGCATCGCGAAACAGTTTTATTTTTTTAAATACAACGGTTGTTGTACAATGTTTTTTCTAAATATTTTTAAAGGGCTTGAAATTCTCTTTACAATGATACCAAAAAAAATTATCATTATCTTGAAAATTGCAGCCACCATAGTGTTTTTAAATTTAATTTTTGTCGAACATTACAATTTATTAGCAACCTTAGAAAACAAATACAAACAAAAAAAAACAAAAGACGGATAGTTGGCCATGTTTGTGCATCGTTTGCAGCTGTCAACCTTATTATTATTTGCTTGCATTGCAATAGATATTATTATTAATACACTGAATAACAGTTTGACAAGTGCAAGCGATGCACAAACATGGCCAACTATCCGTCTTAATGTAATTTTAAGTCCGAAAAAATTGGAATTCACGTTTTGTTTTAAAAAATAAAAACCTAATATTGTCAACTAGTCTATTTGACATATGACTACTTATGAATGACATTTCGGAACTTACTGTCAATTCTCTAAGCTTAGACGTAACTTGTATGTCTATCTCAGTCGTTTATGATCTACCTACGATAAAAATTTTTTGGATCACTTGATATTACTTGTTAGACTAACACTGCAGCGCTTGCTGAATATTTGTGTGTGTGTAGGTGTGTTTTCTTTGAGCGGCCACTTTGAGCGTTTACTTGAATACCTGAAAATGTTTCAACGATAAAATTTTTATTTTTACAATTGATTTGTAATTTGTTGAGAAGAATTAGATGTTGTCATTAAAAGAAAAAGATAACGTCACGACTTAACCTTTTTGGTGACTATTTATTTTGGTTCAGAGAAAAATCTGAAACTGGCGTACTAGAAAGTCTAAGTTGGGGCTTGCCACAAGTCGTCAATTGACATTTCATTTTGCGTCATAAACTCCTTCATTACGCCTTTTTTCCGCGTTGAGGCTGAACGTGAGGTGTTTGGGCCAAGCTGAGGTTCAGTATGCACTTCTTCAGCAGATATATCTTCCTCGACTTGTTCAGTTTCCACAACTGCTTCAGATTCCTAGATTTGTTAATTTTCTTCTTCGAAATCTTCGTCCCCACAGGCAAAGACTCAGGTTCAGAGCCTTGATTAAGGGGTAGATTTTCATCGTCTTCGCTCAGATCTTCAATTTGCGATAGATGCTCGGCCAAGTGCACTATCTCCTCGTACGTCAATGGTCGTTTTTTGAGATTATTTATATGATAATGAATAAATATGCGAACTGTCACTTAATATTTGAAGTTATGTTACCCCGGTATAATAATATCCGTATAATCACACTGGATTTATTTGACGACGCCCAATTTTGCAAATACATTGTCCACATATAAGCATATATAGGTGGCACCACAGTCGTAGAGATTACCAATAATGTGTTGAATTGAATACACAATGACCAAATGGTATTTACAGCTACTCTGTTCCTATGCTGGAAGCTAAAATACGATGTCGTCAATTGACGACACTATGACCGAAAGGGTTAAAAAGCAATGAATCCGTCTGCCTTTAAAAAAATAAATTTGACATTTTTGAGAATTTCTTAAAAAATATGTTTTAAATTTATTCCATATGTTCCATACTTTCTGAATGCACTGTATAGGAAGGTGTTATATCTGTAGTGAGTAAGAATAACAAATATGTCAAAATGATATAGACCAAATTATTTAATGGATTGCCAAACCATTCAATGATATCAACCTAACCAATGAAAAAACATACATATTTTCTACAACTCAGTTGTGTGCAATTTGTGGAAAACATGTTTTTTCCTATGGTTTCATTGGTATCATTCAATTGTTTTGTAATCTATTATTTCTACTTTTTACGACTTCTAATTGAATTAATCGGAAGGGTATACTTCTTGTGACTATTATTTTTGGCGAGTGTAATTTTGGTTTTGTTGGGCATAAACTGGAATTGAAGTGAAAATAATTATCTCAAAAGATTATTTAAAGAAATAATACACATAAAAAAAATAAAAATAGAAGCAACGGTAGAGCCGATATTAAACAACTTAATTTATTTATACAAATTAGATCTTAAAAACTAGATTACAATATCGAACACTAAAATAAGAAAAATCATTTTTAATAAATTCCAGTACTCGAAACGTCAGCTTTCAATTAATTTTTGACAAAGCATCGATAGATTTTTTAGTTGAAAATTCAAAAATAGAACCTTAGATGATAAATTAGTATACATGTATGTATGTATATCTCGTAACGAGTTAATATTTTTAATAGCGGATGAAAAAAAGTTTTTATTATAATGGTAATTTTTTATCTCAAAACTTTTTTTTTTTTGTGAGGCGACGGCAGCTCACATTTCCCGACTAGTAGCTAGAAAATAAAGAAACCGGCAACTTTATTTGCATAATCAGATTTTACTTAATTCATTTGAGTAAACCAACGATGTACGGTACTTCTACAGGCAACTCTATTATCTCGATGCTTTTCCATGCAAATCGTCTACGTGCAGAACCAGCAGTGGTATCCTTTGAATTCCGAAATGAAGAGACTCTTTGCTGTAGCTGTTCTCTTTACTCCTTTCTGGAAACGATCGTTAGTCGTGCATTGGGGTTGACAGTAACTGATCCTTGATATACGTATAGAGACGACAGTTGGACCTTTTCTGTGTTTGCGAGATTGAAAGGCGTGGCACACTGGCGTTTTGTCGCGTTGGAGCGCATTACCGCTCTATATGATGAATTCGAATCCCGAGATTCACCAATTAAACGCTTAAAAGGTACGCGGTTTCTCGTCGAGGTCAAATTTGTGCGAATAAAAGCCTGAATTTATTAATACCATTAACCTTAAACCGTGCCCGTGAAAGAACTTGAACTATATTATTCGTATGTATTTGCATTGAAGTTTTTAACAATACGCATTAGGCGAACGATAATGAAATTGTCGAAATCGAAATCTGCACCTGGTAAACTTTTAATATCGTAAGAGGTAATTGATCTGTGCTTTTAAATGATGAATATAGGATACTTCAACCGTAATGAAAGCGTGAATAAGCGCGGTGTCACATGAGATGCGTCGAAGAGATATGTTCGGTAATTTTGTTTATACACAATTTTTAATTAAGTATCATCAAGTGGTCGGATATAAAAATGTACATACATATATGGACATATATATTATATTCTTGAATAGTTAATAACACGTCGCATGAATTGCGTTCGTATCGCATTTAAAATTCTACTCCCTCGTGTAAATCCAGCCTAATATCTGCAAATCTAAACAATGGGTTAGCATATACATAAATTATAACCGAATAATCTGTTGTAATACGATTTGCATTTTAACATTGATTAAGTGCTTATTTAAATAGAAGCAGATTATGATGTCCTTAAGCGCTTATAATTATTCAAATCTTGTTAGTAATGAATGTAAATAGTTCTATGATGAAAATTATAAACTTGTCTTTAGAAGTTTAGGAGGTTAGCCCTACCATTACCCAGATAATATCATAATCACGGAAACTGATATGGCTACTAACTGAGCGGCTTTTACGTGATTAGCACTAAATTTAACTTTGAAAACCAAAAAATCTGGCGCATGTTAGGAAATAGACCAAATAGGTTGTCACGCCTACTAGTTTCTTGAACTAATGTTACTAAATTTAGCACCATGCAGTAAGAACAGCTTTATTTTATACTTGCATCGCTTTAATCATGTAATTCCTCTAATTAAGATTCCTAAAACGTTATGTCTCTTAACGAGAGTATAGCGACAACAAAATATTACCACTTAAATTGATCAAACTGTCAAAGTCACGCCTAAATGTGATTCCCACGTTTCGCACAAAGCCTATCTTAAGGACATTTTAAAATAAGCAATCAATTTTATAGTCTTCTCAATCTCTCGATGCACAGTGGACCATTTCACAGATCTAGGCGGACAAAACTCCAATAAATAGGTCATAAAAGTAATGCGACTATATTATTACAAATACTTTAGATAAGGCGAATTCTCAGTATTATCGAATAATCTTTGGTTCTTGGAAAGTTAGAGTCACTTGCAGGCGGGGTAAAATATGCGAGAAACGCTCAGTCTAATTTTGACATAGTTAGTGGATGTATTGTCTGTAGACAAAAACTTTATAATAGCCAAAAAATGCCAAACTGATTTTCTATTCTTATGATAGTTTAAAGTGTGTAGTTTTAGAAGCCACCAACCGTGTTTTGCGATATATTGCGATAACACTTTTATAAATTCTTTTTCAGAAATTCAACATAGATTGTCGAGAAAAAAATTCTTCGATAAATGACACGTTTGCAGTAAAATAAATCGTATGGACCTACTGTTTGACTTTGTGATGGAAGAGTTTAATATTAGTGATATAACTGAGGAAAGTAGTAATAAGTTAAATTCGTTTATAAGAAACATATAAAAAAAATGTCAGAGCGATGGGATAAATCTGGAAGAAACTTGGTTAAATACTGCTATAGAATTCGTGGTGGAAATTAATGATGCGCAACCCTCTACCTCCAGTGATGCAAGTGGTAGAAGATCGTTAAAACTATTTCAGGAGTGCAGCGAAAAACATAAGAAGAGAAGAGTTCAACATTTGTTAGAATCGAGCAGCTATGATGAAATAACATATGATGCAACCGAAGTTTCCCTACGTTCATCGGGAAAAAGAGACTCTGCTGCTATAATAAAATAACTCGGTGCAGCTTCACCTAAGAGAGGATCTAATATTTAAAAAATACGTTCAAAGGAAACCATAACGCGTTCATTTACTAGTGACGAAGCACATGCTTTATATGATTGTAAGCAAACAAAATTTTCCTACAAATTAATGAGGAAAAAAGCTATGGAGATAGGTCATTTCTTATATCCATCTTATTATAGCTTACAGAAAGCAAAAACAGCTTGCTATCCTGCTGAAGAGTTTACTAATCTGACAAGAGTGTTTGCTGAAATCTCTCTTCAGGCATTATTAGATTTAACTGCGAAAAGACTTTGCACAGCCCAAGAGAGTGTTATACAAAACGATATTACTGATTTTAATTTAGTAACCAAATGGGGCTGTGAAGTTCTGGTCATAGTCGTTATAAACAAAAGTTTAGTAGTTTAACCGGCGATGATGAGTACTTATTTATTTTTTCATTAGTACCAATTAAGCTACATCGAGTTAACTCTAAAAATGTGTATACTTGACAGAATCAAAGACCATCTTCCACTAGATATTGCCACTCGATAAAATTTTTATATGCAAAAGAAACTGATGAATTAACTAGAACAGAAACAAAAAAAGTGCAAGATCAAATATCGATTTTACAACTCACAAAGATAACCGTAGGAAATTCCGAAATAACAATCCATCATCAGATTATTTTAACCATGGTAGATGGAAAAGTGTGTAATGCGTTAATAGAAACAAAATCTAGCCAGTCTTGCTACATTTGTGGAGCTACGCTAGCTCGAAAAAAGTAATGATGTCAAAATTAAAGTTTTGGATTATCTACCTTACACAGTTGGATTAGATGTTTTGAATGTTTGCTGCACATCAGTTATAAACTTGACATAAAAAATGACAAGTTTGAATTGAAGCGGAAAAAAAAAAAAAGCCGAAACCAGGTTACGGTTCAACTAATGACGGCAATACTGCTAGACGCTTCTTTAGAAGCGCAGAACAAAGTGCAAATATTACAGGACTAGATAAAAATTTAATTACTAGATTTTACACAATTCTTCAAACATTATCCTCAGGCTATGATATAAACGTTGAAGAATTTGAAAAATATGCTGAAATAACTAGAAAATTACATTTAAATCTCTATCAGTGGTATTATATGCCAGTGACAGTACACAAAATCTTGTTACATAGTACTACTGTGATTAAAAGCTTTCTTTTACCCATAGGACAATTATCGGAACAGGCTCAAGAAGCCAGAAACAAAGATTGCAGAAGATTTAGAGAATCTCATACACGAAAAAGCTCTCGTACAGCAACGAATAGAGACTTACTAAATATGCTGTTAATAACATCAGATCCTGTAGTAAATAGTTTTCGAGGCACTCCTCAAAAACTATCTGGAACGATTGCAAGAGAGGTACTAGACCTTGTTAAATGCGATGCTCTATTGCAACATCATAATGTAAACAGTGCAAGTAATATTTAAAATCATTTTGTAAGTTTGTCCGCCTAGATCTGTGAAACGGTCCACTGTGCGATGGTTGTACTCGCTCTACAAGAGCTGAATTGGTTATTCCTAAGCCTTTCAATTCTCATGGGGTAGCCCTATGAAATGTGGTGGAAACTTACGAATGATGTTGTCCTGAGGCGGTGTTGGTTTGATGTTAATCTGCTGGTCCCTGTACGATCATATCTTGGACTCTCCTCACCACAACTTGGGAGGATGGTTGCTCCGGATCGTGCCTACCTGCCTCCGCAACGATGGAGTTGGTGGACGTAGAGATCATCTCAACGGTTTTGATCACCAGCTGGAGATTTTTTATATTTTCTTACAACACGATTCGAATGGGACATTGTAATATAACCAGTTTATCATAAACGATATTTAATATCATATAACAATAACGTTAAGTTAGAGCAAAAGAAAAATAAGTACGAGAATGAGAAATAAATTGTAGGACAGAGATTTAGTTACATACTTAACTGAAAAACAAACATGTGCAATAAGTAAAGTTTTGTGTTGTGTTGGACTCTACACCCTCACTATTATGTCATGTAATTGTAATGTGCCTGAATCGTATCTGTATAAGAATCATGAACACAATGAAAACGTAGCGGCCACCAAGAAAGTGTTTCCCATTTTCGTAATCGTTACTTAATAAAAGCGTTTCTTATATGTGGCTGTGATTTTGGCAAAACACCTAAGGTTTTAGGGATTGCAGCCACTATGTTCCATTAACTAAAATTGCTTTTTGGATATCGAATATTCTGTGTCGAAGCCTACATATACGTGCATATTCTATGCTGAAATCGCAGTTCTTGTTTTGTGTTGGTTATTTTTTAGCTAATTCATCTTGGAATTAAGTCATCTACCTAATCTGTGAATATAAAATTGACTTCTCATAAGTCATATTCATTCATTTGTCTAGTTTCAGTCATTAATTGAATGTAAATTTTTCTTTGGAATCTGTTTTTCCTGTTGGCGAAGAAATATCATTGTACGAAATTCTCTGAGGAACAATCATTCTCTACTAAGAAGTCAAGTTTCTGTAATATTTTTTAGCTTTCCTTCAATTTCGCATTTTATTAAAAAACGGAAATTTGTAATATTTATATCCATTTCTCTTTAACGAATTTGCTTTTTTTTAAACTTATTATCATTCTTCGCATTTCAGCAGATCACGTAAACTGTACTTTTAAGGAATATTTTCAGAAAATTACCTCCTCGAAAACAAAACAGAGTACACTAATGAGAAGTAATCTATATTAAGGTTTAATAAACATCCTACTCAAATAAACGAAATTCCTCTTGAGCGCCGTTATATCTTCCAGGCCGTGAGATAGAAAGACAAATATGTACATCATCCAGATTTGTTTAGCGTGACTTCGCAGTAGAAACTGAGATTTATTGCAAATTTATGCCAAAAGGAACAAACATACGTGACACACATACTGACGATGAGATGTAATTTGTACGAAAATTGTGTAATATAAATTTGTCTCTACTTTACGATGTTCAAAGTTAATGCTGAGATCCATTAACTGTATACTCTATTACGCTACTGGAATAGTAATCCTTGACATTTTGTTATCATCTTAAAATCAATATTAACTTTCGTTATATACGGAAGGAATGAAGAAAATGTACTTGTAGCATTTACTGTTGCACGCCTATTAGTTTTTATCATGCAATCTGCTTAAAATTTTTGTTGGGTATGTCACGATCAAGGTAAAAAAAAGGTTTTGTTCAGAATATGTTATAGCCCGTATTCGTATATTTATTCTAATTGCTGAAACTTTCAAAAAATCAGCACTACAATTTGACTATTACTTCGGAATAAAATCAATATAACACTGTAATTTGTTTCTGTTGTTTATGTAAAAATTTCAGTACGATTACGCTTTTTGAACATACACGTCAAATAAACCAAGAAGATATTCAAGAAATAATGTCGTTTCGGAAAAAGCAAGTGTATCAAGTAAAGTTGTAGTAGCGATGTAGACAAAGCAAAAAAAATATTTTAAAGAGTTGTTTGTAATCACTGAAGGATTACAAATACGAAATTACAAAATTTAAATTTTGTAATTTTTCTAAATTTTTATGTAAACGTATTTCTGAAAAGGTAGAAATTATTTATTTTGTTGGCGGCGTCCTGTTCCAGACAAGAGGTTGTTATAGAATTTAACGCGAGATATTCTGAACATCTACTTGTCTATCATGGAGTAGTTACACAAGTGAATCGCCTTTTCAACGTTACCGGAAATGTCAGGAAGTGAAGGCAACAACAATTAACAGCAGCATACAGAAATCATCCTCACGAAAGTTTACGAGATACAATTATTTTGGGTTGTTTTCATCAACATAAAATAAAATCCTACAAGCCAAAATTCTGGCACTCTCTGTAAGAAAGAGATTTGCAAAGAAGAATGGAGTATTAGAAGCTAATTTTTTTAATGCCTGAGAATTTTTGAAAAAAAGAGATCTGGTAGTAGAGAACCCAAGTTTTATAATTAATTAAAAGCCTTGTAAAAGATCATATTTACACAGACTAAATGAATGATGTTGAATTTTAAGTACAGGGTGATCAGATAAGAATGCAAAGTGGACTTGCGGTAAAAAATTTTGAGACTAAAGTGGTCAAAAGAAGACCGTGGAAAATATTTTCAGATTTCCAAGATAGTCGCCAGAGGGCGTAACCGGCATCTTAAACCTTTAAAGTGATTTTACACTGAAATTCACCCAGTAAATGTTACCAAAAAATATATGCTTTTTAAAGCTAAGCTTTACTCAAGTAATTTTTGTTTAACACTTTTTGACGTATCTATTAAAATAAAGTGGTGGGGGTAATTAAATGTTTTTTTAAATAAACAGCTGTAACTCCTAAACGACTGAACTGATTTTAACAAACTTGGTCTCATTGAAAAAAGCATTTATCATTCCATCAAACCTATCTTACCTGTGATATGTCTATTTCTTAGTGATGCCGCTAGAGCGCGCTTTTTGATAGAATAACAGAAAATTGCAAAATTCTCTAAAATATTAAATGCAATAATATGACTTTTTTTCATAAAAATGTAGCGAAGTGATACCTAAAAAGGCTAGTGAAAACCGTATTTCGATATCTTATTTGTAGCCTGAAATATCGCAGAAAGAAGATTTAGTTATCATATAATTTTAAAAAGACACTATTACACCGGTATTTATTGTTATTTATTTGTGTTTTTTCAAGATTCAATTGCATAATTTATCATTTTTAAATAATAAAACTATTCTTAGTTCAAAAAATTTAAAAAATGTGTAGGGGCATAATTAGACAAAAGGACTGATTTTGAAATAAAACTTAATGCCTCCTTAAATGCTCGAAATGGTCTTCCATCACAGTCAATGCGTTGTTGAAGCCGCTCATGCGTAGACATTACAGCAGCTTCAATTTCTGCTCTTGATAGACTACGAATGGCTTCTTGTATTCGTATTTTCATGTCGTCTCTCGTTGTTAATGGAATTTGGTAGAAAATATCTTTCAACCGACCCCAGAGATAGCAGTCCAAACAGGTGAGGTCTGGGGATCGGGGAGGCCAAGGAAATAGACATCCTCGCCCAATCCACCTCTGGCGATATCTTAGATCTTCTTCTTGAGAAATGTGCTGGACAACCATCTAGTTGCAAAAACATATTTTGCCGTAATTGCAAGGACACATCTTCCAATAAAATAGGCAATTGGTTTACCAGAAAATCAAGAAACGTGGCACCGTTTAGTGGTTGATCAAATAAATAGGGACTCATAATAGTTCCGCCCAGGATGCCACACCACACATTGAGACTCCAATGGCTTTGATATTGGACCTCGCGCAACTAGTGAGGATTGTTGTCAGACCAATAATACATATTACGCAAATTAACATTTCCATCACTTCTAAAAAGGAGTGTAATACTTTTAAACGTTACTTCTATGTGCAAACAACATAAATTACATTGCCTCTATAAGTATAATTTGTTGATTTTAGACATTTGTTTTTCCTCCATGGCCTACTCTTCATATTCTGCGTACCTTGTACTTGCATATTATTGATGCACGTTTTTTTTACAATTTTTTGAACTAGGAATACTTTTATTATTTAAAAATTATAAATTATGCAATTAAATCTTGAAAAAACACAAATAAATAACAATAAATACCGGTGTAATAGCGTCTTTTTAAAATTATATGATAACTAAATCTTCTTTCTGCGATATTTCAGGCTACAAATACGACATCGAAATACGGTTTTCACTAGCCTTTTTAGGTATCACTTCGCTACATTTTTATGAAAAAAAGTCATATTATTGCATTTAATTTTTTAGAGAATTTTTCAATTTTCTGTTATTATATAAAATGGCGCGCTCTAGCGGCATTACTAAGAAATAGACATATCACAGGTAAGATAGGTTTGATGGAATGATAAATGCTTTTTTCAATAAGACCAAGTTTGTTAAAATCAGTTCAGTCGTTTAGGAGTTACAGCTGTTTATTTAAAAAAAACATTTAATTAGCCCCCACCACTTTATTTTAATAGATACGTCAAAAAGTGTTAAACAAAATTACTGGAGTAAAGCTTAGCTTTAAAAAGCATATACTTTTTGGTAACATTTACTGGGTGGATTTCAGTGTAAAATCACTTTAAAGGTTTAAGATGCCGGTTACGCCCCCTGGCGACCATCTTGGAAATCTGAAAATATTTTCCGCGGTCTTGTTTTGACCACTTTAGTTTTAAAAATTTTTACCGCAAGTCTCTATGACGAATAATTTTAGAGATACAGCACTTTGCATTCTTATCTGACCATCCTGTATAGGAACCATTGGCCTCTTTCTTTTGCGATACATTAAACACGCACAGGTTTTGAAATATTCTAAGGAGTTACCTCATTAGTGCATTCGATCGATGATTTGTAAGGTGAGAATAGTAGTTACAAATGGAGGGGCCATCAACTATTAAACATATTGTATCTATAGACCTTGAAATAGAAGACCAGTGCCTGAGGATCCGATAAGCTTTAATAAACAATTTAGTATTTTATGCATTTTCAATTGCTTTGATTGTTTGATATTTGTGATAAGAACGTTTTGAGTAAGTTTACACAATAATGTGGAAAAATCACAAAATTAAAATTTATCAGCAAAACTTTATATTTGAAATTATTCAGTGATAACGGCAACTCTTTAAAATCTTTTTATTTCATCATTGTTATTACTACATTACTTAACATACTAGTTTTTATTTTAGTAACAGTTGGCCAGATTTACGCTCCAACAAAAATGTATTCTTATAAAAATATTAATCTTAATGTCCTCTATTACTGGTAACAGTTTTATACTAATTACTTTATTATTAAACTATTTCTTAATGTGGCTTCATGTATAATGAAACACATCATATATCTCAACTTCCATTCCTTTTAAAGAGATAGTGACTAAAAAACATTGGAATGGAAAATTCGACTAACACCTTTTTTATCAGTACACCTTACATGACTGAGATAATTCAGAAGTGATGTTTTGAGCGATATTCTTATATGATGGATTTCATATTAAATAGTTTATTCGCTCGGCTATATTGATGTTTATGATTTCTGATGCGCCATCTACTCACAAATAATCTAACCACAGGAGTTCTATGTTATATAAATTCGTACTATACCTATTATTTTACAACGCAGAAGCTCCATCATATCCTAACGTTGATTTGACCAAACATTCAGTGAGAAACGACACATTTTGGAAATTATTATGCATCTATTTGAGTATAATACAGTGAACTGTGTAGGTACACATATTAATATTGCGAATGGGCATATTGGTATACCTCGCTTACAGCAAGATATCATGATATCACAAAAAAATCTTCTATGTTATAAAAATTAAGGAAATTGATTTAAAAAATTGGTAGAAGCTCTAAACATAAGGCCCGGTTTTCAAATTTTAACTGACAGGTAAACTCAAACTGCTGAGCTGCACCGATCTCACAGTTTAAACCAACTGCATAAGCTAGCGATTTAACTTGAAGTTAAGCTTAACTCCCAGCCAGTTCAGAAACAATTAACCGCCGATTGAAAAACCGGGCTAGTAAAAGAATCAGATAATGAGTGATAAAAAACATTTGAATAGGTGGAAATTGTAAAATAAAAATTAGAAATCTAAACTGTTTAAACAAGATACAAAATTATATGACCGGATTTAACAATTGAAAACTGATCCCAAGAATTAATTATGTATGTATGATATTCGAAAAAACCTTCATAAAAGGATAACATAGTTTGTCTAAAACAAGATAAATTTAGTTAGTAAGTAATTACATCAATGTCAAATAGGGGATGGCTTTATGCTATCTCCATCTCACCGTATTTACTGATCGATCCACAACAACATAACATTTGGCAATCCTATTTGGAATTTTTAGGTACATTTAATATACCTGTGCCAAAACTTCTTCCCCTAGGCACTTAAAATCTTTCTAAAACACATTTAGAAATAATATATAAATACATGTTCTTTCAAGAAACACAATAAAATAGTACAACTGACAACGTTTCGTTTATATTCAGAAAATATACTTGCTGGGAAAGTTACTACAATCGATTTCAAATTGAAAATTTAAGTAATACGTTTTAGATTTATTTATATTACTTCATGAAATTTAACATTTATTTTCAAAATTAACATTTATGATTTCAACATAATAAGTATCATATATCAGTATACACTATACACTCTGCTTTCTAATACGTACTAACATTTCAAAATACATAATCTAATAAAGAGCTCTCCAAATTAGTAATTAATATTCTGTCGGCTATGCAAATCGAACTATACTAAATTATTTCAGTTCGGGCTAGCAACGTAACAATGCCATATTGATTGATTACACTTGTGTCCATATACTTCACAATAATTGCATTACATAAGGTCGGATCACCACGCCCTTTTTAATCATGTTACACTATTATCACATGGTGCTTAATTACGCATATTGTCATGCTGGGAACGGGAAGGAGCCTTCCTGATTGGACACGGTTTCTAGTTCGATAACAGGTATTTCTGTATCTTGATGATGATTAATAGGGGTATTTGAAAACGTAAAAGAAACATTGTAAAGAAAGTTACCATACCATCTATCTTTGGGAAAACCATTTATTTTTGTAATAGTTTACTGGTTTAAAATCGTTTCTTTAAATATTGCTTAGTTTGACCGATATAACATTTGTTACAGTCTTTGCAGTCTAATTTATAGAGACATTAGTTTTATTATTAATGGTTTTGAAATTACAAAACGTTATTATTATTATTAGGGATAAATGCTTTTAATTTTGATAAACTTAAATGACAAAAATGAAAACTTACTCCTATGAGCAAGACACTAGTTATACAACGGTGAAGTTCTGGTCATAGTCGTTATAAATAAAGTTTATTGGTTTAACCGGCGATGATGAGTACTTATTTATTTTTTCATTAGTACCAATTAAGCTACATCCAGATAACTCTAAAAATGTGTATACTTGACAGAATCCGAGATATCTACTGAGATGTGCCACTCGATAAAATTTTTATATACCGAAAGAAACCCCATTGAATTAACTAGAACGAAAACAAAAACAGTGCAAGATCAAATATCGATTTTACAACTCACAAAGATAACCGTAGGAAATTCAGAAATAACAATCCATCATCAGATGATTTTAACCATATGTTAAAGATGGAAAAGTGTGTAATGCGTTAACAGAAACAAAATCTAGCCAGTCTTGCTACATTTGTGGGGCTACGCTAGCTCGAAAAAAGTAATGATGTCAAAATTAAAGTTTTGGATTATCTACCTTACACAGTTGGATTAGATGTTTTGAATGTTTGCTGCACATCAGTTATAAACTTGACATAAAAAATGACAAGTTTGAATTGAAGCGGAAAAAAAAGCCGAAACCAGGTTACGGTTCAACTAATGACGGCAATACTGCTAGACGCTTCTTTAGAAGCGCAGAACAAAAAGTGCAAATATTACAGGACTAGATAAAAATTTAATTACTAGATTTTACACAATTCTTCAAACATTATCCTCAGGCTGTGATATAAACGTTGAAGAATTTGAAAAATATGCTGAAATAACTAGAAAATTACATTTAAATCTCTATCAGTGGTATTATATGCCAGTGACAGTACACAAAAAATCTTGTTACATAGTACTACTGTGATTAAAAGCTTTCTTTTACCCATAGGACAATTATCGGAACAGGCTCAAGAAGCCAGAAACAAAGATTGCAGAAGATTTAGAAGAATCTCATACACGAAAAAGCTCTCGTACAGCAACGAATAGAGACTTACTAAATATGCTGTTAATAACATCAGATCCTGTAGTAAATAGTTTCGAGGCACTCCTCAAAAACTATCTGGAACGATTGCAAGAGAAGTACTAGACCTTGTTAAATGCGATGCTCTATTGCAACATCATAATGTAAACAGTGCAAAGTAATATTTAAAAAATCATTTTGTAAGTTTGTCCGCCTAGATCTGTGAAACGGTCCACTGTGCGATGGTTGTACTCGCTCTACAAGAGCTGAATTGGTTATTCCTAAGCCTTTCAATTCTCATGGGGTAGCTATGAAATGTGGTGGAAACTTACGAATGATGTTGTCCTGAGGCGGTGTTGGTTTGATGTTAATCTGCTGGTCCCTGTACGATCATATCTTGGACTCTCCTCACCACAACTTGGGAGGATGGTTGCTCCGGATCGTGCCTACCTGCCTCCGCAACGATGGAGTTGGTGGACGTAGAGATCATCTCAACGGTTTTGATCACCAGCTGGAGATTTTTATATTTTCTTACAACACGATTCGAATGGGACATTGTAATATAACCAGTTATCATAAACGATATTTAATATCATATAACAATAACGTTAAGTTAGAGCAAAAGAAAAATAAGTACGAGAATGAGAAATAAATTGTAGGACAGAGATTTAGTTACATACTTAACTGAAAAACAAACATGTGCAATAAGTAAAGTTTTGTGTTGTGTTGGACTCTACACCCTCACTATTATGTCATGTAATTGTAATGTGCCTGAATCGTATCTGTATAAGAATCATGAACACAATGAAAACGTAGCGGCCACCAAGAAAGTGTTTCCCATTTTTCGTAATCGTTACTTAATAAAAGCGTTTCTTATATGTGGCTATGATTTTGGCAAAACACCTAAGGTTTTAGGGATTGCAGCCACTATGTTCCATTAACTAAAATTGCTTTTTGGATATCGAATATTCTGTGTCGAAGCCTACATATACGTGCGTATTCTATGCTGAAATCGCAGTTCTTGTTTTGTGTTGGTTATTTTTTAGCTAATTCATCTTGGAATTAAGTCATCTACCTAATCTGTGAATATAAAATTGACTTCTCATAAGTCATATTCATTCATTTGTCTAGTTTCAGTCATTAATTGAATGTAAATTTTTCTTTGGAATCTGTTTTTCCTGTTGGCGAAGAAATATCATTGTACGAAATTCTCTGAGGAACAATCATTCTCTACTAAGAAGTCAAGTTTCTGTAATATTTTTTAGCTTTCCTTCAATTTCGCATTTTATTAAAAAACGGAAATTTGTAATATTTATATCCATTTCTCTTTAACGAATTTGCTTTTTTTTTAAACTTATTATCATTCTTCGCATTTCAGCAGATCACGTAAACTGTACTTTTAAGGAATATTTTCAGAAAATTACCTCCTCGAAAACAAAACAGAGTACACTAATGAGAAGTAATCTATATTAAGGTTTAATAAACATCCTACTCAAATAAACGAAATTCCTCTTGAGCGCCGTTATATCTTCCAGGCCGTGAGATAGAAAGACAAATATGTACATCATCCAGATTTGTTTAGCGTGACTTCGCAGTAGAAACTGAGATTTATTGCAAATTTATGCCAAAAGGAACAAACATACGTGACACACATACTGACGATGAGATGTAATTTGTACGAAAATTGTGTAATATAAATTTGTCTCTACTTTACGATGTTCAAAGTTAATGCTGAGATCCATTAACTGTATACTCTATTACGCTACTGGAATAGTAATCCTTGACATTTTGTTATCATCTTAAAATCAATATTAACTTTCGTTATATACGGAAGGAATGAAGAAAATGTACTTGTAGCATTTACTATTTGCACGCCTATTAGTTTTATCATGCAATCTGCTTAAAATTTTTGTTGGGTATATCACGATCAAGGTAAAAAAAGGTTTTGTTCAGAATATGTTATAGCCCGTATTCGTATATTTATTCTAATTGCTGAAACTTTCAAAAAATCAGCACTACAATTTGACTATTACTTCGGAATAAAATCAATATAACACTGTAATTTGTTTCTGTTGTTTATGTAAAAATTTCAGTACGATTACGCTTTTTGAACATACACGTCAAATAAACCAAGAAGATATTCAAGAAATAATGTCGTTTCGGAAAAAGCAAGTGTATCAAGTAAAGTTGTAGCGATGTAGACAAAGCAAAAAAATTATTTTAAAGAGTTGTTTGTAATCACTGAAGGATTACAAATACGAAATTACAAAATTTAAATTTTGTAATTTTTCTAAATTTTTATGTAAACGTATTTCTGAAAAGGTAGAAATTATTTATTTTGTTGGTGGCGTCCTGTTCCAGACAAGAGGTTGTTATAGAATTTAACGCGAGATATTCTGAACATCTACTTGTCTATCATGGAGTAGTTACACAAGTGAATCGCCTTTTTCAACGTTACCGGAAATGTCAGGAAGTGAAGGCAACAACAATTAACAGCAGCATACAGAAATCATCCTCACGAAAGTTTACGAGATACAATTATTTTGGGTTGTTTTCATCAACATAAAATAAAATCCTACAAGCCAAAATTCTGGCACTCTCTGTAAGAAAGAGATTTGCAAAGAAGAATGGAGTATTAGAAGCTAATTTTTTTAATGCCTGAGAATTTTTGAAAAAAAGAGATCTGGTAGTAGAGAACCCAAGTTTTATAATTAATTAAAAGCCTTGTAAAAGATCATATTTACACAGACTAAATGAATGATGTTGAATTTTAAGTACAGGGTGATCAGATAAGAATGCAAAGTGGACTTGCGGTAAAAAATTTTAAGACTAAAGTGGTCAAAAGAAGACCGTGGAAAATATTTTCAGATTTCCAAGATAGTCGCCAGAGGGCGTAACCGGCATCTTAAACCTTTAAAGTGATTTTACACTGAAATTCACCCAGTAAATGTTACCAAAAAATATATGCTTTTTAAAGCTAAGCTTTACTCAAGTAATTTTTGTTTAACACTTTTTGACGTATCTATTAAAATAAAGTGGTGGGGGGTAATTAAATGTTTTTTTTTAATAAACAGCTGTAACTCCTAAACGACTGAACTGATTTTAACAAACTTGGTCTCATTGAAAAAAGCATTTATCATTCCATCAAACTTATCTTACCTGTGATATGTCTATTTCTTAGTGATGCCGCTAGAGCGCGCTTTTTGATATAATAACAGAAAATTGCAAAATTCTCTAAAAAATTAAATGCAATAATATAATTTTTTTTCATAAAAATGTAGCGAAGTGATACCTAAAAAGGCTAGTGAAAACCGTATTTCGATATCTTATTTGTAGCCTGAAATATCGCAGAAAGAAGATTTAGTTATATAATTTTAAAAAGACACTATTACACCGGTATTTATTGTTATTTATTTGTGTTTTTTTCAAGATTTAATTGCATAATTTATAATTTTTAAATAATAAAAGTATTCTTAGTTCAAAAAATTGTAAGAAAAACGACTGATTTTGAAATAAAACTTAATGCCTCCTTAAATGCTCAATGGTATCGCAGAATGCGTTGTTGAAGCTCAGTAGACATTACAGAAAAATTTCTGCTCTTGAAGACACGAATGGCTTCTTGTATTCGTATTTTCATGTCGTCTCTCGTTGTTAATGGAATTTGGTAGAAAATATCAACAAATAGCAGTATACTTATCGGGAGGCAAGGAAATGTCGCCCAAATTTATCTTGTTGTTTGCAGAAATGCTGGACAACCATCGTTGCAAAAAAATATTTTGCCGTATTAAACTCATCTTTAAAATAGGCAAGTTTACCAGATGGAAATGTTTAATTTGCATAATATGTATAATAGTTGCCCAGGATGACACCACAATGAGACTCAATGGCTTTGATAGTCGCGCAACGATTGTTGTCAGACCAATAATCAAAACGCAAATTAACATTTCCATCACTTCTAAAAAGGAGTGTAATACTTTTAAACGTTACTTCTATGTGCAAACAACATAAATTACATTGAGTATAATTTGTTGATTTTAGCTTTGTTTTTCCTCCATGGTATTATTCTGCGTACCTTGTACTTGCATATTATTGATGCATTTAATTTTTGAACTAGGAATACTTTATTATTTAAAAATTATAAATTATCAATTAAATCTTTGAAAAAACACAAATAAATAACAATAAATACCGGTGAGGTCTTTTTAAAATTATATGATAACTAAATCATCTTTTGCGAAATACAAATACGACATCGAAATACGGTTTTCCGCGGTCTTCACATTTTTTGAAAACCACTTTAGTCATTTAAAAAATTTTTCAATTTTCTGTTATTATATAAAAGCTCTAGCGGCATTACTAAGAAATAGACATATCACAGGTAAGATAGGTTTGATGGAATGATAAATGCTTTCAATCAAGTTTGTTTAAAATCAGTTCAGTCGTTTGAGCTGTTTATTTAAAAAAAACATTTAATTAGCCCCACCACTTTATTTTTAGCGTCAAAAAGTGTTAAACAAAAATTATTAAACTTAGCTTTAAAAAGCATATACTTTTTTGGTAACATTTACTGGGTGGATTTCAGTGTAAAATCACTTTAAAGGTTTAAGATGCCGGTTAGGCCCCCTGGCGACCATCTTGGAAATCTGAAAATATTTTCCGCGGTCTTTTTTTGACCACTTTAGTCTTAAAAATTTTTACCGCAAGTCTATGACGAATAATTTCAGAGATACAGCACTTTGCATTCTTATCTGACCATCCTGAACAGGAACCATTGGCCTCTTTCTTTTGCGATACATTAAACACGCACAGGTTTTGAAATATTCTAAGGAGTTACCTCATTAGTGCATTCGATCGATGATTTGTAAGGTGAGAATAGTAGTTACAAACTGAGGGGCCATCAACTTTTTTTTTTTTTAATGTGGTGGGTGCTTAGCTAACTATTAAACATATTGTATCTATAGACATTGAAATAGAGAAGACCAGTGCCTGAGGATCCGATAAGCTTTAATAAACAATTTAGTATTTTATGCATTTTCAATTGCTTTGATTGTTTGATATTTGTGATAAGAACGTTTTGAGTAAGTTTACACAATAATGTGGAAAAATCACAAAATTAAAATTTATCAGCAAAACTTTATATTTGGAATTATTCAGTGATAAGGGCAACTCTTTAAAATCTTTTTATTTCATCATTGTTATTACTACATTACTTAACATACTAGTTTTTATTTTAGTAACAGTTGGCCAGATTTAGGCTCCAACAAAAATGTATTCGATGTTGAAAAACGCTTGATAATTTAGTATAGATGATCGGAATTAAAAACGGCCAAGAATTTGAGCAAGATTTTTATTGGATAATTACCATGTATGTATTTCGCAACGACGTTTCTTGTATTCTTATAAAAATATTAATCTTAATGTCCTCTATTACTGGTAACAGTTTTATACTAATTACTTTATTATTAAACTATTTCTTAATGTGGCTTCATGTATAATGAAACACATCATATATCTCAACTTCCATTCCTTTTAAAGAGATAGTGACTAAAAAACATTGGAATGGAAAATTCGACTAACACACCTTTTTTATCAGTACACCTTACATGACTGAAATAATTGAGAAGTGATGTTTTGAGCGATATTCTTATATGATGGATTTCATATTAAATAGTTTATTCGCTCGGCTATATTCATGTTTATGATTTTTGATACGCCATCTACTCATAAATAATCGAACCACAGGAGTTCTATGTTATATAAATTCGTACTATACCTATTATTTTACACCGCAGAAGCTCCATCATATCCTAATGTTGACTTGACCAAACATTCAGTGAAACGACACATTTTGGAAATTATTATGCATCTATTTGAGTATAATACAGTGAACTGTGTAGGTACACATATTAATATTGCGAATGGGCATATTGGTATACCTCGCTTACAGCAAGATATCATGATATCACAAAAAAATCTTCTATGTTATAAAAATTAAAGAAATTGATTTAAAAAATTGGGTAAGACACTAAGGCCCGGTTTTTCAATCGCTGGTTCACAATTTTAACTGACAGGTAAACTCAAACTGCTGGCTAAAGTATTTATCGGTCTCACAGTTTAAACCAACTGCAGCTAAGCTAGCGATATAACTTGAAGTTAAGCTTATCTCCCAGCCAGTTAACAGAAACAATTAACCGCCGATTGAAAAACCGGGCCTAAGTAAAAGAATCAGATAATGAGTGATAAAAAACATTTGAATAGGTGGAAATTGTAAAATAAAAATTATGAAATCTAAACTGTTTAAACAGATACAAAATTATATGATACGGATTTAACAATTGAAAACTGATCCCAAGAATTAATTATGTATGTATGATATTCGAAAAGAAACCTTCATAAAAGGATAACATAGTTTGTCTAAAACAAGATAACATATTTAGTTAGTAAGTAATTACATCAATGTCAACAGCTAGCTAGGGGATGGCTTTGTGCTATCTCCATCTCACCGTATTTACTGATCGATCCACAACAACATAACATTTGGCAATCCTATTTGGAATTTTTAGGTACATTTAATATACCTGTGCCAAAACTACTTCGCCTAGGCGCCAAATCTTTCTAAAACACATTTAGAAATAATATATAAATACATGTTCTTTCAAAGAAACACAATAAAATAGTACAACTGACAACGTTTCATCGGTTTTTATATTCAGAAAATATACTTGCTGGGAGAGAAGTTACTACAATCGATTTTCAAATTGAAAATTTAAGTAATACGTTTAGATTTATTTATATTACTTCGCAAGAAATTTAACATTTTATTTTCAAAATCATAACATTTATGATTTTAACACTTCTAATAAGTATCATATATCAGTATACACTATACACTCTGCTTTCTAATACGTACTAACATTTCAAAATCGCATAATCTAATAAGAAAAATATAGCTCTCCAAATTAGTAACATTAATATTCTGTCGGCTAATATATGCAAATCGAACTATACTAAATTATTTCAGTTCGGGCTAGCAACGTAACAATACCATATTGATTGATTACACTTGTGTCCATATACTTCACATAATTGCATTACATAAGGTCGGATCACCACGCCTTTTTAATCATGTTACACTATTATCACATGAATTGCTTAATTACGCATATTGTCATGCTGGGAACGGGAAGGAGCCTTCCTGATTGGACACGGTTTCTAGTTCGATAACAGGTATTTCTGAAGAAGTATCTTGATGATGATTAATAGGGGTATTGTGAAAACGTAAAAGAAACATTGTAAAGAAAGTTACCATACCATTCGACAATATCTTTGGGAAAACCATTTATTTTGTAATATGGGTTTACTGGTTATAAAATCGTTTCTTTAAATATTGCTTAGTTTGACCGATATAGCATTTGTTACAGTCTTTGCAGTCTAATTTATAGACGACATTAGTTTTATTATTAATGGTTTTGAAATTATTAAATAAGTTATTATTATTATTAGGGATAAATGCTATATTAATATTTGATAAAATACGAAGGAGAAACTTAAATGACAAAAATGAAAACTTACTCCTATGAGCAAGACACTAGGTATACAACGGAAATCATTTTCAACATTTACTAAATTGATTAATGTTTACTGGATTGATTGAAAATATTTAATTCAAAATAAACGTGCAATTTTATTTTTAAATAAAACAGGATAAAACTTATAATCGTTGAAAAGCATTTTTATTAGATTTCAAATGATGTATCACAAATAAGGAGTTACTATTTAACTTCCTTTTAGTTTGAGAGTATGTGTACTGTTGAGGGTCCATGGAGATGAGTTCCTTTTTTCCATTTAAGCGTTTCAAGCATTTTTCATATCATCTTTTGTTCCTAAGATATAGCCATTGTTAGTTTTTAAAATGTCAGCCTGTATATGTTATGATTTAATTTTGTACCCGTGTTATATGTTTTATTTATTTCTTGCTTTAATCTGGTCCTCTAACATATCTCTTACATTAAAAAAAAATTACTGCAGCGTGTGAAAAATAGTTCAAATATCTATTAATACTACGATCTTCATTGTTTAATTAATGGAATTTTGGCTTTGTTCAATCAACCTTTATCAAAATACAACATCATCTGAAAACTATTGCTGAAAAGAAGACGCAACTACAACACCGTAACGGATGCAGCTCATCGAACTGTAACGAATCGGCGAAACGAAGTAGAAAAAAATATAACGAGGAGCAGAAGACAACAATATCAGTCTTTAGAAATCTTCTGAAGAAGCTGGCAGCATGATCAGCGAAATGTCAAGTGCAAACTTATCTACGCGACAACACCTGGAAGACTTCAACATAGTTAAACAACGGTTGTGAAAATCTACGCTCAACTATCATTACTAAATGATATCGAAGGCTTCCACGGCTTAAATCTCTGTTATTATGCTTTCCGGGTTTTGACCGCGTCATAGTAAAGTAAATATATACAATACAAACGTAAAAATTAAAAAAAATTAATAATTATTAAACTTACCCAAACTCGACGTTTCGCCACTAATGTAAGTGGCTTCCTCAGCTGCAAAACTGCGTGAGGGGCGCCAGAAAGACACGGTAACTCGACGTATAAACCACGCTAGAGGTGAAAACCTTCTGACAAGGAAGAGGCGGACGTGTGGAGGTAATGAAGTGGAAAAGGCGGATTTCCAAGTACTGGAATGTGGGTAACCAACATCACGACTGAGATGTTTCTGGATCTGGATAACTTCGCTTATCTTTCGTGGAAAATAGAGACTTGCTTACAACAGATACAGTCGCAGGGAATTTTATAAATGTCTTTTTATGAGAAAGAGAGAGAGAGAGAGAGAGAGCAGAGCGAGTGTCCTTGAGCGAAGGAAGCATTTGAGAGATTTTGTTTAAACGTTTAAAGATGGGTTAAATGTTTTGTTTACGGAGAATTCTACCGATGTGATCTGTAACGCCGTGAATGTAGAGAAGAACAATAGTGCTTAACTGATCACTAGATAGATAGAATAGATAGAATACAGAAATCAGTGATATTTAGGGTTACGTCATCATAATAATCATCAAAATTATGTCGTCTGTCTTCATAATGCTTAGGCAAAACGTATATGAAGAACGAAAACAACACGGCGAATTTCAGAATTGATATTAGTCATTTAAGTGTCATTTATAATAATTTAATTCACGCCCGAATTGTCATAAATTAACTAGGTTTGATTAGGTTTTTGCAATGTTTTTTCCATAGTCCTTGAATAGAGTAGTTAGAGCTTGACAAAAAATGCATTGATGTAAGAATAATTCCATTTATTCAAGTAATGATACTAAGTATTAAATTTACATTAGTAACAGTTTTGTGATTTGTGTTCTTCATGAGATTGTAAATAGAGAAGCCTATATATCAATGATTTCTTTATTTTTAAATATTTTTTTTGATCAACAGGAATAAAAGATATATTTTTAAAGGTCATACTTATTATACAGGGTGAGTCACGACTATTCCCTCGGTCTCTTGTGTGTAAACGCTAAAAGATATGAGTTTCAAATTTTAGTCAAATATGTAGGACGATAAGGAGCACATTTTAAAATTATTTTCACGTATACAGGGTGATTCAAAAAAGTACAGCATATCAAAGTTAGGATATTTTAACGGAACACCCTATATTGTATACCATTTTTGTATTCTACGTCATAAATTAGGATAATTTTGTTGGCAGTTCCCTATACCTATCTGCTGCCAATTTCGAGAAAATTTGATTTTTATGAAAATGTCGGGATTCGCGAAAAAAATAAAAACAGGAAAACTGTATGACTTGAACTATGTACATTTGTAAGAAATTATTTTGACAAAACGTGGTTTTAATAAACCGATAGAGTATTTTGATATTGGCTACATGACATTAAGCAAAACAATTTATACTTTTATTTTTTCCACCATCAATAACCCTTTTAAGTTAAATAGAACACTCTGTATTTATCCATGCTTTGTGAAAGCACATTAAACCCCCTACCAAAAACTAAAGAAGTCTATATCTTGATTTAACGATTTAAATGTTATTAACGAAATTCTTCAAAAACGCTCTAAAACTGATACTTTTTCTCATCTAAATAGGCCATGGTTTCTAATTATTACTTTTGTGCGGATAATTATATTCCTTGTAAGTTATATTCTAATGATAAATAAAGCTGGAAATTATGTTGAAATAATTTGAATATCCGATTAATAGATTATTAAAGAATAAGATGAAGTTCAAATGAACCATTAAAGTAATTGACTATTCGTCGAGTATTTGAATATTATTTGTTTGAATCGAACGAATATTTGATTATCAAAATGTCGAAAACTCCCCTTGTAGTTTATAATATATTGATATATTACTCATTGGTAAGTTATGGAATGATAGAATTGAAAATAAAGTAATTAAGTAACCGATATCGTAAACAAATTACAAATATGTATGTTCTTCTCAAAAAAATGTCTACTGTACTAAATGTTTGAAACGTTTGAATTGAATAAATATAAATAAATTATCTAATGAAAAAGATTACAGTAGATGATCACAGTGATTGACCATCTTATTCTATACATAATGTTATAAGCATAAGAAGAATCTTCTTTCGTAAAATACCCAACACCACAACGCTTAATTAATTCATTCAGGACACATGTTTCACGGGCTAATGGCAGATTTTGTATCATACGAGACCACAGGCTCTGAAATAACATAATTTTTTATTTTAGTTTAACATCTTCAGGAATGGTAGGTAGAGTATTGTTTGTTAGTTTTATTCTTCATCTACTAGACGTAATAATTGTTTAAAATATACGATTTATACGTAGAAATTAATGGCAGTTGCAACAAGGTGAACATATGCTAATTTTAAAGCAGCATGGCCTATTTAGATGAAAAAAGCATCGGTTTTATGAGGATTCCAGAGAATATCGTTAATAACATTTTCATCGTTAAATTTAGATATAGACATCTTTATAGTTTTTGGTAGGGGGTTTCATGTGCTTTCATATAGCATGGATAAATACGGGGTGTTGCATTTAACTTAAAAGAGCTATTGATGGTTGAAAAAATATAAAGTACAAATTGTTTTGCTTAATGTCATGTAGCCAATATCAAAATACTCTATCGGTTTGTTGAAAGCACGCATTGTCAAAATAACTTCTTACAAATGTAAATTGTCCAAGTCATACAGTTTTCCTGTTTTTAATTTTTTTGCAATGCCGACATTTTCATAAAAATCACATTTTCTCGAAATTGGTTGCGGATAGGTATAGGAAACTATGAACAAAGTTATCCTAATTTATGACGTAGAATCCAAAAATGGTATACAATATAGGGTGTTCCATTAAAAATAACCTAACTTTGATATGCTGTATTTTTTTGATTCACCCTGTACACGTGCAAATAATTTTAAAATGTGCTCCTTATCGTCTTACATATTTGACTAAAATTGGAAACTCATATCTTTTAGCGTTTAGACGCAAGAGACCGAGGGAGCAGTTGTGACTCACCCTGTATATACTAAAACTTGTCAGGATCAGATAGCAAAAAGCAACTGAAAAAAATTACAAGTGGATCAGGCATCAACGCTTCCACATTAAAAAAATCGATCGTGAGGAGATAAATCCGTCTACATAAAATGTACAGAAAATACGCAAAAACATATCAATCAAGAACCGCACAAAACACTAAAATCACCCACACAGCGTCAATAATAAGTCAGTTGCTGCCAATTAACTTATCGAATTCTGATTATAGAAATGTAAACAAGAAAGGAAAATTGTTTTCAAAAGTAGTAAATCTGACATCCAGTTTAATTAAAAAAACATCAAGATAATGGGAGGTGCTATTATTATTATTAGGGAACGAAAGACGTCTAACGAATTCTATTTTTAGCAAGGTATATTTTAAAATTAACAGTGATCTAGGTCAATATCCAGTGTTCTATGAACTAAAAGCGATTTTCTTATCTTAAATAATAATAATAATAATAATAATAGCCTTTATTTTACCCACAAAAACAAAGACATAAAGTGAATAAACAAAAGTACAGCAAAGTAAATAAGGTATTTATGGATAAAACCCCAAGGGGAAGTTCAGTTGTATGCCAAAGGCAATACTCTGCTTTTACACTTTACCCTTGTTGTATATATCATATAGATAATAGTAAAATTAAGAAAACAATGCTTAGTTCTAACTTAACACTATACTTAAAACTAAGTGTGCGAAGGAATTGCATCACTACAAACAGCGAAAGAGAAAAAAAAATTAAAATATATATTGCGTGCATGAACAACAAACATATACTTGTTATTGTAAAGTTAAATTAGCTTATGCAGTAATAAACAGTAAGTTATGAACTACAAAATAAATACATATATGTATACTGTAAATGCGGATGTAGATGTATGTAGAAATAGAAAAGCATATAATATACAAATGTCTGGTCACCCAGCCAGTTTTTGCTTATATAATAGTAATTTACGCACCTCATATTTAAATGCGTCACCACCACAGCCCTTAACAGAGAGAGGAAGTGCATTGTATAGAGAGGAAATGTTGTAAGAGTAACTTCTCTCAAATAAAGCCGTCCTATGCAGAGGTGGAGTTATGAAACAATCTGTATTCCGTAGTTTCTTGTTATGTACGTCTGTCCTGAATACAATTTTATTGAAAAGATATTTGGGTTGTTTACTTGTAACAATTTTATGAAACAAGCATAGTGTATGAACTAATCTGCGGTTCAACATATTCAACCAGTTTAAGGAGGTAAATTTGTGAGTAATATGTTCAAACTTACGTATTCCAAAGATCAGTCTAACACATGCATTTTGCACCCGTTGTATTCTAGCAGCCGTGACAGAATCCAAGCAGGGTCCATACACCGCGCAGCAAAACGAAAAATGGGATAATACTAATGAATTGCACAGAATTATCTTGGAGAGCTGCCCGAGGTAGGCACGATGAGGATATATCAATTTTAGATTAAGAAAAGCTTTACTGATGCAGCTAGATACATGGGATCTAAACCGTAAATCAGAACTGAGATTAACACCCAGATTGCGAACGTTGTCATACACTTTAATTGTCATGTTGTTCATTTTACATGTATACCTATTTATGAAATAATGGAGAATGAAATAAAAAGATATCACTATTCAAAGTTTTAGAAACACAGTTACATAATAAATCCTAAGTTACTACACTTTCCTACTTTCATTTAAGAACTCTGGAGATATACAGCAATAAAATTTTACGAAACTCACCAAGAGAAATGCGACGAAATGCTGCCCAGGACACTAAACTCGCTAAATCATTGATAGACGACGATACAATTACAGTATTTTATTCAAATTTCCATTGGTACCGGAAATACTGCCAACTTTATTGCGTCGTAAATAAAATATCTATACTTTCATAATATTCTACCTTATATGTATTTTGTTATTATATGCACTTTGTTACGACTAATTCTCAAGGGATAACTCACTTTTAGCGATAAATAAACAAATTAGTTACTAAAGTTAGTCGTATTAGTAAGGTATATGTTATTTATTACAACAAATTAAACGAAAATGATAAGAAATTATCAGGAAAGGTATTGCGATATATTTTTTGGAATTCCTAAATTAAAATGTATTAAGAAATGTTAAATTATTGAACTTGTTTTTACATTATTTCTTGATAAAAATGAAATATATAGGGTGTGCTATAATAGAACAGGTAGGTCAAATTTTAAGAATACTGGTCTTCCTAGTAATACAATCGAGGCAATTACTTTTTTTTCGACAAACAATTAACCTCACAATCTCTTTTTATTCATAAAAATTTAGGTTACAGTATTATTAAGCATCTGAGTTATAGATATAATTATAAACTCTATTATTCGCCTATTTACATATTATGTATCTATGAATAGGCCCGAACATATTGGATATAAGATATCGGAACGCATAAAAGACAATTATGCTGTCAAACGCGGCTAGACATATGTACAGTATACCCATTTAAACAGTCAATGACAAAAAAAGATGATTATATATTAAGTACACAGCAAACATAGCTAAATTGCTGTAGTACTGATTTATTTTGTTGCAGCAACACAATCTGCGTCTAAAATTAACCTCCGAGCCAAGGCTGTTAAAATAATGCATGAGACTATTACGGAGCTTGACTATTAGGTTAGGTTAGCACATCAGTTTGTTTCTACACAAGTCCTGGCTAAACGCCTTGAACCTTACAACGTAAATATAGCTCGGAGAGATCAATATTTTTATTTTCTGTAGTATTTTTTTTTCATTTGCTTCCTCCGCTTCTATTAACAGTAAATGTAAAGATTGTAGAAATAAGACACGTATTACTACGTATAAAAGGTTGAGCGTTATGATGTAAGATTTAATGCTGGTTGCATGGATTTAATGAATGCCAATTGGTTACAACATGTGTAAAATGTAAAATATACATACAAAGGAATTAAAACTAACCATGAAGAAAATCTGGATGTGGGAAAAAATGCCATTGAAGTTCGATTAAAATTGTATGAATTTGAATAGATGTGAATGTACTTATTGAATTCCAATTAATCCTTACATTCAAAGTAAACACACAAAAGAGCAATTAGACAAATAAACGTTATGAACTAATTAAATGTACATGGTGGAGGATAGGTGGAAGTAATTACTACTGTAAAGATTTCGTAAGGACAAATTAGATTGCAAATATTTTTACTTTTAATCCACAGAATAGTAAAAAGTATTTGCAATATCTGAAGTATTTCCTACTCAATCATTTTTTTCAAATTACATGCATCATGTGTGATTATAGAAACACCTTTATTTAAAGATGAGCAGGCCTGTAGTAAACTGCTCTACATAAGTTAAGGGTATATCTAAAAATCTGCTCAATTTTTTAATTTTCAAATGTTTTGTCATGTTTGACACTTTATTAAGGGTGGTAGTTGTCATACCTCTGCGATACGAATAAATGTAGCAAGTAGTGACCTATGGACAGTTCTTCTCGTTCAAACCCGTTCTAACGAATCAATTGGTTGTTTGGTTTACTTGTCAATTTGTTGACTTATTGTGCAAATTCGGTATCAAAATTTTTTGTTGCTAATTTCCAATGCCTAGACGTACATCTGACGAATTGGTTTGCTACAGGGTGGTCAACAACAAAGTGAAGTAGCAACTTTTTTTCAAGTTAGTCAAAGTGTCATTTCTAGACTTTTTAACCGTTTTCAAGAAACTGGATCTGTTGTTTTGATTAGAATAGGCAAGAGAGCCGTGTCAATTGGACAGAAGAGTGGAAGTTGGTACTGTTCACTGATGTATCCAGATATGGTCGTTTTTTCGGATAGTCGTCGAACGCGTGTCTGGACACAACCTTTGATACCAAGGCACCGGCGATCAGTACAAGAAATTCACCTTTTCAGAGGCGGCACTGTTATGATGGCGATACTGACTTGTTGGTTATTCCGGGAAACATGAATTGAGAATTATACTTGAATCAGGTGATCAACAACATTATGCCAGTGTTTCGTGCTGCTCTGGGTTCTGGTTTCCTTTTTTTCGACCATAACGCTCGTCCACAACGATCCATGGCAGTTATGGATGCCATTGAAACCAATGGAATTCCTCATTTAACTATATCTGCTCTATCGCCTGATCTAAATCCATAGAGCATGCTTGGGATCAGTTGTAGAGAGTTTTGGATCTTTATAATCCCCAACCACTAACAATGGAACAATTGAGGAATTTGCTTCCACAACTCTGGCAACAGATTCCACAAGAAAACTTTAATAATCTCATAATCAGCATGCAAAGACATTGCCAAGCTGTCATTGAAGCCCACGGAGGACATACTCGTTATTGCTGAAAGAGAAATTAAGGAATTTGTGTTAATTTTCTCTTTTTTTGATTAATTTGTAATTAATTTCTTTGTTTAAAATTTAAAAACTAAATAAATAGTTTAAAATCGTCTTTGAATTTTTTTTTTCGTTTGAAAAATCAAATTTTCCATAATATCCCTAACTTATGTGGAGCAGTTTATTAGAAACTTAGCACCTTAGCCAGTTATCAAAAATTTAAAACCAACCGTACACAAATGCATAATTCGCCTCCAATTTGGCGCATATTATGATGTATACTGCATTCCCATTAAGAGAAAACATTGTTTATGTCAATATTTACCAGCTTCCATTTCTAAGTTTCTTGGGTCAAAAACCCTAAATACTAGTGACTCTACGGATTTGTTTATTTAAAAACTCATTTGTCCAAAATGCTGGCCCAAATAGAACTTATGAAATTTCACATAGAAGTCGTTCTGGCAGCTATCATTACTTTGTAGCACCTATTCCATTACTTTGCTGAAAGAATATATTCTTGTAGTTCGTATTTAAATACTCAGGAATTTCTTCATTAAATCAAGTCATCCAAATCAAAACATATTTCATAATTGAAGATGCTTGTGATGTATTATATTGTGCAAAGATAATTAACTTTGCATCTCCTCACAGTGACCTAATGATCTGTTGCCATTACCCAGTTATGTTAATACCCCTTCAATCCAATATTCTCAATGAATCTTAGGATTTATTTAGGTGTTGTTAGAGTCACCTGTTTCAGATGTGGAAACTCTAACTGGACTAATGCTTCGCAGTCACAAAGTATATGCTCAGCAGTCGCAGTTCTAAGTTTGCTTTGCCCACTTTTTTATCTTAACTGCCAATCATCAAGTTAAACGGCTCTTCTAAAATCAAATAGTCTTTTGTTTCTATTTAGTGTGAAGTTTATAAATTTTGCCATCTGAGTTTGTCAGGTTTTCTCTAGAGTCTAGAGGAAAAAGCGTCGCTTTTGCCTCCCATTGTTGGATTTGTTTTCCAAGTTAACTTTAGAACTATCAAAGAAAGGTTTCGATCAAACCATATTGGTTTCCTCTTTTGCAAATGCATCTGCCTTAACATTTATTTTAGCATTGAAGTGCCCTGGAACCTATACCAGAGATATGCTGTTATTTGTAGCCAGCTCCGTAAAGTTATTCTACATGCCTACATAAAAAAATTAAAGCTATTAGAGCAATCTGGCTGTCAGCACAGGTATACATACCTCGGTATTTGCTATTTTCAAGCCTTTGAGTAGGCATTCTCAGATGTCGATATCCATGGCGTGTAAATCATCCTAAAATATTGTTGGAGATTACTTCAAGACTTTCGAAAGATTGGTGTTTTGATCGTGACTTTCAAATCCTGCCACTTCAGCCATTCTGAATCCGTCTGTGTAGCAAACAAATGATCCATTTTTGAAGTTTGCTCCATCAGAATTCTTTTTGTCACGGCTTGGAAATAGTACTCTGAATGGTCGTTTATAATTCAGTTTGAAAGGCATGCTGCCTGTTGGTTTATCTTTTTTTTTTAGGGGTTTCTAGAACCCGCAGATAAGTTAAGTTGCCCTCTTTAAAACGATGTGAAAATCTTAATTGGTGTGAGCTATGAACGACATTCTTATCTACTAGCACATGTTCTGATAGCAGCACCTCCATTCAGGCATTAGGTAGGTGCAAGTTGGTTTATGCCGTTTTTTGTCACCGTTCTAGGGTAGCATAAGTGACCATGGAACAATATCTCTTCTGTGGTTTGATTGGTCAGGTTTCCCAAAAGAGCATGTCCAGAAAGCCATTTGGTTACATAGTTGCTACATCCGAACTTTAGGCTTCGTTAGAATATACTAGTGTGAGTGCACTAGATTTAGTATTGAAGGTAATTACAACAAAAAGGGTTCTTATTGCACCTAGATGGTTATTTTGATTTTGTTAAGTATTAACTTGATGATCTTTTAAAAAATTGGAATATAAATTATAAATGAAGTTTCTATTTAAATTTTAACTAGTACTCTTGTAAATATCATTCTTCATTGCGTAAGTTCTTATGGCTTACCGAGTATTTTTGCACCATTCATAAATTATTGATATCTAAAATTAAAAGTAAACAGCCAAGCCTCCAAGGTACTAAAATTTGTATTTCATTATATTCATTATATTTTATGTACGTTTCGTATTCTTCTACGCTCCCAATGCAAGAACAAGCCATTCATTATTTCGGTAAAGTAAATAGCAGGGCACAGCAGGAAAAAAAAAACGACGATGCGGAGGTCTTACTTTCTGTAAATTAACAATCGCACCTCATGCTGTCAACAAAGTGCTCTCTTTGTTTTTAATTTCGAAATCGATTGGCTTTTTTTTCTGAATCGCAGATTACAATGCGTCTTAATTGAGGTTAAACGTTATTTAAGAGATACGTGCAACATCGGGACGAACGAATTATTTATGTCAATTAAGTACCGTTCTTATTGTTATTTTGGCCAAGTCATTAATGATAATGACCTCGTTGATACAGCATCAGATATATGTAAACGTCATTTTTCTTATTTGGCATTCGGTGATCAGATAAATACTCACGGAATCGGTAATACATACATATGTAGCTGACTATTGATTGCTCCAGGGTTTTGTTGTGTTTAAGCTGAACAAAGTGAGTTCGATGGGACGTGTATTTATTTTCGATAATCTATCAAGTTGAAATTTTCAACGCCTACTTGAGTAATTTGTGGTGCTAAAATTTATTTCAATTTGTTTTAGTGTCTTAATCAGTTTCGAAGAAATATATCGTAGTGTAAAATTTATTATCGTTTTGAATCTTTATATCCTTTAAACATGTACATTATCAAAGTAATATCTTTTACGATAACATGGATTTTTTTAATTAAACGTACTTTTTAACCGATTTACTTAAAAGTTTCAATTGTAATAGATTTATTAGGTATGATAGCTTGTGAAGTCGTTTGTCCGAAGGTATTTCTACCAAATAAGTAATGTATTTACTTATGCATAGATTGATGAGCAAACAATTTGCTTACTGTTTTACCGACGCGAAAATCTGCTGCTACTTATGATAAGAATGATTTCTTAAACAGCCGCATAAGGGTAAAGAGAACCCAGATATCTAGTTCAAAACTCAGCTGAAGAGAAAACAATTACAATTTCGCAACTAGTTCAGAATTTTGTAACAAAACATATAAAAATGAATTCTATCAGTGCATAAGTGAAAATTAAATTATAAACGAATGAAATCTACAACATGCGATCTGAGGTTCCTAGAAAACACCGTGTAGTAATGCATGTTGATGTAAACTTCTGGTAAATCGGAAGCGATAGAAAAGCATAAGTAATTTCGTTAATGACACTAGATGATAGTATTCCCAACTACAAGTTTTCAGAACTGTAAAATTTTGAGAATATGGGAAAGTTCTAACGAACTATACCTCACTCCAAATAAGAAAGGAGCATTATGGAAGATAGGGTCTAAAATACACGCCTGTAACTGGTTGAAATCTAATGCACATTTACACAGAACAATTTGTCAAAATTTCATATAAGTCAGAAATATCAGAAAAATTATATGTGCGCGTTGTGTCTGTTCTATAGCGATTATATTGTTTTCGTGTTTTCTTTATTCATTTAATTTTTCATTTTTTTCATTAATTCTTTATGGAAAATAATTCTTCTTAGAGCTCCTGAATCATAATAGTAACTTATTGGAGATATTATTTGAACTGTTTTGCTTAAATTTTCTTGTTTATATATCTTATAATTTTGATAAAGGTCAATACGTGATTCTGTAATTATGGTTGATGCTGCTATCACAGGTTCTTCAAAAAATGCAAGAAGCAGGCATGTAACAAGTGGGCAAAGGCTGATGCCTTATAAAGTCTATCTTAAACACAAAAATAATCTGGCTAAAACTGCTGCTGTTCATCAAGCAGCAAATGAAGTTGGGATTAGCAAAATTACACTATTTGACACCATCAGAGCTATAGTGCTAACTAGAAGCGTACATTCACCACCAAAGAAACGAATATGTCAAACAAAATATGATAAATTGGACGAAGCACAAAAAAGTGCAATTAGAAGGCACGTCCGTTGTTTCTTTTTGAGAAACGAGTTACCAACACGTACAAAACTATTAGAGGTACATTTCAATTATTACTGTTTGTGCAATTTTAGATTATAGTTTTATAGATGATTCGCGCTGATGATAATTTACCTATTATAAAATGAACTTCGCTTTGGAGAATTCTTAAAAAACTAGGGTTCAAATGGAAAAAGCGATTACGAAACAATATGTTACTTGAACGAGATATCTTATGGAGTCGTCAATATTTAAGCAACATAAAGAAGATTCGTGCAGAAGGTAGAAATATATATTATCTAGACGAAACCTGGGTGAATGCAGGTCACACCAAAACTAATATATGGAAAGATAAAACTGTAATTAATCGGAGACAAGCTTTCGTGGAAGGTCTCTCTCCAGGAAGGCGACCGATTGTGTTGCATATTGGCAGTGAAATCGGATTCGTCAAAGGTGGGCTTTTATTATTTGAGTCGAAGAAAACCGGAGACTTTCATGAAGAAATGAATAGTACTGTATTCTCAGAGTGGATGATAAACACAAGTACTAATCTGTTTCTGAGCCTGGTTGTGATAGTCATGGACAATGCACCTTATCGTTCAACAAAAACAGAAAAGACTCCTACTTCAGCATGAAAGAAAAATGCGTTGATTGAATGGCTTGAATTTGCTGAAGATCCAATTACTAGAGCTTGTAAAACAATACAGAAACAATCACCCAGCCCCATACGTTGTGGATGGAATTGTAAGAGAAAGTGGTCGTACAATTTTACGTTTACCACCTTATCACTGCAACCTGAATCCCATTGAACTTGTTTGAGCTCAAGTTAAACATTACGTTGCTGCTAACAACAAAACATTTAAATTAGACGAGGTTAAAAAATTATTATTGCAAGGAATAAATCTTGTCGATAGTGATGCATGGAAAAATAATGTCAAACATACCATATCAGAAGAGAATAAAATGTACGACGTGGATAACATTGTTGATGACGTTGTAGACAATTTAATTTTGATTAAATTTGATATTTTTTAAATAATTATTTAATGTGTTTTTATAACAAATAAAATGTAATTAATTTTTAGTACTTTATAATGTAATGGTAAATGTACATACAGTCACTCAAGAAAGTCTTCATACGAGTAAAAAAATAGCTTGTTTTATAAATAGAAGATGATAAACGATTTCTTTCGTCACAAATCGATCATTAACGACAAGAACAGCTTAAATGTGAAGTATTTAGTATAAGATAATTATGAACAAAGTTACAAGCATTGAAGTACGCATGGAAAAATTCACGTCTCCTTTGTGGTGAAAGTTGAATTAAATTTATATCACTAAAAGAAAGATTATGATTTAATAAGCCGAAATCAAAAATTTCAATTGATTATCTCCAATGGTTTCAAAGTTATGAATTTTTTACTCTATGAGGCGAAAATTGCTTGTGAACTTTGTTCATAATTAACTTATTAGAGAAATACTCCACATTTAAGCTGTTCTTGTCATTAATGATTGATTTGTGGCGAAAGAAATCGTTTTTCATCTTCTATTTATAAAGCAAGCGATTTTTTAACCCGTATGGAGACTTTCTTGAGTGACTGTATTTAAAGAACATATACTACATTAGTTTTATAATTCTATTTGTGTATTTTTACTGTAAACTGATTACGTAATTAAATATGTTGTTTCTTATTTTCATTACAATAACAGTCAGCATGAAAGAATAAAATATAATTCGAAAAGAATATACATACGACATTAATAAAGCATTAAATGTGTTTTGTCAGTTTTCGTAAAGATATTATTCTCCTTAGTGGACAGTCAATTAAGAAAAAACAAATTTTAAATTTACTTGAACTTGTTCCTGTGTGACTTGTGCTCCGATTGTAGCGCCATCTACTCCATTCTTATTTGGAATGGACTTTAGTTCTGCGAATAACCCTGTATATCTGTATAAAACATAGTATTTAGTATCAAATGCTGCAATCGTTGTTATTTGATTTTAAAAATGATTCTAAAACGAACGCCAGCACAGCGAGCCCTGTCCACAAATGTAATACGATTAAATGCGCCTCAAGCTAACGATTATAAAAATCATTTCCGAACATATTCATAAAACTGTAATTAAAAAGCTGAAAATACTACAATGTGGACAGACACACATATACAGACATTTACGTAGGAGTCCGCGTCTGTTCCGCCATCGAACAAAGACGACAAGGCCATCGCCAAGTGCACGAATCCTACATCAAGATATTTCCTTAAATGAACCGAGCGTCTACCAGAGGCTGCATGTTGACAGTTCCTTACTGCATATACGCAAACGGAAAAGCTTTCCGTAAGATGAGGACAACCGCTCATCGAGACTGGCGGTGGATAAAGTGCGTGATTCGAACAGTTCTGGAAGATTGTATAGATGATGGTAGTGGTAGTAGTAATGCCGGGTGTTATCTCTCCCATTTTGTGGCTGTCGTAAATGTAGGACAAGGACAGTTAAGGACGTCCGGATACCAGACGAGCACCACCGAATGTATTTTGAGATTGAGACGACCTTCTTCTTGAATATGTCCACCCGTGCAAACATGTACTTACACCGGATGGTTTTGACGGATGTCTAGATTTATACTTGTATCGCACAGTCGTAAAACGTGTGTACATGTAACACGTCTAGCTTGTCAGATTGGTGTGCATAATTTAACAAGCGCGAAATCTTGTTTCTTTATACATTTATACCTCATATATAATGTATAGAAATGACATGCAGGATTAATGAGTTTCTGAGCATATCAAATGGCAAGGATAAGAACAGGGTCCGACAGAGAGACATAACCACAATCAAGCATACTCGTATATCCACTATATACAATTAGGCGTATAACGTTCTTAACATGTTATGAATCATTGAATTGCATATTTGGATTGTTGAATACACACATTTTGCGAATTATGACAATGTTTTCAGGAAATTATCCACAGTTGTTACACAAGTTGTAACTTCGAGGATTAATTGGTTTTATGAGTTTGTTTGCTATGAATCAGTATGACGCAATTAAAATATAAAAGATCTTCGACATTCTTAAGAAAATTTAAGCATATCGACATTAAAATGTTTTTTTAGAAGACTATACTCAGCTGTCGGTGTTTATTTCTGAAGAAAATTATTTCACGTAAGCTGTGCTGTTCTGGAAAGCCAATTAAATTTTATCATTTTTCATCCTCTGACGTTTTTACAGTACAAATACAATTGCTTAGAAGACATGTTTAATTAAAGTAAAATGAATAAAATTGTTATACGTGGTTATGTGAAATACTACGTTTAAACGGGTCGATGGCCGCAGTGGGTTCACTTCTCTGGAAGGACGGTGACATTTTTTCAAAGCGTTTAATCCCGGATTGACTTGCCATTCGCTGTTGGGAGCAAAGTGATTAACAGCGCGGCATCATAAAAGGCGATATGGTGCTGTCACAAAGCCATTGAACACAACTTACACACACAAACTACACTGCGAGAGTTGCAGTGAGCCAGACGAGCCATACAGCTTACGAAGTCACTGCAATGTAATGAGAGACCGAGACTTTGACAGATACGTAGCAAACATTGGGCAACGATGCTTCTGCGAATCTCACGATTTGCCGTTACGGAACATCCTGCAATATCGAAACGTGTTCAAAACCGACTGAAAAATTCGTTATTTTGAGACATATGATACATTAGACATTAGATTTCAATAACAATTTGAAGCTTTTTAGCTACTCCACTACTATACACCCTGTCCAGTTTAAAATGCAGTACATGGGGAAATTGGAAACGGTTGGAGAGACAACGTCGGTTAAATGGGAGAAAAGTTGCGTATTCATTTGTCCATGAATAATCCGACATCAGATTTTGACATTTTTGTTTCATTAGGCAGATACAGGGTGAAAAAGAAATAATTCATTTTTGAAAATCTTCCATATTTTCTTTCCTAAAAGAGATAAATTTACAAAAGTTGCAGGCTAGGGATAACAAGTCATAAGGATTTTAAAAATGATTTCAAAAAAAAATCTAGGTCTACTGGATTTTGCGTGACAATAATCTACTTTTGTTTTTCTTATGGCAGCCATATTGGATTTTGACATTTTTAATATTGCTTTTATTTAGATAAATTCAATTAGTATACGCAAACCTAACAGTTTTGAAGACAAGATATAAAAAATACAAAAAGTAAGATTTTAACATAGTAAGCCATGGAACTGTGGGTAACTTAAGTATATATTGATAAAAAAAACAAAAAATAACAAGTCTCCAAGTACTGTCAAAATATCGTAACATTTTGTTTGTTAATGTTCATTAAATAAACGTGGTTAGGTAGCTGAATCATTAATGTAACAACTGTTCAAATAAGCCACCGTTCATTCGCATGCACAATCTGCATCGTGTTAGTACTGCCTCACAAGATTGTCTAACCATGTTCGGTGCCATTCTATTCACTGCTTCTTCAATTGCTTGACGTAATTCTTCCACATTTTCATAAGATCTCGAATACACCTTGTTTTTCAGATAGCCCCATACAAAAAAGATCAAGAGGTGTGAGGTCCGAGAACCTAGCAGGCCACCGTATTGGTCCTCGGTTACCAATCCAGTTATTGTAATATTGATTATTTAAATAATTCGTAACCAAAAAGGAATTGTGTGGAGGCGCTCCATCTTCCTGAAAATACATATTTTGCAACGTGGCAAGTGGAAGTTCTTCAATTCGTTCAGCAACATATGCGCGCAAAAGTTCTAAATACCTTTCAGAATTCAAATTCTAATTGAAAAAGAATGGACCGATAACATGGGTATCAATAACGCCGATCCAGACATTAAATCCCCATCTGACTTGCTGTCTAATGCCACGAACTAGGTTTGGATTTTTATCGGACCAAAAGATAGTATTTTTACGATTAAACATTCCAGAGTTAGTAAATCGACTCTCATCAGACTATAACATTTTGGCAAAGAAGTTTGGATTTTCATTATGTTTTTCGATGAACCAATGACAGAATTGTGCTCTCCGTATTTCGTCACGATTTTGGAGCCCTTGAGTGGCTCTTTCACGATAAGGCTTGAATCTAGCACGCTTTAAAATGGTACCAGCTGTTCACCTAGCGACGCCAAGTGTATTTCAATTACCCGTAAAGACGTACGGGGGAACTACTGCTTGAAGAACAATATTTTCATTATTTTTGTTGTTTTGCCTTATTTTGGGTTTGACAAAACTTCCATGCATTATCAAATTATCGCACAATCGGCGAAAAATGCTTTTTCTGGCTGTCGCCTTTCGGGGTATCTATCGAAATACATTTCTGCAGCCAATTCATCATTTCTTCCACACAAAATAAAACACTCCAGCACTTGATATTTGTCACTATTTGTAAAACGATTCATCTTAGGTTTGCACAGTGCAGATACTTGTAACAATACAATGAGATTAACAATAAGATTACTGACATTTCATAAACTTCACAGCTTTTAGATTTAAAACAGATGTCACATTTACATAATAAAACAGATGTCACATCTTGAACATAAACATGTTATACATCATTGGATAGCATTTTTTAAGATATTAAAAATGTCAAAATCCAATATGGCTGCCATAAGAAAAACAAAAGTTGATTATTGTCACGGAAAATCTAGTAGACCTAGATTTTTTTTGTTATTCCTAGCCTGCAACTTTTGCAAATTTATCTCTTCTAGGAAACAAAATATGGAAGATTTTCAAAAATGCATTTTTTTCTTTTTCACCCTGTATCTGCCTAATGAAACAAAAATTTCAAAACCTGATGTCGGATTATTCATGGACAAATAAATACGCAACTTTTCCTATTTAACCGACGTTATATCTCCAACGGTTTCCAATATCCCCATGTACTGCATTTTAAACTGGACACCCTGTATACCAAAAGCGACGTTCTCTGTCAAATGAGGTTAAAGGAATTCCACAGGCTGTAAAGGTAATGGAAATGCTATTTTGGGATGGATTCGAAGGCGATACTTTTTATCAACTATCTTGCGAATGATCAAACTATGTACATGACATACAGAATTATTCTTGACGAGTTAGTTATAGGAAAACTAATAGCAAACATTGAAACGTTTGGTTTTATTCAGCATTGCTTTTATTTAGATAAATTCAATTAGTATACGCAAACCCAACAGTTTTGAAGACAAGATATTTAGAAATAATTTTTAACTTTAAGTGTATATTTGCCATACTTTGCAAAGAAATTATCACATTGTTTGGACAAAACTGCATGAATTGTGATTCCAGAATATGTTCCACATTTTTTCAAAAATAAAGTTGTTCCTCGCCGAAAAGAAATTTAAAACAAACAGATACGAGGAAGTTGTTTTTACTACATTGATGCTTCTAATTATAAAACTTTCGCCAGTTTGATAATTATCACTAATCCAAGTATAGTAACTTTGAATATGTACAACAATAAAAAATTGCTGCTGTATTGTAATAAGCGTTTTACTTTGTCCCATCAAATCGTCATACATTCACTAGAAATTTACGAATAGGCACTCACATCTTCGGAATATCATCAATTTTTTGCTATCTTTTCTTTCTCTTTAAATGATTGATAGATTAAACTTATGGTGAGCTAAAATCCAGTCGACCTCTGGGAATTGAAGAAATTATATGTAAAATTGAAATTTTGTTGATGTTTAAAAATCTTTATTATTTCCAACTATCTAAGACCTGCAACAACGATGAATTAGATCTGTTAAATAAGGACTCAACATTTGATATTCGTGACGCAGATGTTCCAATGGAGGAAGTTATTGCGTCTATAGGAACCAATATTAGAGGCATAGATTCTACAACCAAAGAACATATGAGGAATGCATACAAAAACAAAATTTCAAAATATGCTCGTGTTAGTTGTTCAGGCAATAGCAAGAAAGATCTAAACATTGTTGAAGGTCTTGGAGGAAAAGATTGTCTGAAATTTATAATGCAAAGATTGTGATCAAATTTATATTGTACCACCAAAGTGATCATTACAGACTAAATATAAGAAACATTCCTGCTCACTTTCGGTATGGGAGAGCAGAATCGTCTGCTACAACAGACAACATCTAATTATGAATGGACCTCATATTGAAATAGACAGTCTTAAAAACGAGTTGATAGCCGCAGTGATTAGGCGTCTGACTATCGTTGTGGCGGAACGATAGGAGCCGGGTTTTATTTCTCTGAAAGGACGGTGACATTTTTTCAAAATTGAAATCCGGATCGACTTACCATTCGCTGTTGCGAGCAAAGTGATTAACGACACAGCATTATAAACGGCGATATGGTGCTGTCACAAAGCCATTTACAACAAAAAACTACACCGCGAGAGTTGCAGTGCTAGCCAGACAGGCGATACAGCTTACGGAGCAACTAAGCACCTACCACACATAAAAACAAGATTATTAAAAGTTATTGACAGGCCATGAGAACTAGACGCGTATGAAAGTATTTATATGTTCTTGGAAAGTCGGGTTTTTTGGAACATTTATGAAAGAGCGATCCCGTATAGTAATAGTTTTTCATTTTCTTTATTCATTCGGTATTCAATTGATGATGATGACCCATGAGCACTCGAAACACGTGTCCCAAATAATGAATTAAATGTTGTGATGTTGGTGTTACTGATGTTGTATCTGTATTTCCAACTGTAGGTGGTGGAATCAAAGTGCAAATGCGAAAATATAGAAGAAATAAATAGTTGCGTTATTAAATAAATTAAAAGTTGAAAAAGTGATCCATCCAAGTACATCTCTGTTATATGTCTAAACATGTTTGAAAGCAAAATTGAGAGGAACTGGTGTTACAAATGCCACTGTTTTGTATCAAAATTGCACATTATTTTTACTTATTCGTTTGGGCCTCCGAAATTTAGTTATTTTTTATCGCTGTTTACGTCAGGAACAACGGAGCATTGTTAATTAATTTTCGAATAGATAAATTCATTAAGCTCACCTAATTAAAATTTAATTCTTGTTAGCAAACTGCAGCGGAACAATTTGATGATAAGCTTATTCCCCGTAAAAGACAAGTAAAAATACCAAAGACCTATTATAATTTTAACAATTGACAAGCAAATGGTAAAAATACATGAAATTTCTTGTAGAAGAAGATGAACATACCGTAAAATGGGGGTTGTATACTAGTGGGCATAACATGACAATATCAGAAATGATTTTTAGTTTTTTATTTAAAAATTTGTTTAAAAAGTTAAATTGTTCATATAGTTTCATCTAAGAACTGCTAAATGAAACACTGAATTTTTATCTTATTTAATTGTGGTTTTAGAAGCAGGTAGTAATATAAAGTAACATTTTTTCATCGTCCTTCGCTTTGTATCAAATTATTAATGTATTAATTAGTTTTATAAAGTTTAACCATTAACAGTCATTGATGAGTAAACATGAGCTCCGAAATGAACTTGACTGAGACATATCTAAACTTGGAAGTTTTTATACTGCTTATTTGAGCAGCCTTTGGTGGAAAAGACAATATTAGATATTTCCTTAAAGCATACCCACTTTGCCCCCAAAAATGTTTCAACAGGCTTTTATTCTGCATCCTTGTTCTAAAGAATTAATAGTATGTAATAATATTTGTGTAGAATTAAACTTTAAGGTTAAATTAAAATAGGAATTCCTTTGCAATTATAAAAGCAATATGTATTTGTAATGATTTAATCTATTTAACTATCCAAGTCAAATTTGGCCATGGAACTTAAATCGTTTCGTGCAATAATATTTAATTAAACTGCTGATTCTCATCAAATAAATATCAAACGGTGTTCTTCAATTAACAAAGCGGAAATATCACAATACCCACATCATGGTTTCAAGCATTTACCAGATCCTACTCATGAATTCTTGCCTTTACTCTCCAAGGATGTTTTTAATGGCGGATAATAAGTTAAACATTATAAGTAATCGCATGATTGGTCATTCACACATACACACACTCTTACATGAACATGAAAGACGTCGCCCAACCTACTAAAAAAGATTTCAAAATTCTTGCCGCACCAAATCATGTTTTTCTCGTTCCTTTTTTTAATACGCATATTATTTATAACAAAATCTATTTTTAAATCGTTTCCGTTTCTGACGCTTGCATACATTTTTTTTTGGACAGTGACTTCGCTTTTTTTATCGACCTTTTCTCACGCGAGTGCGATAAACACGGCCCGGACTAATTGATCCTTGTTATTTAAGCGGACACGCGTCGCCTCGTATACTGATATAGATAGTAGCCGTGGATCATGAATTTAATTTTACCGGCGTTCTCTTCGTCTGCAAACATGACTGATACCGATAACGCTTCGAATGGATTACGTTGGTTTAGAAGTTCAGTACAAACCGTATAATGCTTAAAGTTTAATGGATTGTGAAAGTAAAAGTCGTTAATGTTCTGAATTAGGAGAGAGAATGCTTTCATTTATTAGGTAGTACTTCGAATGTCATTAAGTGGATTTTTAATATTTAATACTTATATACATAAAGCATGAAGCCCTACTGATGATTTTTTTCTTTTTAGTTGGTTAGGTGGAAAGATTTACTTCCTCTTAATTAGTAGCTGTCGTATTAGAAGATTCGAGTAATTGCAAGTGTAGAATTTTGAATATAGAGCGTTACTCTAGGGTATACACGACTTTATCACTATCCATTTTGGTGTATGGGCTTTCATATTGTCGGAAACTAATAGTACCGCTAGTTGTTTTTGTATGAGTAAGTTTAATACTAACGACAAGTGAGTGACCGACTCTCATCAAAGGTTTAAACATATTAGGGGAACCCAGGGCAGAACGGTATACTTAAAGTTTGAAAATTACACAATAATACAAAATCGAACTTTCCTCAAGATTTTTTTTTAGTTTAGTGCTAGTTTTTTTTACACGCATTTCAAGTTGGTGATTTTGGAAGGCTGTCTAACAAGAAAAAATCGTTAAAACAGTAAGATACCACAACTTTCCAGGACAATAAAAATAAATAGGGATTATTTTATCACATTTTTAATGATTTTTTCTTGTTAGACAGCCTGCCAAAATCACCTTCAACTTCAAATGCGTGTAAAAAAACTAGCACTAAACTAAAAAAAAAGCCTTGAGGGTTTTGTTATGGAAAAACGTCAACTTTCATTTGCTTTTGGTTTCATCCCATTCCGATTTTGGTTGTTGCACTGTGTTATTTTTGAAAAAATTTTGCAATAGATTCTTTTAATTTTTTATTTAGGTTATATTTGATGTTATCTGCGACGCTTGTTGCAAAAATATTTTATTAATTCCTTTTCAGTATTTTGTTATATATTTATTTGTCTAAAATTGCGAAATTCCCTGTTGTGCCCCACCTGTGGGGTACAGATAAGGTAGAACGGGGAGAGTGGTTGCAAAAGTTGTTACAAAAACAAAAATGCTCCGTTATAGGCATAGTTCGCATGAAAACACAGCTTCGTCATCGAATCATGCTGTCGTCTTCTATGGTCTATCGTTTTGGTTGAAAATTCTTTTCACTTTCTTGGTTTTTTTCCGACAAAGATTTTTCCATTTCACTTTTATATGGTGTGGAAGTTAAAATTGCCGTCTTACCCCTTTTGCGAGTCGCCCTCTTAGTATTTGCTTGTACTTTCTGCGTCTTGGAGTTAACCGTCACACCAGTTTCGTCACAATTGGAGATTGTTTCACCTGTTAAGTTAAGTTATGGGTATCAATCCTTTCAGTAAGCAGTCGTTATTTCATATAGCTACATTATAGGCAACTTTTCGAAAATCGGTCATTGTTAGTCCAAACAATCTACCTTCCATATCTGTAAAGTACCACACTAATTCTATCTCCTGTTCTTGTGAGAATACACAACCAAGTTTTCCAGCACTTTTGTCAATTCTAAAATGTTCTCCTTCTCGCCTTTTTTTAGCAATGTAACGTTCCAGTGTGCGTTGTGGCACATTAAATTGTTGTGCTGACCTTTTGTAGCCCATGTCACCATTAAAAACAGTCAGAACAGCTTGATGCATTGACTCAGAAGACCAATTTTGTCGTTCTGTTTTCCTATTGTATGTTCAAACCATCTAGAAAAAATAAATTGGAACTTAGAATAATCAAAATGGTTAAAAGTGATTCAAATAATATCAATCTTCGTGACTACTTTATTTATTGGTAATAGATTGCATCCTTAAACCACATGTAGAATAGAATTTAGCCGTTAGAAAATACATGAGGAGAAAATACAGAGCGGGTCAGAACCCCGTTCTGCCTCGTTTTAACTAACGCTTCATTTATAGGGGAAAATGTTCTTCGAAAGATAGGCTTTTATCCCAGTTTTTACAAAAGCTGTGAGTTATGAAAATAAACACTTACCGTTGTTTACAAAGTTGGCAATTCTTACAAGAAGCCGATAAAAACACGTGCATTTTACTTCAAAATGACTGCCGACAAGGGCAGATATATTACCAAGTACATTAGTGGAAATATATTGTGTGAAATATATCAATACGACCTTCTCTATGTAAGCCGCGAAAATTTGAAACGGGATAGCCCGCTCTACCCCAGTACCCGGTTCCCCCTACTTAAATTTTCTGATATATATAGGTGTTCTGTAAGTTAGCAATTATTTTGGGGTATTTAGTTCTATATAGAAAAATTAGTTGTAGTCTATATGGTTAAATACTTTACTACCAGGAACGATTCCAATGATTTCGGCCTCTCAGACCAACGTGTTCTGCACCCAATGTGTCCATTTTGAAAATTCATTTACGGCAGTTTTTAAACTATGTTGCGATTTTTTCAGTTTTGGTTGGACATCAAAAACAGTCGTCTAATTGCGATATTTACAATTTTTATCAAGATCATTTTACTGAATACTCGAGAAAATAATGAGAGAAAAGTGAGATATTTGTTCACTCTATTAGGACTACCTGAGAGATGTTCGAAAAAAAAATGTTCTATCTAATTCGTCCTATAAAAGCGCTTTCGTTAGTCGTTATTCATTTCTTATTATAATATAATATAATATATATTAATATAATATATTAAATAATATATTATATATTAAATAATATAATATAATTAATAGGTCAATAAACGATTCTATTTTTTTCGCCACGGTAACTTGTTTTCACTCCATTTGGTGAATCTTCGTTATGAGTCAAGCGATATTTTTTATTCATAAGTTGTTAAAGCTGCTGCACTTACCTTATATTTTCCAGGTAAACGTAGAAGCTGCTTTTACTTCGCCGCTTTAAGTTTTAAATGGAACTATTGATCGCTTCAGTTCTTCGAAGCATCTTTTTTTATAAAAACTTCGTTTTAAAATTTTTTTCTCATACTATTACAATTCCGTATGTCTTTATTTTTCAAAACTTCTGAGACAAGTAAAAATGACATTATTGAAATTGTCAAATTTAGGGGGTTATAAGCGAGTTTTCTTTATATTGTGCTTCTTTTTTGCATACAAGTTTTGTATTGGTGGACTATTATATTTAAATCTAAGGGAACGTTTTAGAGAATAACTACCGGTATGCTTCTGTCATCAGCAATACTATTCTTTATTAATATTTTCTTCCAATAATTTTGGCCTGAGATTTATAATGACCTTTCTCGTGCTCTTAATATATTCTACAATTATCTACAGAGTCGCACATATTCGTCAGTTACTTGCGCTCTACATTTCTTAAGTTCCAAAATTAACTGATGGAGATGTCTATTCAAGAAAGCGCAATACCTTTTTTGATTTGATTTGAGCAGTTTTTTAATTTTTTACAAGAATCCCGTTTTTTTTAAATTCAGTAGTCAGGTTATTAATTATTAGAGATTACTTGTAGTCAAAATCAGATCCGGTTCCATTTGCCTACTGTTTTTAAGAAGTTTACCTCTGATACGGTCATGTATTGTTGATTTGAGAACTTGATACATCTAACAGATCATTCAAGTCTCCCCACTCTATTGATGGAGCTTCTGGTTATGTTTTAGTATACGTGATTTTAACTAGAACCATTATTTAAAAAGTAAACAAAAACAGTAAAAACTTCGGCAATATAATATAGTGGCCGATTACTGGGACACAGGAAGTAACTAATTTTTCAGAAGTTAGACAAATAATTGTTGATCCAATTACTGACGCCATTGAGCCATTTCTATACATACAATTTTACAGAAACGTTAAGTTACTCAAATTCCAACCATAAAACTAAGATGGTAAGCCAATAGACGGACGAACTAAAACTAATAGCATTTACTCTCAACTAGTTATTTAGTTGCTGACCATCAAATTTTAAGCTCGACATGTATCAGAAATACTGTATGGAAAATTTGGGCTATGTTATAATACTTTGTGTACAGAATTCAAATAAATGAAAGAAGAACCATTACTTGACACACTAAAAGCCCAGTTTGTTTGGACCACCTAAATATTGAAATGTTTGGAGTTTCTTCATCTTCGTAGGAAGTTCTGAAAAACAAATCAAGATGGGAAAGTATCTAGTCTTCAATTCATGTCAAGAGATTGTTGACGATGGATGATTAATTGCGTTGAATGTGAGAGAACATACATTGGAGAGCAAGCAAAACCGTACAGGTAAGAATCAAAGAACACCAGAGACTGAGTCACTTAGACAAATCACGCTTGGCTAACAATGCTTAGGAGAAAGACCACAGAATCAATTGCAACAAGTCCACATTTTTAAACAACGACCACAATCACGTCAAGAGGAAACTAAGGGTCATATTTATAGTTCGTGCTTGAGGTTGTGCCGATGCTTGAGCACGTAGTTTTTATGTAAATTTCATTACAAATGTGTTAAAATCGCACAGAAGAAGCATGAACTATAAATATAACCCTAAAGGAAATTCCGTACATGACCGTCGCAAGCCTGGAAATGAAAGATGTACGACAACCACAATACAACAACAGTTAAACACAATTTGACAGTTATGATGACAGTTAGATCAACGTTTCTTGCTTAAACTTAGTCTTATAGTTTACCCTGAAAACGACAATACAACAAATTATGGAAATAGCCCAAACAGCCTGAGTATCTAGTGTTGTCCACATAGTAACTTTCCCAAAATATATTCTATTACTAACAGTTACTTGCCACATGATTGGTTTATATTCAAGGCAATAATTATGTCAATTATTCAGGAAACAAACGCCGTTTTCTGCAAAGTAAAATATTTTTTGGACTTATTTCTTGTACTAAAAAAAATCGCTTTAGTTGTTATTTTAAATTAATGTCAAAAAATATTTTCAATTAACAATTTTTACAGTATTGATCCAATAATATTTGTCTTGATCGCAGATATAATCTAAAACAATGTTTCTATCAGTTCAGACAGTAACATTCTTGTCAATCATCTTTATACCGAATTGCGTATAACATACTCAGGATGAAGTTGGTATAATCTGCAAATGTTTAAAGTAGCCACCCATTTATCCACGTGCGCTAAGTTAATACACAGACGACATCTTCACTCTATAACGAAAGCAAATTCGAACGTGCTATTTCAGCTTGATCAATTCAAATTTGAAAGCGTAGCGAAGTATTTGTTATAAACGACCGAAATTAAGGCTATAGTTTAAAAAAAATAGTTATTGGGAAGAATTGTGGCGCAATTCTGGCCAGATAAAAACAAAAACAGTTCAGAACCGTTTTTGAAGACAAGAAGATAAAAAAAAAATAAATTCAACTTATTGATTAATGCTAAATATATCTTACAAATATAATAACTTAAAAGTGTGCTGAATATGTAAACTATTAAAATTGTAAGAATATTTTTGTAACTCAATTTTAAGAAGTTACCTATAAGTTTTCCGTGGTTTTTAACGGAGGAATTTTATTTTGCATTAAAAAAAGCATATAGGTGTTGCCGTTTTTATAACTATATGTCTCATAAATTAAAATTTTACTTGGCAACAGTACGTTGCATCTAAGTATGTATTACTCATAGTGCTCTATGAACGCATTTGTAGGCGTGGCGTATACTATTTATTTACTAAAGGGAATACTTGTAATATCTAAAAGTACAATTTTTATGGTTTCCTTTGTTTAGACCACTTTATGAAATACCAAATTTGTTCATGTTTAAAAAAATTAAAGCCGATTAGTTTAACATAATTTGTTTTTCTTTTCGAGTTGGGTCTGTTTGGAATACATTGAAAATAATGTTATACAATTACAAAAACTGTAAAACATTTTAAAACAAAAAAACGCAATTATTAAATTGGGTTCCCAATTAAAAACAATTACAAGGAAGTTGGTTTATAGATTTATTCAGGTTGAAATTGCACGTGGAGGTTCATGGCTACGAATATAAATGATACATTTTAATATATCTAAACTGAACAGGTGTTATAAAACATGTCGTTCAAACAAGAATATCGTGTGGCACAAATCCAAAAACTGATCCCAAGATAACATACATGTAGTAGGTGGCATAAGTTTTCTATTCGTCTATGAATAGTAAAAAAGAATCGTTTATATTGTCTGCGAAAAAATTCTTTATTCTGTGTCATAGTATTATTGTTGACAAATTTAGTACACTTCGAGTCTGAAGGTTATTTGTTTTGAATAGACAAGCTCAAAAATATCAACTTTGAAGTAGAAGTATATGTTCTTTTCGTATTTGCACAAACTTAAGAATATTCTTGTTGTCAAATAATTACACATAACCTGTCATCTATTCGCAAACGGTCGAACCATTAGAGTTGCACTTTATATAAACTCCTATTATTTACAGTATTTTATATCAGATGTTTTTTTACAAATACCAGCCTTCTATTACTCCGAAAATAACTATACTTTTATAGAAAGAGAATTGTTTGTTTAGCCAAAAATTTTATTAGAATTTTTCTGAGAAATATATATGTACATGCCGGAATTATGGTGGATATATACTACTACAACAGGATGTTAATAGTTAATGGTATACACTATTATACGTTACTTATTTATACAAATATTGTTTAACGAAGCATGTGTTCTAAAGAAGCCATCTAATAAGAATTTTTGATACGAAGCCAACTTATTATAAATATGTTATTATGGAAAGGAAATGTGCTATAAAACAAAGCATGTCAAAAAATAAATGTCATACAAATGTATGCAGTTTATTTTACTGTATGTTTGAGTTCATTAATTGGCAATTTCGATTTTCTCTCTCTGGTTTGCACATCTTGTGAATTAATGTGGAGAATCTGCGTAGATTATTTGTATAGGCTATCTGCAGACAAATTTAGCTAGTAGAAAGTTGTGTTTTTTTTTACTTACGACATCAGGTGACAAAAAGGTACTTGCCAAGGTATGTAAAGTTCACATTTTGCCACTATAATCAACATTTTTTCTCCCTCCTAACAGTCCTATGTGGAGCCGAGTAGTTAACTTACAGGTGTCCTGCAATGAAGGAGTCGAGAAGTTGGCCTTCGCGTCCATTTGTAGTGAGAGTGCCAAGATAACCAGTCTCTACGTATTACCTGGTCAAGACAAATCGACTTTGACAAAAATCCGTTAACCCATAGACCCATCTTTTGGGAAACTACCGATAGCTTTGGCCTGTTATCGAGTCGAGTCGGTGTCAACATCTATGTTGTCCAAACACACTGTATATTAATGCCGTCTTTTTCCTGTTCGTAAAGATTTGCAGAAATACCTGGCCAGCACTTTATGTAAGAATTCTTTCGACATTTAATTCATTTTGTACTGTTTCTATTCCAGATAATTCTATATAATTTATTGCCTCTATTTACCAGTATCTGTACATAATTGTGTTCGTTAGTTCTATGCAAAATAAACAATTGAATTTTCTCCATGTGTATAACCTAGAACTTTTCTTTTGATTGGAGTATGTAAATAAATGTACATATATAGTTGAAGCCGATCTGTTTTATTATCCAACCCGTCGTCCTAGTTCGTTAGTCAAACGTTATTAGCACACATGCATATGTATATCAGAGGTAATTAACTTTCCGAATTCTTGTAATTAAAAATCAGATGTCAAGCGATGGATTATGACATAGTGCGCCAACTTTCAGATTTTTGTTGTACCTTGGCTCAAGATGGGCGTATGCGGAAAGTTTATATTGTAAATTGTTGTAGATGGTTAAAGGCGAGCGCATTAGTTCTATTAGATGCATCAGTAGCTAAGTGTACCTCCACTGTTTTTCCTTCTATTAAGTTACATAATTAAATTAAATTAATCAATGCAATTGCGAAAATGAATGCTGATTTACAGTTTGTAATTACCGAATCATCTCGGGTCATATTTTCGTTCGTGCTTGAGGTACTGCCGATTCTTGAGCACGCGATTTTGACGCTTACGATATGACATTTACGTCAAAATCGCGTGCTCAACCATCGGTGCGACCTCAAGCACGAACTATAAATATGACCCCTAGACATTCTCTAATAATTAACTCAAACAAGTCTTCAGTTATGGTATTTGGTCGGCCTTTTGCTGTATCCAGAATCATGCCTCAGATACGGGTTGTGATGAATGACGATGTGTTGCAAATATTTGAGTCTTCTCGAAGTCTTTAATGTTAAGAGCAGAGGCCTACTGACGCCTCCTTCCCATCACCTTAAAATTTATAAGAGTAGTTTCTCTTATAACATTGTAAAACTGTATAATGCTGTTCCTCACAATTTTAGATCTCTTGCTCTCATTTGCTCGTAGCCTGAGGAATCGCCTTTAGTAGCCCTTTTACCCTCTGTTAGTCTGACCAGGCAAGTGTGTTGAGCGTTGGGTTCTAGTTTTTTACTTTTCATTGCATCATATCACAATCTGTATTGCATGCTCCGCATATTATTTATTTATATATTTTTCTTTCATTATAATTAGCGTTCGAATTTAGTTAGTAAGAGTAGTTTAAGTTAAGGTACTAGTCAGAGCAGCTGATGTGTGCTTCGTATGTAGCTGATCTTGTACCTTTTGATGGCAGATTTATTTTATATTATTATTATTTATTTACTATAACCGATACCTTTTCTTTTTTTTTTCTTTGTAATTTGATACAATATGTATTTTTCATTTTGTCATCAATAAACAGCTATTATTATTATTATTATTATAATTGGAGAAGAAGTACTCAGCTGTACTCGTGAAGGATAAAATCTGGGAGATTTTTTCTCAGGTATGCGGCCCATTGGCCGCATTATTATTATTATACGAACGGGTCGATGGCCGCAGTGGTTAGGCGGCTGACTATTGTCGTGAGAGGACGATAGGCGCCGGGGTTCAATTCTCTGGAGGGACGGTGACATTTTTTCAGAGAGTTTAATCCCGGATCGACTTGCCATTCGCTGTTGGGAGCAAAGTGATTAACAGCGCGGCATCATAAAAGGCGATATGATGCTGTAACAAAGCCCATTGAACACAACATACACACACAAAAACCACACCGCGAGAGTTGCAGTGATAGCCAGACAAGCGTTACAGTTTACGGAGTCACTGCAACTAAGCACCCACCACATAAAAAAAAAATTATTAATAATTATCTATACAGCAATAGACAACGTTCTTGTGCACAGGTATTCAATGACTGAGGCTTTAGATAAGCACGACTTGTAGGAGCTGGAGCTTTAATTTATAGTGATATTTGCAGCGAAAGTGCAAAAGTATTGCAAATGTATTGACCGTGTTTCGCTGCTCACTAATTTTCTTCAAACTTTGTCAATCCTGTCATTCCCCTAAATATCTATTTTTTAACGATTCCAAGTCTTTTCAATAAGGGATTTGCTCCTTAATAATTTTTTTTGTCTGATGTACTCGTACTCTATTCACTGCTATTTCCTTTTTTTATTTTGATCAAGTCTTTAATTTCATTCACTTGAAATTCCACTACAGCTACCCTACCAGTTCTCCGCGCACTTTAAGATGAAATAGACCCAAGTGTTTTTAGAGTCAAATGGGCATTAACTAGTCATTTTATGTACACCAGTCAAAACCCGTAAAATTTGCATCTAAATTTAATATGTTTAAATTTGCAAATATTAATGTTATACATAAGTTATGTTAGTGAGCTAAGACCAAAAGCATTTTTAAAACCCACACTATGCGTTTTGTTATTCGTAGACTTATTACAGACTTAGCCCACGTACAAGATAAGTATTATTTTTTGGAATGCCGCCATATAATATACTCGCCAAAGCCAAATTTTTTAGCAGACAACGTCTGCTGACTTTAGAGGTATTAAAAGATTACATTTTGTTTACGCAGTATGCATTCCGACATGCGATCTCAATGTGCATACAATTTCGATATCATGCCAAATTTCACGGACACACTTTCTGTAGACATCTAATGTTATAACAATTTCGCAATTTTGAAACAAATTTATTTCGACATGAAAATTTTTAACTATATATAACAATTACTCATTGTAGAGAAATATAGAGTGGAAATTTCGATTCTCTTGACATAGATTTATCGCCGGAAATTATCGAAATTAGTATATTTTGGTCATGGCCTGCTAATATTCTGGATACTACAACATTTGAGTTGAACAGCTTTATTTTTAAAGATAGTTTACTTTGTCGTATACCAACATCGATTTATATTTTTAGAAAAATAAACAGAGATAAAAATAGAATGAATAAAAAAGTCACTAAAGAATGGATAAAATTGCGATAATATAAATTTTTATTATGACACCAAATAAACAATAAATTACTATGAACACGTGCCGCTGCTATATGAATATCGTCAATAGATTACTAATACCCGCAAACATCTTCATTGTTTTTTTAACATTATTCAAGGTTATTCCCCTTTATATCGCAAGATTATTGGAGTTGCATATTTTAAAAATGAGTATACAGTGGAAGTTTTTGGAAATAAATCAAATGTAGTAGTATTCGTACATAGTTCTTACTTTCATGTGATTGTATGCAAATCTGTCTACTGTTATTTACTACATTAAATCCTACCATCACGTCATAGCTTAACATTCATGAAGCAATACTATTATTGAAAGTTCACACAAGTCCCTTTGAAGCGAGTACAGGATTATTCGGATAGGCTGAATAGTAACGGAAATATTAAACTTTTAATAGTATGAAACGAGCTTTCAGTTAATGATATCAAAGTTATAGCTTATTCTGCAATTTCCTGAGATAATAGAAATTTTAGATTTGAACAGTTACACCCCGCCACGGTAAAAATCTGGAACTTAAAAATAATTTCCAGCAGTTTTTCTTTACCACTTTTAAGCGGCCTACAGACGATGCGATCGGTTGTACGACTTGTCGTACTGCAAGTTGAAAATAAAAACGTAAAGACAAGTCAGTCGGTGTTTTTTGTCCACACGTGAATCATCGAACCAACTACGATGTTACAACAGATTGTACAGGCGATCTTTTCGTTTGTAGGCCGCTTTAAACAGTCGAATCAATTACGGTTGTACAACGGATTGTACAACCAATCGTATCGTCAGAACATACGACAAATACTTTACGAGATACAGCCACTTACCTTTCTGTGGCCCACCTGTACTAAACGTAGTACTACACATCGTCCCTATCTGGATATCTTCTGGACATTCTATTTAGGATCCTGAACATTCAGATCCCTAATGCCCCGTTTTTCAATGTCGATTTAAACCCAATTTTTGTTTCAAGTTCAAGTTTAGGGTTTAAAGTGTATTACAGTGACAGTTAAACTCTGAACCGAATCGGAAGTGGGTTTAAGTTTAAGCTACGCTATCTATAGGGTTTAAACTTGAACTTTCACATGAACCAAAAATTGACATATATATGTATATAACCTGACTATTAGATAGTATATAGCCAGTGGCAATTGGTGTAGTAAATCGCAAAGGTGAAATTCAAATATTGTTTAGAAAATGGATTTTGTGGTTTCTTCTGGTGATGAGGATATTATTAATTGTATTGATTACATTAACCGTGAAAGAAGGCTAATAATTTTACGAAGTTGACGTAAGTATTGTGATTTTTGGGATGATCACGACTTTTTTATACGGTGTCGTTATAAAAAAAATACTGTGTGTTACTTTTAACACTACGAATGTGCTATAGTTGAAGGGGTATATAATAAAATAATAATAATATAATATAATAAATTTGGAAATATATCTAAAGTTACCGTTGACAATAATACGAACCATTCATTTGAATATATACATATATACAATCTCGCATTTTGATTGGTTGCTATTTTTAAATAACAAGTCCCGCCAACAATATATCTCTTAAATTCCTTAATATCAGATTGACCAACATTGCACTTTAGTCTTCAGTTCTAGTTTAACTGAACTAGTTCAATAAAGTGACTGAAAAACACAAACAAGCGGTTCATGGTTCAAGTTCAGAGTTCAGTTGAACTTTTACTTAAATTCAGACTGAAAACCGGGCATAAGGGATATCTGTTGGACATGGTGTGTTTTCTGAGTAATACAATAGTTGATAACTTCATTGATCTTCAGAAAATATACAGGTTGTTTTAAATAAACGGGCACTATTACTAACTTTGTTATCATTGGGCTACAAAACCCATTAATGGCACATTGCAGGGATTTTATGTGGCGATTACAGTGGTGGAAACAAAAGAACAATTGAGCATCGCATTTTCTAGATATTCACTGAATCTGTCTTTTTTCTTTCAATGGAATCGCCTACATATTTCATTACCATTTAATTGAGAATTTAATTCTGAACAAAAAAGTTTGTATGATACTTTGTACTTAAAAAACAACCTAACTATGAAACAACAATTCGATCTCTTTATTTTACAACTGTTTTAATACTAACAAAACCTTTTATGTTATTGTGAAAGTGTATAAGCGTTGTTTATTGTCATTTTAAATATAAAGAAGGTATTTTCTCATTTAGGAAACTGTGTATGTGTGTATATGTAGTGTAAATATATACGTACAGCCTGTGTATTAAGTAATGTCTTTGTCTTAGAAGCGCTTATCAAACTTTCTTCCGCTCATGCCCTGCCCGTTCGGTCGTTTTCGTAAATGCCCTTTGAGATGTACAGGTTGGGTATTAAGAATATCTCGACTGAACGAAAACGAGCGAATCGACGTGAGCGAAAGAAAGTTTGATATGCTCTTCAAAGAGAAAGACATTACTTAATACACAAACTGTACAGTGGACAGCAGCATAATCGATACCGTTACGGAATTTCCTAAACCTTAATAGCAATGTAGAGGGGGTTACGTTGTGCGACCTTCAGTTAGGATTTATAGTAGATATTATTATTAGTAGATAAGGTCGACGTTAGCTTGCGGTGGTGTCGATTTAAAAGCTGGCCACTGTACATAATGTGTAGAAAGAATTGAAAGCGAGCTCATGAATATTATACCGAGTATAGTACCCTGAACGCAACACTCCGAATCGTCATCAAAATTCAAATTTATCGAACGCATTGATATTCATGACTTTTTAAGTTAATTTGTTAATTAAAATTAACTAAAACTAACTAATTAATAGACAACTATCAAACGTCCGGATAATAATTGTAGTGTAAACAAAGCTGCTTGTGAATAATTGACCATAAATTAATCAAATCAGTTATTAGAAAAGCTGAGAAAATAACAAAATGACTACAATGTAAAAGAAATCTGGTGCTCGATTGGAAAACCCTTGAATATGACATTTTGACGATTAATCTAATTTTAGCACGTATTAAATTCAATGAATTAAGAAATATGTAGGTCGCAAATCCAGACGCCACAGTTTCCTCGAATATATCAATAAAAATATTAATTGTCAGTTTTTATTAGCGCGTGGTAGCAAATTTATGTATTGCATACTGTTTTCTTTGCAGGCTTTCATTAATCAATTCGTTTCTCAACACTTATGTAGAATAAAATAACAGCAGTAGTACTGAATTAATTAGAAACATGTAATAAAATTGCTTTTTGTCATACTTGGAAACAGAGGTTAAACTTTAAAGATTCCATGGTCATCGCTCGTTGTAATTTTTTCTAAATTTATTTACTTTATTTATGTCTACCGTATAATTGATTTTTTGTGTGTGTATAAATATCATATTGCCGCTGTCCTTGCAGCGTATAAACAATTACTTTCAGTATGATGTTTAAAAATACATACCTATAATAAACATATTCTCAATACCTTATACTTGCTCATGTAAATAAATCATTTGGTTTAAATAGGACATACCGTGCGTATCGCCCATGCCAGTGACCGTAGAAAAAATTCGTCATGCCTTGTGTTTCTCATTAATGAACGTTGTCTACCATTAATTTCCGTTAAAAGAGAAATTGTTCTCCGAGATTTTTGATAACATTGTACTTGAACGTGTCCATGCCTGTGGTAATTACTCTAATAGCAAAAGCTTGCTTACGATCTTTCAAGATAAAATTCAAAGCCTCTTAAAAAAATCATTCCTTTATCTCGTCAAATACTAATTCACTTTCACTTCTGGTATTTCATTCGTGTTCTATATGGACTATCAGTCATCTGTTTTGTGTATAACTCATTCGTATTCAATCTAATACGCTTTCGTTGCTACTTGTGCAAATGATCAGATGATTTTATGAAATTTTCTAATAAATCTCATAATAAATACTTTCACTATCTAAAGTAAAGCATGAAACATTGAAAGGTGATTACGAAAGCTGCAAAACTGAGAAATGAATGCAATAAAAGCAAAAGTAATTGCTTTATACGGACATATTTTATTATGTATCTGTACTTTCTGTATAATAATTGTAATTAAAAGAAAATATGCGCTAAAGTTTTTACTATTTAGAATATTATTGAAAGTGACAATTATTATTACCGAAGCCGCAAGTATTTGAAAAAGAGTCGTGCTACATATAATAGAATTTGAGGTTAAGCTAATTATGATTATTTAAAATATCTCTGACAGATACAATTTTGGTTGCATGTAATCGCCTCTTCGTTTATACGAATTAAAGTAGGTACCTATTGTTGCTATATGATGATCAGGTATTATAATTTCGTTGATGACAATGCAGAATATTTAAAATATATACCTGCCTTTTTCTTTAAAACATGCTTGCACAAAATATTGTCCAGACTTTCTCTACTCTGTTTTATTCATAACCTTGAAGACAAGATCTTTATTAAGCAGTGAACAATGTCCTTGACTTAATCTCTGTCATATACAAGAAGCTGTGACTTTTTGGCAAATTGACATAACTTTATATGCGAGTGTGCGCCACTGCGAGTAGAAATATCGTGTTTATAGTGCTCCGATATTAAACCCAAATCTATAGGGAAATACCGAGCTATATATAGACACAGTAGTGTAGTCACATAGAATAAGAGTTATAGAAAGGTGGTGAGTAAAAAAAAAAATAAGGTAAAATAAGTGCTTCAAACTAAATAATAGCAAGATAAATAAATCAGATATAGGTTAGAACTTAACTTGGACTTTGTACCGTAACCTCCGAGGGGTCGACCCGGGAAGCGGTGCAGGCATTCGATAGACGTGAGCATAGGCGTAGTATACAGGGTAAAATTTTGTAATTAAAATTATGGAAAATACAGATGAAATGTTACAAATGATGAAAGTGTTAACGGAAGAAATAAAATTAATTAGAGTGGGCCAAAAAGAATATATGAAAGAAATAATTGAACTAAAGAAGGAAAACAAAGATCTTCGCGAGAAACTTTTAGAACTTGAAAATAAAATTACGAAGATGGAAAAAAGTACAGAAAAATTGTGTTTTAAGGCACAGGAAAAATTACAACAGCAGAAAAGAGCATTAAGGAAAAATAATATAATAATAAAAGGACTGGAAATAAATGAACAAACTGTAGTCAAGGAAGCAGAAACACTGATAGGAAACTTACAAGACAATATAAAAATCAAAGAAATTGGACTAATAAACAAACAAAAAAACATTGTATTAGTAAAGCTGAGCACATGGGAAGATAAAAAGAAAATTATGACGAATAAGAACAAACTATCTAAAAGTGGTGTAAAAAACGTATATATTGAGGATGATATGACTAAGGAAGAACGCAGCATACAATATGAGTTAAGGAAAGTGGCTAAGGAAATGAAAAGCAAAAAAAAAATAGTTAAAATGGGGTATCAAAAGATATTTATAAACGGAGAAAAATATGAGTGGGATACAATTAAAAATGAATTAAAAAAAGTCGACCGCCAAACAAAAAACTAATGGAAGATATCCGGAAAGACAACCCACTTCCGGATACCAATGCAAGGGTAATAAAAGACAATATAGCAACGGAAATGGAAAATGCAAGGTATATAAGAATAGGAACGTGGAATATTAGGAGCATTGCAGGGAAAGAAGATGAATTAATTGAAGAATTTAAACAAGCTAATCTAGAAATATTAGCAATAACTGAAACAAAAAAAGAAAGGTTTAGGAGAAATGACTTTAAAAGGACACGAAATAATATACAGCGGAGTTGACCTCAAAAACAGAGCAGAAGGTGGAGTAGGATGTGTAATAAGCCCGAAATACAAAGATAAATTAACAGAATGGGAAGGAATAAATGAAAGAATCTTGACTTGCACGATACAAATGACAAAACAATATGTTACCAGATTTATAGTAGTATATGGACCAGGAGAAAGTGACAAAATTTGCGAAAAAGAAAGATTCTGGGAAAAACTACAAGAAGTGTATGAAACTGGAAAAACTAGAACTATCATACTTGGCGACTTTAACGCTAGAATTGGCAACAAATCAGAAGGCACAGAAGGAGTAATGGGAAGGCATGGGGAGGATACTAAGAACAGTAATGGCAAGAGGCTAATTGATTTTTGCATCCAAAACAGATTGATAATTCAGAATTCATTCTTTGAACACAAGGACTGTCATAAATTCACAAGAGAAGAAAAAGGAAGGAATGAAAAATCTATAATAGATTATATACTCACAGAAAGAGATAGTCGAAAAGATATAAAGGATGTCAGAGTACACAGGAGCGCTGAACTAGGTACAGATCATTATTTACTGCTCTCCAAGACAAAGATTGGTATGGAAACGGCTAAACAAGAGAAAACAAAAGGAAGAATGCGGAAAGAAACAAAATCTATAAGAATATATAAGCTGGAAAACATGGAAATTAGAACTAAGTACTCGGAAATAATTACAGAAGAAATAAATAAGAGAAATCAAGATATACAAGAAGGAAACCTGGAAAAAAAATGGAGAATCTTCAAAGATATTTTGAACAAAGCAGCTACTAGTGCCTGCGGGTACACTCTTATAGGAGGAAATAAGAAAAGAACGAGTTGGTGGAACCAAGAATTGAAACAAACTATCAAGAATAAAAAGACTGCTTGGAAAACATATCTAAGAGAAAAAACAGCAGAGACATATACAAAATATAAAGAAATGAGGAGAATTGTTAAAGAAGAAGTAATAACAGCTAAAAGTCAAGAATGGGAGGAATTTGGAAGAAAAATTGAAAATAATAGTAAAACAAATCAGAAACTTTTCTACAGAATACTAAAAAATATGAAAAACGATAAGACAAAAAGGGTTAAACAGATAAAAGACAAGAACGGAAAGTTACTAATAGAAGCACCAGAGATAGCTAAAAGATGGGGTGAGTACTTTAAAGAGACCTTGGAAGCGATGGAATATGAACCAAATAAAGAAGAAAACAGAAGGAGACAAGAGGTATTTGACGGAAGAGATAAGATACAACTACAAGAAGTGCAAGATGCAATAAGAACACAAAAGAACGGAAAATCACCGGGTATAGATAATATTAAAGCCGAAATGTTAAAACACATGGGTATAAAAGGAGTGCAGCTATTACATCAAATAATTGAACTAGCTTGGGAAACTAAGGAAATACCGGACGATTGGCAGACATCAGTAATAATACCCCTGCATAAAAAAGGCGACAAAAGAGAATGCGGAAATTACAGAGGAATATCCCTTCTCTGTAGTGCATATAAAGTATACGAAAAAAATTTTAGAGGGTAGACTAAGAAATATCACTGAAGCAAAGCTACACGAAAGCCAAAGTGGTTTCCGGCCCGGTTATAGTGTCCAAGATCACATCTTCACCATCAGAAACTTAACAGACAAATATCTTAAATACAATAAAGAACTATACCTCTGCTTCATTGACTTAACAACGGCTTACGATAGGGTTCCAAGACAACAGATATGGAAAACACTGGAGAAATATGAAGTGGAGCAGAACCTAGTCGAGGCTATAGAGTCACTATACAAGACCAGTGCAAATGTAGTCAGGGTCCTGAATGAAGAGACAGAGAAATTCATTACTACACAAGGAGTAAGGCAAGGGGGTGTGCTTAGTCCACTACTATTTATTTTGTACCTCAATGAGATAATAATTGGATGTAGTGCTACATCAAAAAAGACAAGTGCTGGATATAATAGGATGGATAATGTATGTATCAGCGAATGCGTCTTTGCTGACGATATACTGTTGATTGCAAACAGTGAAGAATCGCTACAATACAACACCGACATATGGATTAAGGCGCTAGAAGAAAAGGGAATGAGTATAAATACAAACAAGACCAAAGCTGTTGTAGTATCGAATACTAAGAAAAATATTAACATCAACGTTAAAGGAAGATCTGTGGAACAAGTTGATAATATCAAATATCTAGGAGCATTGATCGATGGAAAAGGAAGCTATGAATCTGAGATCAACAGCAGAATATCCTCCTCAAACAAACTCTACCATAGTATGAAAAATGGTTTCATTGGGAAAAAGAAATAAGTCAAACAACAAAAATCTCAGTATATAAAAGAATTTATCTCCCTACTCTGCTATATGGATGTGAATCGTGGGTAACAACAGAAAAAATGCAAAAAAAAATACAAACAGCAGAAATGAAGTACTTAAGAAGAATATCAAATGTAACATTACTAGACAAAATCAGAAATGAAACAATAAGAAACAACCTACAACTAGTAAGTGCAAGAAAACATATAGAGAAGATGCAGCTAAGATGGTGGGGTCACCTAAATAGATTAGGTAAAGATAGACAAGCTAGAAGAGTGTGGGAAGCAAAGAAACCTGGTAAAAGAAGAAGAGGAAGACCGAGAAAAGAATGGGATGGAGAAATAGGAGAAATACTGAAAAAAAGAGGCATAACATGGAGACAAGCAGAAGCACTATCCAAAAACAGGAAAAACTGGAGAAATTTTATCAAGGAAAACTGAAAAGGGAAGACGTACCTCAACACCTAACGGTAGATGAGGACCTGATTATATATATATTATATTGGCGTTTGCAAAGTTTCTATCTATTGGCTGTGTATTTACATGACACAACTGCATTATGATTCTGAGATATTTCGAACAGAAGGTGTTTTATCAATTTTGCAGCATCGTAATGGTTATAAATCGGTCATCCTAAACCAACTACTTATTTTTTTGGTCAATTTTCTACTAATGCTAGTAGGTTCTCGATATCGCTGCAGTTTTGGAACGGTTGTAGTAGTCTAGCTGTTTTTAATTTGCTCCAAAAAATGTATTACGAGGACAGAGTCTCCCTCCAAAAGTAGAACGATTCAACATCGATTACAGTTCGTATACTCGTTTACGATATGGTCTTATAAGCGCAACTGATGCCAACCTTTGCCTAAATTAGGCGTGTACATAATATCTACACACGTTTGTTGCAATGTACCGGAACACTTTAATGTTTTTGAAGCTGCATAAATTATCAAAACAGAAATTTAGCAAGCTGAAACAAGCTCATGTAATTATGGAAATTGTATTCAACTTGCTTTTTTACACTGTACATTACCTGTATGTATACCTTTGAAATCATCGTGAAATTTGTGTATTCACTTATGTTACCTACCTATTATGTTGCTTGAGATATTCTTCTTGTAATATTTACCAAAATGTGCGAAGAGAAATATAATTTTTTTAGACCGATTTTGAAGCTTAACTTTTTTTAATCTATTCACAAAATGTGGGGGTGGGCCAAACTTAAGCACAAGAAAAGTTTTTGAGCTTAGAACACCCAAACAACTGATTCAATTTCTACAAAATAAAATCGAAAGGAAAAAAATAATTAAAACCCATTTATTTGACTCTCTTCTTTCATGAAAACTGCAAACTTCTGTAGTTATTTGCAAGTAATTATCTCATCAACCACATTGCCGTCAACATACAGCGAGTGTTTTACAATCTGACAAGAATTAACCAAAAATAAGAAAACCAAAAAAATGCATGGTATATTATTGAAATTCTAGATTTAATTTGATCGCCTTTCACCTCTCAACTTATTTGTATAATACTCCCGACAATGGACAAATTCCAACCTCATGCCCTTTAGTGAGCAAGGTGGCATTTCTCGACGTTTACAAAAATAAAATACAAAAAATTTAAAAAATGCTTAGATCATTGTATTAAGTATTAGGACTGCATAGTCCGAGACCATTGGCAACGCTCAAATTCTCGTAAAGGGTTTTCCGAATTATCCGTAGTAATGTTCCAAGTTTCTCCGCGAATGCTGTTGTTGTTCATATTGGTGTAGGTTTTTAATCAGAGATATTCCCAAATGAGGAAACCTAATCATTCGACCACCGAGATGGTGACCATTCGATAAATCGATAAGAAATGTGTTTAAATAGTTTCGAACGTCGGAGATAGTCTCACTATTCTGCCCGTTTAAGTTTAAAGTATCAGTTACTACTCTCATACGTCACTATTGTAAGGTTGTAAACTTGTCAATCTTAAAATAACTTAGAAATAATTTGAGTTTCAATGAAAGACAGTGATTTTTTGTAGAGATCATTTTAAATAACACTAGGCAACGAATTTTAATTTTTTAGTTTTTTTCTTTAGTAACTATGTACAGTTTTACTTTCTCTTACAGTCGTAATAATAACAATAAAAACAAATTTAATCTGGCACGTCAGGTTTTGATATAAACGTTCTGTCTTAAAATGTGTTTCTTTTTCCTTGTCTTCTGTCTTACTGTTCTACGGTACTTTCTGATATCAAACTCCAACAATAATCAGCAAAGATTTCACTCTTCCACTTGCCCTGATAACGTTTTTCGATAATGATGAAAATCTCTCTCCGTGTTCATCACTGACGTCGCCGAGGTTCGGGCGAAACAAATGCAGGTGCAAGTGTAAAAATTGTATTTTAAAGCATATGTAACAGCCCAGTTCATGGTAACTGCTAAGAAGTTCATTAATAATTGCTATGTAACTGTCAGATTTTGTGTTTTCTAGAAAATTTTGCGTCATACTCTTAAAAGCATTCCCAGCACCACGTTCCAAGTCATTTAAAGTCTCTTCAAATTGTGCATATTGTAGTCGTTGAATTTGTGGTCCTATTGTTTGTTAATTTACAAAAAAAAAATGAAGTTTCTGCTTCCACACCGATCGAATAAAATTATGTTTAGCCAAATACATTCGTTTAGTAAACATTCTAAACAATATTAAATATTTCAAAAAGGTAGGTAATCGCATATACAAAACCACATTAGAATCACACAAGAATTTCAAAAATGTACTTGGGGTTCTGTTTGAAAATAAGCAAGTTAAATACACTTTCTATAACACGAGTAATGTTTGCATAGATTTAGAAATATGTTTTCATAATAGCACACTTCAAACCTACAAACTTTTGTTCGAAAAATTTATGAAAACTTCTATGATTTCAAAAACTAATGCTTGAACCTCAGCCCAAGACGTTTATGCCAGTAAAGTAAGCTGGAGCTCCATTATGCATGTAACTCATATTACAATTTTGAGATATTCTCTGTTATACAGATGAAAATTATGTGGATATTTATGCCATATGATGAAATTATCCGTGTTAAATACAGCATCTCTAGTAAATTGCACTCATTGTAGAAAACCGCTTTCTTCATCTTATTTAAAATTATTTGCTATAGCGGAACACTCTGACATGTTGTTTAAGCATGTTATGAATTCTAAATTGATATCCGACAAATCGAGTTTTCTCTGATTTTTTGAATAAATGTCTGCTTCGCAAATTTTTTTAGAAAAAATCGAATACCTACAAAACACCCGAATCAATTTAAAAAAGCTAACGGTATTTATAAAGCTTAAAAATAGGTAAATCCAAATATGTAAAAATATGCAGGGTGCTCCGTTAAAAATAACACAGTAGACGGCGACTTCCGGTATAACCGGACGCGTTAGAAATCTAATAATATTTTCATTGAAGAGAACATAATGGACTATACAGGGCGGTAAACTGGGAACTGCATCAATCGATTGTGAGAGAACTATAGCTAGGAATGATCTGAAATGTTGGCACTATACTAAAGTCGATGGGGGCCACTCGCCTAAAATATTTTCAAGATGGCGGCGCTTCGGGATATACCGGAAGTAAGCACCAACTTCGTTATTTTAAATAGAATACCTGTATATTGACACGTTTTTAGATTCTATGTGAAATTCTAAATACATTTTGTGTATAATGTCATATACCTAAGTCTAAACCTTTTTGACTTATTTACATTCTTATGCTAAATTTGACGTTTGCAGGCAGATAATCAATAGCACTTTTTCCATATAAGGATTAATTTATTATTTATTTTGAAGTAAGGTTTCTCAAGTAGATGACCTAATTAAATACTATTTGTATAAAATTGTTACAATTATTCATACATAGTGTTCGAAATATACGTCTGAAAATGAAATCGGAAAATTTACCGAAAGTCAATGTTTTTAATGGAAATGGAAATTTTTGTAATTTTATCTTGTTCGGCATTAAAAATAAGGGTAACTTTGTATAAGCATGTCTATTATAAAAATGGATAGTTTTCGAAATATTGGAAAGTTAGTATTTTTATCTTCTGAGTAAATATATTCGTATATCTATGTTTTCTGACAAACTGTAAAGACAATTCTATCAGTATATGTATAATATTTTTTGTTTTCTATATTAATTTTTATATAAGTAAATATTCGTATTTTTGTATGTATTTACTTGTTCTAATTGAGAGTGCAAATTTTTAGTTTTATGTAAATATGGGAAGGTACATTTTCTAACAAATTGTAAAAGCGATTCTATCTGTAAATACAAATACACTTTTATACCTTTATTATTTATGTGTTCTTTGCAAATGCGGTTGAATTAACAACATATGAATCTAATCTGTTAATTACGTAGATATATTCACCATCTTACGTGGTCGAATTCAACGGTAGGATTTAAAGAAGCCTAATTGATTAGAAGATTAACCTGGTAGACGTGGTCCAACTAGACAACGTCCAAAAATATGAACATTTCAGCCATTGGATGTATTTAAAATGAAAGAAAGTAAACAACCGGAAGCGAAGGTAGAGTTCTTCAGCAGTCAGCTCTACATATTTCACTTTAATTCTGACATAAATTAAATTTTAATTTAGAAAAATTAGATACTCTTGAAGATAAAAACCTTTTATAGCAAATCAGTTAGTTTATGTACTTTTTATCTCTTGTTTGTTAAATCAAGTTTAAAAACTAAATTAAACTTCAACAACCGTCGACTAAGAATTTTCATATCCCGTGGCGAACCAAGAACGCTCCCTATCGCTCGTAAAAGAATATTATATTCATAGCGTTTCACGCCGAATTTAATCGAAAAATTCTTACCTTGTTTGCGCGCTACCCACATTGTCTATTATCTTTGTTTCGCCAGAATACCAAAGCGATCTTAAGTACAATATAGGTCAGAACGGAAAGATGAGAGATGATGATTAGATTAATTCGAGCGAAACTCCAAATGGTCTTCGTGATATTACTTTGTGGATGATTAATTTATTTTATGAATCACATTTAGGTTATACAAAAACATGGTTCGTGCGATTTTATCGAAGAATCTGTTTTGGTATTTTTATGACGACAGTTATGTATGTAACGCGGAGACACCACGCAGTTATTATCATTGTTGTGATAAAATCTACTAACTATTATTATTAAATGCTCCATTGAAATTTTTAGACAGAAAACACAACGATACTAAATATAAACATGACGTTTTGCATTCTATTTGTACAGAATCACTTATTTAATAATATAAACTTCACAAACGAAAATCTGAATTAATATTGTTATAATTTTTTTGTATGTTGTTGTGTTTTTTTTGTAGTCAAGGAAACATCTAATATGAAGTGCGACGTTGCATTTTATGCATTTAGTTTTCACCTTCATATGACATATTCGACACCTGATTTGTTGGTCTTGTTCAGCTACAAAATGATCCATTCTATCATACCTTGATCCAATATTCTCTAAATTCGAAGGTTTACCAAACCGCTTACTAAGAACACTGTTTCTGTTGGTACTATTAATTTCAATTAACGATGTAACTACAGGTTCCTTCCAACAACGCTTAGAACCAGTTCAGAATTAGCCAGCGCATGCGCAAAATGAAATGAATATTCGAACAAGTAAAGAACTGGAATCAGGATAGAAAAATCACTATTCCTACAGATTACGAACTGGTACCAGAACGAATTCGAGAACGGTAAAACCAGTACTTGATTCAGGGTAGGAACTACTAGAATCGACATGCGTACAACGCATGTTGTAGGCATTTGTACTGTCAGATTTGAAGTTTTGTTTTTTAAATTAATACTAAAATGAGCGATTTTGAGGACGATAACATTTACTTTGACTCAGATACAAGCGAAGAGGACGCATTAGAATTATTAATAGGAAAAAACTCGTGTAAAAAATGAAAATTTTTTAGGTAGTGTACAACATTCATATATTCGCAGGTTTTAGTTATTAATTATGCAGAAGTCTCAAAATAATATTTACCTGCCATGTTGATACCTTATTATTTAGGTTAAGCTATCTGTCAATATTTGAAACAGCTGAGTGTAAGTTCTAATTTGTGTTCCAACGAACGCTTATTTAGAATAAGTTCTGAACCGGTAGAGAAATCGCGCTTGCGCACTTTGCAGTTATGAACAGATTCTGGAATTAGTTCTAATGGTATTGTTGGAAAGAACCTTACGTCTCTTCTAAAAGTAAGTACATATATCCATTTTACCACCCTGCATCCTATGTAGATGCCAAGCATTCTCCAGCATCCAGCAGATGTGTGATAAGGGAAAAGTACCATTTTTTCCTTCTTATTGCAATTCTATAGAGGCCAATATTTTCATTACTGCGATCTACACCGTCCATAAACTTATTAGACTTATAAATTGCATGTGGTTGTAAAACTGGAACTCTTTTTTTTCCGTGTTGGGAGTAACGGGTAACACTTTCATGTGGAGTTACTTTTAAGAAATTTGATGCCAGGTGAAGTATATTATTATCAGACCATTTTATAACTATTATAGATTGATCTTCCGTTACTTTTTGATCACAAGCATTCTGTCTTATTGTTCCCGCTGCCCTTAATTTTCGTTTACATAGTTCCTCTAGTAAATTAAAACCACTAAAAAAGTTGTCACAATATAGGGGATACGGTAAGTCACAAGCACTGCGTAATTGCTCGGCATATTCTAATATTACCGAAGCTCCTAAACCCATGCAGCACTGTTTTATTTCTGATGTGGCTTCTTGATATGGTTCATACTAACATACATAACCACTAGTGGTGGCCCCTATCCATAGCTTATAGCCGTACCTGATTGGCTTACCCTTTAAAAACTACTTGCAATCATGACGGCCATAGTAAGGTACCATAGCTTCTACTGAAAGATTTTCAGTAAGTGTTGCGAAATTCAAAAATCGTTTATTCATTTTCTCGAACAATAGCCTCACTTTAGCAAAGTGATCACTGAAATCTAAATTGTTGTTACCACAACAGTGCAAAACACTCATTATGTACTCGAATCTGTTTCTGGACATTGCATCAGATATTATAGGTGTATGGACATCTTTAGCCAGTTCCCAGTACATTCTTCTTCGTGGATAAGAGTGGTAACCACTAAATAATAAAATTGCGAAAAATACTTTAAGCTTTTGTTTGGTAATATCAGCATTTTTGTTTTTATTGGCAGCATATTGATTTGTATGTTTAACAACTTCCTTGTCACAGCATTGTTCAAACAATTCTAATGGAGTTCTATTACTTTGTGTACAACTTATTTATGGCCAACTGATATCTAGTAAATCTAATAATCTCGTTGCATCCATTTATAGGATTTTACAGGTTTCTGAATTAATTTTAATTTTTTCGCAAATTGCGACAGGGAACGTCATCCTCTTCATCCCATTACTGCTCGTCCTTATAAGAAGGCTTGGGCTCTTAGTTGGTTGCCAGGTAAATTGTTTATTGAAACTTCGGCTTCGTTACCAGAATCATCGGTGTCATACGATGGATCACATGCATTCTTCTAAACTTCTCAAAATCTCATGCAAAGTAAGACCTCTGAAAACAATAATATATTTTATATATTTGGCCACTGTCCTTTTAAAAGGACACATAAGTTTACACGGTCATACAAGAGTTATATTTTAGGTCAGATAGATTTATGTTTATGTATGTACTAGCAGGAAGATTTAGGCCAAAATTCTTTTACAAGGCCTATACAATTTGCTTAAGAAGTTCTGTAGAAAAACTTACCTAAGTAGCCTAAGGTCACTACGATAATCCGTACTCATATTTCACTTACTTGCAGACAGGATTCAACAAGTCAACGGCGTGAAGTTAGTGTAGTAATTATTTATTTCAACCTTTTTCACAAAGTGTACACCAACACCACCACTCTTGAAAACATAAAAACAGGTAGCGTTATAATATAAAAGATCTCTGTAAAGTGTCCTTTAAGAAGGACAGTGGGCATATCTGGGTTAAAGAGTGCTAGAAACCAGAGGAACATGAGCGATATTAAATTCTACCATCCGTACAAATACACTACTGTGCAAAAAAAGAAGAACGGTAGCACATCGATGTGGCATAGAATCTATTAAATCCTGATAGGAATTGAACGTCAAGCGTTTAGTACTGATGCCCGTGTATTACATATTTTGATTAGCAGGGTTTGACGTGCTTAACGCTCTCTTGCATTAAGTCTGGCGACTTTGCGGGCTATGCCATTACACGCACACCATTCTCAGCAAACCACTGCTTTGCTACTCTGGACGTGTGTTTAGGATCGTTATCCTGTTGAAACGTTCAGCGCAGCGGCATTTTCTCTTCAGCATAAGGAAGCACATTTCGTAATATCTTGACGTGGTTAATTTGTGTCATTGTTTTGTAGCCAAAAAAATTGGACCTACCCCATACCATGAAAAACAATACGACTCAATGAAGTGACTTTTCTTGGTACTCGTGCAAGCAATTTTAACTCCAACAAACGTCTCCTGATCGTCAAGGAGTCTATATTAAAACCCATTTCATTTCTTATTTGACATGCTCGTATGTCAATTTTTCTTGGTCTTCCTCGTTTTTCAGGTCTTAATTTCCATTTCAATGCATATGTTATCATGCTTTGCGAGCAACCTACAGTTTCTGCAATAAACTTGTACGTTTTACCTTAATCTCTTAATTTTAGGATAAGGTTACACATCACTGACGTACAATGCTTACCTGCGACCCATTTCTACAATTAAACATTTGTTTCTTTTGCTGTATTTTATGTTAAAATGAAGGTCAATATTACTTGCACTTCACACAGACGTCTAGATTAAAATTTAAAGTGGTATACACTGACTATATCTGCGCACACCTATTTTATTGCCCAACTAATACTGTGCGTTGTTCGATATAATAAGGGGTTCCTCTAAATTTACCGATGCAAATTGATGGATATAACTTTGTTTAGTCAGATAGTTACACTATAGTACCAAAGATATCGCTGAAACCGTACTGGAAAAATAATATTTGCAAAGAATTTAATTTAAAAAATTACTTTTTAAATTATTTTGTCTTGGATTAGTGACTTTTTGTAACAACAAATATTTTATTATACATTCAACGTTTCAATACATTTTTTTTACCTTTTGCAAGAATACTCAAGAGTATCATCACCAACGATGACTACAAAGCACACAAATGTTCAAATGAGCTATATACATGCTAATTGACATTTTAAATGAAATTGTAGATTTATTCTTGGGAAAGATACAAAAACAGAAGTTGAATGTATAATGAAATAGTTGTTGTAATAAAAAAACACACAAAACCGAGATAAATAAAACAAAAAAGTCGCAACCATTTTTTTGTTTTGTTATAACATAAATTGGTAAGTAAAATTACCTAATATTGTTATAAATGAAGAAATGTAGGGTATATATTTTGATTAACATAACTTTCGGGACGGACAACGTCAAATTCTGAATTAAAAGTCTCAGCACAATTATTCCAGCAGAAGCAGCGAATTACATCATTAGAATGTTAATATTAAAACCAGACAGTACCGTGTAACTAGCTATATTACGCGCAATACATACTAATTATGAGAAAACAAAGAAATTTGTATTTTTTTATTTGTAGTCATTTCCTTATATCAGGGAATATTTCCTTATGAAAAGGATAGTATAGATATGATGCGTAATAAACATATGTTAATACGCATTGTTTCTACTATGTAGGTATGTACAATACTTCCCAACTAATTCTTATTCAGATATGATAAGAATTAAATCATCATTCATCATGCCAAAGATACTAACGCGTATATAATTATTTAACAATTGTTCATATGTTGCTATGAATTTTAAATTTATAATTATTTTATATAGTGCGGTATGTTCAAGTCGTATTAACATAAAATTGTAACTCATTCGTTATTAACATTTACAAGGAAACTAAATACGGAAATACTCTCAAATAAGGACATATTACGCACAGTGTATACGTACGCTTTGTAAAGTTTAAACGGAGTCGTACTCATTACCAACGTTTAAATTTAATTAAAGTTTTATTTTTATTTAAAAACAAAAACGTCATGTGCAATTACTTACAGTTTCTTCTTTACGTTGCTGATAAATTTATGGTAGAAACATGATGTAAAACTTCTTCCTTTCTTATGCTCTGGCGAAGATATTTTAAACTTCCTGGTTATTGCAAAACGTATGTCCACCGAAAATACTGTGTAAGTTCTGGGAATAGATGGTAGTCTAAGTCACACAGAGAGAATAAGCTGGCGGAAAAAGCAGCCACACTTCAACTTATGAACTTTGGTTATTCACTAGTGTGGTGTCGTTCATTATCATAGTAGAGTCTACGATTTGGTCGAGAGTTAATTCACTCTAATCTAATCGATCGACCCCAAGGCGGAGTTTTCTCCACACTCCGGCAGTTTCTATACAAGGGATAGTTTACTAGGCCCATTAAGATTCCTGTGAGTAATGGTCTTTTGCTGGCACCTCTTGCAACCTGGATTTCAGGTAGAATTTCTAGCGATCCACTTTCCTGTAGACGCTTTAAAACGCCCTCTATGCGGATCTGGATGGCAATTATTTCGGTCTGTAAGATGGACGAGTAGACCTAGACTAACTCTAACATTTTCCGGTGCATCCTATCCAAAAATTATTCTCATCATCAGTATTTATCGTTATAAATACGGATATTGTTGTCTTAACAACTTTCTTCATAACATTGGCTTTCTTAAACGCTTAACTTATTGTAACCGGTTAGGTTTTCATTGGATTTTGATCATAATCCCGGTACTTATCGAGATATCACTACTCCAGAAATGATCACTAAAAATAGGGTATGGTGAAAAAATACCGACGGCTGAAATTAAGGTTTACAATCACCGTCATGAGTATCTTTGGAAGATGGTACATACACGAGAATGTTTGGATTGTTTCCAGAAAAATCCATTACTTCTTGGTTTTTTACAAGCAAAAGTGGGCGTGCTACCACTTTTGCTAATTGGAACAGCAAATTACAAAAAATTAGGAAAATATGCTATTTTGCATCCTATTGACGTGTCATGTTGTTCTGGAAATTTGAAAGGATTTAATATAGTTTTAGTTAATACTAAAATACTAGTAAGTGTTGTTCAACAATAAATGTATAAGAAACTTTAAAGTTATATATTTCTTAATACTTTACAATAAATTGCATAAGAAGTATCACAGTATGCCGCAGTATCCCAAATTTACATTCTAAAAATCATAATAGGATGTAGCTTTTATGATTTTTCACAATTATGAGATATAAATTTCTTTGTTTAAGGTTAGTTTGTAAACTTTACCTTCAATAGATTCAAGGAAAAAATATATACATATGTATATTGAGATTTTCACGTACTCAAAAGATTCCAAACAAATTTTAACGTAATGGTGTTGACCAATTGGAAAAATATCGAAAGCGCAAAAGGAAATGATTGGCTTGCGTGCTCAGTTTGCCCTCGAAGGTAAATACATAGATTTTCTAATTTCCTGACCTAGTAAGACCAGTGTCATATTACCATAATTGCTGTGTAATAATAAAATAATATCCGAAAGAGCTGGCGCTTTTCTGAAAAACAACATTCCGGTTTTAGAAGATCATATCTCACCGGTGATTGCGTTGTTTGTATAATTCGGAACTAATTTTTAATGCTAAACGCCCAAATAACTAAATGGATGTCGTTACTTAGTTTCCTGTTATCGTACACTTGACCCAATTCCTTTATACGTTTCATAGGTTGCACGACATAACATGCGCTACTTAATATTTCAAATACATAGACTTAAGGTTTTTTTATACGTACTACGCACAATGTGACTACTATTATAAATATACATAAGTGCCGCCCACTTAATGATATGACTTTTTATATGCGCGTGCCTTCACTTATTTATTTTAGGCAATAATACATTGCACTACTAGAACTGTTGTGTGTAACTTTTGTACAAGTTCCAAATTTGTACTTATTATTGTATCGTTTGTAGAATGATATGCAATCCTAAACTTCTAGATATGTATATTTCTTACTTTTCAATTTATACTTTAATTGCAAGGCAAGATATGACTTTATAGAACATTTACAGAACGCATTATTGCTAAGTTTCACGAAAAATCGACCATGAAAATATTTAGTTGTCGGACTAGACTGTGATCCTGTTAAATGATACGTAAACTTGACCTTGATTAGACGCCCCATCAGTAGAAAATCCATCATTAATATATTTGGGCTTGAATGCCAAACCTGTAGCCAAAGAAACATGCTGCCACGATGGTATTCCCTCCATAAATATTGTCAACCTATGTATATATCCATGGATCATTCTTTACCTCTTGATAATCTACCTAAGAGTTCTGCGATTGTACCATCATCTATTTCAATAGAAACTTCACTCACGTTTGATTTGAAGCGTTGCTCACAAGCAAGTATTTTACAGATAATCGTTAAGTACCCCACACATTTTCTTGACTATCACTTTCAAAGTTATTATATTTAATTGTCTAATTGTGTAATTAAAATTATTTTCCAAATTCTATGAGACAAATTGTAAATATTTTTGTCTTGTTTTTGTCTTCAAAATCATTTTCTTCTTTATAGTCACCATCAGCGCCAGTTCTAGATTTTAATCAGGTTTTAATGTTTGATACAATTGTTTTACCTTATTAAAACGTATTATTTTTACTTTTGACCTTTTACATCAAGTAATTCTTATTGCGTTTGGCAAAGGAACAAAACGAAAAAAAAAAACACAAACATGTAAATAAAAAATTAAGCATACTTGTCGTAAAATATTCGCGTAATTAGACAATGGGCAATATTATCTACAAAACACACGAATACAACACGTAAACATTTGCACTTCTAAAAATAAAGCTGTACCGTTTGTCATTAACGGTTTTGTCATAACTACAGACCACCCAATCAAATCTATCTTTAAGTAAATCTAAAAAGAAGGTAACCACGTAATACATATTAGACCTGCATACATATTAGTACTACGTAAACATTTGCTTTGAACAGTTTCTTCGGAATGGTCAGTTATTAGTTATTACAAAATTATCTTATTTATAATCACAGTCTTGAGTCGTTAAAAATACTTGAATGTTAACGGGATACGTAAAATGTAAACAATAGGTAATAAATTAAAGTTGATTGGCATCAATACTTTTGTTTTTAAATTATTATTACGCAACGCTTTATTTGGTTGTCTATTAGTTGACATTACCTATTACGTGATTTGAAAATTTATTTTTGTAAAAACTCCAAATTGTAATTCGTTTATGATTTCATTCTAATTTTATACTACTTTAGGCGAATTACAACAATATTTATTTTGATAAGTATAATTGGCAATGCTACTGCCTTCTTATTATTTCTGCATCTTTTCTTTATCCAAATCCAAAAAGACGTTGGTGACCTCAAGAATTGCTTTGGTATATTTGAAGATTATAATATCTAAATTTCTAGTACTCGTTTGAAAAACTACATACAAAGTCGTACAGGAATATCTGAAGGTTCCAAACTCAAAAAAACGTGGCAAACGTGGCCGCGCAAGCTTAAGTGACGAACCACGCAGTGGACGCCCAAAAACCGCTACCAACGATGAAGTGGTCGACAAGATTCATGATGTCGTGTTAGCCAATCACCGATTGAAGCTAAAAGAGATAGCAGAGTCAACAGGCATCTCAGAGGTAGGCGTTGGCCATATCGTACACGAAATTTTGGGCATGAAAAAGCTTTCGCCGCGATGGGTACCGCGTTTGCTCGCACCAAAGCAAAAACGAAATCGGGTGACCGTTTCGAAGGAGTGTCTGTCCAGGATTCAACGCGATCCAAGGGATTTCTCCATGCATTTCGTAACCGTGGATGAGACTTGGATCCACCAATACATACCAGAGATTAATGGACAATCGAAGCAGTGGACTTTTCCAGGCGAATCCGCTCCGAAGAAGGCGCAGGCCAGAAAAGTCCTGGCGACTGTTTTTTTGGAATTCCCCAGGTGTAATCCCCATCGACTATCTACAGAAGGGAAGGACGATCACGAGGTAATATTACAGCGATTTATTGACCCGATTCGATGCAGTATTGAAGGATAAACGACGTCATTTGAAGCGGAAAATGTTCTTTTCCACCACAACAATGTACCGGCTCATTCATGCCGCATCGTCGTGTCCAAATTGAATGAGTTGCGCTACGAATTAGTCTCTCATCCTCCATATTCACCGGATCTAACTGCCAGCAACTTTTTTCTATTCCTAAACCTAAAAAAATCGCTGGCAGGAAAGGCATTTGCCTCACATGAGGAGATCATCGCCGCTACAGATGATTATTTTGCAGATCTCGAAACATCCGACTTTTCCGACGGCTCGAAGAGACTGCAACACCGTTTGAAAAAGTGTATTGATCTTCGAGGAGACTAGGTAGGCTAAAAAAGAGAAATATCACTGAAGATGCAAAATCTGTTTTTTCCACAAGACAAGATATCAAAAAATGTAAGATCTTTTCCTAAAGCATGAAATTTTCTACAAGAAAGATGAGGACAATACTGTCCTAATTATTATAATTGTCTAGTTCTACCAATTACAAACGTGTTACTGTCGGCATTATTTACCAGGTTTATTTTAAATAATCAAGGAAACAAGTGCTTGCCGTGTCAGATATGTCGAATATTTTATAAATACGAGTACAATACAAGTGGTGCAGTTGACGACCAATGGTAGATAATTTAAATCTGTAAAATTTCCAATCAGTATCTTTTGTCTGGAAAGAAGAAAATACGGTTTTTGGTTATTAAGTCTAAAAATTCCAAAATATTACTTTCTAGGTACTAGAACTTTCTAGGTACTACATAAATTGTTCTGTAAGAAAAGTAACAACTGCTTCGGACAAAATGTCACATATATTACTTACAATAGCTCTTTCCGAATAGTTACTATAGGGCGTCACGTTTCGTTCAATTTTTCATTCAATTTCAATATTTCTTCACTTACTCTTTTCTTTAATCCTGCAAAAAGCATTTTACCAAATGAAGCTTCTTTGAGAGAACCACTATTTACTGCCGTCCAGCTTTTAATCCATCCAGTCAACGCCATTTCGAAATTCCGAACTAAGTAGCATATACAAAAATACAGATGCCTGGAACTTGACTAGCATCAGTACGGATTATACGAGCACCACATTAGCAGCAGAATACATTACCATTAATGTAAACGCTGCTAGGTTTGGCTGATTTCTCTTTCTGTCCACGTGACTTGGTTTCAGAGGCATAGAGCTTTAAAAGTTATAAATACATACATAAATGTTTCAGGTATATTAATCAAGACTTAATAAAAAAGCTGTTAAAACTAATAAAAAAATAATAAATTACACCTTCCTGAAATCAGATGTTTGATTCTTAAAAAGAGCTTGATTCAATCATCCGCTTATATTCTATCAGATTAAAACTTTGGCATCTTGTCTCTTACAAACGCCAGTATATGTCTAGAATCGATGGTTCGAATCACCTTTTTTCCATTATACATGACGCCCGAAGCAGCTATATGTATGCTTTGGAATGTCAAGTAATTGAAGTGAATGTCACCATTTCACACCTCCAACACGTAGCCTGCGGGCGGATGCCGAAGAAGGACGGGAGGGACACTTATGTCTGGCTATATGTATGTAAATCAAAATCGTTATGCCCATCGATACGAACCTGTACGTATGTGTATACCTACCAAATACAATTTATATAACGCCTGGGGATAGGAATTCGAAGCCAGAAATGTTATGTTAAATTCTTAAGCAATGTAAATACAGTGTATATACAAGATAGGAATTGAGTGTGTATAGTAGTTTTAGATATTTTTTAGTGGGCCAAATATACTGCTGCTACTGGAAAACGTCCCATTTTGATGCAAACTTGAACAAAACAAGTGATTATATTAGATTTGGTAATTGATTATATATTTTACTGTAGAACTGACCCTACATATCTAGACGTGGACACCGAGTTTAAAGTCTTACCAACAGTTTTAGAGGATAAAATTATTGTTACAATGTTTATCATTTCATTTAGTTTGTTTTTCACAATGTTAGATGATAAATTCTATATGACATAAATATTTTTCGCCAATATAATTATTATACAAGTAATATGAGGTAAACTGGATAGGGACCATAGGACCAGTAACACATAAACTTTTTGGTATCTTCTAGCTGGGAATGCAACAATCAAGTAAACGTAAGAATATAATTTTTAATAAAATATAAAAATAAGGAATAACCACACATGTTGTATTATTGAGAAAAGAAACAATTTTCCTTTTTAAGGGAATCATGGGTAACATCTCGGTACCTCGTTTGATTACTAGATGGTGTAGTGACTGTTCTCAACGATAGACTCTACATATAATCTATACAGGCTATCTATTTGAGCTTGGGCATCGGTCATAACTCGACACCTGTTAATTGTATAATTTTGCGGCAAAAATCTTTACACATTTCTCATTCCACGCTTTTTTAATCTAGCTCATGCGAAGCCATGAACTTTAAAAACTGCACATATTGGAGTTTATAAAAATCAAAATGAAAATTGGGAATATGGGAATCATTCTATTTGAAATATGTGCCAATTACAAACGCGTACTGTATTCCTGATTGCTTCATCATATGTACACCCAGCAAAATGTTTGTATTTCCACATAATGTTCTCTATAAATATTTGATAACTAATGAAGTCGGGAATTACTTAGAAATGCATTCATGAACATAACTAAATAGCTGAAGTATGATTACCAAAACAACAGAGCCAATGAGAATATACATACCTTAGCGTCTTCCAAGCGGAGATCAATGCAATTGGAAGATGTGCTCAACTGAACCTGGACAGGAACTGTCGGAAGCAAAGCATTGCAATTTTCTCCGATAGTCAAGCAGCCCTAATGGCGCTGAACTTTAACATCATCAGCTCGAAATTAGTCTAGGAGTACCTTGGCGGACTAAACAACCTAGAGAAGAACTCAAGAGAATCTGTGTTTTGAGACATTCCAAGATATTCCTTGGAACCTACAACAAGCGTAGAGCAAAGATCTGGCTATAACTAAGTAGAAACAGACACACATGTTTTCTTACAGGGCATTGTCAGCTTGGGAAACACATGATAAGGATAGGTCTGAAACAGAACAGCGATTGCAGGTTCTGCGGGGCGGAGGATGAAAACCCGGAACACCTGACATGTAACTGCATCGCTGTCTCGAAAACTTGTGTCAACCATCTCGGCAAAGACGTCAAAGACGAAGCAGCATCTTATACGATTATAAATCATGGTATTCCTTTCTTTAAAAATCCTATTTTACATAGAAGATTACTTAACCAACACTTACATACATACGTATGTACATACCATGAGGTTACAACATGGCACGCGTTTAAAAATATGTAATAGTAACTCGTGAAGAATTCTAAATCGAAAGGTGTTGGTATTAAGACAACAGATTTTGCAACTATATTGCGTAATAGTACTTTTCCTTTTCTTTCGATATACGGATATATACTGTATGTATGTATGTATATAGCATGATTAGTATATTTTAAAATATCAACTTCCTCAATAAATTTGGGCAGTATATACTTTCGGGGTATAAATAAAAACTAATAACTATCTATTTTTATTTCATCTAATAATGACTATACCGTCTTGACTACAGAATATGTATAACATTCCGTTTCACCTTTCCTTTTTGATTTTATTTGATGTAAGTACATATACTAATACATATTATAAATAGCTAACCGGAAATAGAAATTTGTTATATTCTTTTTATATAATACATAATGAAATGCGGTGAAGTACGATGGCGTCGTGAAGTTTCTAGGTTAGTGTCACACTAATTTAACTCTAGCAGGTGGACTTTTTTTTATACAATATATTAATTGGAGATTAACAGTTACTATCTAAATTAAACGTCCTACAAATAAAAATAAATTTTATAGACACTATTATAGAATACCAAAGAGAAATTTAAAGCTTAGCTTGACATGTGTATTTAGTTTATGGACGGAAATAAATCTTGTATGCACAAAACTACTACAATAATAATAGTTGTTAAACCTTAACATTCTTTCACTTACTCGGCAAGACAAAAATCCAATTATTAGTTGAAAAATAATCACATTACTTTCTGACTAACAATACCAAAACAATGCAAAAATCGACGTTAATACTATCCTAGAATGTCTGCAACGTTGTTACTGGGGAATGGTACATAATCATGTCTGTCATTATTTCCGTTATCTAACTCAGATTATAAGCACATTACGCTTTTCTTTTTTATATCGTGCGTATACACACCGAAAAATATATAAAGAACAAGAAAGCTACACTACCGTCCATAAGTTTGGAAGCGGCAACTTTTTGCAAAAAATCACAGATACAACAAAATTTTATTGTGATTATTAATGAATTTATGCAATACAAGTCACTATTGTCAAATAAAAGTAAATTTATTTAAACGTAATAATATTTATGTATTATTTAGTCCGTAAGTTTATTTTCGTCTATGTGCTGCACAAATTTTAGACATTCTTCGAAGCAATTTTTTGAGATAATCCGTGTTAGTATGATGTCATGCGTTCTGTAAATATTCCCATAGTTGTTAGATGTTCTGAAGTTGTCGCTATCTATCTCTTTGATCAAGGTCATCCCATAAGAGCTCGATGAGAGATAAATCCGGACTTTGAGGACACCAAACCATTAATTTCTCGTGGTTTTCTCCTCTAAAATGATTCGTACCGTGTGTTTGGGGTCATTGTCTTGCTGGAACACATTCCGCATTATACCACTAATTTTCACTAAATGACTCGTAATTGCTCCAGCAATACAGGCCTCACTAGCTCTTTCCCCTGGTCGTCGACGAACAAAAACTCGTTTCGTAACGAACAATTTAAATTTGGATTTGTCGATGCCAATCATCCAGTGACAAGTTTTCATGCTCTCTTGCCTATGTTAATCGTTTCTGTTGTATGTACGCGTTTCAAAAACGATTTTTTTGCGACTCCCTTTAAATCTGCTTCTTGGCACTAGTAACAGAGGCATTTGTTCGTCGTTCTGTATTAACGTGCGATGCAATGTTCGATGCCGGTAGACTCGATCTCGTGTCGAGGTTGTTACTATAAACCTATCTTCAGCTCCAGAATTCATCCGTGGTCGCCTACTTCGTCTTCTATCAAGATTTGGCTCTGTCTCTCTTTTCTGGGCCAATGTGTAATGCACACTTATCGGTAAAATCCCTAACCGTAAAGAAATTTCTCTCGCGGCGTTCTACAGTCAACAATCTGCGTTTTGGCATTTTTACATCGCTTAGTACTCCACCAAAATGATATAATTGCGCACTGAATTCAAAAAACTAATTCCGCACAGGAAGCGACATTGAGGATTAACTATCTTTACCACATTTTTGGCTGTTCATCATACCTTCGATTGGCACCAGATCCTCCTGTATGAAAAATACCGTCAAAACATTTATTTGACTGGATGTTTCACAGATTGATCAATATTAATTGGAGTAAGCTGTTGCATTTCATACTTCGTGACGAATTTAGACTGCTCTCCTTGAACAATGAAGCGAGTTTCATCTATAAACAAGGTTTTCTTCCAGTATTCTGTAGTCCTGTTGGAGCATTTTCTGACCCAGACCAGCCTCTGTTTCTTCATACGGTCAATGAGAAGTTGTTTTTTTTTTTAGTGCTCGAATAATTTTCTACCAGATTCTTAGAGTCTTCTACGGACAGTTAAGCCTTGATGCTACTAAGTCTTATTGCAGGTCGTGACGTGTTTTTCTCGAATTCCACTTACTGTTTACATATATAAGCAGAAACTTATGATCTGTTGGTGTCGTCTTTCTTTTTCTTCCACAATTGCGCGATCTCTTCACTTCTGCTGATCCCGTGTACCTTTTACGCTTCAAATTCTTGATTACTATCCTCTGACTCATGCCACACTCTTTCGCTATGTCTCTTTGTAACATAGACGTGTGTTCATCCAACGTAACAATCATTTCTAGCTTTCAATTCAGTTCACGTCCCAATCACGAAAGTTAAACTACACAAACTCACTAATGACGGATCATACAGGTTTGAATTTTCGTACAGCAATTTCTAACAGCAAGCACAGAATTGTAGATTATATTTTTAAAAGTTTTGTCAGCTGCTTAGTGACGTTACGGTGTCAGAATATGTACGAAATGTAAAATATAAAAATGATTAAATTAATTTGCTCAATACTGCACAAATGTTGAACATTCCAATAAACAAAATACTACATAGAGCAGTTTTACCACAAAATTAAAAAGTCCTAAGGCATAAAACATATCCAAACTCCATATCATATTGTGATATGGAGTGATCTATTTAAAATAGTTAATTTGTCGTTATGAGACACCCTGTATATATAAAAGTATTTTATCACGTCTACGCCTCAGCGTTTGTCTTAAACATTTCTTTTTTCTGTTATTGTAAAGCAGTAATAATTCTTCTCTGTCCTGGTCTGTATATAAATGAATAGGTGCTGTTGTCAATATATTCAGTTCTACTGAATCTGTGAAACTGTATTACATATGCAAATATATTTTTAATAACTTAATTGCTACAACTTTCACCCTCATGTGATAATGGTAATATGTAGTATAACCGTGAACAGAGTTTTCTTTTGAGTTAACGTATAATTTAGTAATTTTAAAAGTTTGTTCAATAACGTTTGACGATTTATACACGCTAACCACCAGTCGTAGAGTTAATTGTGGTACAATAGATATATTTGTCATTTTACACACTTTCTTGTCACTTGCATTGTCTCGCATTGAAGATACTCAACAATACTGTGGTGCACAGAGAGCTTTAAATAATACACGTTTACGATTTACTTGTGAATCTATTCGTCTTAACATACGCTTGAAGACTGCTTCGTCCTGTTTACGTAGCGTACAAAAACTTTACCAAATACATGCATAATGTTTTTGCTACTCCTAAGATATTGTATACAGGTATCAAAATATTTACAGGTATATTACAAATATGTACTTAATTCTTTCTTCGTGTTAGATATATTTTTATTCTAGAAATTTGTTTGCTAGTACAGCACTTTTCATAATGATTTCAATTACAAATAACAAATGAAATAATTGTTTATTTTTACTATGGTTTTAGTATGCACATAGACATTGTTGATCTAACAAGTCAAAAAGATTAAGCATCCAAACATCAAATATTTAGGTGTTAGTTTGCTAACTTGGTTATCTCGTTTGTAGTAATATATCCAACTGAAAAAAATAAGACAATTTAGATATGTAATCTAATATTTGATCTATTTCTATTTACTAGTTCGTTTATAGGGGCTAATCGAAAGAGTCTGGCTTGACAATTTGCGACTTACTTGAAAATATTAAACCATTTTAATGTAAGACTGACTATCTTGAACATAATCTTTAAATGCTGTTAATTCGCAATTAATATGTTAATCGTTTTTGTTTTTCAAGTGATAAATATAAATCCAACAGACTGCTCATTAATATTGAAAGATGAGTGTTAAGAATGTCGATTTGGAACACACGTATTATTATGGAGGGGGGAAAAACAAGAAAAACTGCCGGAAAAACCCGGAAAAAAGGACCAACGCGGAACATCCATTAAAATTTCAATTTTCGAAAATTTGTGGATAATGAAAATATTACTTTTTTGGGGATTTTTCCGGTACTAATGAAAAATAGGAGTGAAACTTCTAAAAGTCAAGTTTTTCTTGACGTAGTCTTAAGAAGAAGTATCAAATATTAACAAAGGTATAAGAATCTGTGGCGAAGAATATAATAATACTAGTGAACTTAATAGAATTTATATTGTGTGGTTCACTAGGAACTCGATTGTGGAAAGAAATGTAATTTAAGAAAATATGAAAAATTGACACTACGAGTATACTAAAATCAAAGGGGGGCGTTCGATTAAAATATTTTCACGATGGCGGCATTTCCAATTATTCCAACAATTTTTGATTCATTTAATTTTTATATTACAATTAACGTTTGCAGACAGAATATGTACCTGTTACATTTTTTTCCGTTTATAAAATAATTTATTATTAAATTTCAATAAAGTTCCTAAAAAGGTATTATTTATATAAAATTGTTGTAATTATTAATGCAGGCTGTGGGAAACATCTCTAAAAATGAAATTGAAGTGTCAAAAGTCAATTCTTTTGAATGAGGAACGCCAATCTTTATAATTTTATCTGATATTACATTACAAATGGGAACTACTTTACATAACTACTAAAATGGGCAGATTTCTAAATATGTGCTAGTAATATTTTCATCTTCCGCATCTTTGTATTAACTCTTTTTCCATTAATTGGACGTGACTGTGTTTATAAAACAATAAATAAATTGTCAGTAGTTTTCATAATTTTAATAAGTCATGCTTTGGTGAGCTTAAATTATATAAACGATAATTATTTAATTCTTTTTTTCGATAATGTACTAAAGTTATTCCAGGAAAATGTCGCGACTCTTTATTTCTCTGCAGAAAAAAAAACCGGATGTGTTAAATAACACAATGTTGGACAGTAACTCACAGGGCTATTGGCCAAAATTAGGTGCTCATCGAATATTTCCTGCAATAAATTGATTGTAGTGTTTTCGACAACATGCTGCGCCATCTTGTTGAAACGCACAGCTTTTTCACATTTATGCGATTTAATTAAGGAACGAAAAATTCAGTAGTCATGGATCTAGAGCGTTCTCCATTGACTCCATTGATATATGAAGGAAACTAAGATTTTTCCGCAAAATCTTCCGTAAAGTGAATAGGCAAGACACCAAGCCACATTACATTGCAATTTTTTTCCGATAGTCAAGCAGCCGTAACGGCGCTGAGTTCTAACACCATCAGCTCGAAATTAGTGTGGGAATGTCTTAACAGCTTAAACAACCTAGGCAAGGAAAACAGAGTTGCCAGGACATACTGGAATCAGAGACAACGAAGTAGCTCATTTATTAGAAGGGAAATCCGCCACAACTCCATTTGTGCGATCGGAACCGTTCTGTGGTTTATGGATGAGCACCTACAAGAAAGAACTTAAAGATAGAGAACAGAGGCTCACAGCATCCTTCTGGGAGAATCTCCCTGGTCTGAGACACTCTAAGGGTCATATTTATAGTCCGTGCTTGAAGTTGTGTCGATTTTGATAAATGTCATTACAAATCTGTCAAAATCGCGTACTCAAGCATCGACACAACCTCCCTCAAGCACGGACCATAAATATGATCCCAAGATATTCCTTGGAAGCTACAACAAGCACAGAGCAAAAACTTTGCTAGAACTAAGCAGAAATAGACTACGCATCCTCACAGGTTTTCTTACAGGGCATTGTCACCTTGGTGAACACGTGACAAGGATAGGTCTACAACAGAATAGCGACTGCAGGTTCTGTGGGGTTGAGGATGAAAATCCGGAAAACCTGACATCTTACTGGACCACCATCACGGAAACCCGAGCTAATTATCTCGGAAAAGACGTCATAGAGGAAGAAGAAATACCTTATCTGAAATCATCATAGCTATTGCAGTTTATCAGAGCTCTTAGACTGGATGGGGAGCTTTGAGAGTGGTCATACCCCAGCAGCTTACAGCTCATGCAAGACGGCACAATAGATCAATAGGTCGCACCGCAATCTCACCCTTACTTAAATCTAAATTTGGCCCACATTAGGCAAGACATCAAGGCTCAATAATGAATTCTCTTTAGCAATTCTACAGCAGCAACAATTTTCTTAGTCACACTATACCAGGTGTCGTTTGGTACGTATTATAAATTCGTGTATGCGTGGTGGGAACACATTAAGCAATTTCTCCTACCGATATTTCATTTCCGCTATTTCGCGTAATTGACAAATACCAATACTTCCGCATGAATCAACGCAAGAAGAGCATTTAACACGATTCTCTCTAAGGTTTAGAAAGATGATGTATCACAATGTTCAATAATATCTCCCGATAATGACGAGTACAATAAAGTACCTAAGTTACTGTTAAATACTTCTGCAACATATATCGTGCAAAGTTTTCAAAGCAATTTGGACTCATGGATATCAATGTGAAAGAAGAATTTTGAAGAGCAACGTATTGAGCCGTTTTAGATAAACTTGTACAAAACGTGAATGCTTTTTAGCAAAAGAAAATTGATGGCCAAGTCAAACAAAAAGAAAGAGCTTGACGAAAAAGTATCGGTAGCTAATAATCCTCACCTAAAGTCCAAAATAACTGCAAAAGGACACAAAAGTGGAAAAAGTGGAACATAATAAAATTATATGTGTAAAGAAATACATTGTACTGAATTCCATTGTGTTCGCAAACTCATGACTTATATAATGGACAATTATGTATATAAACAAGTAAATAAACTGCGGATACTTCGCACCTTATTATGGAATTCAAATTATTCAAAGATGAATTAATTAAAAAAACTGTGTAGAACATACATAATTTTATAAATTGGAACTGTATAAATTATCTTTACTTACGTAATTGACAACAATGTAATTGCCTTATCGTAAATAGTAAGCAATTATTTATATTTTGTGTTTACTTCAGGCATAGACAGTATCGCAAATTATAAAGAAAAAATAATATACTGTCCCAGGAGTCAAGGGTACGAAAACTACTAGAGGTCATCCATTACGGGAAAAATATTTGTTGTATCTGTCCGGAGATTAGATATCCACATCGGTTTCGAGCTGGTAATTATTTTCCTGGTCAGTAGTCACTTGCTGAGTGTTCAGCAATGTGTATTAATATGAGTTATTCAACCATTTATGTATGTATGCATGTTAATAAAAAAATATGCATAGCTATTGTATAGTACTTACGAGATAAAACAGATTTATCAAAAGAATTAAATATAAACGAGGTAATAATCGTTATTCCATTTTTTTCAAGCGTATATTAAATACGAATACATTAAATTTTCAAATTGTTCCGTTGTCATATTCATTATGTTATCAACGTGAGTCATTTATACACGTGCGGAAAAATTATGAATAAGGTCCCGGTATGTTATTTTCTGTAATTAATCTAATTTACTGCTTAAAATAGTTCAGAGCTTCTTTATGTAGTATATCATTTTCGCGTGAACCCTTTTTTTCTCCTCTTCTTCCTTATTACTTATTGGATCCATTGCTAATGATGATGAAATTATAAAATTATCCGTAATTATAATCTTTTTTCCTTCAACCCATCGTGCAATTTCATTATCAATTAGGTGGGTTTAAAGAATGTCATTGTACATACATTTCAGTAATTTTGCTAGTTACTCCATCATCACTAGTTTGAAGACATTAAGAATCTCGAGCATCTTGGCTAATAATCGGCGTCGTTATCATCCTCATTGGACCGCAGTCTTCATGAGTGATATCAGCGGAGATTTGTGATAATGTCAATTTTATGTTGAATGCTTGTGTCGTCAGTACATAAGTCTTCTTTACAACGAAAATCTATAACCAGTCGCCTATACCTTATTTTAGTCCATCTGTATGGCCTAGGCTTATTTGTCTTTGCAACAGCTAATTAGTTCAAATAAGGATTTTGTTACACTCTTCATGTATAATAAATGAATAAAAAATAATTTTCAGATTTGTATCATTCTTTTTTGTATGGTTGGTGCTAGTTGTAGCGGTTCCTTAAGCTGTATTGCTAGTCTGAATACCGTTCAACTGTTACTAGAGTAGTACTGTAGTTTAAAGTAAGTTCATTTCGGCAAGTATTACCAAATGCCGTGCTTATGCATGAATCGATAAAATACTAATAATTGTCTGTGCAAATGTAATTGCGGTCTCTTAGCGCCAAAAAAATCTTACGAAAAGCCACATATCTAGTAACGGATGAGGCATGTATGGTTTTGAAGACAAATATCAAGTCACGTCCCAGTCACAGTTTTATACCGAAACCAATAGAAATAAAAATGTTTAAGCTAGCAAGGGCTTTATGTCTAAGTTTAGAAAGAGGCCTGGTACTTTAACAGTGTGTAGAAAAAATTATCAATAATCTAAGTAAGTCAATCCTTTCCTAACTAACAATTAAAACTGGCGCCAATTTAAATATATAATGCAGAAGAAAGTGCTCTGTATTGTAAAATGTTGTTTGAGAAAGCGCTCGTTCTTTCTCAAGAAAAATCCACTCTAGTTCTAAAAGTATCCCTGTTATTCTTGCATATCCCTAGTAAAGCCAATAGTTAATAAGAGAAGAGATAAACGATGGCAAGTACAACACAAGCCAGACAAAAGGCAACGCTAAATATACATGTGTACAATATATTAAAGAAGGCAAACACGTGAACGTAATGTCGAATGCAAGATTAAAGTAAACTAAAACTAAAGCCCAATCAAACCCCAGGTAGAGATCTCAGAGTTGTTGAGGCATTAGAATTGCATGGACCCCGTGTTTGACGGAAACAAGTGGCAATGATTTAAGATGAGTAGGTAGATCATTCATAACCTTAGCACAGTTATATGTAAAAGATCTTTGAATTGTTCATTACAATGCCTGAGAACATGAATAAGGTCTTTTTGCTGGTCGTTAATATTGTAAATATCGGTCCGAAAAGTTATTTTATTGACCAAATAAGGTGGAGAACCAGAGCCTGAAATCATGTTCAACCAGTGAACATCTATAAGTTTATGCGAAACCCTGTGCATTCTCCTAATTCCAAAAATAAATTTAAGGCATGAATTCTACGTACATAAACTTGATCTAAGCAATTATTATAAACTGTGTCACAGTAATTAAAATGAGAGAGAATCACATAGAAGTTTCTTAATTGACGTGCCAAATAAATGTCTGTGTGGATATAACATTTTCAGATTATAATAGCCATTCCTAATACATAATTTAGTAACATTTAATCAGGCCGGTTTCACTAGATTACCATGGCTACTACCAATATTTTTAATGCGAACGTCCCCATGAGAGGCGCTGCAATGCAATAAAGCTGTTCAAATGTTAATTTGTTTAATTTTGATTTAATTGACATTTGTCAAATTATTGTCAATGTATAATTGCGTTAAGCGTTGTGTTCAATATTATTGATTATTTCGAGTTATTTTCTTTCTTCAAACACAATATTTAATTACTTTGGTTTTATTGTTTCATTTTGTATTTAGTTGCATGTTAATTATTTTAGTGTTCTAGCACATTATCATAATTTAATAATTAACTAATATGGAAGGTCCACGTTGCGTTATAAAAAATGGTTTTGCAGTAAAATATGGTAGCAGACACTGTTTTCCTAATCCAGCGAAAAATATGGATATGTTTCCAAAAATGGATCAAGTACTGTGATGATGAAATTCGTAGTTTGCCACCAGAAAATGTATATCAAAATCGACGAGTTTGTAGAAATCATTTTACTAATGATCAATTTGGGTCTAATAATAGATTGTTGTCTACTGCATATTCAGTTTTAAATATTCCAAGTAAGCTTTCGGCCTAATTCTCATTATGCGTTTGTTGTTGCGGCAAAAATTTTAACATTTCAGCGATTGTGCGCTTTTCACCTATTTTTATCAGTGGATTTAAGGTAGTTTTGAATTGAGTTATTAATATTATGTCATTTTAGTATGATTTGAATATTTTTTATATTATTTCTATGGGCGTCCTATTTTGGTAGACATATACGATATTGCTTCATACTAATGAAAATAGGTTTCACTTACAATCATTTGTCGGAGTATTTTTGAAGAAGTTCCAGCTGAGAATTTGCCAAATTATAAGATAACAATATATGTAGTGAAAATGTATGGTCTCAACCTATATAATGAAAATCTTTTATGGAACCGGATCTGAAATACTTTCCATAAAATGTTCGTATTTCTCTGTATTTAAACCGGCCACAGCAGTAAAAGCATCAACTCCGACTTTTATTCATATTATAAGCAAATTAAGCAGGGGGCTAAATGGCTTATAAATAATATAATTACTCATCATTAACTTAAGTTTTTGTTTCTTTTTTCTATTGTATAGAAAAATTTATTGTATACAGAATTCTTATGTACTTACGGTCCGATTTCATAATAATGTCTTCATTCGGTTTATTCTCGGTTAAGTAATGAGTATGGTAGTTTAACGGTACATTATAAAAAGGACTTTAGGAATATATCAATTAATGATAGCATAACACTATTTTTTTTATGAAAGTCAATTTGTATTTAATAGTGACTTTAAATAATAATACGGCATTAGGTTTTATTACGAAATCGGCCCTTATTTCTATCAAATATGTTATCCTTTTGTAATTTACTTTATTCATAAAAATACAATATAACTTATATATACATATTTGTTATTTATATTTTGTATTAATTCATTAAATATAAATTGAAATAAAATGCATCGTACGCTTTGGTATATTTAAGCGTCGCGCTTTCGCATAATAATGCGAACGTACTCAGTAGATGGCGCAAAACATGGTTATGATTGACATACGTTATCTGACGCATCTATATTATATTTCATCTATGCATTTAATTCAAAAGGTATAAAATAATTGTTGAATTGGTAAATTATATAAAACTAGCATTTAAGTTGATAACCATGTACCTATGACAATCCGGACTAAAATCTGACAGTTGACCCAAATGACATTTTATAAAAACTTTAGAATCTATAAAATGGAAATCCTTCTTCAATTACTCGCGTGACATCACCTCATTAAATTTCCAAAGATATTTTAAATATTTATTTCGAATCCAAAGTTCCGACTCGAACGACCAAATTGTTAGGTCAGACGTACGGCTGATCATCTAAAACCAGGCGGCGGTAGAAATCAAAAAAAAATCACTCTTCCAGAAAAAATATTAAAAACAGAAGCGTCCGATCCAGGAAAGCATCAAGACCTATATTAATTTTGTCTCTAAAAAGTAAACAACATACTAAAAAACATAATTTCACCTATAAAATCATCATATTTTCCTTATCCGAGACCCAATTAATATTTAATCTCCAAATTCTGAAGGGAGACGAGCAATTTTATTAAAATTTCTACGAAGAATCTTCCAAACCAATATTCTGAAGCACCAGATCCAGACATTTTTCCATTCACGAGGCAGATCCCGAGGAATATCTTCCACGACGAGGTTCAGAACACCTTTCCAGCCATACCTGATCCTGACCTATTTCCCGACTGAGACACACTCGAACGCATCCCTTAACAGATAAGTGGTTGTTATAAATAAGTATTACTTCAAGAAATTGTCCTATAAAGAAAATTAAGACTCAGGTTTATGAAACTAATTTTAATTCGTAATTGGTTAAAAATAAAAAAAAAGTACTCGCCAAATTAGAGATAATTCTTCAATTCTATGTAGTTCATTAGATTTAATCATTGTGTATTAATTGTATTTGTTCCATACGTTAACCTAAAAAAAACGGGAAAATCAAAAACCAATTTTTATTCCTAAACACGTTATTATCAATTACCAGAACTTACCTTCGATAAGAATACTAAGTTTTTAGTTGTATCGAACATCTTAGATTAAAAATCACTTCCATTTAACGTTATTTTTATAATTTTCATTGTTCAATTCTATTTTTCCACACGTTGAGAACATGGATTCAAATAAATACATTTGTAATAATTTTAAAAGGTTACCAACCTAAATACTGTCACAAATACCATAATTAGTCCTAGAATTAAGGCGCGCAAATTAAATAAATTGAATATTTTGAATTTATAAAAAACCACGTTTTTCACTTGTGTGTGTGTGTGAGAGAGAGGAACAAGTCTGACCCCACCTCAATCTGAGATGAAGAGACAACAACAATCACAACAAACAAATTATTAATATTATTAAAACACAGAACATAACAATATATTAACGTGTTCCTTAAACCTCAACGCGCACTATCCATGGTCAAACCCAGATTTTCAACCCCATCATGGCAAGCAAGTCGTACATTATTAACAAAAAGCATAATATCGCCAGGGTTCAGTGGTTTACGTATAGGGCCATGAAATATAATAAATTTAGATTTGCTCTCATTAATATTTACGCAATGGTGTTTAGCAATCGTAAATAGTTCATTAAGGTCTTTGTTTAAATTGGTCACCATCGTATTAACATCCTCAACAAGAAAAGAGCTATATAATTGTGTGTCATCCGCGTACAGGTGATGGAGTGAACACGAGAATTCGTGGATGAAAAAGAAATTGGAAATGTAGATAGAAAATAACAGCGGACCCAATATGAAATCTTGGGGAACTCCTGTCTTGGTACATATAAAATGAGAGAATATATTTTCACTAAAACCGCGTTGACCCCTTTCACACAAATAACTCTGGAAGAAAGTAACAGCCCTTTCATCAAGGTCGATATAGTGGAGGATACTTAGTAACAGTGTATGATTAATTCTATCAAAGGCCTTAGAAAAGTCAAGCAGAACCAGTGCTGTCATCCTACCCGAATCCGCTGCTTATACTTATTCTTCGTTACCAAACTGGTCATTGTTTACTTCTATGTATAATTTCGTACACATTAATCTTTTAATATTATTTTTCAATTAATTCAATTAAGTAATTCATCTATCACGGCCCACTTTAGTTACAATTAGTATTGAATTAATTTTTTCATATTGTTATCACTAATTTACCTAATCTGTATGCAATAAAAAGCAGAAAAATCAATAACTGGATAAAACTCTAGGCAACAAATTGCGCTGATAACTGCAATTGGACGAAACAATTCATATTGTTTAACGAAAGTTATTACTGTTATAATACAAGATACAATCTATTATTTATACGTCCTAGCTATTTAATGTAGGTATAAGTAATTATAATCGTGTAAATAAGGTGCATGTGTATGCATGGAGTATGGTGTTCGTAAAGTTCTGCAGCCGTGAAAGTAGAGGTAAGTTTATAGTTCTATGGGTGCCACACCACCTCACCAAGGCACATTAGGTTAGTGCTCCTCGGATATTCACCGCGACAGGAGAGTGTGACGTTTAATGTTTGAACGGATAGTCGCGGTCTCCCGTGCTCCACCTCGTCAGTGTATTTGTTTATTATTATTGTTATTGTGGTCTTGTCCCCACTAGATAGTGTGTAAACGCGGTGTACCTAGAACGCTCTCAGTTGGCTCCTGCATACGCATTTTATCTGGACCGACATTCCCGCGGCTGCACCCAACAGATTAAGTAGACTTTGGGTCTTATTCACAATCATTAGTTTCCGCGCTCGCTATTCGGAAAACGGTTCAGATAATTACGCCCGTCCTCATATACATACGTGTATGTAGGTATACTACGATTTCATCTGAACGCCCTTTCGAGGTATTTAATAATAAACATATCGTAAACAAAAGTGCAACGTGCCCATTTCTTGTTCGGTTAAATATTTTAGTGTCGAAGAGAGAGTTTTGTCGTATTGTATGGTGTTCCGCGTCCGAATGTCGCGTGAAAGTTGCTGGTTTAACGATAGTGCGTTAGCTGCTGGTTCTTCTATCGATCTCACTATATAGACAGAGTTCAGGTTGCTCTTATTGTTGCTACATAGAGTGTGCCGTTATAAGTTGCACAATCGTCGACCTGCCCGGAGAAGTACACACGATTCTCTTCACTTAATAACTACTTCGTGCGTTTTGACAAGGCTTTCCGTAAAAAGTTTTTTATAGTCGGAAATTGTAAGTTGTATTTCTCACATGATACCGTCATGCTTCGATATATTTTTAGATGTAGACTTTTAAAAATAACAGTGATAATACGATTAATACTAGTTTACAGGATTTTTTTATTTCTAAAAAAATGTCTAGGTTTCAAAAAATGTTTTCTCGTTCATTTCATATTATAAAATGTTATTTTTATGTTATAAATTACGTACTAACTTAACAAGTTAAAGTTTACTGACACACGTAAAATATAAACATTTAAAAGTAATTAATAATTTTGTCAATGTGATTTTGAGAGATTGAAACGAGTTTGCAATCGCTGTGACAAATTGAGGGAAAAATTTAATTTAATTCCTAATCGAAAATTAAACCCACAAAATGAAAATAAATTGTTGAATAATTCTAAGAAACGCTAACTAACAAAAACAAATCTTTTTTAAATTAGCATTAAGATTCACGAAAACACAGGAAATTTTGTAAACGCAACTCAGTTAATTTTAATTCGTAAATAAATAATAATATTGCTACAAATATTCCATCATCTTAACTAAACAGACTACAAAACAAGATATTGTGTTAAATAAAGATATGTCATCATAAATAACGAAATTAACCAATTTTTGTTAAGAAAATATTTGTCTCGATTTAATATTTTTGGTAGAATTAACAAATTTCAATATAAGTTAGTAGCGAGGTTATTAGTCATGTCGGATGTGATAAACATGACAATGTCGATATAATGTTAAAACAAATGTTTTTATCGTGTGATTTATGATATAAAGAAAATTGATACAAAAAAAAAATACACAGTACAAACTAATGACTAGCTTCGTCCGTACTATTGTTTTACTTCATTCGCGTGACATCAATCAAAGGTAAAAAGAAATACAGGTCATTAGGAAATTAGTCTGGAAACTACAACCGCTACTTCTGTACAGGTAGACATATTTCCCGTAATGTTTGAATTTTGTATGACGAAATGAAACTCATATCCTTAACTTTGGACACCTCTTAGTAATTATTTTTTCAATAACTTCTAAGCTGCACTTTTATCAGTCTTTCGCTCAGTTATTGCTCAGCTGCTTTTGTAAACTAACAACCACTCGGTTATACTTCTATCTGTACTAGCACTGACAAATCATCATAGAACCATTTATATTGAAAATATATAGCGTTAAATAATGATATTTTTTAAGAAATTTGATTACTTAACTCTTCTTTTAACAGAAATATTTAACTCAATTATGGTGTTCCCTCGCAACTATCTTCTAAAGAAGCCTGCACTCCGGAGTTAAATATTAACGCATAATCGAAGGAGTTAATTGTATCTCTTTGAGGTAATAATATATTCTGAAGGGCTGTAAATTCATCTTGTGATGGAGAAGTTAATATACTGTACAAATCATGTACCTATGGTCGGTGCTTGGCTTCCTCACGAACAAAATTAGCTCGAGAACTTGAAAATTATAACTATAATACTGCTATCACATCTACATTTTGTAGAAAATTTCATGCTCTACAAAAAGGGTCTTAAAAGTTTTCTTGATATCTTATACGGTTAAAGGTGGATTCACAATAAAAAAGAAAAATTTCGTAAAAATAACCCTAATTGTCCTGTTCTTTGCACACGTAGGCGTAACGACAGAAGATATCAAAAAACTTTTAAGACTTTTTTTGTAAGCATGAAATCTTATCCAAAAAAAGTCTGCGAGAGCACTATTCTAAATATTATCGAGCTAATTCTGTTCGTGATTAAGCAGGGCCCCGACCATAGATGCAAGATTTGTACTGTATATAAAAAAATGGGTTTCACGTATCAAAAATCATAGTAAAATTGTACGTCTACTGTAGCCTAGTGACAGATCCATAATTTCTCGCATGCATTATATCAATTTATTCAGATAACAAATTTTTCACACAATACTTTTTTCATTTAGGAAAGACACAGAAAAGGAGAAAATATAATTTAAAAAAGATGTATATACTTATAGCATAGAGTCAAATAAGACATTATCCGTTACTTCATAATAAATGAGGTCAGGTACTCGCTACAAGAGTTAGCATGGAGCAGCAAATTATAACCGAATAGTAGAAACATTTTCCGATTATAGTTAGTATAACACTATTCTAAAGACTCGCACTTCAGTCTGACAAGTTTTTATGTATTTACTACCTGTTAAGACTGTGTTTCGAACGATTTTTAGTAAATATAATAGTAATAACCACTTAAAAAATGTTCTTTTGGGGATGCTATACTTGAACTAAAAATAATGACGTCGCTAATGAACCGCAATCGTATTTAAACCAAATCAATACTTCAAAATTATTTTTTTGCTATATTCAGAAATATTTCCTCTGACTATATAGTGTAAATAATACAACACATACAGAAGTGGTATCCGTTATTAAAAAGACACTTATCAGTAGTTAAAATAGTAACTTCGATCGTTTAATTGAGACAGCTGCCTATCATGTGATAGAACAGTTAAATTCGTTATTATAAATACAACAACTGCGTCTCATTCCTAGTGGTTACATGTTATCAGTTGATGTAAAAGGATTAGCAAATATTTTTTTATTTACATCGAATAAAGTATAAAATTCCATTTTCAATTTCTAGTATTTTACAAGATTCAAAATATGATTTCTATTAATTTCCCTGTTTCTTATATATAAATGCTACAGCTGTTAATTTTCTGTTTCATTCAGTCGATTCGAACGGAATCTCCGATTTTATAACCAAAATACCGAAAATAACCTCAAATCTTCTACTTATAAAATAAATTGGAACTGTATTTTACATTTACAATGATATACTGCAATAAAATTGTATTGAGTACCTAACCAGAAATTAATAAAAATTGAAAATAATACCTCATAAATGCATATCGTACATCCATATTTATAAGTTAATTTCACAATATTAGCTACACTTTCTTTGTTATAACGTTTTAATTATTTCATACTATAATGTTTATTTGCAATAATAATCAGTAACCATATGTTTTGTTTACGAAATAAGTGTGCTATTAAAAGTGAAATGTTTATGAAACATTAGGTTATACAATATTAAAATTAACTTGATACTATGCGAAAATATCTTCAACGTTTATAATAGCAAGATTATTAAATCATGTGTATTTATTCTAGTTATCACATAAAATTGATTACAATAACCTTTTTGCACTTGTTTCGACAAAACAAAAATCATTTGAACATTGAAAATGGGAATGATAATGCATACTTTTTAACTATTAAGTATAATCTTTAAAAAATTCGTTAAAACGAAATCTACAAAGCATATACTGTACTGATTATGTGACTATTAGAATCCGAATTAATTTAAATAATTTAATGTTAAATCTCTTTAATTTATAATTCAGTTAATTATCGTACTAAATTGACCTTAATCGTCTACCATGACCTAAAAAGTTGCAAAAAGTAATACCTTGACAACAACTAGTTTTGAAAAATCATAATGGTTGCAACTTTTTTATAAATAATAAAAATTATCGCTCTAAAATCTTGAAATTAAAAGCATGATAAATGTATCAATTAACAGCAGTATGTAGACATGTTACAGAGTATTGTACTTTTTTATGTTTCTCAACAAATTGCACAAGTAAATGTACGACATAACAATATATGTTTACAGTTAGCTCTTTAAGTTACACATAGATAGGAAATTGTGTGCTATAGAAATTAATTGAAGGTTAAAAATATCCATCCAGAGATAAAAGAATGTTTACCATTAAACTAGAATTTTTACCAATAACGTGCTTTCCCATTCACAAAGTACCTAGTAGACGTGCTATTAGTTGAATAGATAAATGATAATTGAAGGAAATAATAATTATGTATAAGAAATCATCATAAATATTTGTCTAGGTCAGTGTATTACCTTATATAAAAACTTAGAGTGTGGAGAAAAAATCTATGCGCATAGAAGTGATTAATGTATCAAAGATATTAATATAAAATCAGTGCGATATTTTTAAATGAGAAACATCAAGCTTTAATTTTAATAAATTACCAGCTAAATATAAACCTGTGGTATAACTTCTAAAATCAGGTCAAAAAATATGCTGCGGTTATAGACTATATTGGATGTTGAAAGTATTTGCAGACACCAGATTTATTAATGTCAGTGATATTTTCCGATTTCATTTATTTCTGCTCGTTAAATATGACAGTCTGACAAACATGATATTTTTGTACTATTTATATACATGTCGTATTTTACACTTTCGTGCAATAAAATAAATGGAAGAGTAACAGGCAACCGCAGGTAATGCAGGAATGCGAGAATGTTATCCTTTAATCTCGAATTCTTTCTTTTTTTTTCGGTAATTTTTTGCTTCATATTTTTTTGTGAAGTGAGGGTCAGATCATTTTCTTTGCATGAGGCGGTGCTCCATCCTGCATGAAAGTACGATTGTAGTTAGCTAGTCTATACAATTTTTAGTGTATTGTATTTTATTGATCAAAGCATAATAATCCTATACCAAGGAAAAACCTCCCTTTGTTCGGCTCCCATACCCCCGAAACTGCTAATGGCGTGACATCACGGGCATGGTGGTCTATCTACTCCTTCTTTCTTTCTTCCTTTCTATTTGTGGCGGCTCTCTCTGCCTATCATGACACTTTTGATATAACTGCACACTCTGTTCGAGCTTGCTTCGCTCTCCGGCATAACCTTTACAATATTTAGTTTATTTATTTCACGTTGCAATTGCTCTTCGAGGGTGCTTCTACTCGCGGTCTACCTTTCACACACAGTCTGGGCATGCCAGCTGCTGTTATATCTGGCAAAATCATAATATTTGATGCACACATTATTGAATAAATAAAAGATACAAAAAAGGCCTTTGTGATTGGTTGAAGCTGTTAGAGAGTGTCAATGCATGAAATAAGTAATATACTAGTGTAATGGTAGGGCGGCCGTTGTCTAGTAGTGGCAGATTAGAGTTGCAAGGATCGAATCCTTGCTGCGGCGTTATAGCGTGTCTCGGTAGGATCGGTTTACTAACTGAATACCACAACGATAGTCGGCCGTCTAACCACTGCTGCTATCGATCCGTTAACGAAAGCATTAGTGCAATTTCCGTCATATTTATATACTGTTGACTGTTCATACGGCCGCAAACAAACATTTCGCCGACAGCATCGGAAATCATATAGCCTCGGATCATAATGGAGTTTGCTCCTCCCATAGACATTTATCCGAAAGTAGATTTGAGCAAGATGAGATGATTATTATTATTTAAAGAAAAATGGTGTTTCGGCTTAACTCCAAGTTGGATTTGTCTGACCACAGAACGTTTCACCAAAATTCTGTTCCGTGAAAGGTCTATTTCGTACGTTTTCATACATCCTTTCAGGCCCACATCTGTGAGTTTTCTGCTTACTGTTTGAGTACTAACAACTTTTCCTATATTTTATGACAGGGCAATAGCGAGCGCAAAAGAAGATTTTCCACGATCCTTCAAATGTTCATTAGTTTTAGACTTTTCTGAAGAATATCAAGAATAACAAGTTCAGTAGTCAATCATATAGGGAAGTTTCTTTACACAATCAGTATCAAATGAAGATTGGAGAAATATTTAGTATTTTTCAAAACATCACATTTTCTGGGTTTTGAGTTTTATGACGCTTCATAAAAAGGTTGGATTGTTGTAATTCACGTTTGTGTCACAATTGTCCATCGAAATTATATTTTTTTTAGCACTTTGCAAATTACCTATATTTCATAGCCTAATATTTTAGGTCAAGGCAGTCTTTCAAGTATTCCAAAAGTCGACTTCCAATCAAAATATGTTTTCTACACGTTAAGGTAGTTGCTATAATTTTGCACAATTTTTATACATATGATTGAACATATTTTGACAACATTTCAATAAAAACTATGTGGTATTCCCACTAGTAGGCTGTGAAAACACTTAGAGATGATGAAATCGTACTCATAAACTATAAAACTTACACCAATACAGACTGTGCTATTTGTATTATTCCTAGATAACCGGATTTTTGTAGTTTTGCGAGACTATGCGCACATTTACCTAACAAAATATTTTTAGTTTCTATTAAAAGACCGATAAATATAAATTTTATGTAGTTATCTAACTCATTTTATACTGTGTTTATGTAGCTATATCAATTTACCAGGTTTTATATAGCTATCACGGTTTTCATTCTTTTATTCCATCCATTTTCCTATTTTAAAAACTTTTTTCGAAGTCGTTACCGAAGCGGTTACACCAAATTGGTCATTCATTAAAATCCTTGCTTTCCTTCCACGATGAGATATTCTGTAGCTTGTTTCCAGCCTTTTAAAATGCTAATCCGTCGGCCGTTTGCATCCTAATGACTAATTGTTTAGCTGGTGAACGTCACAGAACTGTAAACGAATACCTTTTAAACGAAAACACGTTTCACGTGAGACGATGTGTTGATCTTTTTTTATCTATATACCGGTCGTTAAAGCGACGCTGTTTTAAAACTGGAATACGGAGTATTGTTCTACGAGATGAGGATCCTTTTAATAACGGAATGGCTTATGGGATTTGTGGGTTAAATCATCAATTTGTAAACGAGAACAACGTCGTCGATCATACAGAATTAATCGTAATGTCATATGATTCAATTGTAAACATCCTTAATGGCTTAAACGTAAAACTTTTACCTCGTTTATTCTATAAGTTTAATTAATTGTGCAATGGTGAAATAATTAAACTTAACGAATGGTGCGCATGTTGATTATTAGTCACTTCTAGTATTTAATTTATTGAAAACAGATTCCTGAAATCGACATTCTTATTGCAACGACAATACACATAAATAATTAATAGCAACAACATGTGCCAGTTGTGATTAAATATTCTGTTCTGATCTGTACTTTGTTTAGATTGTGTTCGAACGAAAAGTTCTGGTTTTTGTTCTAATTTATGGCAACTAGATTCTTAAGTTTTGCTTTAATGTAACAGTTATTTCAAGCTATTAATGACATACGCATTGAAAGTATTCGGTCAGGTAACAGCAGGTGTATGTGAAGTCTGATAAAATAAGAACACATACTATGTATAACGGGCTTGCATCTGTCTGCGTTGCGGCAGATAGAAATAAACTAAAGTACAGGTGTAGTTGCAACAAAGAAATTATTAAGCGAACTATCCAGTTTAAGAAGTAGACATTCAACCTGTGTCTAAAAATAAATATTGGCATATGTGCCGTGTTCTCACAATGTTTACATTTACATTTGTATTTGCATTCTATACAAATATCGATGTACTATTACAAGGTAGCTGTCTTGTCGTCAGAAGGTAATTGAATACTGTAAATACTGTAAAAACGCATCCATTTATTAAAAAAAATACCGCCAATAGAAAACTTTTATCGAAAGAAATCGTCCACGACTTCACAAAAAATGTTCCTCAACAACATTCATTTGAATTATGTATGTATGTGTATATATGTTTGGTAATATGTCTTCAGCGCCCTATAAAATATCTGTCTTGTTTACTAGAAAATTCGAACTTAAGGATTTCTGTTTTTATCCTTCTGATCTTTTCGCTTTGCTTTAGTTTATCCTCTGCTTTCCTGTGAATATATACCTACAAACATTTTCTTTCCTGTTATTGTTACTTAATACGCCTTCTCAAAAGTCGTAAATTCTTATCTGTCCAAATTTTTTCTTTAGTGTACTATGCAAAATTTCTTAATCAATAAATTCTATGTTGTAAATTATTTTACATTTTGTTTAGGCTACAGCCACTATACCCATATTTTGGGGTCTAATGGCAAAATGCTAAAACTAGGAAATATAGACATTTTGTTTATCGGATACTGTTGACCATCGTTTGACCATGTTTGACCACCTTTTACATTTCCAATACTTTCAAAAAAAATTATTCGAATTTTCTTTTTTTACTACAACACTAAACTTTGTTGCAGGATAGAATTGACGAATTGTGGTCTAGAGACACGAGACAATAAATCCTATTATTTTAAGCGATTGACCACCTCTCAAAGTTTGTGAAAAGTGCGATAAACTTTGATAACCCTGTTGTATGTAATTTCGAGATCGGATAAAAGTTGACCACTGACTCCAGTCAACATAACAACATACACTGTAATAAACTTCAAAATATAAAGTAATGTTGTTAAGTATTATTGCTTAATTTATCAAATTGAAAACTTTTTCAAGAACTTTTCATATATGTAGATAATTAGAAGTCATATGTGGATTTCCTGCACACTTGGAATGCCTGAAATCATAAATCAGAAAATTGAATTTTTTTGTGGTGACTCAGTGTTTGGTGATTTCCCTTGATTTTTGTGCGAATGCTCTACTTACCGTCGAATTGCTTCACGAATATCTTCCCAAACAATCCTCGATTAAATTTTCTCAAGAATTCTTATTGTTAGGTATATCTATGATCTGAATCTGTTTCGTTGACCTCATTCAAAGTGGCCAGAATTTTCTCTCCTGATCAGAATTGTTTCGGTCGTTAGTAATGAAATAACCAAGGAACTTTCTAGCCTGAGCATCTGCATGCGCTCTGTCGGTTAGATATCTTGTTAGACCATACTTCTGCAGCATGAACTATTGATTTTGTCTATTCGAGATGTACACACAGAGAAAAATGTTCTTGAATTATGAATCTTTTTTTTGTGATTTAGAGATACATGCGACGGACTTTGAAACTCTTAAGTGTTACTTCAAGATAGGATAAAAATTTACTGGTGCGTAGTCAAACTCTATACTGAAAAACAAAAACAAAAATTCTAAATGTTGATATGGAAACCAAATTTGTATTGCGTGTCCCAAATGTTTTCCTGCTTTAGAGAAGTTAAAATTCAAGAGCGTATCTGCCGTGTCCAAAATTTTATTCAAATAGTGTTATTAAAAAAAAAGAAATAAAAGCCTGTACCTTTAGCCTGAGTTATCCGGCACCTTTAACTCTATGCTAAAATTGCACGATGCAATGAAATGTTGAATAAGAATAAACGTCTTTAGTAACTTGTCGATTTGGTTATGGACTTACGACACTCATAAGATTTGGTGGCAATATAGTGCTGTAAAATTATTAATGTTCAAGTCGAAAAGACCAGTTAGCTATGATGATGTAAGAAATCGCCTGTTATGCAAATTGATTTCCTGCAGACACCATTCAAGTAATATTGAATACGATTCATTATGTAAATAATTTGTTTGAATAACTGGTAAACCCTATGTAGATAACGTTTATCACTTAGCATTGTTTTCCCATTTGCCAAACTCGTCACTAATAGAAGATCTGTTGAGTATGGTGGCAAGCAGAATCAATGATACAATAACTAATTTCAATAAATTATGCCTAAAAAATATATATAGGAACATGTACTGGTTAGTAAACAACTTGGTTAGATTACAGGTATACTGGTAGTAATAATTACCTGTATAACAATAATTAAATAAATCGCTGAAAGTCTAAGATTTTCAATTGATAGAATCGTCATATACCTACTCTTTAAAAAAGACAGGTAATAATCTGAACAGTCCTATATCCTCTTTTTCTAAAAATTTTATACATGTCAAAATCAGTATGTAAAAAAGTAGAAAGCCACTTTTGATTTTCAAAATCCCATTACATAAGAAACTATTGTCTCTCATAGCTTTTTCTAAAGTAATAATAAACAATAAAGTTTACCCTGTTACCTCAGTTCCACAGATGTTTTGTTGATTTGGTTTTACAAACCAAATACTATATTTGTTCCTTTTTTATTTCCGCCGGTTTGTCTATTTAGCGTTCTTTGCTATGAAAAATTAAATTATTATGGATTTTAGTAAGTCTACATTGATATCCACATTTTTTAGAAACCAACTAAGAACTATATATGTAGATTTTCTAAATGGTGATACTTATTAGTTGGGATAAATATTGAAATTAAATAAAGCTAGAGCATATAAATAGGATCTCCTGAACCTTTTTCGATAGAGTGATCAACTCGGTACTTCCTGTTCTTCGATTTTCAAACGCTGCGGCCTAAAAAGTGTCTGGACGACGTAGGTCAAATGTAAACCTTCCAGGATAGAGTATTAAGTAATAATCCGAAAAAAGTGCTCAAATTCATGTCGAAGCAGCTACCCATGGCAATTAGTGGTTGAATCGAATATTAACATGAATCGGAATGTTGTAAATCAATTGCATCGAAAAATATTAATTGGAATTTTGTCATATTCTTCGCTCATAAGTACAAGTACGGTAACAACAAAATAACGTTTCTTCTTTCAACAAAAAATATGAAAATGCGGAAGTAGCATACCGATAACCAATGGTGTTTATTGCATTAACAAATTGTAAGTGAAACTACGTCTTAGACGCTATAGCTTTCAAAACATCTGTATTCATCTACATCTAGTAGTCTAATCTTTAAAATTACAGGGTACTGATTACTTACTAAAGCTTCTGATCTTAGATGCAGTGAATGTATTCATCACAAAACCAGTTTAAAATATCTTACTGTTACTATTAAATTTACATTTAACTGTCGTATATAAATACAGGTGTTGTGTTGATATTCTTTATCCAATTACCATGTAATTTAATTCGTAATATGACATTATTACCCATTGAATCAAAAATAAATTGCATGTTGCAATACTGAAGATATATTCACAGAACCATAATTTGGACAATTTAATTCATTAAATCTTGTTGATTGCCAGTTTCGGGATAAAAAAGATCAGAGCGAAATCAACCTTCATTTAAATGTTGTTGTTCGATTGTTATCGTGACAGTTAGGTCATATGTTCTTATTATTTTTTATTATTTATAAATAAACTGTTTTCGATAAAATCGCTTAATGAGAACTAATTCTTGCAACTTATATTATTTAAGTCTACTATAATTAATAACAAGATCAAGCATATTACACATATTAATTATTCAATGAAATACTTGTAATAATACAAAATTTTATTTATCGCTAGTTATTACAAACGATAAAAATAATAATCATTTTGATAAATAGAATGCATAAAATTGAGGTTATTTAAGATCTCGATAAACGCAGAGATGACGGTTAAAAATAATTTGGTGATTATTATATTATTCAATATAGAATTGTATCTAGCAGTAACACGCGTCATAGACATTGTTTATTAAAACTTATTTAATAAAGTAGTTCCTAATTCAAGGCTAATTGTACTAATAAACTACAAAGAAAATGTAAAGCATTTTAAACGTAACTCGATACAATAGATCACCTAACGCTACAATTCGATTATAGAAGCATTGCAGTTTTCGACCTTGATTAATTTACCGAGAGCTTATCTACGTACGTAGCTTTGTATGTACGTAATAAGATTTTTATGCTGTGTTATAAGTACGGAAATCAAAACAAACCGGTGCAAGAAAATGTATATTTAAGGCGCACAAAATATACCTACCGAAAAACATATGGATAATAATATAACTCCTTGGTCTGTTTAATTTTGAAAACAACGCCTAAAATGTTATTTGCATATTCAGATAATTTAGCAGGCTCTGTTTTATTAGTTTAGCATTTTTTTCTGTAATAATATCTAAGATAAGCGAAGATTGATAACGCGTAATTGATAATGATTCACATCCGTCTAACAATTGTGTAAATGTTTTGTAAGCCTCAATGCGTTATTTGCCAGTCCGCCGAATATTCTAGAGGATTTCGTTAAGTTTGTTTATAAAGGGATTTTCATTAAATTGCATGGATGAAGAAAATGAGTGAAAGAAGATATTCTGATGGCAGTTTTTATTTTAGCCACTCAAAGCTACTGCTCTATGTTAGCCAAATTTTTACAAGAGAAATTGAAAATTCCATTTATCAAAACCTAAACGATTTTGAGAAAATTAAGGGATATGTCTAATACGTACATATATTAAGGATATTACCCCAAAGGAAGCATAATAATGCAGTGAGCATGGCAAAAAAATTCAGATCCTGCATTTTTTAAAATTGAGAAACTTATAGATGAAAAATAAAAAAATGCCAATTTAATGGTCATTTTTATATTCTACCGGGTGGCCAACTAAGAATGACGCTCGGCCATATTTCAGGAACGGTTTACAGTACAGCTTCAGGAAAAAATATCATTGACTAAAGTGGCACCGAGAAACAGCTGAAAATATACTTAGGCAAGTGTAGGATGACCGCTAGATGGCGTAACTGAACATCAAAAATTTAAATTCTTATTTTATACAAAATTTACCAACTTTAGGTTTATTGCGAATATGAAAATTGGAATTTGCTAAAAATTCCGTATATTTTACACAGAGAAACTCTGTTTTTAAGGAATAACTCATAACTCCGGTTCTATTGAACCAAATTTTGCAAACTTAGTTCCGTTGAATACAGCATTACTCTTCCAAACTAATGCTTACAAATTCGAACCAATCTAATAAGTGACGTGCATGCTAGAGGGCGCTGTTTAAAATATTTCGAAAATTTGGTTGGAAACATACATTTTTGACTACAGATTAAAAAAGTAGGCTAAATTTTCAACAAATCAGCGAAAACCGGGTATCGCTATCTTTTATCTATCCGAAGATACATATCTTGAGAAACGTGTGAATGGTAAGAATTTCTTGTATAAACTTAAATTATTCTGCTTTCCCTGAACGGAATTTAGCAAATCTGGTCTTATTAGAAAAATACTTTCCTTTGTCTATGTTTAGTCATTGAAACCATTTAATATTATTTTGTTCATAACCATTAGAGGGCGTTAAGGAAATGTATAAATACGTAAGTTTTGTGATTTATTAAAGAACAGTGCATAGAATGTTTGGTGGCAAAGAAAATAGATCATGGATTTTTCTAAGGCTAGTGATTCAAATTATTTTACGAGTATCTTAATATGATTCTACTGAAAATATTTTTAAAATGTTATGAATATATATTATACATTATAGACCATTATTTTCAGCCCATAATATCTTCGTATTTAAATGCGAAAATGGGTAACAACTATTACATACATATTTCATTTGGAAAATGTCTACTTGATCATGTTAAAATTTTTGTGATCCTAAATTCGTTGTTTAATTACCTGTCACATCAAGTTACGTCGCTTTATTTATTCAGCCGTAAAATTCGATACATATTTAGATTTCGACGTTATTTGGAAAACCAAATGCGTATAATCACCTCTAAAAATTATTGTAGAATCACATTTTGTTACTCTGCCATTAGCACCTTTCACACCACATTATGAATTCGTAAACCTGTAAAATTGTATTTATATCTGTATGTATTTATGAACTAGCCAGTCAGGACTGGTTTCATGGTATTGTGAACTTGCGGTTTTTATAGATAATAAATTTATAAGAATAATATAAAAACAACAACGAACTTTCATGATTTATATTTATTTAGAATAGCTTTTGAGCGTTTTGGTGTATTTTTTTTTAATACTATTATTAATTTTGTTATGGCTAACGGTAAATCTGTTAGATTAATACGTATTTTAGTATTGGTATTTAAAACGAATTTTCAAAAGTTTTACTGCAAAAAATGTAACTGTAAAAACTTGAATCCAATATAAGAAAACTTGAAACCTAGACTACATCTGTATTATGTTATTCATAATCATAACATCGTTCGAGATTTCTGAATAAATTAGCATTATTTACTTAAATTAGATGACTAATCCTTAACCTAGGTTAGTGTAATTGAACTAGCATTTGTCTATATATGTATGTTGATACGGACAGAAAAACTATCACTGTTGTTTTTAAACGAAAACAATGATGCAATCTAATTAGTGAGTTGTAGACACACTAAATGAGTATCAAATATGCATATTGTTTCCCTTGGCAATTTGTAATTATTGTGTTTATTAATTTCTAGCCAAAGCGTAAATAGTATTAAGAAAACATTGCAACTGACTCTTTTTACTTGTACTTGTTCTAAGTAGCATACTGCACACAATTTCTGAATGGAGAATCAGTAGTTCAAGACGAGAAATATTTTTTTGTTAATTTGAAGAATTGATATTTATTTAGTGTGTGTAACATCTCTTTTGCAGTTTTGCGATCATTATGGCAGCCTATACTATGCTGACTGCTGGGAATATATCTAGAAACAATCTAGAAGAATATAAAACCTAGTAAATAACTATTGTTTTTCACCTACGATATTGCATACATACATTTTTCCCATTGTGGATCTCGAAAATAGTCTGTTAGGTCTTCCAACAGCTGTTCTAAAATATTTGCTAAAATATCATAGAAGAGACACCGTATTATTTATTTTGCAGAATTGCATAAACAAATGGCAACATTATTGCACTCACAGCAGTCAACAAAATATGTATGTATGTATTATTTATCTTTTATTCACTGCTATATTTCTACCCTTAGGTCAATAAAATAACAATCAACTAAAAGGTACTTTATTCCAGAACACCACCTGTTTTCATGTAAAACTTCTTCAGTGCAACAAATAGACCAATACATATTGTCAAAACATCTAGCCATACCCGTCAATAACGACATTTACAATCAAGAAACTCATTAATGCATAGGATTATCAATAATAACAGGAAATATTGTTTTATCTATTTCTATAATACGTTCAAAATTCTAGCTAATTTATTAATTTTATTATTTATTAACAAAGAGACAGTACCTAATAATTACCATCTTTTTAACTGATGAGAAATGTGAATTTTAAAACATTTGGCTGATCCCGAGTGGGTTGGAAAGATCAAAATCTTAGGGGTCTCTGCAAAGGTGTACAGTCCCATACAAAATATAGACTCAAAGAAATAATGACTTATAGTTGAATGTTATTGTATTGCCTTTGAGTGGATCAGAAAAAGAAGAATATTCAAAAGTCATAATATACCGGGTGTGGCGTGAAAAGTTTTGATTAGAAGTTTTTGGGGATGCAATAATAGACAAAATGTAAAATTTTATCAGATTATACAATCGATAATGCTGATTTTAAATATAATATTTGCACGAAGGATCTACTTCGGGTATATCGGAAATACATACCAACTCACTTATTTTAAATAGAACATTGTATTTTTAATTTTTTTTCAATTCTCTATCAATTTTTTGAGATATGTATTTCAATTTTTTCTAGAAAAACACAGTGCCAAATAAATCACGATATTGCTGCAAGCAAACACGCTACTGACTTAAAATTGGAAATGGGGAATTGCAAGACATCACTAAAGTGTCTCGTCCTTAGAAATTTTATATACAGGGCGTTTTCCACATCTCTCAATTCCAACAATTTCAAACAATTATAACTCGCTTATTTCAAATACAAAAATCCATGTTTTGTACCAAGTAATGGCAAATTTAGCATTTACAATTTTTTTAAATCTTATCATTATTTACAGCGATTTTAATAGAATTGTTGAGCGGATATGTCGTATTTTTGCAGAAAGGTACCCAGAAAAACCAAAAGTTACCAATGATACCATAACAAGATTGCTTAAAAACTGCTCTCAATTTGGTCAATTTAAGGAAAAAGATAATAAAAACAGACTACTAATTGACAATGAAATAAATGAAGTTAACATTTTGGGATATTTTGCCGCCTCTTTTGTGATTTTTTCCACTAGAACAATTCATCGCATTAAAAAAAAAACACAATTGGAAACCATTTGCTTATCATTTGGTGCATCACTTACAGTCAAGCCGAAGGGTAGAATTCTGTGAATGATTTTAATGCAAATCCAGAAGGGCGAAAAATTGTCATTTGTGAATGCTAAATTTGCCATTACAATATAAAAACATGAACTGTTAAAGAAAACAGTCAACAACATACCTAATGCATACATAAACAATTTACTATTAAGTTGTCACATGTTTGACAGTCACGGCCCACGCTTTGTTAATTTTGAGATATGAAGTTTCGTCATTTTAAAGTAAAATAATGAAATATCTCAAAACCGGTTAGATTTGGGTATAGGGAATGCTAGTAACAATTACAAATGAGAATGAAGATAGGAATTGAATACTGATATAATATACAGGGTGTTGTATTTGAAATAAGGGAGTTATATTTGTGTGAAATTGTTGGTATTGAGTGGTATGTAGAAAACGCTCTATATAAAAAATTTAATATTTTAAAGGACGAGACACTTTAGTGATGTCTTGCAACTCGCCATGTCCAATTTTAAATCAGTAGCGTTTTGTTTGCAGCAATATCGTGATTTATTTGGGACTGTGTTTTTCTAGAAAAATTGAAATATCTCAAAAACTATTAAATTGGTGCATTAAATTTACTCAGAATTTAGAATATATATAGAATTGAAAAATAGAATATGTTCATTTTAAAATAAGCGACATGGTATCTACTTCCGGTATGCATATAGATCATTCGTGAAAATATTATATTTAAGCATTATCGATAGTGTAATCTGATAAAATTTTACATTTCCTCTATTACTGCATCCCTAAAAACTTCTAACAAAAACTCTTCGTGCCACATCCTGTCTATTTATCTACATAATGTCAAACGTGTATGACAGGTGACAAGTCTCATGCATCACTTAAGCTTTTAGAGTTCAGAAAATATTCCCAGCAACTTTCGTATTATATTGTACTACAAAACCGATTAATCTGATAAGTGCTTATTAAGGAAATATTTATATACAATTTTATTATTATTACAACAAATTTGAATCGGTTCATTAAATAAATAGTGACCCACATTTAAATGTGAAGATTTCCAAATTTGGTTATAATAGTTTCAACAACTAACATACAAGCGAGATTACATAATTTACAACGTGCAATAATTTAAATAGTGTTTGTACATCATGCAACAAAAAAGTTTTTGTTGGAAGCACGAGATATTACATAACTCGCATTCGCGTACTTATATTCTTAACATATAGGAAAGCGTTGTAGTTAACAATAACAAGCAGGAAATGCACGTGGTAAAGCTATTATATTATAGGTCGTCAGCAAATTTTTATCACAACAATATTTACGAAGCAATGCGGAATATATTTTCTAATTATGTAATAATTAATACATATCTAAGGAAAGCATTTCTCTGGTTGATAGGAATTTGTTTTTTCAACATATTTTTATAAGAATAGACACTGTAAATAATAAATGATGATAAAATTTTTTTATAATATTCATTTTTGTTATTTAACCAAGATAATCTGCAGGATGTGAACGTTTGCCAATCCGATAATAAAGAGAAAGTCTATTGAATAAATTTGTGTAAATATTTATGCAACAAATAATTGGAAGTATGTATAATAAAATCCGAAAAATTATAAAATCTGACATTGGGCGTGTTATTAAAATAAATTTGCCCAAATATTTACTCATTTAGGTAGATAACAGTGCGTTTAATTTAATATGTTGATTAGCTTCTGATAAATTTACTTCCTCTAAAACTGCAATATTCTTATTATTTATAAAAATTAATTTCCTAATAAGATATTACTTTTTTTGTGGTCAACGCACCAGGATGAGCTAAAAAAGGTAGAAATTTCTAATTTGAAATAATTCTCGGTCAACTCTAGATAATCCATGGTAGTCTAAATCTTCTACAAGTATGTTCTATCATTATGCAAAATGATTTTCTTACTGAATATTCTTTTCTATTTTCCAACATTGTTACCAAACTGGATTCTCTTTCTGGCAAGTACAGCTGCAGCAGTTTTAAAGTGTATTTTTGTCAGAACTGCGCCACTACAGCTCTTGCTGCTATTTTCATGACTTTGTACAACATACCTCTATGCAAATAATATTGCACTGTTAATTATGTCCCAACAGCGAGAGGTAGTTCAACAGGAGTACAATTTCGCGGGCCGTAAGTACTGCCCTACCATTGGTCAGCCGCTCTTACCCATGCGACTATAAAGCTGTTTCACTTAATGTTGTTAATATGTTAACCTAATCTTCTGTTTTGATGTTCTAATCCACCTTTTAAAAGAACTTTATAATGAAGGAGGAACATTAACTTAAACACAAACACAAATCTTAATTTTAGGCCACATGAGATTTAGTACTTTTCTACTCACAATTACATCATTTTTCAGAATTTCTAAAAAAAAATGCCATCTTCCATTACAAAAAAAATTGACCCTCGTATGACCTTCAAACGTTCTCCTTGGTGTACGACTGCATAACCATGAGATAGGACACTTCTTGTAGTAAAACTTTTACTTGAAACTTTTTTTCATAAAACTGACTGCTTCCAAAATTTTAGGGGTGCCACGATAAATGGACCACCCGGTATTTTTTAAATAGAATACTCTGTATATTATTAAATATTTTCACTTGCACCATTTTGGTTTGGAAAATATGTACATTTGTTATATTATTCTTCATATTCCTTCCGATAATTAAGTAGAAAAATAATGAAAATGCTAATTAATAAGGTTGCAGGCTTTCAAAAAAGATTACTACGTTTAACCCGTAGTTGTTCTTCTAAATAGAAAACATCTTCTTTTGTTGTCCAGGTAATCCAATTAATATAATTAAGGAAATCGCTACAACTTTTATATCAAAAAATTAAGTATTTTTTAAATAAAAGAAAATTGCAGTGGACAGCTTTGTGGAAACATCTATACATTTGGAATGTTTTCTAGTGACTTGCTTACTTGCTTTCCACCATAAGAAATCATAAGCTTTTTTATTCAAATTGCAACCTGTGTTATTGTTGAAGCCAACATCCTTACATATTATTTTTGATAGCCTTATGGCCTAAACATTTTCAATCGAATACTAAATTGCATCCCACTGCATAATCGTGTAACAATAATTATAAATTTTCATATAATAAATAATAATAAAATAATTACAATTACATATATACCACAAATTCCATACACCAGAGAAAGCTAAAGGCAATCACAATTATATAATTTCACGACACAAATGCCAAACATATAGGAATCATTAAAATTACTACTTTATGTCGATAATAATATAAAATCGTTTTAGAGAAAACTATAAATACACAATAATAATATATTTAAATTTGAAAGGCACACGATCAGAAAATTAATCGGTTTTTAACCGCAATTCATAATTATCGCAAGACTATACTATTCCATTGGAACAGTATCATTAGTTCTACTATCCACCCGTATAATATGACATATAACGGAAACAAAAACCGTAACATAGACGCTACGATTGTCTCCTGCGTTTTTACAGTGGAACTCGTCCTTGGCGGCTTAAAAGTAGGACGTGTGACAAAAAGATATGCGATCAGAGACATGAACTCTCAGGTATTGCACGTGGTTCATGAAAAGGATCCTTGGATCGTCGAGGAAGATGTTGAGAAACAGTGGTTCGATAATTCACCGCCAGTAACCGACAAAAAGTCACGCCGGAAGTCATGGCATGCCATTAAATTCGAAAGGAAACGGAAGAAAGGTGTCGTCGAAGCGGTACCTACATTACCAGAAGTTAGACAAAAGCGACCATCCTGGTGGAATATATTCGCGGGCCAACAATGGCCGAGGTATGTTGTACATTACTATTAATAGATGTAAAATCGAATGGGCGACTGGGTTACTAACACGCTTTATACATTTCTACTTCTTATTCTAATTTTTCTTCCTAGTTTCTTCTCTACAATATAATTAAATATAGTAATAAGGATATAATAAATTTAATATTCCAGTACTGTAATTGAAGATACTTATGTAATATCATATGGCTGCCTTAACTGAGAATAATTAATTTATTCATTAGTAATTGATTGAATCAACTTTTTAAATCGTAATCGACATCTATTTGCCGTACTGTTTCGTCTGGTATGTTATGTTAATTCAAGGCCATTCAATTGTGTTCGCTATAACGATTATTAAAAATATTGAACAACAAACTAAAATAGTTGACAGAAATGTAACTGTATTATATCTACAGGACACTTTATGTTTCATAAGTTACCGCATTATTCTTTAATAATTATAAAAATTATATACTTGAAATAAGTTTAAAAGAACTAATTCTAAAAAAATATAAGTATAAATGTGATTTTTACCTTTTTATTCAATATTAAATAAATGTGCACGTGTAAGTGTGTACATATAAGAATGTATATTCAAAGCAAAGATATTTTGATTGATAAACGTAGATAAACTATAATTTGTACGGTTCGACCGTTTGTGAATAGATGGCGCGTCACACAGACATATTTAGATAGAAAGTTAGTCGATGAGAGGAAATTACATCTTCTCGGTTAGGAAATTGGGGTTATTGTTTCTGTCATGAATCAGACTTCTCAAAACAATTCTTTCACATTAAAAAAATGTAGATTTCTATAATATCCATAGGCTATATTTAAATCAAATTCTTTATAATTTTACGTTGAAAATTTTAATTGTGAGAGTAGCGATTTATTTGTTTTGAAAGCTCGTTTTTATATTTCAAAACTACCAGCAATGTATCTCATTTATCAACTTTAAGCTTACATTACATTCATCTCGATAACAAGAACGAACTACTTTCACGGCGTATTAATCATATGTTTGCTTTATATACGAAACTTCATATATTGAAACTGATGCAGTTACATATGTATGTATATGCAAAGCAAGCAATTATTTTTTTGTGTGTGGCGTCTACAGCATTGACAGTTGTTTTCGTGGAAAGTCCAAGTGATATGTAGTGATAATTAATTTAAATTACAAGAACAGAAACACCGACCATGGCATATTTATACACCACACGACTGCTACTAATTTGCAATTCAAGATTGCTATCCTTCGTACGACTAGCTGGCCAATCGCAAACCCGAGAACTTTAGTGATATGTCTAGGTTTCATCTGCACTGATAATTCTCGATAAAAAGCCTAGTTTTAATACATCCACATTTTCCTGAAAACTTCCTGACAAATGTTAGTTCAATCGTCATTTTCAAAACTGTTGTCTCGGATATCTGAATTTGCTTTGCTACAACTGGTAAATAATAAATGCATTACTACTATTGTTTCGATAGAGCAATGGACTCCCGACTCCAACAAAATAATTTCGACCAGAAGATTTATTCGTTCAAACATATTTTTCGATAATCTCCTTTTTTAATCGCTTTAGCATGAAAATATTAAGTCAACCAAGTAAGTATTGAAAGAGCTAAGTCACTTAAATGATTCGTTAAGTCATGTTTTATCATTTACATTCAGAAGCTCACATTCTAGTCTTCCGGTATTGTTTACGGACATAATTTAAGCGACCAACTATACAATTAACGATTTAATTAATATATTTTCGAACAAATTCTGACTATGATTCATTTTATATGGCGTTAAATAATACAGTAATCATCCACAAGGCGTTAACCGAATACAACCTATTATTACTCACTTACAAGGGTATGGACATTAGTGATAAAATTAAGATGAATATGAAAAGTTGCCTTTAATGAATGTTCCCTACGGTTTATAACCGAGCAATTTGTAAAGGAGTCAGATACTGCATTTTAAAACGATGTAATTCTGAGTCATTCAATTACGTACCCGAATATTTCGACGCTTGGTTGAAGCTCAGAACCGTGTAATTATGATTCGATAGGCTCTAAATTTTGTGGGAAGTATTTATTAAATTAAAATAATAAAAAACCATCCTGTGTAAGGTTCGAATTTTTTTCACCGATTCCTAACCGTTAATTTTTTTGTGCTTATTGACTCCGAAAACGTCTACCATCTTCGATTCGAATTGCTACAATTATCTTTCAGTATAGTTTCCGAAAAAGATTATCTCTGCTGATTTGAATGTAAACATTCAAATAAGATGTGCTATTTTTATAGATGGAAATAGGACCTAATTTTGTCATGTACAAAAGCTACAACTCGTATAGAAGGTACATGCAGATGTACTCTTTCCATAAGCATCTCATTGATATCATTGGCCATTAAACCCTCTTGAATGAGATCCGATCTTGTGGTATACGAGATATGGCAAAGTACTGAAATCTTTCTTAGTGGACCCTAAGAGTTACGATTGTATCGATGGCGATACTATTTATTTCAAAATGCGGCATACCCCAGGGCTCAGTTCTTGCACCAATGCTTTTCTTGATGTATACCAACCACTTGACCTCTCTGTTGCGCGCTAATAAACTGCTGCAATACGCCTTATGCAACGATCGACTCTCGTTTGAGGTTGGAAAAGCATTGCCAACAATTGGAGAGTGGCAATTAAGCAACTACGTGCAGTTATTTCACGTCAAAACTGAGGTAGGACTTGATTTTTGGGGGTTCCTCGTTGTAGGCGTCTGATCTATCTATTATTCGAAAGAAGTTAGTTAGATGTAGGGTTAGAGTTCCACACACAGGATCCTGTAGGCCACAATTCACGCAGCTCCGTCTCGTGACACTATTTTTGCTCTACATATTCGAGGTACTAATAAACGAGGGGAACTTTGTCCCAAGTTGTTAAGTTTCTAATACAATGGATACTCGTAATTCACATAATCTAAGTGTACCGCAAGCTAGTACCACAGCTTAGAATCTTCTCCATTAACATTAAATTTATTAGTGTTCTATATGTATTCTTGTTGCTTGTCTAGTCACGCTATTTGCTCCTGAATTTTAGGTCTGTTTTATTGTTGACTTATATGTAATTCTGTAATATTGATATATTTGATTAATTAAACATCATTCAAGCGCTGAAAGTCAAAACAATACTTGTAGTATACTATTTATATGACTTATACATACTTATGTGTGTATAGATTTCTAAACATCACTTACACAAACCTATATAAGCGCGATTGAAAGCAACACGATAGGAATCTAATTTACACGGTTGTCGTATCTAATTTCTTTTTAGGATATCCAATTAGAAAAGTTAAAGGCTGTATCGCAACTAATTACGGGGTTTGCGTTGATCTTTCGGCATTCGTAATCGTAGCGTAATTGTATTCCCTTGTATAGGTGATTGGCATTCTATTCAAGTTAAATACGCCACGAAATAAAATCTCTCATATTTCATAGCGATAATATTATTGCTGACAGATTAAAGTGTGGCCCCCAAAGTCTATATCCGTTCGTAAATAGAAATCGACACCTACACAAAAATCCTCAAGCGATATTCCCAGAAGTAATTACCAATTCGTTCAGGGCGTTATACCTCTTTTAGTGCTACCCACTTCCATCCAAGCAACTACGAAAAAGAATGGCACCCACGCGAAACATGAAACACCATTTGAAATAGACATCTGGGTCAAGTTAAGGTAATTCTTTACAAGGGGATGCTAAGGTTTCGTCGATCGTAAAGTATACGACTGTATAAATTGCACTAAATGGATGTTAACTGAATTAAATGACTTCACTATATGAAACAAGCATGTAAAGTAGAAGAATTGGAAACCTTACCAACGAAGAAATCAAAGATAAAATTCTTTATGTACTTACTTTATCATTTCGTATTTAATGCTACACCATTTTTATCAAATGAAAAGTATCCTTTGCAATACGCACTAAAATCAGTTACAAACACACTTGTTTAGTTTTCATAGAACCTTCAAGCAAATGCTGGTTTTATTACTATTATTACGATATAAACTTCACTGTCACTAACTAGTCAATTTCAGAGACGTATATTTTTGAAATCCCACTGAGACAAATTTCACATAAGATATAAATACACCGTATCCAAAATTAAGTGTTCACCATTGCTAACTTTCTTATTATTGCAGTTGCGAAGTTAGTTAAATTAGCAAGTTGATGATGCTTTTTATTCCGATTGAAATGGTGTAAACAGAAAAACAGTTGAGTATTCTGTTTCAGAGGTATATTATGTTAGGTATTCTTAAAGAAAACTACGTTTTGAACAAAAACATACACTCTTTAACTGAAAGCAAACACCAAAAAGCTAATTTTTCCACCACGTCTAGTTTTAGTTATAATATAATCATACTTTGATAGTAGATAAATAATAATTGTATTTACAAATTTTATTAAACAGAGGTTATAAAAAGAATATATAAGTACAAAAATTGTGACATAACAAATACTAGAATGTTTAATTAGTATCAAGAATACAAAAACACTTAACTGCACACAAAGGAAAATTACTGACATATCAAAGTCTTGCATAAATAGAGTTATTTCTTCTTGATGAAATCTTTCCTTCTTTTCATCTTTCCTAAATTAGCAATAAAGAAATATGACTGCAAAAAAGTAACTTAGAGCGACCCGAAATTTTTATAGTTTTCTAGCAAATTAGCTACGATATCTTGTTTTGACTCTTTTGATTCCCCAGAAAATGTTTGCAAACAAATCCATGCTGCCAGCTCTAAAACAGTCAAGGTATGTTTAAAATTCTCATGTTTGGGAAGCTTCCTAATCTGTGAACCAACAAATATTCCATTCCGAACATTTGCAACAGACAGCTTTGGAAACTTATGTCTTAAGTATTTAAAATATTGTTTTGAAAATGTGACGTGATGCCATATGTTATAATACAGTTTTTATATTTAAAACAAGGACAAATATTAAAATTTTAGATTGTTAAGTCGGTTATAAACATCGTGTGGGCTACTATACTAATATTGTGGAATAATTGTCAAAGAAATATTTTTTGTGATTATCTATTCATCATTAATAAATTATTGTTTTGAAAATACAATTTAACCATCTCCAAAAATGTGGTGTACTGTGTATTTCTAAGTGTGCGTGTGATGTCAGAGTTTAGAACATCTTCTGATGCTGTTGAGCAAGTTCTAAACAAAACGGGCTGTCATGAAATGTTTGTTAGTTCAAATTCTTGGATCACACACTAAGGAGGACAAAGAAGTCTGAAACACGCGGCTATGAACTTCCAAACATTTCTTTATTCTTTACTCGCTGTTGTGTTCATTGTGTGTTATGGCCAAACTATTAGCTATGTAGTCGATGTATACCTGTTGATTGTTCGTATAAGATGATCTTAAAGAAGGTAAGCAACCGTAGTAGATATTTCCGTTCAGTTGTTATTTATTTTTTTAACTTTAATTCTATTTACTATTCTGTTATTTATTTTTCTACTGCATTAAGGTTGCCATATACAGGGTGATTGGTGAGAATGGCCTATTAAAAGTATTATACAAACGGATAGGAATTTGAAAACAAAATTTTGCAGTTGGATATGGTTAAATATGAACTATCACGTGAAAATATTTTTGAATAAATATCACTTCCGGTTAACCGGAACACCTAATAGGGATTCAAAGAGAATATTTTGTAGAATCATAATATCTAATAAAATATATACCTTTCCATTTAAGAAAATGTACTTTCCGCGGATTGAACTTATTTATAAGCAACTAAGTTTTTAAACACCCTGTATAATGTTACAGAAAAAAACTTCAAATGCTGTATAACTACATATCAGCTACGCGTATGCAAAATTTCATTCGCCTCATTTACTCCTACGTGAAGTAATATCACTATAAAGTAAGATCGGTATCTGTCACTTTTTTTCTTTAATTGCGAATAACTCAGAAGGAATGGTATTTAGGTATAGGGTATGATACATGAAATATGTGTAAAATTTATCATAGAAGCTGAATTTGTAATTTATTTTATAGCATGCTATTTAAAAAATCGAAGTTGATGCCCACTTCCGGTTAACCGGAAGCGATATTTATTCAAAAATATTTTCACGTGATAGTTCATATTCAACCATATCCAACTACAAAATTTTGTTTTAAAATTCCGATCCGTTTGTATAATACTTTTAATAGGTCATTCTCACCAATCACCCTGTATTTTATATATTTCGACATCTTAAATATATGGAACTTCAAACCAGGCGGCGGAATGTTCTTGCGGCTGTAAAGTGGCTGATATCAACCATATCATATTAGCATGTCCCACGCATCAGAGTGTAATTGATCAGCTGTATCATGCACTAGTACGTTATGGAATACCTCTACCAATCAGTATCACCGCCCTGCTTGTTTACAACAACGAAAATATTTGCAGACTACTGCTGGAGACGATAACTGCAATGCGTGTTAAAATATAAGATGGGCACAAAATAAATAAGTTTATGTAACATGTTACCACTGCGGCAAATGGGCTTAGATCCCGAGCGCCAAAAAAAAAAAAAAAAAAAAAAAAAAAAAAAACTTCAAACCAGGCAACAATGCAAAACATGAGATTTCAAAACCTAATGGATCTAATGCTTCTATTTTAAAATGTTTACATTAATATGCTCGTAACTTTATAATACATAGTTTAATGTTAATGTATCCCATCACTGCATTATTTCCAAAGTATAAAATTCCATCGTAAAAGGAGTTAGCTACTTTTGTTAACTCACCACATATTTGAGAATATTAAACCGACAAAGCCTTATCAATATTCAAGGGCTATTCATGTCGGGTGCCCTTAATCCTTTTTTTCTGTAGCATACATATTGTACTCGTGCTTAGACACATAGTTGACCTCATACCGGTTCAAGCTGTGTTCTTTTTTACGAATTCCTACGGTACTCGCATAATAATAAAGTTTTATTGCAGGTTCGTGCGTTGGCATAACCATAAACGTATACGTATTTCTACTCGTATTAGACGGCTTATACCAGCTACGCCATTAAAATATGGAGTATACAATGATTTACTTTGTCGTTAGATTTTGCGATAACATTTTGTATAATAAGTATATATGTATATTGTACATACAAAATTATCCATAAGCCCTAGTTTGATTTGTTATATATAGATTAGAACAGATATTGATTCATTACCAGTAGTATACACCTTAAACATTTTACTGTAAGTTTTTGCAATTAATCTTGTATATACTACGTGACCGTAACTTATTGAGCAGAATCAATTTATGTAATGGAAAGATTCTACGTGATTTTCTTGAAATAATTTGCCGTTGTAATAGTTCGACGGTGTATTTTAATCGTTACGGGTATCTGCAATGTTTCTACGTGCATTTTTATGCTCTCATCAAGTTAGCTTTAAAAATAATAATGCTGAGCTATTATAAAATTCATCTAAAAGCTATTTACGTCAAAGTAGACATGTGGACATAATCACTTCAGACGTTGTTAATGTGCATAATCGAAGAAGTAATTAATAATGTATTTATAAAGCCAAATCACATTTTGCAAAATTGCCAAGTGTGTCTTTAAGTGCAGACATGATAATGAGATTTAGTTATCAATAAACTCAAGATGAAATCTGGGTTCATTATTACTTCTGAATTGGCAGAGAGTTTCCAGCTATTTGAAAAGATTTGCATCAATGTTAAGAAAGTGACAACATTTTCGAAATATGAAGGATTTTGTTAATTAACAATTAAAATTAGTATAGTAACAAGAAAATATTTTGAAACTTAAGCTTGATGAATTTATTACAGCATTACTTAGCTGAAAGTAATATTACGCTGTTACTTGTATCCCATGAATGAATGGTAGCTCGACTGAAATACATACCTTCCGAGACGCGGCAGAATTGTCTGAGTAGATACAAACTCCGGACTTAACGGTCTGCCAGTCAAATCTTTACAAACCTTTTGAGATGACGTAGATAGACAATGTCCATAATATCATCAGTTCATAAGAGATGCTTTCTGGGATTTATTTTTAGAACGGGGAACAAGACATATGTTGCAAACTCAAAATGTGATCATACCATCGTGAATTATAAACATAACTTACTTTTATTTCTACGTTATGTCGTTTCACAAAACTGTTCGATTAAAATTTTTCACAATTTCAAACGAAAAAATAAACGCGCCATTTTTACTTCACTAGTCTAAAACCGTGGAATATTTCATTATTAATATTTTGAGACACTGTGATATATTGACTATATGTCAAAACATCTGTCATAACATTAACATTAAAAGTACAATTATAATTTTTAAAAAGTAAATATTATGTATTCTGGTTTTTGTGCGTATGCGACTAATTGAACGAGTGCCGTCTTTCTGCTGGGTTTTATGATTTGTCTGCCATTTCAATTTTGTTAATGTTTTCTTGAACATAAGCTTCTGCCATAGTAGAGTTTTTCCAACCGCCGTGGCATTTTAGTTGCATTACATCACCTTCACTATAGAATAAAAAGGAGACTGAAGTCCGTCGAAAACTATGACCAGTATAGAATTTGAAAATCTTTCTGGTCTGCGATTTTGCTGTGTGTATTGCTAATAACATGCATACCTACTACTTACTTGGTACATTTTTATGACAATCAATGTGGTATCATCTAAAGGTCTGCATGTAAAATATCTTCTGGAGAACAAAAAAGAAACTATTAACTTTCCGTCATTGTTAGTTACACTAAAAATGCGGCTTTGAGTTATCTTGGTATCAAACATGTGCAGTATGAACAGGGAAAACCTTATTCTGTCGCTTGGATCAGCTCATCGCGTCAGCATGCTTTAAACATTCCCATCATTCACAAGTAACTAAATTAAACGAATTAAAATGCACAAATATGTATGAGGCATTACTGGGTGCCTCGGAAAAATATTTTAATATCGTTTCTTTGATAAAAAAAGATCGACTTCTTTGCTTAGTAACCGACAGACTGTCGTTTCAAATAAGAAATTAGTTTACATTAATTAATATCGACATCATTTTTCACGAATAGTACTAATCAACATTGAAAATGTATATGGTAATGATTTCATAGCTTTATTTCTTTCAAGAAATAAGTAAAAAGAATAAGTAATAATAAAATAAGTAATAATAAAATGCTGCTGTTTGATATTGGACTGCGTTCTAGGAGACCTGCAACTGGTCTAGAGTTATTGAGGCACCATCGAGTTGAACGCCTTAGATTTGCTAGGGAACATGTAAATTGGGGTAACGAAGAATGGAGCAACATCCTATTCACGGATGAGTCCAGTTTTTGTCTTAGAACACCAGATGGACGTGAAAGAATTTACCGGAGAACTGGTGAACGTTTCTTTCAAAACCATTTTTTTCCTAGAGTAAGTTATGGAGGCGGTTCGATAATGGTGTGGGGTGGCATAAGTTTTGAAGCTCGGACGGACTTGGTTATAATTAACGGGTGAGCCATGACAGCCGATAGATACGTAATAGAGGTTTTAGAGCCACATATTGCACCGTTCATCGGAGATGATTTCATGCTGATGCATGATAATGCCCGACCGCATGTTGCCAGAATTGTACGCGAGTATTTAGCCGACGTTGAAATCTCAGTAGTAAATTGGCCTGCTCTAAGCCCAGACCTAAACTCAATTTAGCATGTTTGGAATGCACTTGGGAAGAAAATACCAACGCCTGCAAATTTACAACAGCTTAGTGACGTTCTAACTGAAGAATGGAATCAAATCAACCAGGCTTACATTCAAAACTTAATTGAGAGCATGCCAAGACGAATTGCAGTTGTTATCCGTGCACGTGGAGGAAACACTTCGTATTAAGTCTTTTATGTTTTTCATTTTCTTTTCAATTCCTTTTCATTAAATTCGCTGTTAAGTTAAATTCGTAAACTTATTGTTAGTACCATAGGAAGAATGTAAAAATGTAAGATTTTTCTTATCTGTATCTTTTAGAAAAATTAAGCTGTTGTAATAAATAAAAAAAGAAATTGTAAGGAAATTATATGTCTTGTTAACAAAATAAGAAAATACAAGGTGGAGCAACTTTGACAATCCATATGTGGTTTTAAAGTTGATTTAAAAAATCAGACTTTGTGTCACCCTGTATAAAATGATGTACGCCAAATTTTCTTAATATTCCAAAGATGTGATAGATTACATTTAAATTTACCTACAATATGCAAAAAAAATGAATCAAATCGAATTTAAAATAATAAACTTAGTAACGAACAATTTTTTGAGTGGATCGATTATTTTGCCGGTGAGTGATATCGACAGTGTTTTGATTTTATATTGAATAATAAATTATAGGGGAATATCGTTTATCATTACTGTCAAATAATGGACTAATCGGTAATTAAATATACTTTATAATAGTAACAAAAAAAAACACTATACACTTTTCAGAAATATAACAACATTTTTCTTAAAATGTATGTAAGTATGTGTAATTGTCTCGGAAAGGATTCCATTTAAACACATTTTTTTTAGAGAATTAGCAATAATTTTAATCAACGGCAATAAAAGTTAAATATTTTAACCTACTTTCCCGATGTAGGCCGTTATAAAAAAGTAAGTATTAATTGATAAAGATTGGCACCGATTCGCCGTTCAATGGTTTTAGTCATCTTTGATAAGTCTACCGGAATGTTTTACGTCAACATCACTATCCCTGAAACAATGTTTTTTTTTTTGTATTTTTGAACTAAAAATATCAAATTGATAAATATTTTCATTCAAATTCTTTTTCCATATTTTACTAAAAAAATGTATTCATCACAAAAAAAGCAAAAAATTTCAGAATGTATTAACCATTAATGAAACAAAGTGGGCGTGGCCTTTAAATTTTACAGGTCGCAGAAAATAAAATTAGATTTAAAAATAAATTTATTACAAAAATAATACATCAAGGTAGCGTCATTACTGCTTACGTAACTGTTTAAGCTTAAAATCATGTTGGTGGTTGTAAACATAGTTTTAGTGCTTGTGAAGTTATTTTACATTGCTCGTTTTCGGTTGCTACACTCTAATAAATTTTGATATAATCCGGAAGAAGGAAATACAGAATAGATTGAGATCGTTGCATTCCTATCTCTTATTCCCATCTGTTTGTATAAAATGCTTGTTCAACAACTCTCTTATATTATCCCAACTACATTATGTATATCCAAATATATCATCTCTTACATAAGATACTTATCCAATAATGCTTGCTTAATTAGGTTTGAAATAAGCAGTATTTCTTGACCTGTAATGATAATTTATTTATTTTTAGATTTTACTTTATATTATGAAATGAGATTCAAGGGAATCGCTGTTTTTATTTATCTGTTTTTTTTAAACTGCCTTTACACAATATTTTGAAAATTAATAATAATAATATAAGATGATACTATGATAGTTTTATAATTTTTCTCTAGGTTTTAAACTATATTTTATAATAACATTATTGTACACCTCCTTGAATACATTGTATGCAATTAAGCATATATACTACGTACAGTCAAGCTATAATTGCTACATAATATTTAATTTTGCTTTATTACAAAATTATTCGCTCAAGATGACGTCAATAAATCCATCAGATACAGTAAATATCGTAAACCACAGTATTAAATTTTGATTAGGCTCATAAATTTGATTAAATTTATTTTCACAACTCTTTCTGTTTATACCACGTTAAGGTTTGACGTACACCTCTTTTTCTTACTTATGTTAAATGTATTTTAAATTCACAAGATAAAGTCAGTGACATAATAAATATTTAACCGGCATATAAGTATGTGCATACATACGGAACTTGAACGACCATTAAAAATGTTAAAAGGACCATAAAAAAGTATTTTATTCGTTATGCGTACACAGTATAGAAATATTGCTTAACTTAATTTTTTTTAATGAAAATACTCATTTAAATCGATTTTAACGACTATTTTTATTTACATTAAGAACGGTGTTAACGTTAAAACGTTTATACTACGATATACCAAAAATATTAAAGTTATGATGGTTATTTTTGCCTTGATAAATGTAAATATTTTCCCAAAAATGTGCCAATCAATCTCGGTTAGTAACATGCTCGGAACATTCTATTTGGCTTACTTTTCAAGCAAAATACATCTTCCTCCCATGATAATCGTACGACGCACGTAAACAGACTATCAAGTGCATTCCAATCCATATGCATCAGGAACGTTTTATTCATTATTCATCAAACGATGTTAACAGATCGTTAAGTTGAAGGACGCGAAGAGTGATAAACGACTTGCAAACCAAAGTCTGTATACGCTTATATGGTGCTCATGTGGTATGCTGAAGATGTAGCTATTTATGCAGTGGAATAATAGGCTGTAATCTGTTATACTGGAAAAAATCAATATTTATAGTTAAGTCCACTGCGATAGTAAACACTTTAATGGAAAATTTCCTCCACTTGAATTGTTTTCAGGCTAATCATGCATATGCGGTATAAATATGGATGGTTCATCACATTGCGAACGCATTTCGTTCTAAAATTAAATGTGCATTGAAAATGTGTTGGAGTAACTAGGCTAATGTTAAAATTTGTATTTACTTCTAATAATTATGTTAACAAAATCAATGATTGATTCAAATGATGAAATTGCAATCCACGTACACGTCTCTGATTAGAGGACTAAAAATACCAAAGTAATAAATGATTGATCTTTAGAATATCAAAAAGTCAATTTACAAGTTTTATCACATATAGGGTAGAAGAACAAAAATATGTCTTTACTGTATCAAATCTTTATGTTTTTAGCTGTATAATTTAATAACGTAAATTCTACAACCGCAGAAACCAAAATTATTGATAAATAGCAGAAACGTAACAATTTGCATAATTTGTGATATTCAAAATTATAATACTTAACCACAATGTATGAAACATATATTCACGGAATAGTTTATCTAAAAATGGGGGTTAGGGAATCAGGTGTTCGGATTTCTTTTATTCTATTTTTTATTTCGTGGTTGGTCTATGATTTGTTGTTAAAAAACAGGAAGAGATTTATTTTTCGCAATTAATTACGAATACATATTTCAGTAACCTGCATTCCCCTCATATCAGATAAAAAAAATCTTTTAGAGAACCTTTTTAAAAAAAACCTTCTTACGTAGGACCGATGCGTAGTTAGTTAGATAGCAATGTTTTTCGATTTACTATTAACCTTTACAAATGAGCAATTTCTCAGTGTACCAAGAATTTTATCTATAAATCCATCCCTTCGTTTTGTAAATTGAAATTCAACTACATTCAAATTTCAAAGTCAAAACTTTTAAATTCACTCTTTAATTTAAATGGTTATGATTTCTAAATCCTCACCCTCACCTCAACCATACTCACGCACTCCACTAGCAAAGAACAAGACAAAAGAAAAACAAAACAAATTGATTAAAAATACGGAGCCAGAAATTGACTTCGTTTTTGAAAAAGGTTTTCGATAATATCCAAAAATGACTGATATGTCAAACAGTGTTTTTACCATGTTATTCCACTACTTGTTATTGCAATTTTTCAAATAGTCCGAACTTGCTTTCCGCCATATCGCTTCTAAATCATTCATCACAAAAGAGGAGACTTTGGACGAATTTAGTCTTACCAAAAATTTGGACCAACGTTTCTCAATTTTGCTGTCTTTTCTGTATTATTTCTTAAATATACAATTTACTACCTTGTTAGTTACTTTATGCGTTTTATTATTACTAAAAATATTATATAATTCAAATTGTAGATGTGATGTACTAATTGAATATAATAAATTTTTTGGAGATCTCAAGTTGTTTGATGGTTGACGAATCTTTCACATTGGTATTTATTGTAGTCATATTACTGGCGATATTAATAGTATATTTAAGATTAATAATCTTTTGAATGTAATTATATGGAAATTGTGATTTGTTAAAGCAAAACTTAGTTATCAAGTGCTTATCATTAATGAAGTTGAATATCTAAATGATATATTTGAAAGTATGCTATATGACATGTCTTTTTGGATATGCTACTTTCCAGCTGTGATTCATGATAAGACATATTATTTTGGTCTAAATTACTACAACAGTAGAATGTAGAATCAACACATTATAATAAATAAAAATAAAGACAGAAATTGTGTGCATAATATTTATCACTGAAGTTTCATTCCTCTGGAGTCTGCACGGTAAGAGAGCAATTAAAAATATAAAATAAAGGACAAATATAATTGCTATCATATATCACGAACATTTCTTAAATTTGTAAGGACTTGGGGACTAAAGTACTAAAGGTCTATTTAAAGACTATGCTTTAGTGCAATTCTTGACACATAAGATGCTGAAAATGCAAGTAAGCGAAAACGTAGACTTTCTAATAACTGGTTCCACAGGTTCTTTTCTAGAGCTTGAACTTGTCATACTTTGTACTAGCAACATGTCCACGTCTATATATACATATACATACTTGGAGTTGGTATCGTTATCTGCCAAAGATTACAGCCATCTGTAAATGGGCTGAAGATGGCTTTAAAATGCCTCGTCATCAAATTCTCCGGGAAACTAACCCCGCTTCCACCTAAAATATTGCCATCAACAGTAAGAAGTGCTCTTGATGGATTCATGCCTGGTACTTTGTATTAACGCTGAATGCAAATTTTTACAGTAGAAGCGCCACTATTCTGCTACAAAAGTCTATGGAACATTAATATTAAGTTACTTATCTCTATCACCCTTTTTTGAGCGACATTAACCTATGAAACCATGACATGAGCTAGCGCCTCCAAGTCTCAGGTTCAACTTTTTTTCTATTAAGTGTTCCACCTTGACTTATGCAAAAAATGCACAAAATCATCGCAATCTGAATTTCTGAACCCATTACTACTCATTCTGGTCAGGAATACTTTAAAAAATGCCTCTAGATTGGAGAAACCGTTTGATCCAGCATATCGAGAAGTCGAAGCCGGATAAACTACATCATGCCTCGTTTTCTCGACTTCTATGGCCACAGTCTAGGCTAAGGTCTGACTACCATAGAGTCACATCCTGATCTAGACGTCACTTTCATGACTAAAAGAAACAATTAATTTAAGAGACTAAAAGGCTGGTATAGTGTTAGTAAAATCTACTGATTTATGCCTTTCTTCTAGCAAGTATTTAAACTTTATTTCAAGCCTAATTTGTAGCTTTTTCTGTTTTAATAAAAAGTTGTCCTTGTGTTATATCGTTATCGTTAAACTGTATTTTATTTAAAATGACTATTTTAATTGGCAAATAAATGCTGAAGTTGTTTAGATATAAAACTATATTTAACTTATAATTACTCAAAAACATGATTAATAAAAAATATAAGTAACTATAAAAGGTAATCTTCAGCTACGCTATCTACTTCCCACAGTCGATTGCTATTAATACCGCACTATATAATTGTCTAAAGCCCGTTTTAACAATCTATTCATCTAAAATTGAAAGAAGGAAACAATTTTTCAACAAATCTACCGATTCCGCTCGAAATTGCAACTGTATGTGTCATGCTTGCAATTGTGATAATATGCGTATTTAGGTGACCGTGAAAATGAACCCCATCGTAGTGTTTATTTAGCTTAATAATGAACATTTCCAGGATATCCTCATCAAAAACAGCTTTCTTCAATTATTATTACGATGACGTAAAATTTTAGAAATATTTGGGCATCTTTTCAAATAACTTTTGCCGCTACAATTTTCAACTAATTTATTTGTGAGGTACTATCTCCCGTTAATATCTGTAGACGCAGGTGTGTAGGTTTATGAGCACTATTGGAATATGTTCTAATGCTATTTTTACATAGTTAAAAAAACATTCGACAGGCATTGCAGAGGATATGATGCAAAAATTTACTGTTGCCAAAAAGATTAACGGACTAATTCATAACTAAAAATAAGGAAACACCTAAAACCTTTTATAAGCTGTTGACGTTAGATTTGTATCAATAAATTTTGTTTATACATCTAGTATACAGTGTTTTCCCAATTTTTTTCTATTTGTTTACTAATTAATGTTAACAAATTTTTGTACTAAATATTTTTTTTAAATTCTACTCGTATAAAGTAACTTTGCCATTCTTGTGGTTATTGAATGGACTAACATAAGTGACAGCAAAGAATTAAATCAAGCAACTTAGGTCAGATGTACTTTTTCGCGTAGGCGGAGAGATTATTTATTTGACTCGTACACTATTTCCTGTACTCGTACATCGAAGGCAATTAAGCGTTTAATTAGCATTGCTATTTTGTACCATTATAATTAATTTGATTAACATTACTATGAAGCCGATAGCTTGAATTGTTCACATTAAATTGCTAATTCGAGTAACCTCAACGATTATTGTGTAATTTATGCTACCCATTGTAACAGTAATAATAATTATTACATATTAATCTTATACTGGTCAATTTACGGGTAATTGCTTAATTAATATCAGAAAGTATAATAAAAAAAATATATAAACATTTGGCTAACAGGTGAAAAAAGTCTATTCTATTAATTAATTATTACATTCTAAAATCTGCAAACTGTAACGGAAAAATTGTATCTAACATAATATAATACGCAATACGATGTAATAACGGACACCGGAGATTGTGAAATGATATTTTTAGATTGTTTTTTTTGCCCTACACCATAATTAGTTACTACTTTCACGAGCAGCGGTCATTGCAATGGTAATGTGGTGTAATTTTGAGCGTGGACGACTTTTTGCAATGGAAAAAAATTAGGAGGAAAACGCAAGGAAACACCGCTACTGATGGCTTTAATTAAATGACATATAAAAATATTATTGCTTTTCCTTGCAAATGAGGTGCCATCACACGCTTACTGTTTTATAGCAATTATACTCGTATCTACAAATAATATAATCTGTATCTGGGCAGAATTAAAATTGTACATATAAAAATTAATACGAAAATTACAAGGTGTCGTAAAATATAATTTATTGATGATTTTGTTTGATTTTATTGCCGTCAATTAGTACCAAGAACCAGAAAGGTGTTTATACTAATTATTCAAACTTCTCTTCATAAATAATCATAACTGTATGTGTTTATAAAATTAGTTAATAAAAACGTTTAACTACTTTTATCTCATTGCTCTTTTTTAATTCTACAAAAACAACAATAGCTCTAAACTAAAACCTAGGGATCTTTCATGGGGTTAATTAGTTGTGGTTACTTCATAGAAAGTACTATTTCATGTTGTTTACTTTGTAATATTAAGTTAAATTTAGATAATAATTAAAACAATGAAAAAATGAGCTACTTTGATGATGTCAGTTGTATGTCTTTAACGAGAGCATTTTCGGGATATTGCGAGCCATATATTTGAATTGTTGTTTTCGTAATTTGCGTCAAGTTTGTGTTCAACTTAACCTAAAAGAATTTTTTATCATACTCTTGTGAATTATTTAAACAAAGCATACAGTACTTAACCTCCCATAACAAAACACGTACATAGAATGTATGGCAGTATGGTAAAGCTGTACAATGTATGTAAAGTGTACAGTGATGTGCTTTAGTACTGGCTCATCCGTCAGGGGCTGTGGACTATCGATGTAAAACCAAATGTTTCTCGAATATGCTGGGCCACTGTAGCAAATTAGAGGAAATTAGGGGATTAGTAACAGAAATCTATATACGCCTGCGGAGAGAGGAAAATATATGTTAGAATTGAAATACTGACTATTTTTGTTTCTTATTCGTATATATAACGGGTGGGCAAATTTGAGGTTAGGAAGTAAATTGGTTGTCAAATGATGAAATGTCAAGAATTGAGCCGTCATCTTTTGACATTTATTTAGTAAAAAGTTGGGAAATTTTAACCATGGGACGATACACTCTTGAACAAAGAATTTTAATTGCGAAAATTTACTATGGAATGGAAAAATTTACTGTATCACTTCGTAAAATTCGAGCAGCTTTTCCTCGTAATCAGACTCCTTCTGAGACCGCTGTATTATTAATTTAATCGCTAAACAAGGCTCACGGTACTGTTGCTGACAATAGACCAAAACAATACGCTCGTAGTGGCCGCAGTGATGCAAAAACAGCTTATTGTACAGCAAAGTGTTGAGAATGAACCTGGAACATCAACTCGTCGACGTTTAAACAATTGGGCAAACAGGCACTTTGCGCAACATTTTGCATAAAGATCTTCATTTTCATGCTTATCAAGTTCAACTCGTTCAAGAATTAAAACCGGCCGACCATTGTTTGCGTCGAACGTTTGTGAATTGGCTGTTTGAAAAACTGAACGAAAACAACGCAACAAAATCATCTTTAGTGATGAGGCCCATTTTCAATTAGGCGGTTATTTAAACAAACAAAATTGTCGCATATGTGGCTCACAAAATCCACAAACAGTCCTCGAAAAACCATTACATCCAAAGAAAGTGACGGTATGGTGTGGTTTATGGTCAGGCAGCATCATCGGCCCATATTTTTTCGAAAATAAAAGGAAACGCCGTCAGTTTGAATTCTCTGAGAACCAAACCCTGATAACCGATTCTTTTGGCCACAATTGCATAATGTTGATATCAGAGACCTTTGGTCTGAAATCAGCGCCACAAGCCACACAGCCGACCAAACAATTCAGAAAATGAGAAATTTCCCGGTCGAGTAATTGCTCGATTTGGCGATGTCAATTGGCCGCCTCGTTCTTGTGATTTAACGCCGTTGGATTATTTTCTCTGGGGCCATTTGAAAGACCGGGTTTACGTGAACAAACCACAAACAACTGACGCTCTGAAAGATGAAATTCGGCGCTGCATTACCGAGATAAGCGAAGCTTTGTTGCAAAATGTGGTTCAAAATTTTGTGAAAAGAGCGGACGTCTGCCGGCGTGCTAGAGGTGGGCATTTGCCCGACATCATATTCCATTATTACGTTCATATTTCTACTTTACATTGGTATCAATAAAACTGAATTTGTCAAAAAATAAGTGTGTTTTTAAGCCAATTTACTTACTAACGCCAAATTTGCCCACCCTGGAGATAGTTTAGTTCTATATTATTAATAAAAATAAACAATGTTTATGTAAGCGAAACCAAGGCAAGACAATATATGTATGTAATAAAAAACATTTATTCAATTGAAAACTACTGGTAATTCTTAATATTAATTACAAACTTTAAACAAAATGTTACACTAATTCAACAAATAATAGAATATTCTTATAAGATCAGTTTATTTTAACTTTCAAATTCACAATCACATTTTCAATGGTCAGTTTCGAGTGGAAGGTAGACCAATTAGATTAGCGATAAAATGCATTCTTAAAATTAGAATCTTACAATACAGTAGGTAAAGTAAACTTATTATATTGTGTGATTCGAAGAAGGTTAAATCTGTAAATTAATATAAATTGATCTGAGTTTCAATGTTAGAAATAAATATAAGAGCATTTAATTACATTCAATAAATAACAATCAAAAAATCATTATGTAAATATAAAGAAAATTGACATTTCTATATTAAGATATTTGATTTGATTTTTCTGTGCTTCATAGCTAATTTAAAAGTACCCAGCCATATCTCTAAATATTGGTCAGCCTCTTATGAGAAAAAAATGATTCGTTTATTAATAAAATGTGATTTTTATTACTACATATAATTTAAATTTCAAATACAGATGTATAAATACTGTTTTAATACAATTTATGTACGTTCAGCCTACAGCTAGTAATAGAACAATGTTTGTAGCTAAATAATTCTCTTTTAAATGGGAAGATAACTAATGCCAAGTAGTTCGGAATCGACCAGTTCATTATTCTTATAAATCGAATAGCACTTTCGAATGGCACTTTGAGTCAGCTTTAATGCACATCACTGTACCATCTTTGGCAAATTAAATGCGAATGGATATGTTTAGTAAGTTTGTCCTTCAGAAAGATCGCGCAGGACATGAAGCGATCATTGTAAAGTATTCAGTCGGCATGACGAGAGTGGAATGTTGAAAGGTAAAGGAACTCGACTAGGACGTTCACGCATGACCGCGGAATGTGATGGTTGTTGTGGGCTTCATCTTCTAGGCAACTGACATAAAGATGACCCGCGGGAAAGGAAAGAGCAAAGTACATGAACTGTATGGTGGCGTTTGGTGAATAATGCGCTGCGAACTCATTGTACATTGCAATGTATTCAATTAACAACGCAATAGCGTTATATACCGGACAAGTGTTATTGCATGTGGTACACGTGCACCTCTAGTACGTATAGAACAGACAATGACGGGTCGCCATTATAGACGAAGTAATACGTCCTGTAGTACTTCTCTATATTTAGAGACACATCTGATTTACATGCACCACTACATGTAGTTTGTGTAACACTTCAATACTACGGCTCTCAATCTGACCGAACACGTATGCAAGAATTTTAATTTTATAAATAACACTAACAACATTATCCGGTTCTCTCCACTACTCTTGAAGAATTATAACAACGAGCGGAATGGTTGGCCTTGCTTACACGTATTATACAGCGCCTGGTGGACTACTTCCCTTGTCGTGCTACTTTGATACCCCAAATTTTATTGCGCTGTGTTCACATATTCGGCTTGCATAACCTGCGGTCATCAATTATGGCCAACAGTGAAATTTTCAAATTTATAGTTTTTTTTCCGAAATTCGTGAAACATTGTCAAGATAATAGCAGATAATGTATGAATATATCAATGGGCTAGGATTATTTTTCTTTAAAGAAAATTTAAAAAAAGTTGACCCAAACTTTGCACACAAATGGTTTCAACTTCGCCCACGTTTTAGATCAAATTGTACAGCCAGGAATAACTCCTACGGTCATTGTTATTGTCTACAAATACTGTGGAGATTGTAATTGAAAAAGATTTAAAAAAAATCAGTCATAATAATTACTTGAGATATGTGCACTGTCCACTTCTACGTCACCACAAAGTTGAATATAGCTAAACTAAAAAAATTATTTCACAGAAATTTTCCTTTTTGCCAAAAAAATCTTGATACAACATCAAAAACATACATAGTCAATTTTTTTAAGATGTTTTTTTACTCCGTTTTTCATAATTGTTTTATAAAAAGGCTTCTTTAACCTTCGATAAATGATGATGAATGATTTCATTAAAACACACATGAGTATTTACGGTATCTTAATTGAATACTACATGAAAAACCTGGAAAGTTTTTGGAGGTAATTAGCTTAGGGAATTTAAAAGAACGTGTTTATTAGTAACATCGATACAAGTTTTATCACTATCATGTCGCAATGAACAAGCCATAGCGAAAAATTGTGTGTCGTTCATAAATCTCTCTTTTAGCATTGAAGAAACCTATTACACTCTACAAAACGTGAATTCCGCGAAGTAAGACTTAACGTAGTAGAAAAATAACAAACGTGTTACACCTCTAATCATTGAAACTATCGAGTGAAATTCATACATTCAAGGTTCCAGGTATTACACCTCTCTCTTACAATTTTAAATAATCATAATTCATACATGAGAGTCTTCACGTAGGCCAGCGGTAAATACATATAGCTTCATATTAATTGAATTATGGTAATGTACCATTTATAGGCTATATGGTTTATTAATTTGGGCTTATGTAGGAAGTGCTTGTATGCATGTGAATGTGTCATATCGTATATCACGATTTTATGCACAGAGTTGAAGGTAGTATACCTCATATAATATTTATTCTCAAGTACATTGAACTGTTTTCAGAGTAATATTTGTCATTTACTCTTTACTTTACAAGTCAAAATCTGCATAACGTGCAACTACTATTCCTTCTCTTTTATTTCTTTTATGCAAATTAAGTGTTTTGGTGTGGTGTTGTAAAATAAGACATGCATATACGTTAATGGCATTGAAGATATTGCCAATTATTATTTGTTTAAGGTCAACGAGTATACTTCACCACCAGATATTAAGGACTTATGTCAAACCTACCATGAGTGATAAATACTAAATGTTTTTAGAGTGATACATTTTATTTTTTCTTGTAAGTACTTTCTCTAAAACAAAAACACTGTGTTTATGTACATACATACATAGATATTCATATACTGGTAATTTCACAATATTATGCATCGATCTAAATCAGTATTCGCTATACCTATTAGTCATATTACGTTCATATTGCTACACATCGTGTAAATGTAACTTCTTTGAGCTGATTCAACCGCTTTGTAGTCTAGAATGAGGTTCATTTGACTTCCTTTTATCTAGAAATTTGAAACGGTGCCTCAATGAAAGTCAATTAGCATTCGATGACCAGTTGAAAGAAGAGACGGATACCTTTTTGAAGACCAACATCAACAATTACGTGTTTTTTGTTTCATCGTTAGGCGTGGTTCAGTTTTGCGTTTAACAAGAACATTATTACGACATAAAAATTGCATCAATCAATCTATCCGGTTTCATAACTTCTAGAGGTCATATTTATTTTACATTATATATGTATTTAAATCTTTTATATAAACACTTTAGTATATTTGCCTAAGTTGACGTCTCAGTCCTTAATATGCGTGTATGTTGACCTTAATGGTTCACATCTGCGTGACATCAGAGTTTTCACATGCATTTAATAACCTTTACAAGGATTTGCATGTGCAGATATATAGGTTATATTATGTGAATCTATTCGATGTATTATATGCACATGTATGTTGTTAAATATAATAAAAGCAGTTAGAATGTAATAGTTAAAGAATCAAGAATGCTTTGGCAAATAATATTAGACTTTTAAAGTAAATATTGCTTAAATAATTTAAAAAATTAAATGTATGTATTATACAAATATTTTTATAAAAGTTGTAACAAAGATATTAGTTATATATGTGTTTACAGAATGGTAGGGCAAAATGAAATTCAGAAAATATTAAGTACACGGTGCCAAAGGATACCATACTTACTATTTAGTGTTATTTTACTTGAATTACAATTGTATAAGTTTTAAGCATTCCTACTATAATTGTTCAACGAAAATGGTCAAATATGTGATCCCGAATCATTGCTATAGCAGTCGCTATAATTTTGGCCATTCATTCACTCACTGAAATTGTGAGCACAAATAAACTCACGCACAATACTCACGGATTCATTAGCTATTTTTATGTGAAGCATAATGTAGTAATATCTCTAATTCAATACTTGAAACCTACCTAATATTTCTCTAAACTGATTTTTGAAAAAAAAATAATCTATAAAATCAAAACTGGGCTTATTCTCCCGACTGACATAGAAAGTTGGTCAAAAGTGTTTTACTGCACTATGTTGCTGGCATCAATGCTTGTTTAATTCTTTTAATTGATCCAATATGATGTTGTCTTGTCTTCAAGGTTATTCACCAAAATCAGAAATTTCAAAAATAATTAGACTAAAACGTAAGATTCTGTGGTATTAATACCCTAATAGAAGCAATTTCAAATGTCAATTACGAAGATATTGTTAAAAAAATGGAACTAAACAGTTTAAACATTTATTAAAGTGCAACAAAATCTCGCATGACATTTTCCAAATTATTCAATAAGTAGGGATTATAATTTAGGGAACAATTGAGATATGGATACAAACCTTGCACCATACAAACCAAGCATCCATGTTATTCTTGCAAATTGATGGGGGATCAAACTGGAGGAATGATTCTGTTTTAAATTACATAAACTGTACAAAATGTATCCGAAAGATAACATACATCTAGCGGAATTTTTGGCCACTGAAATAGAAAATATTTTAAGTGAGCTAGACAGAGCAAAAAATTTTGCTGTAGACACTGTAATGGTACACACATTAGTAATTATCGTTATATATACTATAGTATAGTATTAAAATTATGACAAAATTCAAAAAAAATTCAGCCGAAGAAACAAAAACGTTAGTTAAGACTTCCAGTTGCAACACGGCGAAACTCACAACTTGTCTAAAAAGAGTATTCAGTTTAGAATTTAGCAGTCGCTGATAATAATCCTTATATTTTTGACGTACTTGACATATTTTGGACAAAAATTGAAACAATCTAAAGATCAGAGTCCTACAACTCTAACATATCAAAGGCGTTCGACTACTTCATTGAAGTTTCGTTAATATCTGCCTAAAAACAGGAAAAAAGAATTTCTGAATTAATAAATGAGATAAATGCATCAAAGCAATTTATATTTCCGTTTATTTTTAGACCAAACGCACCGAGGAAAAGATCTAACAGAAATAGAAGATCTTTGCTACTGAAGTTTTACACGACACAGTAGAAATCATCTAATGTGTTCAAAAGATGTACATGATAAAATTATTGAGGTCTTGGACAAAATAAATTTTGAATTAGATTTTTCGGGCTACAGCATTTTTAATTTCTTTGAAAAATGCGAAAATGAACGCAATTGTGCAGTAGCCCAGAATTCAAAAATAAGCAAATTGATGTGCCTTTATTAATAATTTGGTAAATACAGATATGTATGGTTTTGTTCATCTTACAAAAAGGAACTACATACCTCGCAACGATAACTTGGTATATGATTCTAAGGAAATGGAAAAAGAAATCCGAAACCGTTTGAATGGACGAGAACAGCGTTGATGAAACTGATGCTTGTACAATTAATTTATTTGAAATGAAAAATGCGGAAGTTGTCAATACTTTATAAATTTTAACGTTTTATTTTAAATTGCCAAGGTTACATTAGTTTTTTACGTGTAGTGGGTGCTATTTGCAGTAACTATTTACTAAATTACTGTTAATTTTACAACTCTATTTATACCTTATTCTTTCGTCATTTCTTAGACTTGGCTTGCCAAAACCACTGTCACATTTTCGCAATTATGACATGATATTTGTAATATAGCATACATATTAGACTGCAAAAAAAAATACAAAAATAAAAAATCGTGAATAAATTCAAAATGGAAAAAAATCGCATTTTAAACAATGCTTTTAGAGCTATTTGTGGCGTAAAGCGTGATGGTGAGTCAGTTAAGACAAAGTCTGTTATACATATACATACATATGTAGATATGAAATATATATATCTTCTCTTTGTTAGGAAGTGCGTCAAAACCAAACTCTTTAATACGTGGTTTTTTAATGTAGAACTTGAATAAATATGACTAACAGACAGTCCTATAAATTCATTTCTATTGGTTCTTAAATTTTGTCCATTAGAGCTCGGAAGCTATATTTTTAAAGTATTTTACGTTTACGTATGTCTTGTCCCGAATGTTGTTTAACGATCATATAAACAACTCAAGAGATGAATGGTTTTACGCATGTTCTTATTGTATAAATGTTTATTCAAGAATCTGTCGTAAATTTTACTTCTTACACATACGGTTCTCATTTGCATCAAGGTAATAAAGAATGTATAATAATAATTAAAGATAATACACACTGACCGACTAATTGAGGAAATGTATTTTTAGTACCTACTTTAATTACGAGTCCGATTTAAAATAAATACTTCGCATGGAGATATTTTAATTAATTTAACGAAAACGTACATGTATCAAGTAATCGTACAATTTGTGGTATACGTTAATATAAGTACATTACTTAAGGAAGTATTATATTGCAACCCATAAACCATTTTATATTTATTGATCTTAATTTTAATTAAAAAAAGAGTTTCTTAATTTCATTAAAACATTGCCATTTTTAACCTGAAACGTTCGTTTGTACACCGTATATCTTTCTTGTATTTACTCTAAGCTTATCAATTCAATGCTGCCTTCAAATGAAGCTGGAATTATATCCGGATCTAATTGAAATTTGTAATTTCGTGGTAAATCTCAAAATTAATCAAGAAGTAAATTAATATAGTACAAGCTAGGTAGATTAGGCGTTTCTGCTCTACACGAATGACAATTGCCTAACGCTAAATCGATAAAAATAAATCAATGTTGATGTTTTGTACAACTTAACGGAAATATAGTTAGTTTAGGCAACATTTATAAGAAATGATCTTCTGGCTTTAGAATTGTTACTTTTGCGTTTTTTAGATATATAATATAAAAAATAAAAAGCGTTTATTATTTTGATTTTTTATTCTTATTTCTTATTTATTTAAAATAGTCTTTTTCTGAGTCAATACAGAGTCTTTTGGATGACCAGGATCATATCGAAACGATTTCCTTTCATCGCCAATTTTAGTTTTGGAAATAACCAGAAGTCTTTTTTGGTAAACAATTCGTCTACCATGATGGCTTTGTGCGATGGTACATTGTCGTATAACAAAAACTAACTGCCTTGCTCTCGATATTCCGGCCGAACACGTTGAATTTTGACCCACAATCGTTGTAAAACTCTCAGATAATATTCTACGTTCACCGTCTGACCATCCGGGACGCATTCACTGTGAATAATTCCCTTTGAATCGAAGAAAATGGACAGCATTATCTTGATTTTGCTCTTCTGGAAGTGTAATTTTTCTTTTGGTTCTTCTGGTGACTTAGGTGACACACTCTGAGGTTTTTTTTGGATCCTATTGAAATACCACGTTTCGTCACCAGTTACAATGACTGAAATGCTTGCCGGATTCCTTTGGGACATTTTTAACATGTCTTTGTAATGCTGAACTCTCAAATCTTTTTGGTCGTCTGTCAGAGTGTATGGCACTCGGTCAAAATTCGATAGACTGTGCGTTTCAGTACGCCAATTCATTCCCGTTTTTTGACCGACGTATACAAATTTGCTCAAATTTTGAGGTTAAGTAGATGAAGGGTAAAACATTTACGTACATAGATGTCGCTGCGCTAAGAACTTTGATGGAACCAGTCTCATCGCGTCTGGGGGAGACTGTGTTTGCGAAATATGTATGATGCAATAATTTGAGAAATTGAAGTTACTTTTTAAGCAGAACAGCTTCACTGATTCATATAATTTCCACGATGATTTAAAAGATAAGAGTTGCTAACGAAACAAAACTTTTCTGATTAAGAATTAAAAATACTAATACCAATCGTTGAAATTAAAGATCTAACATCAATTTTAATTTAGAAACATATATATCATATAACTGCTCACCAAATACATAACACATAATGAATAACAAGTGTAATTGAAAAGACGATAATAAGGTAATATATGAAGTGCTAAAAATTTAAGTAGTCAAAAAGTTGACCATGGATCTAACTGCATTGCGTTAGGTTTTAGCTTCCACTGAACTTTCTTACTAAACACGCAAAGCCGCATCAATTTTCGTCTGTATAAAATGAAAATAATGTAAAAGCTTAGTGAGACCAATTACGACCGAAGAGATCCAGATGCAATAAAAATTAATGTTTGGGTATAGGGATGCTCGGCAATTCAACAATGGAGTTTGTATTCGTTAAGTGAACGCTAAATGGTGACATCTCTCTGAAATATGTTGAAGAGCGTCATGAATCTTATACCAAAAGATTAATTATCAACCAATGTAGAAATACTTTATTCGGCACTTTAAAACTGCATAGAAACCAGATATGCTCATTTTGAGCAGTTTTTGTAACTAGTTCATATTTCTGATTGCCAAAGTTTCGTAATTAAAAAGATGATCTTAAAAATATCGTAGATGCCTGAGGATATTTCCAGTACCAAGAGATTCGATACTCCAAACAGGTTAAAATATGGAGAAATGTGGAGAAATATGTAGCGGAGCCCAATCTATTGAGAGGGATTAAACGAATCAAATCTTTTGAGCTAATTTAGTATTTAAAATAATAAAGCAAAGCAATGTCACACGTTAAACTTATTGCTTCAAATTAAGAACTAAACGAGACACATATTTTTTTTTATAATATTGTGTTATATATCTTCAAATTAAAGACTTTACCTCAGTTACTAACTATTTAAAATAAAATATACCTATTTCCGAAGCAGAAAGTAACATTTATATGCATGATCTAAAAAGAACTATAACAAACGATATAAAGCAAACCTTCATCAATTGTATTCAGCGGTCCAACTATGTACTTACTTTGTAAGAATAATTTATGAGACAGCAGGCTCCATTTTGAATGTCTTTTATTACTGCAATTCTCAGAATTACTCGTAATATGATGATTACGATTTACACACTGTCTATCTTTAAATGTCTTCAAGTCCAAAGATTAAATTCTTCATAACAGTTATATTCGATAATTCTCGGCGACAATTGCCAAAACTGCAGTGATGAAATACATGTCCTTGTGTTGATCTTCAAGTATTATTTATGTACATACGTATGCCGTCTAATTTAATGGCCATTATAATATGAAAGATTTATCAAGTTAATAGATATGTAGTTTTAATTTCTAGGTGATTGTATTTTAAATAGAGATTACCTTCGTTTATAAAAGTAGATTGGCCATGAGTCAAAATATTTACTACCGATTTTGGTGGTAGGTGTTTACATGTGATTATCCGTGATTGTACTGTTTGTACACATCGTTCGTTCTGTTAAACTCAGCTCGTTTCCTTTCTGATTCATATTCATTGTTTGAATTTGCGTTAATTATAATTTAAATTAGTATCAGCTTCATCTTACACGACCGTCCAAACACGGATTAAGCTCAGGGTCGAATAGATAAATCAAAATTCTTATTAAACGGATTTTTTGCACCACCTTGTATGTCTATAATTGATTACGTACAAGAAGTTTATCATTCAAGTTCATTACATCATTAAAAATCGCTTGTGATTTTTTTTTATTCAAGGTGATTCCATTTCATACGTCTATACCGAAATAAGTAATGATGCAAACTTAATTAATTCAAATGAATAATAAACTACATTTTATTACTTAACTGTGAGAAATTGTACGATTAAAAATATTAGTATAATAAAGATTTACTTGGAAGAAAAGATAAAAGATTGATATTTAGAAGATTGAGTTGTTTTACTGATGAAAGAATCTGTTCAGAACTATAATTTAAAGCCGTACATTAAGTATTTAACGCCAAAATAATTTTTAGCATCAAAAAGAAATTAAATTTCTCGAAATTGCGTATATGAAATTCTTTGAACCTCTTAGCACTTAACGCACATTTTTACTTTAAAGCGGTCATTAGGATGTTTATCTCTGACTTTGTTTCTGAAACATTGTATATATAATTTCGTTTTGAAAAGAAAGTTATAAATCTCCGTTGATCTAAAGAGATCAAACATGAAGGTGTTAAGTGAATTATCATTATCTTTAACCTGAAACGTTTCATGATCACTAAATACATACTCAAACACAATAAAGAAATATGTGTCCACAATTGCGCACAACGTAGCACAGTTGTCATTGTTCGAATAAACTATTATTTAAATAATGAATTTTCATTTAGTAAATATAAGCTAAGTAAGTAAATAAGTAAGTAAATATATATTTCCCGCTGAAAAATTTATATTTAATTTGAAAAAGATGAATTCTTTTTTCATACAACGTTTCGTTTAATTTAATTAAATAAACTTATTGATAGATGAATATTATTAGTTTAATTTTGAATTGTTTGATTTCAAATAAACATAATGTACAGCTTGTGTATTAAATAATGTCTTCCCCTTTGAAGCGCTAATCACCCGTTCGGTCGTTTTCGTAAATGCCCCTCGAGATATATGTATAGTTAAGTATTAAGAATATCTCGATCGAACGAAAACGACCGAATTAACGTGAGCGGAAGAAAGTTTCATATGCTTTTCAAAGCGGAAAACATTATTTAATACACGCAAACTGTACCTATGTATACACTCATATACTGCATACCTAAAACTTTAATTAGAATGCTAAAGAAAAGTTAACTGCTATAAAACATACTGCGTTAAATCAAGAGGAACATATGGCAACGATGCCACCTAGGTATGTGTAGTTGCTGACAACCGAATAAAGGTCTCCAGAGCCACTATCCACTTCTGCATTCCACCAAACTGACAACATTGCACTGAATTCCAAACTCTAATTAAATTCTCTCATTTACTATAGTAGTTCAATATGAAGGATGAAATGGACAAACATAAAGGTAACTGCTAGACTACAGTTTTCATCGTCCTACACTACAGATTTAATGATTTTGAACGATTCGCTGTAAGTTTGATGGTGTGGTTATGGTTTTTATGGTGGTAGACTACAATTTTGATAATTGTCAGCCATATTATTAATTAAAAAAAAGCACAGTACGTCGGTTTTTACTTAAAAGGTTTTTTGGTGTTTTGTGGGTTGAAGTGTTTAATGTTCTACTTCTGCATCAAGAGATCTAGTGAAGATCTTCATGGTTTTAATGGTTCTGAATTACGGTTTTAATGTTCCTAGACTATGATTTCGAGCTGGTTTTAACTTGATTTAGATAGTCGTAGAACATGATTTTAACCTACTCTAAAAAGGTTCTGACCGGGTTATAAATTGTTCTCACTTGGTTTTGAGCTGATGTAATTTGAGTCTCACGTTGTTCTAATCTGGTTTTAAACTTGCCTTATGCTGGTGTAGCTTAATTTGAACCACTTTTGAGCTAGTTCTGGCCTGGTTTGAAGTTGTTGTCAAGATGGTCTGCCCTCGTTTTAAGCTGATTTTAGCTGATCTAGTCTTATTGTAAGCGAGTTTAAATCCTATTTTGAGCTGCTTAGAATCATGTTAAAACTAGGCTAGGTTAAAATAGATTGAGGCCAAGTAATACCAGCTAAAAACTAAATCATTGCAACTATTACTTGACAAATTAAATTTTGCTCTTGTAGAACCAAGGTACATATACATACATATACGTCGCAATGTCTGTAATTGCAGGCAATATTAATTTTTCCGCAATATGAAGAAATCAAATGGTTTACTTTCTGTTTCGTAACAAACAATACAATGGGATCTTGAATCGCTTTCATCTTCATTCCAAAAGAACATCATATTTCAAATAATTGTCACTGTACTTTCTTATAGAAGTAGTCCTTCGTTTTGTGGTGATTCACATGGTTCTGAGTGAAAAAACTTGAAGTCGTAGGTGCCGTAGAATATTTATACCTTATATGTGTATTTATAAACCTATAAAATTTAAAATAATGATATGTATCGTTACTAGTTACGTTAACGAAACACGATGAAATATCAGGTTTTGACAAAACATCAATGCAACCATTTTCAATAACATTGCATGCATTCCGAAAAGTTACCCAACTATATAATAAATACGTTTATGTATATAATCTATACCAAATTGCATCTATAACGCTTACTGAACGCTTAATTATAGATTTAAGCGTTTTAATTGTCACGTTAATCGCAGACCACAATCCGTATGCAATTTGCCATGTACATATACATATATTACAGTATCTCACGCAAAAGTTAAATTTCAAGCGTAAACACTTCAATTATTAAACTGTTTGTTTAGAACGGTTTCAATGTTTCTCTCAACAATTATTTCCGTATAACATCCATTATATTTACGCTAACAGGATATTAGAAACGTATCAAGGGTAAATCATTTTTACATTACAGAAAACCAAAGATCTATTGTAAGTAATAAATTGTAGTCAGTAAACCAGGATTTATTAAAGTCCCCATATCCAAGCAATTTTAAATTTTAAATTGTGGTTTTACAATCAATGAATTGAGAATTATTGTAGATTGTGTACACAAGCAACTAGGTGGTAATTATTAGTCTCTAAAAAAGCTTGAATATGTAAAGTATTCTAATTAGTTCTGCTGTTAATTTCCGTCTGGGAAAGGAATGTTTTCTCATGTACTGTCTTGAAAAAAAGTGTTTTATCCACTATTATACGTTAATAAATTCGTTTTATTATTATCATCCGGTTTTTTTGGGAATAATAAAAATGTATATTAAATATAATTGTTTGCATAAAAAAGATCTTGTATAATCATCAAATTGTGTGGGTGTACATGTGTACTATGGCAAGTTCTTATACGATAATTATGACATAACAAAATTAAACAGGTACTTTTTTACTAGAATCAAAACGATAACTACAGCTAAAACATGAGCAGCATTCCAATTAAAGATTATTCTCGGTTAGCACGTGAATATTGTAATAAAAGTATTAACGAGTTATAAAAACAACCATTAAAAACAGTTAAACATTAGTGTTAACATGAACAAATAAATATTTAATTTAAGTGTTTGAAACATTATTTAGAAGTTTGAATGCCAAGTATCGCTTATAGACAGCATCTAACTCATAATTACAGTGACGATAGACATGGGTTCCTTCGAAATGACGCCACACATGCTGGTTGAAAGCATGAGTTAAAAACCATTATTGTTTTATTTTTACTAAGCAGATAGTTTAATTCGTTATAAAATTTGTTCAGTCGCTTTACAGTGCTCCCCAAATATTATTTAAAAATTTGCACGCATCTAGCATAAGATCTTTTGCCTAAATGACTTTGATATCTTCAACTCTTGTTGAACTCTTTGGATTTCTATTTATCCCAGAAATATTTCTATTTAAACGAACATAGTCGACAAACTAAATCAGATCTTCATATAAGACTGCCCAAGCTACACAAACAACGCAATTTCTGCCGTGCTATATAAAAATAGCTTAAGTTAAGAGTTTGGGCTTCTAATTTGGAAAGAAACATGAGGATCATCCCTCAAAAGTTTTCTGGGAAGCAAAAATTTATTGATTTCCTTGGCGGACTAAACAATTTTGTTGATGGCCATTATTATTTCGACTATTGTATCAAGGAATTTATACTTCCGTTTCTGCACCAAAAATTTTAATTATAGTCTGTTTATCATCTTATTATTCTAACTGTTCAGTTAGTCATTGACAGATTTTAATTCGACTGCGTCTGCCAGAACTTGGAGTTTGTCCAACATCCAAGATAACAATAATGCAATATTCCTTTACAATTTTCTCTTGTAGTAATTCGGTTTTTGATTTCTTTATTGAAACTTTAATTCTTAATCCAAACTCTGAAATCTTAATTTAAAGTGCTATCCATACATAATGAATTAACCCAATGGATGCATTTTAACGTCTTTCTGGAATTATTTGAACTTTGGAAACCAGAAATTTAACGTTATGGTGAAGTTTCTGATTCCCTCCGCTTCCACTAACCAGACTTTTTGACTTGACAAACATTTTTTCTGTTAATTTTTAAAGAATATTTTTAATACTGTTCCAGTTAATTTGATTACATTACTGCAACATACTCTCTACACCTTAGACGTTAGCCAAGAAGACATAGTTTTAGCAGAAGGTTTTATTGAAAAACCACAGAGTAGAATCTGTGATTGTGTTACTAATCTCAAAATTAAAATTCCACTGTTCTATAATTAGAAATTCAGAGTGACTAAGCGTCTAAAGACATTGACCATGTAATTATATATTGTTACGACTATTTTGCGATAGCTGTTTAGGCGTTTTCTGCCAAACAGAAAAAAATTAGAGAATTATTGGGACGTTTATTGTAGTGATGAATGAAGTTAACGTTTGAACAAAGACTACATTATACTTCTTGTTTTCGTATTTTGGCTCTTATCGTGTATCAGAGGTTAGATTTTATATTGCACTTGTCAGCCTAAAAATTACAGTAATTTGTTGTAAATCATCTATTGATCTGACGTTGACACCACCCACACATTCATTAAACAATGGAAGACAGTTACCTATTAACTACAAATTCACCATAGAAAGATTGGACGTTTCTAAAAGAAAAATCGAATGATTTTATTAACGCAACCAAAATTTGTCTTGGAGATTTCTATTACAATTATCCGAAACTGGACCAATTGTTCAATATTATGGATAAGGTTCTTAAGTACAGTATCATTGATTATACAGGATATCTCAGTGAGACAGTTCATTAAGAGTTTGTGGCGTCCTGATCAAAATATAAATTTGAAAATTTAGAATTATGTATAGTCGATTAATTTTATTTTCATTGAAAATAAATTAGATTTCTAGCGCTTCCGGTTATACCGGAAGTCCCCATCTACTTTATTATTTTTAATGGAACACCCTATACATTTTTACATATTTGGATTCCCCAATTTTTAAGCTTTATCAATATCTTTACTTTTTGCAATTTGATTGGGACGTTTTATAGTTATTCGATTTTTTCTGAAAAAATTTGCTATAGCAGACATTTATTCAAAAATCAGAGAACACTCGATTTTTCGGATATCTATTTAAATTTTATAATATACTTAAACAACATGTTGGAGTATATATTAGCGCCGAGAACTGCTGTCTATATTGCGTGGTTACTTTACTATGGCACGCTAACTCTTCGAAACTTTGAAGAACCATAACTTTATTTTTTCAAATGGGACTTCCATATTTTATTACTTAGTAGTCTTCGGAATCCAATTCTACATATTTTATGTCCCACATGCCCTATACCTAAAATTGATAGTTTAGGAGATAATTAGATTTTTTTGAAAAACACACACATAACTCATCGAACTTATCAAGTGTGCCATGGAAAATAAACGTTCTCAAAGATTTATTCATTCTTTATAGCAATAGTGTAAAGGCATTTAACGAATAATTATTAACTGACCAGCATCAAACGACAATGTGTGATTTTGACATCAGACTTTGACGATAAATCTTTGAGAACGTTTATTTTCCATGGCACATTGGATAAGTATCTATGAGTTATGTGTGCAATTTTCCAATAAATCTTAATTATCTCCTAAACTATCAATTTTAGGTATAGGACATGTGGGACATAAAAGATAGAATTGTACCCGGATGATGACTTAGTAATAAAATATGGAGGGTGCTATTTGAAAAAATGAAGTTATGGTTCTTCAAAATTTCGAAGAGTTAACGTGCCATAGTAAACTAACCACGCAATGTAGACAGCTGTTCTCGGCGCTAAAATATACTCCAATGTGTTGTTTAACTACAGTAGTGTGCAATTGAAGTGCAACACCGCCTGATGTTCAAGGAAATTATCTTAATAAGGGTTGTAGCAATTTAATTTATTGGAACGGCTTTAATAACTATACCTGAAATTCATAATATATCTTTTCACATAAATATTATTGAAATATTTCTGTCTGGATTCCTTCAGTTCTCGTGTGTTCGTTATTGTGCTTGCAGCGTGAGTATATCGAAATATAAATTACTAAACGCTGAAGAAAAAGCGGTTATTCTCGCGTTAAAACGTGAAGATTTATCAATTATAATAAGACAAATTGAACAAAAGGCATCAACATTAGTCGATTTTTAAAACGATACAACGAAATCAAAGGTGGTCAGACTAAAAGACGTGGTGGTCGACAAAAAAAAACTACTCTTCGTGATGAACACAATATACAATCACTATACAATCTGAATATTTATCCGTTTGTAATACATAGGAAACTTACTACTTATACTTCTGGTAAAATTTTAATGGTGTTGCAGTTCATTTGCACACTAAAATACTATGAAGTTTAGATGGATATCCGAAAAATCGGAGTGTTCTCTGATTTTTTGAATAAATGTCTGCTATAACATTTTTTTTCAGAAAATATCAAATAACTACAAAACGTGCTAATCAAATAATTGCAAAAAGTAAAGATATTCATAAAGCCTATAAATATAGGAATCCAAATATGTAAAAATATACAGAGCGTTCCATTAAAAATAATAAAGTAGATGGCGACTTCTGGTATAGCCGGAAACGCTATAAATCTAATAATATTTTCATTGAAGCGAACATAATCGACTATATATAATTATAAATTTTCAAATTTATATTTTGACCAAAATGCCATAAACTTCTAATGAACGGTCTCGGTCAGACATCCTGTATATTTTGTACCAAATAAGCATGAAGTTGGCCAAATGTCAAACTGATGAATCGTATGATTTTTAAAGCAAACACCACTAATAAAACAGTAAAGTAATATAACACAAACAGGAAAAATATTTGCCCAGATTTTATGTGTGACATTGTAATTATCAGTTTTCATTCTACTCATAATACCCACTCTTTATTCGTTCTACGTGCTGATATTGTACACTCACAATACTCCCTTTTGTTTTGATTTTTAAGAGACCTGTTAAAGATTCTCATAAAGGAAAGACAAAAAGAAATGTAACAAAGAATAGTTGACATGTAAACAAAAATAGTCTTTCTCTGAAGTTTTTTAAATTTCTACATACATACATATACATATGTAAATCTACTTTTGTGGAAAAATTTTGTTCATATTACTTTTCTGTAAGTACGTAATTCTAACTCCGTCATACGAATTCTTAGTAAATTTTAAATAATCTTAATGGCATATTATGCGTTTACGAACGCTTCGTTTAACAAATGAATTGCAATTACAGAAACAGGCACACCAGCACTTATCAAAAAATGCATCTTTTCATTTGTATAACGATCATGTTAATAACGATCGCTTTGCATAACGATTATAAATTGCTTGGAATAGGAGTGGACGTCTATTAATCAATTAAAATGTCTGTTTTCATGAATTAAGAAAATTAGCCATATTATCAAATCGTGGATATGGTATGCGATGAGCTGTTTTGACTATAAATTGAAACGAAGTAATGGCTGTAACAACGTTAGGTCAACAAGGAATTAAACGAATAAATTAATTTATTCAATTAATTCTTTATTCGACTATAGATACGAACTACGAGTTTTTTTAATTGCAATTATGATCAATAAAAACTATATTAAAGGAGCATTTTTAAAAGCTGATGATATACAGGCTATTCCGCTTAAAAACCACCGGCCAATAGTAATTGATATCTATAGAAATCTTTATAGTATATCGCTTTCATTTATTTTGTTCTCGCTTTATGGAACAACCTACAGAAGTAAGCCATCTTATTGGCGGAGAAAAGTTATTTATTCCAAAGTAACACCCAGAAACCTATAGGCTGTAGTCTTAAACTAATCACTAACCAAATAGTAGATAAGGTGTTGTATTTAGAAAAATAAAACTTTATTTTGACTGAAACTATTTTTTGAATGTACTCCTAATGTATGTAAGTAAGGTAGTATCCCATAATCATGTTTTAGACTAATCTATGGAGAGAAGCGTCATATATCCATCCGTCGTTGTCGTATCCTGTGTGTATTATTGTGTATTTTTCCATACACTTAGCAAATTGTGCGAATATTCTTTGACCTTCAATCTACAATTTAAAAATCACATTTCCATGTGAATTTTGGAGAAAACACTAACGACTTATCTATTTTTCGTTTCAGCAACAATGCATTTTTTTCTGTTGCATTATCAATTATCAGTGGAATTTGTGGTGTAATATGAACACTGTCGTTAGCTCATTAGTACAATGTCTTTGTTTTGTAATTTAATACACTTTTACTATACGACATACCAACTCTACGAGAAAATTATTCGCCTATGGCTTTTTTATGTAAACGCAATCATTAAAGCCGTGGATCTTCTGCGCAAGTTATTTCTTGTTGATAACAGTTAAGGATTCAGTTGTCTGCTGTATTTTTAAACGAGCACGAATTAAACATCTATGGAAACAGTTCGTAGCTTTGCATATTTTATATTTAATTCTAGGTTTAAAAAAACTTTTCAGGATAAGAAGTTTGCTTCTATAATTTGAAAAGTAACTTACTAACTCGTGCAAAAGAAAATCCATTACTGAAGACAAAACAAACCGATAATCGTAAAGAATTTGATGCTTACACAGAGAATCTAATAATTTTTTAATCGATGTTTCCAACTTAATGCCTTCATACCTATTAATAAGCAATTTGACAACAAACTCCAGTGCTAATCAGTCGTATCCAGAGAACTCTACAAGTATAAAACGGCAACTATGGCTATAATAATTGTACGTACATGATTTGCGCCATCTACTGAAATGTTATCAAACTTTTGAAGACAACGCAGTAAATATGAAATGTTACAGGAAGACATTTACATGAAAATTCAATTTATTGTAGTTCTAATTGTAGTAGTTGTATGTATTTATACTCTAAAATAGTAAATAATTTCTTTATAATTATATTACAAACATATACACTAATCAAATATACATACATAATTGTGTGTGCATAAATGTTTAAAATTCTCAAAACTAAAATTGAGATTACGTCTTGTAATATCATTTAAAATAAGAAGAATTTTAGATAACACATTAATAGATGTGTTCGCTTAGTAGGATAGATATAGCTAGTACACTTTCGGGAAATCTTTTTTACATTAGTTAAATTATGCCATTTATTAAATTGTTTTTATATACATAATGTATGTCACAACTTCCAAGGATCTTGATAGTGCTTGATATGTAGTCGGTTACGTAGCCAATAGGAATTTTATCCGCAAATGTCCTAACATCAGTGTGTTCAATACTCAATTGCGATTCTTCTGAATATGTGTTGATAATATTAATACTATTTTCTTCACAATACTTTCTAATGGGATCTAACGAAGTATTTTATTAGCAGAGTTTTAAAATGACTCTGGAACATTGCTGCTGCCTAGCCTTGTAGTCGAGCTAGAGACGTTGGTGCAGCTGATGAGATTACTGCAACTAGCAAATTAAGTATTGAATCAGAATTTTTGCTCAAAGTGATTTTTCTTAAATTTATACAGTAAACACCATTTCAATTTGATACATTTCGGGATCTAGTGAATATAATTCATAATTCTAGCAAGTTCTTAACCGCTCTGAAGCGATCTATGTATGCTTTTCTTAGAATGAGCAAACCAAAGCCTACATTCATCCCTGCTTTTATAACCACTTACAGCACATTTTTTAAGTTGCATTGTGGTGTGATAAATCTGAAAATAATACCTTCACTAAGAATTGAAGAAGCATTTTATTCAATCAGATATACAGGGCAATCCAAATTAAGTGTTCACCATTGGTAACTTCGTTATTATTAAAGATACACAAGACTGTTTAAATTAGCAAACTTATAGTACTTTTAACGCTCTTTAAGATGGAAGAATAAAAAAAAACAAATACGCAGCGCGTTTTCGAGTTTTGCCGAAAAATATTTTTTTTCAAATGGAAACCCCTGTATATTATATCATTTTCTGCTAGAACTTTAATATTTAAACAAAAAATCTTATAAGAAATTTTTTACTGGGATTAAAAATACTTGAGTTATAATGACTAAATAAAAACAGCTAAGCAATTCGAGAAGTTCGGAAGCGTGTACAAAAATGTATTGAACAACAAGGTGGTATTTTTGAACATCTTCTATGAAAAAATCAGTAATTTTTATTTTCTTTTAATGATAAGTTTATGTATAAAATAAAGTTTATAAAACTTATTTAGCTGTTTTCGTTTATTCATTATAACTCAAGTATTTTTAATCGCAGTAAAAAATGTCTTATAAGATTTTTTGTTTAAAAATTAAAGTTCTAGCAGAAAATGATATAATATACAGGGGTTTCCATTTGAGAAAAAAACATATTTTTCGGCAAAACTCGAAAACGCGCTGCGCATTTGTTTTATTTATTCTTCCATCTTAAAGAGCGTTAAAAGTAGTACAAGTTTGCTAATTTAAACAGTCTTGTATCTTGAATAATAACAAAGTTATCAATGGTGAACACTTAATTTGGATTGCCCTGTATACCTATGTAACTTCTATAATTCACACAAGATCGCGATAGTCAGATTTGCTACTACCATCCTATACCGACACAATAAGGAGATGTATGAACAAAAATTGCACAGCTAGCTTCAGAAAGATCTCAGGGTCATATTTATAGTCCGTGCTTGAGGTTGTGTCGATGCTTGAGCACGCGATTTTGACAGATTTGTAATGACATTTACGTCAAAATCACGTGCTCAAGCATCGACACAACCTCAAGCACGGACTATAAATATGACCCCTAATGTCATATTTTTTTATAGCATGACAGCATTGATGAAAAATTGATTTTCAGATCTATCACTACTGACACAATTAAGTATAATTACTCTACAAATATTTACTTTTCGTATATAATCGGCCGCGCCATCTATTGAAATGTTATGAAAGTATATTTGTCGTTTCAAATAGGAACATTTAAGATCATTTGGTCTAGTAGTATCGTTGAAATAAAAACAATACCAAAACTCCAATACACAACTTGTTAAAGTTGCATTTCAGTTTCGATGGCCTTTCAGTCTGTCAGCCGCCATTAAAAATCTGCTTAAAACTAGAGATGATGCCACAACTGCTACCGATATGAGAAGGAAATTAGCAGTTTAGTTTTTGCATAGCTCAGAAATATTCCCGGCGGGCTAATGCAACTAATGCCACTACATGGGAAGCTGTTTGAACGTGCATTTGGATGTTAACAACTAAATACTGGACATTTACTGAACGTTTTAGTGGCGTAGCCTCTCATTTTGGTGACATTAATTTCGTATTAAAATTAATTTTGTTGAAATATGCTAATTTGAAGAAGTGACACATTCTAACAAGAATCTAACTGATGGCATTCATGGAATTATCAAAACTGTCAAGAAATATTCAGAACAAAATTGTTTCTCTAGTTTTAGATGGTGCTCCAAATAAGGAAAAGCTTTATATTCTAAATTTCTACTTTCAATATGCTTTAAAGAACACAAATATGGAAAATATCTTAACAATAATGAAGAAACCCAGCAAACAAAATGATCCTAGCAACACGTAAGACACATTAGTGCTTTCGATTTGTAAGACAGCTCGGGATTGTTGGGCCGACTGTAGTTCTATTTTGCCATGTGGCATCGACAGCTCCGTTTCTGCTTCCTCACCTGGTGCCCAACCTTTCGGCTGGGTCGTTATGTCGATGGTTTCCGTTTGTTTACAAAAAAGTGTTGACAATTTGAATGAATTGAAAATTGAAAGGTTATGTACGAATTTCTGATTACATTTTCCCCATCAACACTTTATCTATACCTGAACTGTACTAGTTTCACTAGCACTCCTGAGTAGCTCCGGAGCTGTTCCTAAACAACTCTTATGGACAAATCGAAAGCCACTTTATTGGGCCGATAAAAGTGGATAATCGTATGTGTCCCACCGGCCTGCTATTGGTCGGCCGAATGGTTTATTACCAGCAGCGCTTAACGAAAACTTTTGTCAATAGGCCATTATACTCCCACTAGTTTCATAGCACTAATAATTAACGTACGAAAATAAAAAACGTTTAAAAAACAATTCTTTATTATAAAAGAAATAATCTACATCCAGGATGATTGGTCGAAATGGCTTATTAGAAGGATTAACAAATGGAACGGATATTGTGTATTACATAAAATAATAATTAATGCACTTACTTATCGTCGGTAAAATGACAACAAAAATCGCACAAGTAACAGAGTGAACCGCTATGCGGCGCTGGCATTTGAGACGCGGGCTATTCAAATGCAGCAGGTTGCCGATTGCTTATAATATAACATTATGCTTGGAGCCTCTTGAGAAAAAAAATACAAAAGCAATTTGGTTAGATTATATAGAATGATTTATCTGATTAGAAAATGCAACTGCTAAAAAAATCATATTAAATAATAGTAATAATAATATCAAATTATAAAAAGCGATTAGTAGTTTGAAAGTGAATATCTACAACTCTTTAATACATAACTTATATAACGAAATACCTACTCTAACACGACTCATCAATAATCTATACATTATCTATATTTAGAACTATAATAGAAGAAAGCTCCCTTAGATACTATATAAAACATATATTATTATAGCGTATTTGAATTTATATCTATTATTAGACGTAATGTCGATATAGAAATTATAGTGTTATATAATTGTAAGGTATTGTTCAGTAGGAAATACTAAGTTAGCGTACCCTTGACCAAATTTTTTGTTAATTAGTATATTTATGCTATAATATATGTTATATTTAACCATTCGATGCATTCACGGGACAAAGCAGGAATAATTCCCACCACATTATCGCCATATCGAATCTTTCATCTAATCGTGTATTACCTAAGTATTTATTATAGTATCGTTTAAGCAGTTTTATCTACTTCTTGGACATACATAACATATTCTATCTATTTATTTATATTTGTAGTTCGAAAACCTCATCATCTTATATTTCTCCAGTTAACTAATATGCATTCCAAATCGTTTAGTATACATTAGATTTGTTTCCATTCACATGTTTGTTAGTCATATAAACTGATATAGAAAAACTAGTTAGGAATTCCCAGAAATCAAACATGATAATATTATTAATATTCAAATTAAAGCGTATTAAGCGTTCAAAACAATTCCCAAAAATTTAAATCAAGAAACGTTTCACAATTGCATTCCTTTGAACAGCGGTGACAGTTATGTTGCTATAATTCTCGAAGTATGTAAAAATTTGTAAATTATTTTGTTTTTTACTCATAATTGCTAATTTTATATTATAGCGGCTTCATAATCTGAACTTGTCGCGACTACTGCTCTTACCGTGTAAATTAGATGTAGGTATGTAAAGTGTTTGATGATTTTTCTATATACGTCTTACACTGTAGTTCTATCCCAACAACAAATTAAATGGTGATTCGAAGCGTGTTCCAGAAGAAGCGATGACGAATTTTATAAATTCGACCATGAACGAAGGCATACTATAATTTTATTAAATTATTATTAACATATACGTGGATATCTTTGAACTAAATTTCTAAAAAATCAAATTTTCAACTGATCAACGTTAATACTGCTTAAGCGCAAAGAAAATGTAGGCTTTCACGCCCACTGTTCCATAAAGATGTATCTTTCGGGTGTTGTCGTGGTCGTTATAACAAACTTGACGTTTCGCTGATCATACTGTCAACTTCTTCAGAAGTTCTCTAAAGACTAATGTCTTCTGCTCCTTGTTATATACCCACAGATTCATCTAACACGAATCTAGGAGAAGCATCAGATACGGATCAGAGGACGATAATGGAGACGGTTCAGCGAACTGGAACGGATACGCCTCACTGGAGCGGAACAGGGAGACAGAACTTTTGAAGAAGCTGACAGTATGATTAGCGAAACGTCAAGTTTGCTAAAACGACCACGGCAACATCCGAAAGATAGATCTTATTATGTAGATATAATACATGCTATACCATTAACATTAAAAAACATGTTCACTCTGGCTGAACTTAACAAATAAAATATATTGGAACTAATACAATTAATTTTTCCGGCCATAAAAAGTTTTTAAATATTCATAATTTTGCGATTACTAAACTTGTATGTTAAATTTTTTTTAGTACACGATTTCTATAAGTATGGGCAACATATCAATTAACTCCAAAGGTTTGAATCGACGTTGTGATGTCATTTATATCTAAACATAGCCCACGCGTACCACATGTAATGTCGGAGAGTTAGGGAGTTTACGGGCGGCCAGTGTACGCCCGAAGAATAACAATCTTGAATTACAAATTAGTATGCAGTCCTGTCGAACCTATATAAATATGCTACAATCGATGAGCTTACTTAACCTTCCAATGGTGAATATAGTGCGTAAATTTTTTCTTGTAATTTAAATTAAATGCAAAATTGTATGCGTACGCCACTTGTATGTGTAAGAAATTGGCCAAGTTTATTTATATCTCCTTACTTTCTATGTTTTTCTAGCCATTTTTTTTAATATTTAGACGTTAGTACCGACTATAGATAACAACTATTTTCTCACAACTTAATCCCGATTTTCTATTTCGAATTTCTGCATCAGTATTGCTATGATAAATAAGATTAAGTAATACGTAAATCGTAAACTATATAAAGCCTGTAATTGTGATAGGTTGACAGAGATTAACTTTCTTTTAGAAAAGGTTAGGGTAAGTGGTTAACATTCTTGATTTCGTGACTGGAAACAGTAAATACGATTTAATAGAGAATTTTCATTTATCGATTTCGATTCAGAGTAGGTCAAGAGATATTTGCGATTAATCTGATAGAATTTCATATTGCTTACAATTACGTTTTAGAAGAAAACTTCAAAAGTTGCATAATACCAAGCTTGTTTTTAAATATTTTTCATTAAACTTAAGTTTATAAGTATTTAGGCATTAAAAAGTTAGACGTTCAAGTTATTTATTTACGTACTAACACAATAAAGCTCGTTTTCGGTAAATTACATGTTAACTGCTATTAATTTTCCAAACACGTAACGTTAATAAAACAAAAAAGAAGCAATAAATACATTCTAACGCCGCCACTTCAACAGTAAACAGGTTTCGTTATCATCAAGCGCATAGTAACGACTTTGGATATTGGTCTTGCGTTGCCAATGCATTGCTACCATTATTATTCTACTTTTTATTTGTTTATTCAATCAGACGTCCAAAGAAAACTAGACGCTTTTATATGATGGAGGAAACTTAGTTGGAAATGTACGAGGATGGTTCGAAAAGGTATGACACCAAGACATTCAGCATAAAATTACTGACAAACATCAAGTATGATTAACTGGCAGGCTGCTAGCTACCAGATATGCATATTTAATCTCTTGTAGATACAGAAGGTGGACAGCATATAAGTTTTATTGCCTTTGAAAACTCGAGTTGTAAAGTTGATTGCAGTTTAAAGTGTAAATCTTCAATAAAATTCCCTCGATCGTTTGTAATATGCGTTTATTTAACAATTATGAATAAATATGCTTATTAAAGAATACACATCTGACATAAAACGATTTAAAATTACAAAATGCATGGTTTATAACAAATAAAATTTGTTGACATAAATAATATCTTAATCATAACATTCAACACCATTGTTTAAATGCATCGAACCGCAATATGCAATATAAAGTACTGGCCAAAGAGTAATGCCAGCCAGTTTTATGACCCAGGAAGGCATAACAATTTAAAAGCGCGACTTTCAAGGTTTTATAGAACCTGGGCCAACTATACCACTAGTAGTAGTAGGTAGCAGTGTTTCTCTCCCCATGCAACCCTATGCCTATCAAAATCTAGTACTTCTCTAGTACATATAAATCTTAAATTTCGACTTGTTGTATAGCCGCAAGTAAGGTTAATATTTTTAATCCCATCTCCAAGTTGATGAGGTTCAAATAGGAATAAATTGGTCGTTGAGAGTACCAGTACCGATATGTTTTCAATAATTTTCGACAGCATAGGGCTTAGTGATTCGATCAATTTGTACATTACTGCGACGCATATAATTGTAATCAAGATGTATTCAACACACTCTTTCTCTAAAAATTGCTTAATCGTTGTGGAAGCAAAAGATATCTATCTAAGATAAGACTGTAAAACAGAGGAGTACAATAGGCCTATGACCGTAATGTGAGTACCAGCTTGGACCAACCATGTCCAGCGCCTTTATACTTGATCATAAATATATATTGGTTGACCTTAAATTGTCATTATAGGTGGGAAAAGTACAAATAAAGATTAACATGATGTAAAAACTATTTTAAGTATACTTAAAATAATCCTATTCCTATAGTATACAGCCATTATTGTAAACCAAACTGTAATCCACAAGAAAAATTCCATTTGAAATAGTTGCTAAAGCATAGTTTAGAAATTACACAATTTCAGGCCAAATTCTTAATGATTTAACGAAAGGCTAGTTTCACAACTTTAGCATTTGCCGGCGCATTGCAAATAATTTTTATAGAAATAATTTTACAATCACGATTTTATCTATAAAAAGAATACCAGTATTACTTATATATAATTGACATATATGGCTATTCCTCATTAGCGGCAATCATTGGCGTATTTAAAGCAGTCTTGTGTCAATTTGTTGCTGTTAGTTCGAGACAACTTGCATTTGAAAATAATTCGCTCTTAATATGCGCTTATTGCTTCTAAGTAATCTCATGGTCGCGACCCAAAACTACAAATCTGTGAATATAGTAGACAGAGATGGACGAATGTTATATTGTATTTCTTATTATTTGCCTGCTAGTGCACAATATTTCAATTGGTTTTAATATCGCTGGCTATTCTTGTACTAAATAGCAACAAATAAATCTATTAAGGAATCATTTACATAATAACAATGCTCCAAAAAGGTCAACGAATGCGCCAATGTTACCAATTGTTCAAACTTATAAACTGAGGCCTTAGTAAATATTTGTTAGATAACATTTTCTGGGAATTATTAAAATAAAGTGTTTCTTTTACTTTTTAAAGTGACCAATAAATATGTTTTCTAAGACCCCGGAAAATAATTATCTGTTTTATTCATGAATTCGTCATTGGCCACAAATACCTATCCATCAACCAGTTTTTTTTTATTTTGAAGCAGATAGGAAAGTAGTTTCTTTTACAACAAATTCTGCTATTTCCTCCTCAAATTGACATCGAGTTAGTCCAAGAAATGAAGGCAGTAGCATCAATTATTGTACTAAATGAAATACTCCTGGGATAATGCACCCATTTCTCGTTAACGCTAATATAGCACTGCTCAAATTACTCTTAAATACAGAAAAAGTGAGCTTGTTTAGTGATTCCGTCTGGGTTATGAATAGTGCATCCATCTCACTGATTTCTTTCTATGTTTCAGACCCAGATTTACCATTTATGCTTACGGTTGTGCCGATGCTTGAGCACACGATTTTGACAAAAGTTGCATGACAGCATCGAAACAACCTTAAACATAAACTATAAATCTAGGTCAATTTTTTTATGAGAGTGTTGACAAAACATCACACATTTATATTTAAAATGGTGTCTAGTCGCCATTAGGATTTGTTACAGCCTCAAACTGATCTTCTTGACATAAGGAGGAAGACTCTGTATCGGGCAAATTTGTCTGGTTGATGTTGAAACTACGGTTCGCTTATTTTAATTTTTTTGCTTCATTAGACCCTTTACATTTTCAGTTGAATTGGCAACTGGTGACTGAGATGGTAATCTCGCAGTACCAATTGAGCAACCTATTTCTTGATTATTGTTTACCTGGATGATCAATATTATGCAAAAACAATGGATGCCGAAGCCGTACTTGTTTTTGTCAGGAAAAAGTCTTCTCTGAAATTACTCTTATATTTTGCCCTTTTCATAAGGTCTCTTGCAACTTTTCTATAAACTGTGACAAGTTATTGCAATATGGACATCCACATTGAACCAATTTGTAGTAACACTTCACAATTTTGTATTTAGATCATCGAGGTGGTTAAAAGTGTCGGACAATTACACTAAGAATACCAAAATTGTTTAGATTTTCAACAGAAAACAAGAGAATATATTGTTAAGCCGTTAGCCATAATGATTAATAACTCTATTAGCTCTTGCACTTTTCCACACAAACTTAAGATATCAAAAGTCGTGCCGGTATATAAGAAAGGACCTGAAGATGATATCGACCTATATCGTTGTTATCTTCGTTTTCAAAATTTTATGAAAGAATTGTGAATAAACGATTCATTTCACTCCTCACGACACAAAACATCATTGAAACGACACAATACGCTTTTCTACCTGGCAGGAGCACCGAAATGGCTATCTGATTTTTTAAATAACTTGGCTCGTACCTTGGACAATGACGGGAAGGTTGTTGCCATATTTTATTACTTTTCCCGTGCAGGAGGCACACGAGGTCGAGCGCTTGAATATATACAGTCGTACTTAAGTAACCGACAACAGTTTGTGAGTGTTAAAGGTCTGAACAAGGACATAATACAAAATTTTAAATCATACCATTAAAAACTATCTTTCGAGGAATCCCACAAGGATCCATTATGGGGCCAACGTTGTTTCTGATTTACCTATGTGATATGCCCAATGCTCTTGAGTGTTGTCTTTTGTATCAGTACGCTGATGATACCTCTTACCTACATAATCAATCGAGTTTGGCTAGTTTATCCCAGCTCATCAATCATTTTAATAGGTCTATGGATAGCTGGTGTAGAAATCATAACTTGGAGCTGAATATTAATAAAACTGCTGCAATATTTTTCAACAGTAAAGCAAATGAAAGTATATATTTCAATTTAAGTGGTAGATCTGTGCCGAATGTAGATAACATCAAGTTTTTGGGTATGAATCTTGATAATGGCATGCAAGGAGAATTACACATGGACGATTTGGTAAAGAACTTTAATACCGCGTTTTTTGTTATTCGTAATTTGCGCAATAATGTGAAAGTAGAGGTGTTGAGATCTTATAATTTTGGACATGTATGCTCCAGAATGAAGTATTGTACACTTATCTATCTATCTATTCAGTTAGGGTTGGACACTTACAGGCACTTGAGCTGTGTGCTCTTTGCACCATCCCTATTAAAGCCCTCATTTCCAGTTGAGAAGTTTACTGTCCTTTATAAAGTCCAGTAACTTGCCCACTGGAAGCTTGAGTACTCTCGAAGGCTCCAGTAGATCCTTTCCGAAATGTTTTTGCCTGAGTACCTTCATTTCCTAACATGTGCAGATTACATATATACTTGTTTCCTCCTGTAACTCGCATCTCCTGCACCACCGGTTCGCTCACCCGACCCCTGTTGCATAGATGCTTCCTTAAGGGACAGTGTCCAGTTATCAACCCAATAATGGTTAATAACTTGTTTTTTATTGCGTCTAATTAGGCTTTCAGAGAACTTAACGTCCCCGTCGCCTACTAGCGCTTTAGTATGGAGTTGACCCTCGTCCGACCTCCATTTCCTTACTCTTTCTTTATCTAACCAAGACCAAATCGCCCTTCTAGTAGAATCCCTTGTGATTCCACATACGAGTTCTGGTCCTATGAAGTGTTTCCTAGAACCCTCCTTGACTTCCTTGTTGTCTTGTGCCAGTTTATTGAGGTGCTGTTTACAGTCTTTAACCAATTTCGATCTGGCAAGAGTTATTTCGGACGCCTCCACGAAATCAATTCGTGTATTTAGGGCACAGAAAACAAGCTGGATAAAAACTTTATCTATTATAATAACATGGTCACTAGAGAGAGGTCCGTGAAGTTAGCCCCTAAAGTGTCAATTTTTTGTTTCGAAAATGTCTTGTTCGTTAGTGCTTCGTTAGTGCTTCTTAGTGCTTCAACTATTTTCGTTAGTGCTTTTTCCGTTCTCTGCATATTAAGGGTTTTGTAATTTCAAGGTCAGCCCCGACAATCTATCAAAATGGACGAAATTTGATACTATGGTTTAGTGCTTCGTTAGTGCTTCTTAGTGCTTCAAATAGTTTCGATAGTGCTTGCCTAGTTTTTTAGATATTTCAGATTTTAACTTCAAGATCAGCCCCTAAACATTTTCCTATTGACTCAAATTTGGTGTCAGTTTTTAGTGCTTTGTTAGTGCTTCTTAGTGCTTCAAATAGTTTCGATAGTGCTTGCCTAGTTTTTTAGATATTTCAGATTTTAACTTCAAGGTCAGCCCCTAAACATTTTCCTATTGACTCAAATTTGGTGTCAGTTTTTAGTGCTTCGTTAGTGCTTCTTAGTGCTTCAAATAGTTTTGATAGTGCTTGCCTAGTTTTTTAGATATTTTAAATTTTAACTTCCAAAATATTTTCCTTTAAAAAGTTGCATTTACGATTGGTTTTTTTTTCGAGATATTTAACTCATATATAAACTTCATTTTCAAGGTCCGCCGTAAATCGTATGTTATTGACTTAAAATTAGAATCGTTTCTTGGCGCATCGTTAGTGCTTTTTAGTGCTTTACATAGTTTTCTTAGTAATCACTATCAACTGTTTCATTTTAAATAAAACACCGTGAATATTAGTGACTTGTTGGATTCTTCTTAAAATGGAAATATTCTTTGTATAACACTACCTAAGTATAATACCTACCTATATCTTACTATTTTCGAGATATTGGCAGGTGAAAAGATGACATTTTCCAATTTTGGAAAGCTAAACGATTTCTCTCATGAAAACAAGTTTCATAATCCTATCTTAGTTCTTAGACCTATCAAGTTACACTAAAGTCCATTTTGGCAGGAGCTGCCAAGTTTTCACAGGAGCAGTTAAAATAAACTGTAGTATCCTTTAATAGCTCTTAAAAAGTAAGATAAGATCGTGCAAGCCGTTTTGCTCTAATAGCGAATTCTATTGGTAAACTTAGTGTGCACTGAGTGTATTTCCATCTCTCTTTGTAGACTTGAGTAAATAACTGATAGAAATACACTCAGTGTGCCCTAACTTTACCAATAAAATTTGCTATGGGAGAAATGGTTTAAAAGAATGGTTATAAAATGAATAGTTAAATATCTCGAAAAGGAAAGAATCGTGAATGTAACTTTTTAAAGCACTCAGAAGCACTAACGAAACACTAAAAGCTGACACCAAATTTGAGTCAATAGGAAAATGTTTAGGGGCTGACCTTGAAGTTAAAATCTAAAATATCTGGAAAACTAGGCAAGCACTATCGAAACTATTTGAAGCACTAAGAAGCACTAACGAAGCACTAAAAACTGACACCAAATTTGAGTCAATAGGAAAATGTTTAGGGGCTGACCTTGAAGTTAAAATCTAAAATATCTAAAAAACTAGACAAGCACTATCGAAACTATTTGAAGCACTAAGAAGCACTAACGAAGCACTAAACCATAGTATCAAATTTCGTCCATTTTGATAGATTGTCGGGGCTGACCTTGAAATTACAAAACCCTTAATATGCAGAGAACGGAAAAAGCACTAACGAAAATAGTTGAAGCACTAAGAAGCACTAACGAAGCACTAACGAACAAGACATTTTCGAAACAAAAAATTGACACTTTAGGGGCTAACTTCACGGACCTACTAGAGAGGCCAGACAATTTGCATACACCCTGTCATAAAACTTTTGTTTGAAAAAACTCCTGAATATCGAGGCATAAAGGTATATAGTGGGTACAAACTTAAACAAATTCAAAAGCGCTCTGAGAAATTATTTAATTGATAAATGTTTTTATTCATACGAGGAAAATAATTATGCTCCATGGCTTGTATTAAAGCAATCGAATTATTTATGTATATGACGTAGTGAGTAGAAACTGTTCTCTGATTTAATTGATTGTTGTGTTTTATGTGTATTGACAATGCTGACATCATTTTTTATAATCTATAGCAATAAAGGACTATTACTGTTGTTACTATTACTATTAGATTTTTTCTGTATTGGTGTGTTTTTAGTGTGTGTCATTTTCCATTTCTTTGTTATATGAAGAATCCTGAGTTCAACGCTCTACCGATAAAATATACCAAGCTTATTGAACTTTTTTATATCGTTCTTCTTAAAAAAATCAATCCTTTGTGTCCTTTGTCCCAAAATATTTTCTTTTAATTTATATGGCACCATGTGAGGACATGAGCGTAAATCAAACACTACGAATGGGTTTTAGCAGCCTTGCATGATAATCAGGAAAACCGAAGGTGAAATACACAGCATTGTATTGATGCTTCACAATAGCATATGTAGCGGTACTAATAAATATATCGTTATTTAGAAAAAACACACTAATTAAAAATACTTATATATAAATTGTATTCATCCTATACATACATAAACAGTTCTTAATCGTTATAAAATCATAGCAAATCATTCATAACGTTGCAGTTGTTAATCTAGGCGAAACAGAAATTGCCTTAACGCTTAACGAATTGATTTGTATACGGTAAAAGTTGCGGGCAAATAAACAAATACAAATAAAATAGTCTTTCCTCTCACATTTGAGCCAATTTCTATGGATAAACGAGTTGATGTTCTAATTAAGAAATGAATTGTAATACAATTCGCTGTTTTCATTTGCATTAAATATACCTGATTTGTCTATGAGAACTTTTCCCATAAGAAGAAAATATTACGAGCGCTGAACATGGTAATTTGTTTCACAACTTTCGTCACTAGATGTTTGCAGTTAAGTTATAGTATAACTCGTCATCGTTGCCACTATATACATTTTATCTGTACAAACTTTAACTCTGTAGAAAATTGCAACACGCATTGTACACACAACTTACCTTGACCTAATAGATAATTATTATTTTTATGATATACCTCTTTCTACATCCATATGTGTACATACATAGGCGTCAGCGAACTGCCTGTATAAATGCAAACACGTGACTGCAATTTCGAAATAATTACATAAATCATTAGGTTTCCATTAAACAGTTATTTTTTTAATATTATCACTGAATTGAAAAACGAAATTGAAAAAGTAGTAAAAAACAAGCTAAGTTAATATTCTATTTTTCATACTTATTGTGACTGCATTTTAATCAAATGTACCTTTTGCCTATTATTACAATTAGTGCTTCAGGATGAGTCATTGCCCAGGACGATTAGGAACGGGTTCAGAAAATCTGGTTTGCTTCCATTCGACCCGGAAGCCGTGGATTATTCAAAATGTATCCAGAATCGCTTAGAAAGATTGCATCGTCAAGAAAACGTACAGAATTCTAATATTATTACAGAACAACAGTTTAATGTTACTGAAACGGTTTTGTCTAATTTAAAAGAAAAACTCGCAGAAAGGGGAATTGAAAATGCGCAATACATTATTGATCAACTCCAATCATTAAAACAAGAATTACATCCAAAATGCGAAACTGTACTAGCTGATGGTACGCTTAACATGATTGATGACAGTATAGTTCCAGAACATAACCAAAGCTTTTCTGCTGCAGATGTCATTGAATTTGATTTCAATGAATTCCTAAATAATGATTTTATAAATAAAAATAATACTTGTACAAGTCAAGACATAATATTAAGTAACGATTGCAAAAATTAGTGTAGCATAAGCTGACTGAAATTAATGCTAGTGAAAAATATTCAAACAATTCAGACACACTTCAAGAAAGTACTAATATACACAAGAGCCAAGAGTCTGGACCACATAAGATCAAGTCGGAGGAAAGTGCACAACACAATAATAATAATAACATCATAAGAACTAAGGTAGATATCAACAAGATAGATTTTGATCCCAATTGATATGAATAAAGAAGACGAACTTGGCGATTCTGAAAAAATTACCCTAACCCTAACGAAATTAACTATTCAACTGCAGGTTATCCAAAAATAAATAAAAATTTGAAACCATTAAACAAAAAAATTACGATTTTACAGGACATTATAATTTCAAGTGCTAACCAGACTAAACAACAAAGATGAAAATAATAATTCCATTCAAAATCATTTGTTCTTTCCGAATGCTATAATGACAAAATGTAAAAGGAAACTTTAGGATCGACCACCAGCTACAATCTCGTCAGATGCCTTCAGACAGCATCTAAAACAAAAACTGGAGATCAAAGAGAAAGCTGCAATGGAAAAGGAGACAAGAAAGCGAGAAAGGCTGGAACGTGCTGCATAAAAAAAGGAAAAAGCTCCAAAGAAAAGAAGTACAGCAACTAAAGGTGATGACATTTAAGAGAATGCTGGAACCACTTCATCGGCTTTATCTAAAACAAAAGCACGGAAAAGAGAATCGAAACAAGGAAGCTTCAAAGAGAAGTTTTGCGACAGCATTAGAACGTTCACCCCAGCAACGAATAAGCCAGTCTCAGTGAATACGGTGAAAGAAGCATGTGCAAGTTGTGACTGTTATTTAGATAGCGACACTGACGATACTGATATAAAAAATGTAAGATGCGACATTTGTTTTAGGTGGTACCATTTGGAATGTATTTTGCAAGGCTGTAATGACGATGATATTCAACATGAGGCATTTATTTGTTCCTTACTAAAAATTGAATGATAATTTTGTTTTTTTGCCTAAATTTTCAATGAATAATCTTACGAAATGAATTCTAACTATTTACTGTCTACTCCCCACTGATGTGGCTGACAACCAGATCTGTAATGGTTGACATAAGATTCTTAGTGGCCGAGCATTGGAAATTTCAATTTTTTTCTTTAAATTGCATTATTGCATTTTACACGTTTTTCCTAATTGCAAAACCAGTTATGAGTTCAAAAGTTATTATTCGGGTTACAATAGACAGTAAAATGGATCTTTTTAGAAGTATAATTGTTTTATTAACATGGCTCCTAAATTAATATTTGACGAAAGTGGCTGACTACCGGCACATTTTCCCTATTATTATTGCCTTTTGAAACCAGTCTTGACTTCTTTTGCTTATAGATAATAATTTATTTTTTGCCACTGATTGCTACATTTTTTTTCCAACTCTTATACAAATAAACTGAAAGGTTTAGCTTTATCCGTTGGATTATATATCAGTATTAATTTACTATGTACTTACTTCTTATTGCCTTCATAACATAATTTTTGGCGACTTCTTTAATGATGTAAAATGCTGACGATTCATACATTATCTTTGTTCAATTGGGAATAGTACGTTGGGCTCTTCGTTTATGTCGTAATTTCGTAAATTCCGACAAGAGAGTGAAATTTACATAGCTGATTTCTCTGGAGTACTTCGATCAGGTATCTTGGTATGCTTCTTGATTGCCGTTTTAACGATCGGTTGTGCTACTTGTCGTACTACAAGATGAAAATAAAGTTGTAGAGTCAACTCAGTTGCTGTTTTTCCTCTACACGTAGATCGTCGGACCAATTACGGTTGTACAACGAACTATACAATCGATAATTTCGTCTGTAGGGCGCTTTAGACCATCGAACCAACTACGGTTGTAGAACGGATTGTACAACCAATCGTTTCGTCTGTAGGCTGCTTTACACTCCGCCATTATGTAAACGACGCGATTACTAATTTCAATGCTACCAAGTCTCTGGTGTACCTATTTCTGTACCGCAAGAGCTTACTTTCCTTGAGGACTAAACTGTTAATCTACTTCACGTTTTTAGGACCAATTATAACAAGTATGGCGGATATCCACATAAAAAGTCGCGAAACGCTCCAGCACCGCATCCTACTATTCATTGTGGATCCTCCCTCGTTCATGTGGAATCTACAGCTACAAGAGGACTTTAATGTTTCTTCCATCGAGAACTTCGCGACCCAACTTGCAATCAAAACGTGGACTAGAAGCGTGAGATCTGAAAATCATTACTAAACGAACTCGCAGGAGTTGATCTTGATTGCCCCTCAACTAGAGTAAACATATGAAGGGTGCTTGCCATTAACGATAGTCTAATTTTAAATTAGGGAATCAACTATCTCTTCCTTTCGACGACAATCCCAGCTTCACTTCCTATAGGATCACATAATTTAATTTATACTTTCTCGGCCTGAAGAGCTGATTACACGGCGATTAAAGGGCTAAGGGACGTTTTATTCAGGCTCAGAGAAAAGAAGATCGATGAATGAAATTCGTGAATTAACCTTTCATCAATAAAAGTCTTCATTGAAAGTTACAGGATATTTATTTTGGCGTTCTCATAATCGTGTCTCATGAGAGATAATTATCTTTCTCATTTCATTTACATCAGTATTAATTAAAACTATGTATATTAAACTTGACATTGACATTTGGCAAATGTGATGAAAAACAAGTGACGATAAATGATACCCTCAAATAGCGACAATAAAAATATTAGTTGAGAAAATATATTCGAACTTAAGGAAAACATTTATCTAACTCTAGAAGAGATTGTATAGAATGATTCAAGATTTCTTGACGCACAATTCACTACTACCAATTATTTCGGATATCAGCACACATGATCTAATTTATCCTCTCTGAATACCGGCTTCTGTAGTACAATTCCTTATACAATTGATTGTATATACAGTCCAAAACATCTATCGACCATTCTACTATAATTAACAGTAATAAACCTTTCACATACAATGGTCACGTTCACCGCAAGTTTTACATTCTCATAGATACATAGTACATACATGAATTTTACATGTGAGAATAGTTTCACGCAGAAATTGTAATAATTAATCATAAATTACTAATATTAGCTGATCTTACAATAAAAATATGTATATAAGATTGATTAGTTAAAACACATTAATTTGTTTGAATATTGTAGTTTAAAGGCAATTATGGGGATACCTCATTAATAAAATACTGCGATAGAAATCATTTATTGTTCAAACTCCATGAAATTACTATAGTTTGTGTGTGGAATCAATAGAACGTTCAAAGCACGACCATGATTTTGATCTTGGATTCGTTTTTAGCTTTTAGAAGTTAATAATTATCGTGTTCTTTAATTTGTATGATAATTCTTTCTTGAAATTTTCAATAGATGTGATCACTGAATAGTCGTAAAAATGTTTTTATTACTGGTGGTTTTGTATAACCTACGCAAATTAAATTTTAGCACAGGAAATGATATAAAGCAGTATATCTGCGAAGTAAATATTGATGTAAAATTGTTATGCTTGAGAAATCGCATTAAAAATGTACGGTTTTTATGTGATTAATAATTCTTAAAAGTTGCATATGGTAGGTACGTGATATAAAGACTATACGATGAAGCCTTAAAATAAATCTATACTTACATATTTTTCCTTATTTTATAACAGCAAGTGAAAAATGCATGCCTCTATTATTGATTAATACATATTATGCAAACACTATTCAGCTTAAACACAATTCTATTGTTTTTGATACTTAACTGTTATAGCTAGCTGGATATAAAATTTACTATATTGGGAACAATCCTCTCAATAGGTGGCAAGGTAATTACCGTATTCTAAAATACATACAAGATGAGGTTCATTGTGTAATTGTCACTGATGTAAAGGTATATGGTAAAGAACAGTGCCAAGCAATATCCAATGGCTTTAGGAACCGAATTAATGGTAATCGATTAATTTTATAATTTGATAAACCAGATACTTACGCCAATCTGGACTTGTAAAATAAAGCTACAGAAATAACTTTCCCATCAAGATTTAATGAATGTTGCCTACTATAGCAATATGTCCCATGATCAGTGAAATAGAACATTAAATTTACTTGATAATCCTAAAAGATTCCGCGCTCTAAATATCAGCCATATATTTTAATATTTAAGTACAAACGATTAATTATCCTTATGCTAAAAATGATCGAATTTTGAAATTGACAAATTGTTCCGTAGAAGTTAAATAAAACCAAATGTAAGTATTACATTGTTTGAAGTTGAATCAATCCAAAAGTACAATCTCAAAAACTAAACCTCTCAATCCAGCCTTTTGTGAAGCGTTCCCGTTTTTTTTTATCGGTAAATTGAATAAAGAAATACTAACACTGATTGAAAGAAAGTTTTGCTTTTTTGATTTTAATTACCTAATCACCTTAGTTAGGAATGTTCACTATATAGTAAAAACAAATCCTATTTTTCAATCACTTTTTTTTTAATTTTGCATGCAGTTGCCTTTATTTTTCTTTTTTATTTTTGCACCAATAGGACACGTAGAGCCTCACAGGATATTGGCAGGGTCACCAATAGGAATGCAGACCAAATTCCATTCCGGTAAGTACAACGCTTTTATTATCAGTATTACTCGTAATCTCCTCCATTCTCTCTCTCTTAAAATGTCTTAAACGTATGTATACGTATCTGTGCTAGTGTTTTGCTCTCGATCAGCACCTGTTTTGGCTGACCGCTACGATAGACACACCTTTTCCTCTTTAATTTGCATAACAATCAGACACAACCCACTAATCGAGTTTTAAATCGCCTGAGAATACGGAACATGAATTATTACGTAGTGTATTATAATAAAAATATATGTTCGTTATTTTATATAGCTCTTGCACAAAAAATTATGCCTATCTACTTAGAAACGGTCCACAGAATATCCGTTGCAAATTAAAAAATTCCATTAAATATGGAAAAAAGGTATGTAAGATGTGAAGTAATATTTATACATGTAGTCTTAGATCCTAATAAAATAAAAATGGTAGAAAATTGTTATATACACGTAAATTAGCACCATTTTATAGGAGCATAACCGCAGTGTATAATGTCTCACAATAAGAATCCGGATATTTTTTATAAAGCGATGGTTTAGGTAGAATGCTGTCTTTTGGCCTATAAAGCATATAAATTAAAATACAGATATAATGAGTAAAGATCGCTATGGTTAATTGATAAATTTCACTATAACTGTCAGTTGTCAACTAGGTACTAAATATGTCAAAATATTTAAATTACAAGATGTCCCATATCGTGTGAAATTTCATGGGCATTTTTCTTGGTATTGAACAGATATTTGATAACGAGAACTATGTCTTATAGTTAAATTTAAAACATGCTTGGAGAAGCTAAAAATATCTGCGTCTGATACTTCTATAATACTCCTACTTATTAAATGTCATATGAAAGTTACTGTTTTAAATAAGAGCAATTTGAAATTGACAAACAAAAATTCAAAGTGGCGGCTTTTAAGGCCCAAAATTCTACTTCATTCATACTTAAACACGCCGCAAGCATATACAAATTTGGGCTTAAAGTGTCCATATCGACTTTTGCCGGAGAAAAAAAGTGAAAAATTCTATTCTAAAAATTCAGTATAGCTCTTATTTAGCTTAAACCGAGATATACAATTCATGTTAAAGTAGTGCCGATGCTTCAGCACACGATTCTGACAAAAATCTCATAACAAGTATGTCCAAATGACGTCTTCAAACATCGGCACAACGATATAAATGTGGGCTTTAGCTTAAGCCCAGATTTATCATTTACGCTTAAGGTTATGCCAATATTTGAGCACGTGACTTTGACACAATGTCACTACAAATGGGTCAAAATTGCGTGTTTGAGCTATTAATATAACCCTTAATGATCAAAAGTCACCAGCTTAAATATTCATTGATATCCATGCTAGATTAATCTTTTTAATCCCAAATATATTTCCACTTGTAGATCAACAAACCAGTAATTAATTAAAAATCAATTTATTCCAGAACATAAATTAATTATATTATTGTTAAAATACTTGATTTACATATACATATGTACATACCGGGTGTTAGTAAATAAGTGCGACAAACTTCAGGGGGTGATTCTGCATGCAAAAATAATAACAGTTTGCTATATAAACGTCCGTCCGCAAATGCTTAGTTTCAGAGTTATAGGGTGTTAAAGTTTTTCTTAAAAACTGACGATTTATTTATTGCTCTGAAACCGGTCGAGATAGGCAAATGAAATTTGGTGGGTTTTAAGAGATGGTTATTGCGCATTTTTTGACATCCAATCAAGAATTTTATATTCATCATTGGCGTGCTTACGGGTAATGATCTTAATTTTTTAAAGAAAAAAAATGGTACGCCACTGAGATATTTCAAATTAAAAATCATTTTTGAATTTGCCATTCAGTTTGTGATAAAAAACCTCTCTTGCTTGTTTTTCGTATGAGGTGCCGTTTTTATGCAAAAAAATAAAACATCTTAACGTGTATTTTTCATTTCTTTAATACATTATCTAGTAGGCTACTGTTGACATTCAATATCAATACATTGTTAAATACAAATATTTTAACAAAGTGTCAAAATAGCAACTCATCATTATTAAGCTTTTAGTTAGCTATAAAATTATTGTTAATAAGTAATTAATTTTTCTTTTATTAAAAATAAATAACTCTGAAAGCATTTGCGGACGGACGTTTATATAGCAAACTGTCATTATTTTTGCATGCAGAATCACCCCCTGAAGTTTGTCGCACTTATTTACTAACACCCTGTATATCAATTCTAGATTAATTTATCAAAACTAGCAACTTTCATATGACAGTTTTCTTCGTAATGGTTATTCTTAGGGAAATATTTTACTTGTAACCAAATCCCACTTTTTAGTTTTTTAACGCAACTTCCGACCCGTTTTCACATTTCGAACATTTCCGCGCACATAAAGTTGTAACCTTTTAACTAAATCTCCAACTTTACTACAAAGGAAGATGCCCATGCAATGGCGTTTGATCTGGCACAAGGAAAATCTGTAACTATTGAGAATAGCAATAATGGTTATGTAAAAAAATAAATATATAAACGAAATTTGTATGTAAGTTGTGCAGGCCAAATATATCTATGTATTTGTTTTAAGGTAGTAAAGTAAAGTAAAGTAAAGTAAAGTAAAGTTTATTCCCAAAAGATCTACAAACACATATAGGGGAAGTCACAGACAAACTCAAGACAATTCTTAAGTGCAGAAGTAATCATAATAATATTAACAATAAAAATAATAATGAAAGTACGAATAACAATGAAATGGTATTGGTAATAGCAATAGTAAAAGTATAATAATAGTTATAGTAACAGCAATGGTTATAATAACAATACTTAGTGATGATAATAACAACAACAATAGCAAAAGTAGAACAATAATTATAATGTATAGTACCCTATATTTTGTTAGATATTCAATTTCACGATCAAAAATGTCTAAAGGCGTGTAGACCCATTTCTTAAATAATGATTTTATCGCAAAATTTTGTTGAAATCACTGCTACATTAATCAAACTATTTCTCATATATATAACTCTCTCTCTAAGGTCAGAGTGTAATATTAAATTACGTTGTAAATGTATTCATTGTACACTGTTTGGAAAACTCAAAAATCTAATTTATTCAAAAACAGCCTGTGTTCCAAATTTAATACGAACCATCAATCTTGTTGCAAGTGCAAAAATTAAACATGAAGTGCACTATTTCACCCACAAAACACCAAATACTCAACAAAACACTGACACATTTCAACAGCGTTATTATCAATGTGTTATTTCAAACTGCATGGCAGTAGGGACTGTACTAGCATTGTGTGCATATAATTATTGCAAATTTATTGGTGTCGATAGTATTCTTCAATGCCATAATTGTTCTTATATTTTCAAACACATTGCTAACTTGATACTTGATACGATGTACATATATTTTCTTTAAAAAACTAGCCGTTTTGCGCAATGGTATAGAAAAAAAGTCTATAAGTACACTGTTTCCCAAATTTATAATTACGATTTTGACGTACAAATCCCTCAAAAAGAGTAGCTGGCCCATCCTACTGTAGCCAAAAATTCCTTCTACCTCATTTAAAAGAAGATTTAATTTTTCTGGAAAATTTTTTGGTGAACTTGCCCAGTCAACTTCACTCAAAAAAAGCTAGCTAGCTAACCAGTAATGGTGAAAGTCTATTGGTCTCAACTTTATAATTGCCACGTTTTTAAATGCAGCTTAATCTCTAAATAATACAGAATCTGAAAAGTTTCTTACCATTTCCATTTCACCAGTGATTTCTCGAGTGCTTAATGGGGATTTTCCTCTAGCCCGTCACAAAAAAACTTTCCAGAAGCATTGTGAAACTTGCTGTACTGAGATGTCTTGTGCCTAGATATCATTGCATATTCTGAATGTAAGCAAGTATGACATTTTTTTACATTCTCTTACTATAAATACTATATTAATTAATTTGAAGGAAACATTCTTCTTCTTTATGTTTTCTGATGTGGAAACTTCGAATTGTCAAATATTCAATACGATTTTTCCATGCTTCACGATAAATTTTATTCGAACACGATTGTTATTGAGAAAAGTTCCATACAACCACAAATTTGATTCTCTGTTTAATTTGGAAGAGAATGAACTAAACATTTACAGGTGTTTCTTGACATTTCTAAAGTAAACTATCTTAAAATTTTTGAAACACTCTATGATAAGTACATTTACAGTCAAAATTGTACTGACACTTTTAAAACCTAGAGATGGAAAAATTTTAAAAATTTTCAAAAAGTGTTATAGGCAAACTTTACAATAACTTCTTTATTTTTATAATTAACTACAGTGCTTTGTATATTTTCAATTAAGCTTTGACTACGAACCCAAGATCTCCAAAATATAGGGTCTTCTATTACACAAAAATAAAGCAATACAATTTAGTTTGCACCACTTATATTCCTGTATAGAGATATTTAAACAAAATGTAATTTAGTCCATACACATAAGATTGTGATTAGAAAAAACTTCCGAAATATTTCGAATCGCATTAGCTGGGGCAGCCCTGTATAAGACTAATTCTCCATCGTTAACGTGTAGTTAATATTCATGTTCAAGTTAGAGACGTGACCCGGCATTAATAATGTGAGTCCAATATAAAACGTCAAATTGTCAGTTAGCCATTAAATGTAGATTAAGGTAAATATGATCTAATTTTTTTACTAATTATAAAACGTTCTCGTTAAAATTCGTAAAAATAGTCGTCACGACTTGAAATCGTTAAACATAAACAAACTTTTATTAAATGAAATGCGTAGATTGAAAAATTATTCAAATTAATCACACCCACAACAAGTGATACGTAGCAAACGTGTCAAAAACAGTTTCATGTCATCTTCTAAAATATTAAGCGAACTGTTGCCATAAGATAATTATTTAATGCCAAGATGACCAAGACGATCACAATTTTATAAGTATGTATTTCCAACATAGTTTATATAAATAAACACTTACCAAGTATGGTAGTTTTTAAATATTAAGAATGTAGATTTACAATCTTTCAACAGTAATAAAACATCTATTTTATATTAAAATTTATCAACCCTCTAAAAACGTCAAAATTTAAAGTATCGTCCATCTCATCGTAACCGCAAAGTTGCTAATTCAACATTTTACAGGGTCATTTATTTTAGAAAACTGTATGAGTGACAATTTAAAATATTTATAACAAGTAGCGTAAGTGTTGAATGGCACCTTGGTTTCGAAAATTCGGGACCTATCAGTTGACAACACCTATTTCCTAGTTTTGGGCCCGAAATTTTCCTTTTTTGCTCTTTTGGCTTGCTATAATTGTTCAACCTGGTATCTTGGCAATTTTATATCAGAGTCACGTTGTATATTACTAAAAATTATTTATGAATACCAATTAGAAAATTTGCATCTCTACATAATATGGAGTTACATCTCTGGTGGCTTGTACTGTGGCAGATAAGTATGTAGACACAAACCTGCATATATTGTAGTTCAAGTTACAACAAGACAAAATGTACCACTGGATCATTTTCATTGTCTACCACTGTACATAGGTAGGTAGGTAGGTAATCCTATGTTTGGACATGTTATGAAATGAGCTTATAAATATGGCAATGAAACGAGAATCTCAAAAAAGGTTCGTCAGCGAATTACTTGAATCAAAAGAAAACAATGGTTTAAAATAATTATTAAAATACCGTAGCTGTGTTATGACAAAAATGGCAAGAGCTCATTTATATGAAAGTCAAGAGATACATATATAACTTGAAAGAAACCGATTCTACTCTATTTTCACTTCATGTTCTTGACAGCTGGACAGCTTACAAGATGAAATTTAATTATTGTTCACTTATAGTGTTTATGTAGGACAATTTCTTGTTCACGTTTACCTTCTTAACTTCAGCAATGGTAATAATGAAAGGTTATTATTGCAATTTCCCTCGTTTTAAACGATCTAATTGTATTCAATCGCGCAAGACTTTTACTAATAACAGGCGCTTCAATACATTACAAATTGATAATTAGAATAGAACTTAGTACATATATAACAATTCTACCGCTAACAAAAACGGATGATGTCAATTACCGCGTTTTCTAAACAGGATTATCGTTATTGCGAAGTTCCGTTATGACAACAGTCGTCTGTCTGCGCGAAACGTAAAATATTACTTAATCGTTCTAGTTTGGAGTAAACCGGCTGTTCGAATAAAATTTTTTGTTTCACTCTTTCATTGTATAATTGTTGACCTTTAGTAATCGTATATGTTTTCTTTGTTTATTCAGGAGCAAAAGCAGAAGCGTCGATCACGGGATAGCACATCCCTTCGATTTGGATGCCCTACGAGCTAAGGTTGATGGACAACTTGAAAAGAATTTGGACAGAGGTGAGTATATAGAGAATTGTATGTTAGGTTTAAATTATTACTAAGTAATAATCATGATTTGTTTAGTACCAGTTCTATTTCAAATTAACCTATTTTGCTTAGTCTTCGCACAAGCTATCTAAGAGAAACTAACGTAAGATGAACTATCTGTTCTATAAAACTAAATTACAAATATGACACATTGCTTCTGTGACTAGGTCGTGGTAAACCAGCAATTCAGGGAAATAATAAATCAGTTGCCTAAAGAGTCTATTCACAAGAGTTTAAGGCAAGTATAACTTTTATAGGGGACTTATCGGTTGATTATTAAGAAATGCATTCGTACATTTCCATGCAAGTTTTGATGTGTTCAGAAGCTATTATCCATAATTTATTAAACGCCAGTTAATTACATTCATTCGTTGTTATATTTTATAACTGATGATCATACTCTCAACAAATCCTTCTTCTCAAATAAAGTGAACTTTTAGATCTGGAGACACTAACAGATCAGTGAAATCTCGTTCCTTGAAAGTAACAGACGATAAAATGTTTATTACAAGCTGTAGCTATTTGTTAGAGCAACATTTATCAAGGTTTTTTTCAAGAGGTTTGACGCATTAATGCGTCACCCTGTATATTCAAAACAAGTTAAAATTTCTGTTCAGTTGCGGATTGTTTGTTATACGATTTGAAATATAGCGGCGCACTTCATGGCGTCTTCCAAAGTATCGTTTAGTATTCTATACTAATACTTGTTCTTTTCTCAAAACTATCACTCAATAGATGGTATACTTATTTTGAAAACAATGTACCTTATTTTAAATACTATTTTAATTGTTACTTAATTCTCGAAGGAATCCAACTTTTAGTCCATGACACATATTCTGACTTCGCAGCATATCTGTAATTTTGTTTTCATGGAAATTGCTATACTAAGGGTGGGTTTATCAATGGGGGGATAAATAAATTAACTTGCAGATAAAATTTTATTCGTAAGATAATTACAATGAAACGTTTATTGAGTGTTAAATAGAAATTATCTGTAAGATAAAGGAATGTACCTCAGAGTTAATTCATCTACAACTTTATTTTAAAGATACAGATATAGATCTATGAATCCTTACGGACGACGACAAGTTTGAGTTTACTTTAACCTGAAACTTCATCTGTATCGTTTGTTGTTGACTTTTAACTTGCATTATTATAAAAATAGAGGCTACAAAAAACCAAATTTGCCTGTAGCAATACCTTAATGTAATCAAGAGCTGATCTATAGGTCGTATACTGTGATTCCTCAAGGCAAGTCTAATTTTTTTATTACTTCAATTTTCATTTTTACCTGTCAGTAGGAAATTCTAACTTTCGCAAGTAATAGAAGAGTAGTTGCTTTTGTTAAACGAACACGGATCACAAATTCGCGGTCATCCCACTTTTCAAAATTGTCTACTCGTGGTCGTACCGTATACGACTTACGTTCATACTGTAACACTTCTGCTATATCTGCTATATATAAGCCATTGCAATTTAGGATATAAAATGTCAGTAACTTAAAATTGATCTCCTTATCCACTACGTTACTACGTATACATATCTATAATAAAAGTCATCAAGGATTTTTGATAGCCAATCAGAATGCGTTATTTATTTAGCAGTATGACCAATTATCGACAAACTTACAGTTTATCAACTTGCAATTAACTGCATTGCGATAAACAGTTGCTAAATTTTATCTGCCAGTTAGCAATATCTATCAGTTACTTAACTAACACTTTTATCCTCACATTGATAAACCCATCCTAAGTTAAGTAACCTTCCTCTTTTGTATTACCTGTAACCTCTGTTCTGTATATTGGCCAAAACTATGGTTTTTATTGTTTAATTTTACCATATCTAAATGGTTTGCAACAAGATTTATCTGTGGACAGAAATAATTGTTTTACTCATGAATACTCACACGATTAAATAGAACATCCCTATTTAATTCAGGATACACAGTAAGTTTCTCTTTTGACGAAGATTTTCACTGATAACCCGTTCACGGTACTTACACAAACAGTTACAATACAATTTTCCGTAAAATATTTACTGGAAATTTTCTGGTTTGCTTAAAAATATGTGATTTCGTCTAAACCATTGATTTCATCTGTTTTGACATTTATTGCAGTTACTATCAAATCTATATTTTCACATTATTGTCATATTTATATTATATATTTCAGATATTCAGGGTGTTTCATAATATATGTGCAGTACTTCAGGATGTAATAGCTTGTCCAACAATTTGAAGAGAAGTTTCTATCAACTTACCTTCTAAAATGCACCACTTTTGAGATACAGGGTGTTGAAATTTAATAAAATCGTTTTTTGGTAATATCTCCGGAACGGTTTATCGTAAAGAAAACAGCTTTTGTAACTATTTTCTACTTATAATAAGCTAAGTTGTGTGCAAGAAAAAAAAATTTAAGTCATAATTCGTGAAGATTTTGGAGTAGTGGTTGTTTTTCTCCCCAACTTCTACGCCACTGCAAAAAGTACGGTTTTGAGACGCCCATTTGAACCGCCAATGTTTTCTACACAAAAAAGGTACTGTTGGTCATGAGCTCTAAAGTTGACCGTTTTCGAGATAAATCAACTTTTATGTTGAAAAACATGGTAAATTTTTAGTAAAATAAAACTTTTATTTCAAAAAATTTACCATGTTTTTCAACATAAAAGTTGATTTTTCTCGAAAACGGTCAACTTTAGAGCTCATGACTAACTACCTTTTTTGTGTAGAAAACGTACTTTTTCCAGTGGCGTAGAAGTTGGGGAGAAAAACAACCACTACCCCTTCAAAATCTTCACCAATTATGACTTAAAAAAAAATTTCTCGCACACAACTTAGCTTATTATAAGTAGAAAATGGTTACAAAAGCTGTTTTCTTTATAATAAACGGTTCCGGAGATATTTCCAAAAAACAACTTTTTTTATTAAATTTCAACACCCTGTATCTCGAAAATGGTGCGTTTTAGACGGTAAGTTGATAGAAACTTTTTTTCACATTTTTGGACAAGGTATCCTGAAGTCCTGCGCATATATTATGAAACACCTTATATACAGGCTGTCCCGGATTTTATTTTACAGGCTGTAGTAACTTCACACCCGGTATATTTACTATTAAATATTTCAAATAAAGGTTGCTTTACCTCTTAAAGTCTGCGCAATGACAGCGTGACTTTTACATTTGCTTATCATCTTGAAGGTCGTTTGAAGGTCAACTTTTGTTTTTTTAATGGACACCTATATTTTTGAATGCAGCGTTATATTAACCAGAAAGATACAAATATGTAGCTTTTATCTGAAGAATTTTCCTTTTACGTTTACCATTATTGAGAAAATAATTGTATGATTTATTCTCAAATAGTAAAATACTTTTCGTTCAAAAATCGTTTTTCAATAGTTCTCAGACCAGTTTCTCCGTATTTATTTATAAAAACTGCAAATGTAATTAGAAAACTATTCAGACAAAAGCTATTTGTATATCTTTCTGGTTAATATAACACTGCATTCAAAAATATAGGTTTCCGTTGAAAAAACAAAAGTTGATCTTCAAACGACCTTCAAGACGATAAGCAAATGTAAAACTGACTGTCATTTCGTAGACTATAAGAGGTAAAGCAACTTTTATTTGAAATATTTAATCGTAAATATACCGGGTGTGGAGTTACAGCCTGTAAAATAAAATCCGGGACACCCTATATATGTAGGTACATATTTAGTTAATTTTCTAACGATAAATTTACCCGATAGTATACATATAACTAAAATCGGGATTCAGATTGTGAACCTTTTTCTGAAAGGAGCTATATATTAAAAAAAGTATGGAGTTATGTACAGAAAAATGTATCGTGTCATACTACCCTTAATACCTTATTATTTCCTATTATCTTTCTACTTTTAATTAAATCTTGTGAAGTGGAAATTGCACTTTTTTCAAAACCAAAACTTTAACTGCATGCATGCTTCATTCAAACTAGTCGATAATCAAATAGTGGTTTAATTTGAAAAAAATGAAGATTTTCGCATTTCAATTGTTTCAAAAAGACGTTGATTTCTAGAGCGCTCAGTGTAAAGTATGTAAATCTAGATCTGCTTATTGTCATCATAGAACATTCTTCTAGCGTTGCGTAAAGTTTCACGATATTACATCTTTCCGTTTTCGAAATAATGGAATTTTTCTGAATATAGGGAAATGTCAACATTTAAACAAATGTAAATATCTTGCAAACCAATGGAAATAAGTGAATATTATCTTGTATAAAGTTGCCTTAAAATTCCTGGAATAATTCAAAAATGTGATAGGTGTTCCATTTAAAAATTTAAAGTTACTGGTGGTTACGGACAAATGAAACGAATGAAAAGTCTGTATAAATACGTAATAAGAAATAATTTTGCGTTATATGTTTCATAAAGCTAAACAACTTTTGTAGTTAAATATTTGCTTTATTTTGTACAGCAAGCAAAAATACTGCACTATTGTTACACTCTATACAAGAGTTTACTGTATTTTTTTTGTTATAATAAATTTCTCATTCTTGCATACTAGTGCCACCTATAGTTTAATAGTAGAACTACTATAGTGTTGACAAAAATATGTAAACAGTTACCTGCATATCTTTATCTCAACCTAAATTCCATCATTTACTTTATAACTTTAATTACAATGCTGCTGTAGATACACATTATAATTAGCGATAAGATTAAATACCTACTCTCGCAAAATAAAAAATTAAATTAAATTAAATAACATACGAGATGATACCTACACGTTTGTTCATGAGCTTACGATTACAAATTCAAAATTTCCGTAATTTGATTTTCAACAACTTAGAAACGGAATAATAAAATATTTGAAATTGTTTATCGGTTTGATAAAACTGTTAAAAGCTATTTGATTCAGTTCATCAAACTGAGTAACATTAAACGAACGTCAAGGCCGACGTCACAGCTGTGTGCGTTTGTTTCGTTTGTTGTTCACCGCAGTTAGCCGGTAGTTTGCGTTGACTTCAACGACTTTGCACATTTCAATTAAAATCCTATAAAGTTTCTCGTGTGCGAAAGTTGTTTAAGTGTTTGTATTTCGTTACAGCGTTGTATAAAATGACTTTATCATGAGTATATATGTAGATTACCACGTTTCTGATCGTTGAACATGAATTTTATCGATGATTATTACGATTCAAATTGCATTTCAATAGATAAGAATGTAGCGGAAGACTTTGTTGTTGTGTACTTGCCGAGAAATATAGGTTAGGTTCTCAATATTTTTATATTTTAAGTTAATATCAGTAATGTTTTTGCAGACATCGATGGATCTACTACTAGTTTAACCGAAAAACGGAAACTTGGACCACCAGAAAATACTACGACGTACACAGTAAGTTTTTTTTTCACAAATTATAAGCGATAATTACTACATAATAAAATACAAGTCTTGATATGACGTAGTAAGTTGGATTTTTTATTTGCAATTATTGTTCAAGGATAAACGTAAAATTTTCTTCTAAATATCAATTCCAAGAATACATTGCTATAAATGTTATGCCGTTCTGGATTATTTTATAAAAATATAAGACCTTGTGCAATCAAGTTAGATAAAACTGTATTTGCAGAATCTTAAACTGTGTTGACATAGTTATTTTTAAAATAAACAAATGCAATGGAATGTAAACAGTAGTGACTAGTAAGTTTTTAGCTAGAAACTAAACTTTAATTTTCAAAACTTGGAAATAACATAAATGATTGGTTTGATTTAAGTAATTAGGTAGTTAAATTTATCAGAATATAGTTTTGATAATGTTTATTAAGTACCGGATATATAAAAATAAACTCGGTAAAATTAGGCCGCTACTCTACGATTTATAACATTTCTCCGATTTATGCAAATTGAATAATCTGTTTTGTTATTATTGCCAACTTTATCCGTCGAATTAAAAATAAAATCTTTCAGATTAATCGCGCTAGGTCTTATTACTGTTTTATTCGTAATATGGAACGTCCTTTGTTCGATCAAGAATGTCACTAAATTAGAATAAATTGCCTGTAACCGAGAGAAGTCAAGTACAGCTAGTTATGTCGGCGATAGAGTATAAATAAATAAATTAGGCTGTACAATCTGCATTTGAAATTGACATTCAGTAATTTTAAGAGAGCCCCAGATCATGCTCGTCATAGTTACTCTGCATAGATTACAGACAATAGATAAGAAACTGTTTTGCGCAAATACCGATGGCGTTGTAGCAGTCATAAGCGGCATTTTCTTTAATATTACATACAGTGAAATACGTTTAACACTAAAATGCTTAAGAAGAAATATCGGTTAACATGAAATAATAAAGCGGTCCCGAAAAAGTACTATGTATTTATATACCGGGTGTTTCTGGGAGGTGGCTCGCCCCTAGAATTTCTAAAATATTTGAGATAGAGAAACGAAATTTGGGAATTACGTGCGGGGCTTTAATTTAAATTTCTTGACATAGTCGATACATTCTTATCACTTCCGCTTTTACCGGAAATGACTTTGATTTTCGATTTTTAAATGGGACTACCTGAATGTTTTTCGATATTTTGCCTCGGAATAACATTTTGAGTACAACTGCAGCAAAAGTTATTTTTTGATATAAATTTATTTATTTTTTTTTTTTTCTCATCGAGAGTGCTTTGAAGTTCTTAATATGCTCAGGTGTTACTGTATAAACATGATACGAACAATTTTTTTCATTTTTACTGTATGCCCAGCTTTTTAAGCGCATTTGTAGGTCCAAAATTTAGTTTTTATGTTTTAATATAATTTTTCCAAATGGGAACCCGGTGCCTCACCAAATCATCACGAAAAAGCGTTGAAGTACCTTCATTGTGAAAACGCAAAAAAAAATTTATATCAAAAAAAATATATTTTGCTGCAGTTGTACTCAAAATGTTATCCCGAATCAAAATATCGTAAAATATTCAGGTAGTCCCATTTAAAAATCGAAAATCAAAGTCATTTCCGGTAAAAGCGGAAGTGATAAGAATGTATCGACTATGTCAAGAAATGTAAATTAAAGTTGTACATATTTCCCAAATGTCGTTTCTCTATCTCAAATATTTTAGAAATCATAGGGTCGAGCTACCTCCCAGAAACACCCGGTATGTATTTACTTTTTGTAATATTCTTTAACACGAAAAAATTTTTCAATCCCGGCAGTTTCGTGTTAAACGTATTTCACTGTATATGCATATCGAAGTTGTTTTACTCTACTTAGTACAAATTGTGACGGATTATGCGAATTGACACTGGAAAAACTATTATTATTAGCCAATAGCAATCCACTATTGAATAAAAACAAGGATAAAACTGCTATTGAACAACTGCAATGCTCTGATATAAAGATGTGTAGTTCGTGAACGAACTATTAAAAAGAACTATTCTTTGAGCTGAACTAAAAGAACTAGTTCGCAGATTCTAATGAACTATGTAGTTCGCTCGAACTATTAAGGCTTGATGCCGATTAGGTATGAATTACATACACGTATATTTCGAGAACGAGTGATGGGCGACGTTAGCCGACTAATAAATATTACGTCGAACGAGAGAACTATTGAAGCAGGATTATGGTTGTATGTAAACATCTGTTTACCGCATTTAGCGTTACAGCGGCCTATGAGAATGTTTAAGGACACATGCGGATGCGGGCGCTGCGAATCAATTCTGTTTCTGGTGAACGAGACAACCGAGTGAATGCGTGAATGGGAAGGAATGATTTTGCTTAATAGTTCGTTCACGAGCTAGTTCACTGAATTAGCTCGCAGAAGTGAAATAGTTCGCGAGACCTAGTTCACTAAAAAGAACTACTAAGCACATCACTACTCTGATATTAAACGAGCAATTTAGATGACACGATCTTTTACCACCCTTCGGAGACAATCTAATGTGCCGTTGGCTCTAGTATTTGTCGTACTATAATGGATTTGGATGATGAGCCTGCAGCCAATGTGTAGCAATCAAGTCACAGAGAGACTGTGGCTTGTGCTTGATATCGTCGTCGATGATTCCTTCAGTCTTTTAGTTGGAGATGCGTCTAAAGTTTCATCAGCATATAGGCGAAACGGTCATAGTGTTTGAGGTTGCCAACTCTATAACTTATCTACTTCTATGAAGCCTTGTCCTTGTCTAGAGCTGCTAAGTTGCGTACCTACCTTGAAACTCTCAAGATCAGTATCCTTCGTGTAATCACCACTTCTTGGTGTATAACTCTCCAACAAAATGTTGAAAAGGGTGGAAGAATCGAATAATGGTAAGTCGAAGGCCGATTCTGAACTCGATATTGGTCTATATTTCATGTGAATTAAGCAAAATATCCAATTCATGCGACATAAACCGGTAGAAAGGTGAGAATTAGGCTCCTGAGTCATTTTCTTTGTCGTCGCCAGCCTAAAGGAATGTTCCAAGAAATATAAGGACGTAACGTAGGTTTGGCCTTAGTGAAAAAAAGACATCTTGAAGGGAGAATAGAAAAATATATAGGCCATTATTATTTTCTAAATGTGTAAATGTTATTGTTGGAGCAAATTCAAATAGTGTGCTTACGTTGTCTAAACTAATACTCGTAATCTTGACAGATACTATGTATCTTTTGTTGCTGCCCTAATTATCTGTGATAAATGTAAAACTAATGGAATAAATCGATTCTGTCTACGCTCATAATAAACGTAAAGTTGAAGCAAAAGCTAAATTGCGTTTTTATTATTACTGTTAGCAAGCGATTAAAAACTAAAATATGATTACCATCAAAGTATCAACGATTTTTTGTTCGCTTAATGATAGATGATAATAAAGTGTTTTTTTTTACCTGCCAATAATCGGACATTCATACGCTCTACACGATATTCATATCAACTTGAACTGGTACATATAAATGCTTGTAGTTCATTTATTTCTTAATTTTTGGGTGTCTATGTATTAATAGATTTTGTTTAAAATTAAATTGTCATTTAAAATGTGCAAAAATATACAGGGTATTCCATTTAAAAAAAATGTAATTTTTTTTAATATCACGAAAACAAAAAGTTCAATTATTTTTTAAATTTTACCATCGTAAGCGGAAGAAAAAACGCTACTACTTTGGTCATTTAACCAACATCGTATCTTTAGTAGTAACAAAATTAGCAATAGTGCCGACTTCAATTTGAACACGCTGGCATATTTTGGCTCTTCAGAAATGGTTTTGCTGTAATTTTATCCATTTCTAACCAATAATTTGTTGAATATGAACCGATTGTTGAATAAAGATAAATACAACCTAATTGTATTAATTTGAGAAATGTAAATGCATGTTCAGCAAAACACCTTTATTTCGAATTGTTATTGTATTGGCCGTCGAATAACAAGAGATACGTTGTCCAAATATAGTTATTATTTAGTATATTTATATGTACGACATTCAGATTTAAATTGACAAAATAGGATCTTATTAATTGATTATCAATTTAACTCTCACTAACGCGGAAACGAAACCGTCCTTGCTTCAGTCTTGTGAGGGTAGAATGCGGTTTGTTATGGACCCTACTATTGTGACGATTAAAGATATTATCGCACATAAGTATATAGATGATAAATAATATGCTTTGCAAAAACTGGTTACACTATGGTGATTTAGATTGTCTCTTACTAGTGGAAAAATGATATTTTCTTGCTCTCCTTTGTTGGCTATATTGTAAGTTTTGCTTTTAATAGAAGACTCACAAGTATATTTCAGTTTGTTAAAAGTCCTTGCAGTTGGTTGTGGTTTTTCTGGATATCGAAAATGTAATGATTACCATTAAATTACGCAAAACTATTTTATCACTGATTTTGCCAAAAAATGAAAAATGCCATATAGATCAAAACGGTAAGAGATAGCGGAATTCGATTTGCACCATTATTATTTTTAGGAAAAAAACAGCTGTCAAACCGTATCTCAGTTTTTTTATGCCTAATAGATTCTCTGCAACCCTCGAAAACATACGACAATGGGTCACCCTGCCCTTATAAACTAAAAGCATTCACTTTAACGCTCATTTGTACTCAGTGGTGCTTTCAAATTTGCTGTCTGAGACAGATGTCAGTAATTTATCCTTTCTTGATGGATTGGTAAATGCAACGAAATATTGAAAGGCCTTATAAAATCACATCAACATCTTTAAAAGATAGAACTAATAATTGTCATTTTGCTGAAAATACAAAAATATTGATTAAAATAATTTTAGGTTACTTAACTGACTATTGCTTATTCCCGATTTAACCCTTTTGACACTACACGGAGGAAAGTAAACCAGCATTTAAAAGTAATACTATACATAATAGTATACCGTCCGTAAACCAGGTAAGCCAACGTTGGAGGTGTAAACAATATGCAGCCAATATTCTAGATAAGACTAGAAGGAAGTTTCGTAGCATCATGCGTGTTCATGCTACACTATATGTTGAACACACAGATTAAATAAGTAGCGTTGGCGAGGCCGCAACTTGTGCAGCAATATAGTTGACTTATCATGTTTACAGACGATATACAAATTTAGTAATAATTAATAATACTACACAAGTGCAATTGCGAATTGATATGGTTTCAGATGCAGCTGTTTAGTTTAAATGGATATAAATAGAATCAGACAAAACTGATACGTTGCCATGTGTGGTTATTTGTCATTGATATCATATTTTTTTAATGATATGTATTATTTATTGACCGTTACAATGGGATATAAATATATTGTATAGACATATACAGATGTCGGTGTCCCACTGTCGTATCGTCCAGTCCCCGTTCTCTGTCCTCGCCACGGACTAAGAGATATTTACCCTGGTCCCTGGTCGTTGTTCTCCTTTCGTATAATGATCCTTTTTACTTCTTTCACTGATTACACTTGTGCTTGTATCATTGTATTTATTTTGTTTCTATATTATAGGTAGTTTAAGCTTTTTATTAGCTTTAGTAATTTGTGGTAGAGTAGACTTTTTTAAAGAACAAGAATATTCTCCATTTGTGGTAGTGTTCTTAATTACTTTCATTAGTATTGGTGCTAGTTTGTTCCAGTTGTACTAAATAATTTTTCCTCTTATTTTATCAATACTTGATCCTTTGTATCTTTCAATTCTATGATCGTTCTGTATATTTATTCTTTCGTTATTATGCCTATCATAGCTTTCTTTGTTGATTGCGGTTTTTATGGTTTTACCTTATGTTTATCAGCTAGGTTCTTACCTCTATATGCGAAGCATTCGTTTATTATCTTTATTTCTTTTGATTGGTTATGGTTGTTTTATCTCTTTCTCAATTTTATGTATTTGTGTGTCTGCATTTCTGTTAATGTTTAAAAGCTTCATTTACATAGAGGGTAGTGGTAATTGTAGTGTAAGAGTAGTGGAGTGCCGAAGTTAATTCTCATGTTTTTAAACGAGACCATTTACATAAACAGTGCTACAGTAACGGTTAACTGTAGTGGAAAAGTAGTGCCAAAGTTCGCAAACTCCAAACTTTCGCAAATTTTGATGCAAGATTTCTTACAAAAGTTATTGCTAAAAGAAAATGACTGCCGAAGTAATGACATATTTAAACTTTTAAAAGTAAGAGAAACAAGTACAAAACAAAACTTTAAATTCAGTTTAATTAATTTCGATGCAAATTGTTTTTTTAACTTCTCCCAAAATTGAAAAAAAAATAAATTAGTTTATTTTTTAGTAAATTTTGCCAAATTAGTTTAATTAATTTCCTTTTATAACATATTTTTGTTTTTTTTAATCTTCTCCCAAAATTAAAAAAAAAATACTAATTAGTTTATTTCATTTACTTAAATTTTGATATATTGTTGTTAATATTTCGAATTTCCGGGATTAAACTTTCTCCAGAGAATTGAAGTCGTTTATATTCGAAAAGTAGCTGTATTTGTATTTATTATTGTTCTTGCCGCAATTATCTTTATTTTTGATATTTGTTATATGATCTAGTATGCTACGGTTATTCCTGGTATTTTAGTAATATCTTCTACTTATGTTTCTTACATATGTGTGTTTTCGTATTTGTTTGTTATACTCTTCCTTTCTGCTTTGTTCAGAAGGAAATAAATACTTGTAAACAGCGCCAGCGTTCTATTATTTGAAGGTATTGTTGTCTTTTAATGCTAATTTTAAGAGAATTCTTATTTTGGTAACGTTTATTCGATTTTACGTATTTTCCTCCGTATTTTCATATTTTACTACAAAAGTTTTTTTTTTAAGTTAAAGACAATAAATATAATTTACTGCTTGACATGGTGGTATCAAACTACAAATTACATCTGACGAATTCGAAAACAAGCAAAAATTGCATATAAAATATGTATTACAAGTGTATCCAGCATAGTTCTCCAAGCAAACCAAAATTGCTACTAAATTATTGAGTCCATTTAATATTGTTGGCGGCAGACAAACATCCGCTACTTGACTGGAAATAGAATTCCATGACGTACTAAAAAAATTAATTACATAAGGTAAAACTGTCACTACCTTTGTAGATGTATGTAGATATTGATACTATTGATCGCTGGCGAATACCCGATTTCACACTATGATCTAAAAAAGCATTTGCTGGAGGATGTACATTAAAAGAAGCCAACATCAAGTATACAGAAGACGCTGTTAATTATTAGTGGAATGAGACTAAGAGATGACTCTTTGTAGAATCACTGCAACAGAGCTTTAAAAATGTAAACTTGTTACAATTGTAATAATAGAAAGTAAGTTTTGAAAAAGAGAAGTAAGTCTAGAAAAAAGCGGCATGCAGAAACAAGAACTAACAGCAATATCTCATCGATGGTCGCGGTTTTTGGCATCCACTGCGTGCGTGGTTCGTAAATTGTGCTTATGCGGCCACGTTTGAACTCGTTCATTCAGAAGCTGATGATCGAAAGCGATGGAGTAGATCCGCCATGAACCACTAGTAAAATATTTCGAATTTCTATGACCGTTTTCCCAGCCATCCAGAAGTGTTTTATCACTGAACGAAATTCGATTTTATCCATTTTTGCAACTTTGTGACTTGCTACACAAAACACTCTCTTAAACAATAACTATCGACAGTAGACGTCTGAAATTTTGACAGTTGCTATAAAAACGATTGCCCTTGCCGCCAATGAATCCACTTTCCACTTCAAGCTTTGTGCGCCATCTCTTGCCGATTCCGCAAACATTTCAGGTCGCCCTCGTATGTTGTTCTGCATATGTCGACTATTTTCTTTTTCTATTCTTGCAAATAGTGTATTTTTATAAGTTTGTTATTGGTATTGTTTGACTATGTTCCATGAAATAAGCGTACGTATTAAACATTAGTACTACATCAAAGGCAATAAAATTAAAAACTTAGGAATTAAACTGTCTGATTGACAACTGTATGACTTATTTTAAAGTGGTTAAAGTATGGCACATTTAAGTGAAACACAACGCATCGAAATGTTGATGATGTATGGGCATAGAGAACTCAAATTGAAGTAATTTATTTAATAATTTATATACACTCAAACAAATTTCACATCTTTGTCGAAAAATTAAATTGGAAATATAAAAGATAAACCAGAATCTGGTAGACAAAAAACGGCATCAAATGAGAGGCACTTTAACTGCTGAAAAATATCCTCGGCAAGAAATACCAGCTAATATGGATTTATTCCCTAATGTGAATGGTGGTATTGACAATTGAATCATTTTCTCCACATTATGAAGCACATATTCGAGAATATTTGAATCAAATGTTTTCAGATGGATATATAGAGAAAGATATTTATCGAATTGCCTACTAGATTACTACCGCAAATTTTAAAGGACTTCAAGATAAAAATAATTGTTTAAATGTTGTTGGAAAATGTGAAAGATCATTTCAGAGATAGATTAGGTCAAGTTTTAGCAATGAATGGGGCCCAATGCACATAAAAAAATACATTTTATGTTTATTACGTTTTCAAACTGACTACCGCAAATTTTAAAGGACTTCAAGATAGTGGTGTCTAATTTTTTTCATGCCAAAGCAGTAATAACAAAATACAGCCAACATATGCAGAACAACAAGCTAAACTACTTCCAATAGAATTTTTTTACATAAAGCTATAAATAAAACAATATAACCCTGTATGTAGTCCTAATTGAATAAATAAATTAACAAAGTTATTGGTTACACAGTATACTACACTAGAAACGTTCCCAGTATATTTTACTAGATACAAGATTGTTTACATTCCATTCGTTAAACGTTCTGCTTTTTTTGTAAAAGTAGTTTAGTAATTCGTTCGTATAGTTATTTTTATCTTATATGTAATTTTCAGGTTGCCGATAGGGACACTTTGACATCAGTAGCAGCTAGGTTCGACACCACACCTTCTGAACTAACAAAATTAAACCGTTTAGCGACCCCGTTTATATTTCCCGGACAACAACTTTATGTGCCATTAAGAGAACTATCGGAACACGATTCCGATGGCTCAACACCCATAGAAGATACTCACGACGACTTACCACCCGAAGAAAAAGGTAAATATCACAGTAGCCCATTAAAAGCTTAGTAGAAGAGGTTTCAGTAAAAATATCAACAACAAGTACCTACTACTCACATTTTAACAACATTTCGCCCAGAAGCTTATCGTATACTTTACATTTTACAGTTCCCGAACGCACATACACATACGTTCTTCTATTTTGTTTATGGAAATACTTGCGCATTTACTTCGGTAATAGTCCGTGAGTAACACATAATAACATGAATCATATGTACAGAACTTGTACTGTGTATTCACAACAGTTATCAGTATATTTAGCATTTTTCTATTATTGTGGTGAGCAAAAATATGGTCGCGCAATTATGTATGCGCTTTACAATAGTATAAAAGGTACATACATAATTTAATTTTATTCCAAACTCGATATAATTAGTGATTGTTGCTAACTAATAGTTTTATATGTTTTGCTAACAATAATTTTAACGCAATTTTTCAATATCGCGATGTATTGCTTTCTTGTTGCGTTTGTAATCACTGTTACCAGATGGCTTCGTGTATTCTGCACCAGATATTTGATTGAGATTCTGCCAAAGTGTATTTTTAGATTTGCAAATCTCAAGAACCCGACATGATCTCCCTATTCTGTAAGTAAAATGCTGTTCTAGTCTGTGTAGTACTACAGAACATAATATTTTGTTAAATTGACCCATTCGTTAGGTGACAAGACTTTTTGGAATCTTTTAAAGATATATTCAGCGTCTTATAAATTTATATTATAGCCGAAGCAATCGGCTGTTGTTTTATTTCAAATGAAAGCTCAGATCCTATGAAGTTTCACGCAAATCAATTGTTTCGACATTGTCACAAGTTATTTAAATTTGGTAAAATTTATCATTGTTCTTACTATACTTAAGTGTTGCATTACCTCCAAAAGATCGTTTTTCCAATGAAGATTATCTTTAAATTTTGTAAATAAATGGATTAACAGTAATTGATTATTCTTCTGAGTTACATCTTATCCAAATACGAGATATACATATATTAATTATCGATTAAAATATTGCGGATATTTTCATAATTAAAGAAGGGGATAATTAAAAAAACGGTGTGTCAGTTCTCGAGAATTGAAATCCGATCGACCTACCATTCGCTGTTGGGAGTAAAGTGATTTACAGCGCACCATTATAAAAGGCGGTATGATGCTGTCACAAAGTCGTTTGAACACAATTATACACACACAAAAACTACACCGTGAGAGCTGCCCACCACAATAAAAAAAAATGAATTGTGACGCTCACTAGCGACAAAATTCTTCAAACGCTGCAAGTTAACTACTGTCACTAAAACGTATTTACATTGTGCTTATTTATAGAATTGTTGGACAACCTGCGACCTGTAAGTCCAAAGCCTGGTCATGCGGAACGCATCCGCACACCTTCCGGGCCACAGGGCTCCTCCGAAATGGAAGAGGAGTCGGCTGTTTACAAGAGGTTCCTCAAGATCAATGTCAAACACATAACAGACGGGCAAGGAGTGGTCAGCGGTGTCCTGCTGGTCACTCCGAACGCCGTCATGTTCGATCCCAATGTATCCGATCCTCTGGTCATAGAACACGGACCCGAGGCGTACGGTGTCATTGCTCCTATGGAGTTCGTAGTAAACGCCGCCATATACAGTGACATCGCACACATGAGGGTTGGACACATTAACAACAGTAGCACGGAGAAACCGGAGATCTACTATCCGAAATGTGAAAGACAGGACCAAAATGACTCATTGCTAGTTAAAGATGAAACATTTCCGGAGCTTGGTAAGTCAATTTGATATTAAAATAAGTATACAAGGAAGGGGAATGAACATGTATTCACATATTTATAATACTATGTTTTATTCCACGAACAAATAGATGAATGAAACTGCGCAACCAATTTAATTCAATTTGGCGGTTCAAAAAATCTAACTCACGCGATCATAAACAATTACTCCTATAAAAAAATATGAACGTGTAAAGCAAACTGCATTATCGCCACAAATCATCACATTATTCTTTCTTTGTAAGTCAGACTTTGCTAGAATAATTATAATAACATGTATTTCCGATAATATTGCACGAATAAAAAACAAGATATTATATCAGATATTATATACAGGGTGTGCCACTTAAAACTCCCAGGTAAAATATCTCGGAAACGAATAAAGGCAACAATTTTGAACATCTTTGTTAGATACATTTGATCCGTTACAAGAAATATAAAAAATAAAGACAAAAATTGAAATTACTCTTACTTTCTTTAAACACGAATATCTATGAAACCATTAAATTTTTGAAGCTAACACAAATAATAAAATTTGCAGTAAGTTTAATGCTCTTTCAAATAAAAAACTACTGGAGATTGTGGCGATCAAAAAAATTATTTTGATCGCAGCGCCATCTTTATCGTCACGTAATAAAACACAATTGTAATAGCAAAAAACAGACAATCACATTCTTTAACAACTGCTTTTTACAACATTCAAATATCTTTATTTGTTTCCGTGATATTTGACCTGGGGGTTTTAAGTGGCACACCCTGTATATTATATATGTCCAACAGTTTTGGAGATATTTCCGATTTTTCAGTTTTTCACCATCCGTATAAAAATGGAAGAAAATCAAATTTTACATCCATTTATGTCAAAATTTCTATACCATTCTATTAAAAAAAATCAAGTTATTCATGATTTTAGAGTTCGGAAATTACAGATCAATATTTAATCACCCTGTAACATAAATGCAACAATTTTTTAATAAATGACGTGCCCTCTTTCATGATTAAGTGAAAACTGAAAACCGCATATTTCTAACTTTTGCAGCTACGGAGATATTTCCAAAACACCAAAGACGCTGCAGATGTCATTTTTTTTTCGTCATATATTTTGGAAACGGTACAACTTAGACTCTATCTAAGCTGAACAAAGTATCTTTTAAATTTAATAAGGAATAAAAAAGTGCAATAATATATAGGATGTTCCATTTAAAATAATAAAGTTAGTATCTACTTACAGTACAACCGAAAGTCCGCCATTGCTGATACTCATTTTAAAATGTGTAGAATTTGATTTGAGGCAACATTTATTTGAAAACATTTTCAAAATATTAATAATAAGTCGGCTATGGACCGTTGCATCTTAGGCTGGACACCCGGTATATATGTTTATTCATTATTGATTCTAAGATCTTCGAGATGAGCTGTAGATATACTACTAATAGGTTGGTAATTGTTTAAATTATTATACAATCCCCTTTGCGAGAATATTTTTTATGAATTATTCTTAGATTTGACATAAATAATTAATTTTTCAGCAGTCATAGAAGATTCAAGACGATAAACGTAAAAATGACGGTGCCTTAATATCTCTTACACTGTTGTAAGTGCCTTTACGAGTATATCTGTTCGTCGAATGAACCATAGATGTTATATGTCCTCACTCAACTTTACATGTTTATCCTTCCACCATTTGAATTTAAATTCTAGCAAGATATTTCGTAAGCAATACCTCATATTAATGTTTTATACTTTAGTAACAGCAGACGATGCTGAATCTGTTTGTTCATGTACGGAACGTGAAGGTGATGCTTTTCCAAAAGCCTTTGAACGTGACCTAGTAACTCCTACGAATTTGGATGAAATTGAACAGCAACAACAACGATCAGCGGAAGAAAGGAGAAAGTCCCTTTTAGACCATCATTGGGCTATACCATCTAGAGATAGGCAGTATGTCGTTTGTTTTATATTTATGATATTCAAGGATTTATAAATTTATAATTTCCAGGTCTATGGATACCGATGATGTCCCTGTCTTACAATCTGCATTGTTACCAGAAGAAATCGAAGACGAAGATTCAAATGGTAAACCTAGTTGCCACGATTCGGGAATCGATATCAGAGATACTAGTATACCCCCCGCTGCACCCGTTTCTGTACCTGTCGCTGCACCTGTTGTTATACCTGCCAAAAAAGTATATTTTTTATAATTTTGTAAAATGTAAATATTAGTAAAACTTATTTTATAGATATATAGTGATGCTGATATAGTATTATCAAAAGATTGGGTTCCTCCAATCACAATAGCACCTACGCATATCACCGGCGATACAGAAAGTCCTGTTAGGAAGAAAACACCTTCAGTATCCTTTAGTTTAGACTCCACTTCAGAGGCTGATCCAAATGTTTCTATAGCAACCACAACAACTACAGAGAGCAGGGATGAAATGGATAAAGGGGAAACTAGAAAAAATAAGGTGAAGATATAAGCCTAATTGCTTACTTTATCATTTACTTATTGACATTCTTCCAGATGTTAAAACGATTATCTTACCCTTTGTCGTGGATGGAAACATTCGGTGGCGAAAAGGAAGACGAAAAATCTACACAACCGCAACCTCATTCAGCAGACGCGCAACACTCCTCAGTTTTCTCGAAGGTGTTCTCAAGGTAATTTTATCAAACAATTGTCAATAATGCTCTTCGTTCTGTTAACTCATGCTAAAATATTACTAACATGTAATGTTCATTTCATGTCGTTTTTGCTAACAATTACTACTTCTAACAATATCATCGAGTAGTTCACCAATCAACCTGGTGGATTTCGGAACTGGTCTGTTCTTAAATAAAACGCCGTCTGAAGATAGCGGCGGGTCTGGCGGGCCACATTCAGGCGGTAGCGGTGGCCCACCGATGACGCCCGCCACAGGCATGAGTGAGCCCGAGAGTACCAGTTTCTTTCCTACAAACATTATAAGCTCTGTCGGCGCGATGGGCGCCTCGGTTGGGGCGTCAGTAGGCGCGATGGGCGCTAGTGTAGGCGCCTCGGTCGGGGCTACTGTCGGCGCTGTCGGAGAGGCGGTCGGGGCATCCGTCAATGCTATGGGCGATGCTGTTAATGCGGTCGGTGCGACCGTTGGTGTCGTTGGGTATGTTGTGTAGCGCCCTCTCTATCTCTATCTTCTGTTTCTCTCTATGTTTTCTATCTGTTGCGTTAATTATATGTGTATATTTTATCCAAGCTACTACATGTGTATTACTAACGATTCTGAATGTATCCGGTGTATTCGTTTCCTCAAAATATTTAATTGTAATACTTTTAATTTCTGTGTGTGTACTTTTAAATGTGCTACCTGTTATTTGTGTATCTAAAGCGACGCAATTTTTATGCTATTTGAAGAGGGTAAATGTTTATACAAATATACTGTATTGATAAGATAAATACAGCTATTTTCATATGTAACAGGCTGTTACTTCTCATTTGTCTCCCTGTCTGGCTCGGCCAGCGTTTTTAGTGCATGACGTCCCATAGTAACGATGTAAAGTGGGCCTGATATACAGGCTGTTTGTGATAACTTGTTATTTCAGCATTAAAACATTCATGCAAAGAATACAGTCACGACTTTTTGGATTTATATGATTTAATATTACACTTTCGTTTTGGGAGACAAATTGAAGCCTTGTTCCCAGTTTAACGCAACTAAATCTATCTTCGGAGATAGTTTTACGTCGAAAGAGCCCATCTGGCAACAGTGGGAATGGGTACGAGTCATACTAGATATTAAATGCAATGTCGTAAGTTTTGAAGCAAATCAATATACAGTTTCTGTCGCTGCAGTTGTGTTTATCAACCACAATAAACGTATGAGAATAATTTCCTACCACTAGAAATGCAAATATAAATATAGGCATCCCAGACCATTTCCAAAACTTCATTTTAATAATAATGCCACTTAATTTCAAGATAAATTGTCGAAAACATATGGACATAGCTGTATATATTCTTAGACCAACTAGTAGCAATAATTACAATAATTAATGATCGTATTCACTATCCTAAAATTAGCAAACAGATGGCGGGCAGTTAGGCTATTGAAGTTCATCATCTGACTGTGAGAGTCAGTTAGATACCAGTCAGTTAAATTCTACGGTGAATGCGACAGTACTAAACAAATGTAAAAGTAAACAAAAAATTAAAGTTACACAAACTAGAAATCCAATCAAATATTTTAAGGTTGTTGGAATATAATACAATCCTTTTCAAGAATCGAAATAGGTATAATAAACGAGAGAACAGAAAACTGTGCATGCGTTCCTTAAACGGATTTTTCTATGAAATATAGTTTTCAATTCCAATGTTTACCACCTTTGTTATACAACATACATATTGGGTAGCAGTACTGATAAATCGTACCGTGCATCTACCTTAAAAAAACAGTTGTTGAAAGTACCCTATTTTAGAAATCATATTATGTACCCGTTTTTGAAAATTATGCTTCGTTAAGATTACTAGTTAAGAGAAATTTTACCTATACATCTAATTTTTAACGCACTTGCACATTTATTCTATTACAATAAATCGTATTTTCCTAATTTGTGTGCAAGTCTTGCTGAAAAGAATCTTATTTTACAGTGGCGGCAAACGACCCCATTTAAGAAAGATGTAAGTGATCGAGAAAACTGATTCTTTGAATTGATATTTTCAGTTTTCAGTGTGTGACTTATAACAGACGTTTCTTTGAGATGCGATTTAGTTTGACTATTATTGTATGTAGTATAAAATCCGTATACATTAACTCACTGAAATTTGGTCGCTTAAGAAATGTGGTAAAAATAAATAACGAGGATGTAGCAGTCTTATCCGATCATTTCAAATTCCATGTAGCAGCTGTGATCCAATCGTATTCTTGTGGAATAAAGTCCACAGAAGTAGAAAGAATACCGACTTTACTTGAAAGTAAGAAAATACAAAATATATGTTACTCTCTCTGATTTCTTATATCTGCAATTTTTTCTGACAATTTTTAAGCGATCAATATTCCGTGAACTATAGTATATATTGCGTATTACTAACTAGTAGCGTTTTATGTGTTCTATGCTCCTAAGTTGTTGGATTTTGAATAATTAACCTCTATTAGTGTAAATTGTTTTTGGTGATTTATTGCAAACTCTAACCGCTATAAAATTATTTCTTCAAATTATTCGATAATTGAATTTTTTATCCTAGTTACATGTTATTTAATTCTTTGAATTGTTGAAAATGTTTTGCATATCTGTAACAATAAAGCATGTTATTATTCATATTCATATAAAATGTATAATTTACTTACAAACGTGCATAAAATTCATCTAATCATTGAGGATACATTCAGTTTCTCGAATAGGTGTTTATGCTTCTACACAACAGTTTCCTACACACAAATTTCTGCTAGTCAATGTTGTGACACCCCGAAAACCAAACATGTCTTTGTTGTCCATACAAACACTACTCTATATATTTTTTCAGCAACCGCTTTATGTGTTAAGCCCCGTACAATTTTGGATATGTTGTAACACATCCCACACATACTTTTTATCTTCGTGTTGATTTATAGTTTTACGTTAAGATGATTAATTTTTTTTAGGCGTTCTTCAGTTGGAACGATAATGAAGCAATCAACGGAAACATCGAAACCAGCTAAAGTAATTCCTCCGAAACTAGATTACAGATCTATGGTATCCGTAGATGACATGCCAGAATTGTTTGTTTCGTTTGATAGTAAGTTTTTACGTGTACATTCTTCTTGTTAGTTTAAGTTACTAACTAACGTTTTTTCTTTATTTTTAACGATAGCAGTAGTATGCGTGCCAACACCGCAATTTTCACTACATCTTTTTTGTATAAACCATTAAAAACATATTTCTTGAAATTTACTTAGGCAATATTCACACTTGTGAAGTTTTACTACAATAATTCGTTGGAATACTAGAGTACATATTATATCTTGAATGGCCAAATATTATTCTAATACAACTTCACCAATATTTTCTTAGATAGCAACAGAACTTAGTGATTATATTTGTTTATTTGCTGCAGTGCGATCTCCGCACTTTGGGCTTGATACGCTGGGTAGGTTGCATGTATGCACTGCATGTTATTGTCGTGATTGTGTGTAAAGAGTATGAATTTATGTTAAAAAAAGCGATTATTAATTAATTCTGATGTGCTCTGTATAATTTAATACCGAGTCTAATATCATAGTGAGTATTTTGTTGGAAGAATATGAAAAACATCAGAGTTGTAATTTAAAATTTCCTTCCTGCACTGTCCATACTAACTGTCATATTACACAGCCAATCAACGCATTATATCAGCGACTATTTGAGTATGGTGATCGTTAATATTTTTAGTTGATTGTTTGTATCAATAGATTTGCTGGTATTTTGTAGCCGCATATACCATTTTTCTATAATAATTTAAATGTCGAAGTAATTTTATAATCATTTTCGTAATGCTTATAAAAATGAAAAGTTTATGATGTAAACTGGACGTCATTATTACATTGGTTACAAAAAATAATTTTCCCAAATTCAACGCGACTTTGATAAATTTAAAACTATTTCTAATATTACTAAATATCTGGTGTGTTTTGAAATTCAATTCTACATAATTTTGGCATTAATAATCAACGACTAAAGCCCTCGAATTAAAGTTCTCGAGCGGGGTTAGTCATATACAATTGATATTTAGGTGCAGTGATTTCTAATTGCTATAATTGAACTTATATATTATTATATTTCTAGTAGCATTGTTTAATGTTTATTATTGATGTGTAGGTACTCTACTAATCAAAAGCAATAAAAATAGATCAGGAATTAGAAACCGTAGTTTCAGTCTATCCGACCTCAGCGCTTCTCCAAAAATAATATGGATCGGCGATGGGGTCGGATAAACCTAAACTAAGAAACTCCTATCTAATGCTTGATATATTTTTATTGCTCTTACTTAGTAGGGCGATTCCTACAATATACCATGAGCAAGTGCCTATTATATAGGCCTTTTTTTGTACTTTCCCTGTATTTGAGTTAGTCCTGGGAAATAAATCATATTATTATTATTTTGGTTGTTTATATTGAGGCATTGCTTGACGTTTTTAATTTTTTACAACATAATGTAATTTTTTTACATTATGTTGCGTTATTAATTTCTTAATTTTACAATTAATATTGTTCTGATTTTCTTTTTTTTTATGCAACATAGTGAAACAGTACCAATAATAAAATAATAATGAAATACTGTTTTCGGAAATGGAAAAACATAAGAATAGGTACTGATAAGAATAAAAAACAAGTTGGTTGGTTTTGAGGAAGGGAGCTATTCTAATTCATGTTTATTTTCTTTTTATTTAGCAGCATTAATTAACGAATAAAATTATTCAAACTATTCTTCGTCGCCACATTTTTATAAGAATTCAGCAAGCTGACAAAAAAATATTCGCGCACTATATGCTAATATACGTTGTATCACTGATAAGAAGGCTTAATTGAAATGCAACGACGGCTAATGAGAATATACACCGTGATGGGAAATGCTTTATTCAAAATTAGAGGACAGACCCTTCACAAAAAGGTCTGCAAAAAAGATTATTATCACTTCTCTCCTAGTCGTACGTTTTTGGAGAAAACTGATGTACAAAATAGACCCCAAAAATTTAAGCAACTACTAACCCAGATATGCCTGAAATTTTGACATTTATTGTTTTTGTTTATATTATAATACTTTAGTATAAAAGCATGTACAGTAAAACCTCTCAATAGCGACCACCCTCGGGGAATCAAATGGTCGGTAAACAGGGGTGGTGGGTTAAGAGAAAAAAATTAAAACAGTTGGCCTGCATTTTACAATTATTATGTTAAATAAAATACACAAATTTAAAATTTCCACAAAATATAAATTCAACAGAACGTATTACAGATGTTTCGCCTTTACAAAGGCTTCGTAAGATACTTATTACTAATTAAACTCTAAGTGCAAGTAACCTTAAATACCTACTGTTAAACTACATAGATACCTGTACAATTGAGAGAGAAAAGGTGACATTATAGGAAACTAACGGTAGTTGAGTTAAACGTGGCTTTAACAATGCGTTAACAGAAGAACTACAAGTTTTTTCTTAAGAATTGCCGGGTCGGGATTTTACTGCCCTTAATAGAGGGTGTTTTTAGCATTAATATGTAGTAAAAATTGCGAGGATGGGTGCCCGCGGTCGTTTAACAGAGAGGTCGGTAAAGAGAAGTATAAAACAATGGGATTGCTATTTGTAAATACGGTGAATTAATAATCGGTCGTTCAACACAGGTGGTCACTTTATAGAGGTGGTCGCTAACAGAAGTTTTACTGTACAATGAATGCTATTATACATTTTTTGAAGCGAACGTGCGTCTATATGCTCCTAAACGGGCGTCCTTTTAAAAGGACATTAGGCTTATAGGTATAAAATATTAAATAAAAGATGCAAAAAGTAAGCAACAAAACATTGTACATGAAGAGCGACACGACACTTTATACATATTGTAGAAACCTTTTTGTAACAGTGGTGGCAGCGCGTTTGGTCCGGTTGGGTTGTAACCATATGATCCATTCTATCATATCTGGAGTCCATATCTTCAATTCTTGACGGCCTTCCTACTTGTGTAACTCGCCGCTTATTTTCTCCTACCAAAGCTTGGACAACTCTCCTTCTGAAAGTTAAGTATTCTAGTTTCCCATTTTGTACTTTTCTATGTAAGAGCCATGCATTCTGAACAGCTAAGTCGAACATATGTGCGATTAGGGGAAAGTACAATTTTTTACGAGAAGCATAAACGTTTGTGTTATACACGAGTGAGTCGAAGACATAATCATCAAAGAAGAAGGAAAAAAGTTCAAGTGGCGTATTTTGATTGGAAACTGTACTACACTCTAACCATTCATTAGTAAATAAAGATTCTAATTCTGATTTTTTCCCAACGATACACTTTAGATTTGGGTCGCCCTACTTTCGTGAAAGCTGCAAGTGGTATATTATCATCAGATTCTCATTCATTATCTGATATTTGAGAGTTATCTGTGATTCTGTTACTATCGGATGCATTCTCGTTCATAATTTCAGCAGGCGCTAGCAGTTGTGATGCAGGTAAATTATTCACTGATACTTCGTCTTCGTCTCCTGAGTCTGCATCTGTCAGGTCGTAATTTGCATTTACTGGGTGCAGAATTGCTATATTAATATCATTTTACTGGACAAAATTTTCAACGTCGATTTTCTATCGATGAAATGGCTAGAACAATTGGCACCCGACTTGTCGGCCCATATGTTTTAGCAAATCATTTAAATCGAGAAAGATATTTAGATTTTTCGCAAAAAGTACTACCCCAATTACTAGAAGAATTATCTTTGGAATTATATAGAATAATGTGGTTCATGCATAATAGCATCCCTACTGATTTTACTCTACAGGTCAGAAACTTTAAATTAAATTTGCGGTGAACGGTGGATTGGAGGAGGTGGGCTAGCCACCTGGATCATTTGATCTTAACAGCTGTAATTATTATCTTTGGGACAACATGAAATCACTGCAAAGTGTGGAAAATCTTGAAAATCGCATTCTGGTGGCTGCAGAACTTATAGGATAAGGAAAATGAATTAGCTCGAGTAAGTCACCTAAACAGACGCGTTGAAGGTTGTCCTTAAAATGTCACAGATATGACAGGCATCTGTAACAAGTAAACGTGATGCCTATAAGTCGTTTTATTTTTTGTGTCTTGTCTTTATTAGCAATTAAAGTTAACTATGCTTTTTCTTCAAAAGGCTACATATTTCATAGAAATGGGATATAATTTTTTTGTTTATATTTTAAAAATAAATCCTGTAAATTTTGGCTGAAGCATTCTCTAACACGGTGCATGCTTTGTGAACAATTGAAGAGAAAATAATTTTTCTCCACAAGATACATTCTTGAAAAAATACTTGTTAGATGTTTATATATAAAATGATTTTTCCATGTTCACTTTATTTATAAAATAACGCATAAGCTCATTTTGTTAATAGATGGGTTAAAAATCCATGCTCAGAAACTATTGATACACACGAGAAGTTAGATACATCACCATGAACGATGTTGCCAGATCATACCATCACCAATCATCCATCTCGTAGATAAATAAACAAAAAAAACAACCATTAAACCACATACCGCAAGGTTCCTTCTTCTGCAGATTAATTCAAGTTTAAATTGATATATCTTAATACAAAATAGATACATTCAACCTGGAAATACTTGTATTCATACTCTTGAATTTGTCTGTAAATTAAAAATTTAATTAATCAGATTATCAAGATTTTGTTTTCGTGTATTTATATTATAGCCTAACTTCTTCCGATGTGAATAAACAAATATCTACTGTTAGTTTAACGTTGACTGGTTTCGGTTACTTTTCCAACAAAAACTTGTTATGACACAGCGTATGATATAATGAACCATTTCGTTTTGTCCGTTTCATTTCAAACATGTTTCTTTAACAACAAGTCGTTGAGAGTTTTGTACCTTTTAACTTCAAAGTATTGAACTAGAACCGTAATATTTTCACGGCACTGTCGAAAATTATCAGTATCTTCTCAGAAAATGTATATATGTAATAAAGTAAATATATATTATACGTATGTATATTAGATGTTATAAAATATTGCAAAAGTGATTCCTATCTTGTCTACTATATTCTTTATTTGCACCTAGAACTAATTCCAAGACCAGCACGTTCCTGTGATGATCCACCACTATATTTACGATTAAGGATGGGTAAACCCATTGATAAACCCATACCCAGAAATACACCTCTGATGTCGTACGGTAAAGAAAAAAATGAAGCCCGAGTATTGGTTCAGTGTTCCTAGAAACAAGGTCGACGAAGTTTACGCATTTTTGAACGTATGGGTACCACATTTATACGGGGAATTAAACGAAGAACAGGTAGGTTTAACTCAAATCCAAACGTATTCTAAATCGTTAACAATATTTTATGGTTAGATTCAAGCCAGAGGTTTGGTCGAATTAGATACTGAATTATGGAACGAAGAGCCTACGCCATCAGCGACTCGTCACGGTAGTCAAGAAGAAGAATTTTCGGAGATAACCAGGGAAAGTTGGGAGGTCAGTATAAAAAATTGTATTTTTTTAAGGAGTTATTTTTGTAAGAAGTGTTGTCGGAAATTTGGAAACGTCGCTTTGTTGCGATTGCGTTGATTTTTTGCGCCATTATGATTTGATATTTTTATTATCTTTTGCGCATAATTAGTTGCGATTGAATTACGTTGCTGATTTATTTTTTTAGGTAGGCATCATATTTTAATCATATCTTAAATACAAGCACCACTACTGTTGCAAATTTAATAAAAAAATTTCATTGGAAAAAAAAATCAAGTTTGTTATAGCGATTAAATGTGTAAGTTTTGATTACACTTTACAAAAGTAAATGGGGAGTTAAATTAACTCCTAGATAATGATGTCTTGCCAGTTGAAAGTCTAACAGTAATTGTATTCGAGTATCTATTAATAAGAAGTTGAAATTATATGAGGTTACAAAAATGAGCTATTAAACTAAAAGAATCGTATTAATACATAATAATACATAAGCTGATACAAGAAACACAACTAACGATAGAAAGATGATACAGACTGAATTTAGTGGCTATCTGATCATTAATGAAGATTCTCAGACTAAGTCTAAGTTTAGGACTTAGAACTATCTTGTAGTTAAGCTTTTGAAATGGTTAATACATCATTTTGAAGGCATTTTTATTTAGAGAAATAAAGAAATCCTTTGTCAGATGTTTACCTATTACTATGACGATGTTTAGCTAAAAAATAGTGACAGAAGATGTAGCAAAACTTCTAAATAAAATGCCCAAATCACGATTTGAACAAACGACGCAAACTCATGATAAATTTATCCTGGAGGATCGAAAGCACAATTACCTCTCAAAAGACTGCTTGGCGCCTCGCTTTTTTCTGTTTACCGTTTTGTTCCAGTATAAAAGAAACCTTTATATTTGCTCGTTTTTCCGTCATAAAACTTGAAGAATATTTTCACACACATAAATCATGTCTTTACTCGGTAGTTGTTCAACGAGCACTACTGACTTGCACATATTCGCTCAGCTAAAAATCAGTCTAGCTCCTTTCCAAATATACAGGATGAGTCAATATTTATTCCCCAGCTTTATCCTAACTATCCATAATGTATTGTGGAGCTTTCAATCATCACATACTTCATTCTTTCTCTCTGAATATGTTGATAAAAACAATCAGCCCACACTTTTTCCAAGAATGATGAAAATTGTAGTATTTTTTTTTGTCACATTACATATAAGTGCATGAAATTTTAAATCAAAATATTTCTAACAAATAAATTAGTCAAAGAGATCTCGGCTTAACTTCAATACATTTTTGGCTGTAGGGATACATAAAAGATAATATTTATTTTATCGTGCCTGCTAAAGTGGACATTATTGCCCAGATTCAACGTTATAGTAAATAATTAAGAACACATTCTTAAGACCACTTTTGATCTTCTATTTAATGGTGCACCCGAAATTTTTATATGTTCTAGTTCCTTCTGGCCATCACTTCCTTTCTTATTTTATATGAGCGCCATGTTGGCAGGTTTTCTAATATGTATTATGTTTTAATTTACGAAAAATAGTTTAAGATTGAAATTTCAAAGAGTTAAACATTTCAATTTTCGTTCATTAGTAACAAAGTTATTTCTTTCTTCAATGTTTTGTAGGACATCATCTTTATAAATACAATTTTTGACAATTCCTCACAAAAATAACCCAAAGGACATAAGTCAGAAAGTTTTGCCAACTCTTCGACAATTCCACTATTTTCAAACCAACCATTTAAAACCTTTTTGATTCATATAATTTCTCACAATTATTATATTCGGAGCTGACGTTTTATTACCTCTATGCCATGCTGTAATTGATTTAATAGAATATTATCTAAGAATTTATGTATATGCGAAGAAGATTTAAGTATCTTTCGTCATTTAATATTTCTTTATACATAACTAATTCCATGTAACGATTTCGCAAAATTGCCATACAAATGTTTAATTCAAAAAGTGTTGAAGTAGTCTCCTGCCTTACTTTTCTCTTATTCTCTGTACTGATATACTTTTTATTTATATTTCACATTCTATAAGTGATAAAATCTTTGTCGTCTTCCTTCTCATTAATTAATTGTAGTATTCCAAGCTTCTTCGAATACATCACTAGATAGAACAATAAAAGTAGCCTTGCAAATGCGTTGTTAGTTATTCTCTGAAAGACACATGTAAGGTGCTAAAGATTAGAAGCCTTCTTCGTTCTTAAACAGATGTCGAACGTCATTTGTGACCGATACTGATATCGATGTAGCCGCTATTGATTTCTGTACCACTACTTGTGTACGTGTGATTGTGTATAATTGCTACACAACAACTTTTTTTTTAATTGTGATTGTGCGCAGTACTAAAATATGGTTGAAGTTGCAAATTGAATTATTGTTTGTAGTAATAGAAATATATTTATATTGAATAAGATAATAAAATGCATTGTATTGAAAAAAACTAATAAGAATTCACAACTTTTCCACTAGGATGAATATAAAACAACAGTGGTGCTTGCATTTTAATTAGAATATATTTTGATCATATATTTCATCATGATATTTATAACTTGGTTTGCTAATGAAAGTCGCTGTATTTTCATCGAACGTTGCATATATTAGATGCTGTTTTTCTCATAAGTTTGTGTTGAAATTCTCACATCTTAAAGTGATTTGTGTTTTCGTAAAGCTTCGGAAAGCAATTCCAAATTTTTAGGCCACAAATAGGGATTTAATACATTGTTTACAATTACTCGTCTACAACAAATTATACCAATAATTTATTCAGAATTAGTATGTTTCATGTCTATTTTAAGTCTAGATAATTTATCATTTTTAAATACCAACTAACCACATTCATATGTAAATTATACTGGCGGTAAATTATAGTATATCAGTCAGGTTCATTAAAATGCCATCCGATGACTTTGCTTGTCCGTAGTTGGAATGTTTTCATTTTTTTTCCAACTCTTTTTTTAAGTCAACATTCTATTAAATCCCTACGATTGTAAACAAATGCAGTAAATATTAGTATTATGTTTATTAGATTATCTTAGCCTTTTTTGCGTTTTTTCTTTGCTGCTATTTCGTTTTGAATATTAAAAAAAAAATGCCGAAATAATATAAGCGAAATGATTTATTGGGTGCAGCTGATCAAGGCTCCTTATGTTAAGATCTACAGCATCATCAAGACGCAGACGATGTCGGCAGATGGAAGTGATGAGGTGAAAACACTGCACGACACAAACAAACACTGTTCACTTCGGTTTCCTCTGTGTTGAATAAAAAAAACGACTACGTTTTGAATCAGTTTTTGCTATATTCGAATTAATATGCATTTCATACACCATGGGCAAATGATTTTAAATTATTTTGTTACACCGATATTACCACGCTGTTATAATTTATTTATTTATTATATTTAACGCTTTAAATAAATATTGAGACTTACTATACACTACACACTGAAATTTTATTTACAAAATACAATATTTAATTGAGACAAATTTATGAGTGCACTATTTACAGCGGAAACTCACGCTGAATGAAATAGAAGTGTCAGTATCTACATACTAAGAAAATATATTGCGAATAAATGTGCAAGAAATCTTGCAATTAAAGGTTACCTTGAAAACTTTAATGGCTAGCACAAAACAAAAGTTGTATCTCTGTATCTCTACTACTACCGACTACAATCAACCTGACAAACATGGAAAATCCATTTTTTATGCAGTAATAGTACTAATAATAAAATTTACAGGTCACCGTGTTGTCTCAAACGACATTAAGTAATCAATAATCTATTAAAATTTTACTCAAACGGTAGTTTGCTTTACAATCATTTCTTCTAATTATTTTAAATCGCCTCTAGGAGAAAAATACGCTTTACTTTCTATATGATGTTAGCCAATAAAGACATTCAAAACAACCGCTATTAAAAAACACTTGATTACTATATTTGGTAATGTATGGATAACACGTTACGAATCAGTTTTGCATTTTTATAAGCAGCTTATGAGGTATGAAAGACCAAAACTAATCCAAGTATAACATGTTTAGCTTATATTTCTTAAAATGTTACGCACGTATTAGTACTTCTAAATTTGTCAACATTCAATCGCTGATGAGCAAAAAAAGATTTCAACTATTGAAAAAACAGTCCTACATAGGTTGACTACAAAACACATAGATGTATTTTTGTCAAATTGTGAAGTAGAAACTTTAGAAGCTTGATCTAATATAACATGCTGTCAATTTTTATAAATAGCCATATGTGAGTTAGAGATAATAGAATCTGTACCTAAAAGAATTTAAGATTACCTTATAGCTGATTGGTAATACACTTTTATAGATTTGCCTATAAGTACAAACTTTATATATTTGGTAACGATATCAACTATATGTTTAATTTAGCAATGTTAGTAAATTGCACGTCTAAATCTCACCCTTTCACGCGCTTATGAACTAATGCCTTTCGTGTTACATATGCAATCTGTATCAATCAATAGTAAAGTCATTGGACATACAGTTATTAATATTAAAGTGTAATTAATTGAATTATCTCCATGCCATGATTGAGTCGATGTCCCTCTGCAAGACTGTTGTATCGTTATTAGTAGGTATTGGAAACCTTAAAATTATCTCCAAACAAAACGCATTACGAATGGTTAAGGCACTCTGCCAAATCATTTACAAATATAATAGATGATAATGGCCCGATAATTCTATTCTGAAGCACACCCAAAACTAATTTAAATTTATCAATACTAAATCACTCAAATAAGCATAGTAAGTAAATATAATTTAATAAACCTTGTTTGTTAATGAAATGACTAATATTTAGATACACTTGTGTGTGGTATACGATACAGCATTTGTTCCAAGACATAACTTATTATTAGATGTAATATATCATCTCATGCATTAGAATTAAATATCGCCTATGGCACAAGGATTTAAAAACAAATTACTTATAGATGCTAAATCATACTACATACAAAAAGTACTAGGAAAGTTTTGCAATATACAATTAGTCGAGGAGAAGTTAAAAATGTTTGATAAATGCGATATGCGAACATCGTGGCAGGTGATGAGACTTGGTTATACTATTATGAAGTGCTGACCAAGACTCAAAACAAAGTTTGGGTCTTTGATAATGAGTACACTACCGTAGCTGTCAGAAGATCCCGATCTGTAAAGAAGAAATTTTTCAAATCGACTGGAATTGTGGAGCGTGTCTTCTTGATAACGCAAAAGACAGTCACAGCTTAGTGATGCACAGAACGATGCCTGCCTGAAATCATCAAATTGATGAAAAACCTACGGTCAAGAATGCTTTCTCCATCATGACGACGCTCCAGCTCTCTGCGCCAAACCTTGCAACGAATATTTGACCAATATAGAACTGAAACTTCTTCAGCACTCTCCTGACAGTCCAGATCTTGGTCCTTGCGATTTTGCACTGTTCATAAATGTGAAAATGGGAGAAGCGGTTTTCCAGTGATGAGGAACTTGAGATAACGAGTGTGCCTTACTCCCTAGTGAAACTTGACAGAGCTGGTTTGAGGATTGGTTTCGGAAGATGAAGAAGTGTATTGAATGTGATAACAATTACTTCGAAAAAATTAAATAAATAAACCTGTATTGCAAAACTTATAGTGCCTAGTGCCCTTTGTAATACGAAAAATCCAGAATATGATGGGAATATATAATTTATTCCAATGATGTTATCCCTCTGGACAACTCTCCTCCATAAATGAGTTTCTAATTGTCTATTAAATTTAAATGCAGTATTTTAATCTTCATTTTTTGGTTAACTGAACATCTATAGCTATCGAACAGGATATAAGAAAGCTACAATACTACTATCTTTCCATTGACGACGACACTAGCGAAAACAATACTCATGGGAATTTATAACTTGCGTAATAATTATATCTGAAATTAACTTTGTTTATCCTAATTAATAGCAATATTACTTTAAACCTATTATTCTTTTGTTATTCTTAACTATATGTATGTAGATTGACTGTGTATATTTTAAAGTCGGTATTCTTTATATATTTGTTGATATGGCAATTGTGTGAGTATTGTTTATTATTAATGGGGTTTCCACAGAGTAACATTCACATAAAAATACGACAAATCTTCTAGATCATTTATGTATTTTGAACAACATTTGAAATCAGTCTTGTGTGTCCATAGTTTCATGGTTTCGACCAAAGGAAAAAAAACCGCAAATGTCATTCATATTGGTACATAATAAATTAAGTATTGAAGTATTAACTACACTACGGAATATTTGCTGTTTTTAGTTTCATATGAAGCAATTAATGTAGATTCCTAAATGAAAACCATTCATTTCCTTGACATTGATATAATGCTATAATGATACTTGACATGCATTTTAAAAGCTGAGTTTCTGACTATACGTTCCAAATAACAAAAAAAGAATCAAATGTGTTGGTGACATGTTAAGAGTTGATTATAAGTTTATAACCTCAAATTAAATGTCGAGGAATAAATGTAATTATGTGAAAGTGGCTAAAGTAACAAGCCATTCACATAGCCTAGTCTAATTATGATTTTTTTCGATGTGTCTATATTTTGGCACTTTGCAAATGAAGTAGCAAAGCCAAGCTTTTTTTATGATTTCTTAAAAGACTCGTTATCACTGGCATCAGAATATTTAAATAATGATTTGTAATACATTTAACCAATACAATACTACAGCTGTCACAAACAAAAATACAAAAATGGGCTAGTAAAGATATACCTTTAAACGTTCTCTTAGTTTGGCTAGAGCTTCACCGAAAATGTAATTCCACTCAGCTTTGAAAAGTCGCCACATGTGCTCTTTGCAAGTCTTAAATATTTTTATTATCCCTGTTACAGTAAACAATAAAACGCACGCTCATGTGCATTAACGTTATAACTGTCGGGTTTAATTCCCATTAGTTTTGTACGATTAGGAATCTATGCAGCAAACTACAGTAGAGTCTCGATTAACCGTCACTTTTTTAACCGTCAGGTCTCTGAGAAAAAAAATCAAAAATTAACACTGCAATTCAGTGCAGTAGATATGTTTATAAGTCGTATACCCCAATTTGTTTTTAAAGAACAATTGCGCTGCTTATAACCAACCGATCAGAGCATTTCAATATGAAAATTTTTCAGTGTACCTGTGGACAGTACATTCTATGTATGTATGTTTTACTGTATTTTAAAGACCTAACTTGATTTGTTTAATAAATAGAGTTAAATAGAAAATTTAAAAGCTTTACTAAATTTTCCCCAAACCAATCTGTGTTATAAATAGTGCGTAGTATTTTATTTTTATCGATCGCCAATGCTCCTCGATGATCCGGAGACATATTTCCGTTAACCGTCTATTCTCTCATCCGTCATCCCAACGGTCCCAAGGGTGACTGTTAATCGAGACTCTACTGTACTATTCAAGCATTTACCTGCAATCCGAATATATTATTTAATTACATTCACAGATATCCAACAAATTTTACAAAAACAAAATGTAGTATTCATTTATTCGTTTGTCCATTTATGTACAAATACAGAAGAATATGCGAAAGAAAAATAAATACAATATTTTTAGCAATCGTACAAAAAAATTATTTATTTTTCAAAATTTACGTATAACATATACTGTGCCGAAAAAAAGCTTATCAACATAATACCGGTTTTCCTTTCATTGCATATATTCTTAATTGTTTACGTAAATTTGATTTCTACCTTTGATAGCAATAACAACAACAACGGATATTGTTTAATTAACATGTTCAATATATAGGTATCAAATACGCATTTACAAATTTCATATACAACGTAAACAAACGAAGAAAATACCACATTTCTTTTCGTAAATTTTTATTTTAAACTCAACTAAATCAAGCTGTAATTATAATTGCATAATAATGTTTATGTATTGCTTTTTTCTTTCTAATACATAGAAACTACATTTAATTATTCAAAATGCGAGTCTAATGTTTATCTTATTGATTTAAATTAATTTGTTTATGCATAATCTACCGTTTATATCAAATAATTAACCAATTACCTTTATTAAAACGTATTGAATTAAAAATTAAAATATGATTTACTTGTTTACAAAGAAGTAATAGCTGTAAACTTACTTCATAAAATAAAAATAGAAACGAAGTAGTAATATCCGAGGGCGTATTATTACATAATATATACAGTCACGAAAATAATAAGTTGTGTACGTTTTTAACTTACTGTCAAGATATGACATGCTCGCCTGTGCCTGATTTGAGCATTATTCCGTAAATTTTGGAGTTTATTTAAGAATTGTGGAATTAAAATTGATTCGAATCAAATTTCTTAAGATCGCTGCGAGTTGCTGCCGTGTATAAGAAGGAAGAATCCTCATATTTTGGTCTAAACAATTTGAATAGGAAGAGATTATACAAGATGATCTGATACTCGACTGCCCAATTGAAGTAAGGTCGGCTGAAAATGTGATGAAAGTTGAAGATTAAGTTTTGTCTGATCGACGAATTATATATTTGGTATTTACGGACAAGTTGATATTTCCGAAATATGTAAAATGAAAAATCCACCAAAACAAGAATTGTGAGAAAATAAATTTGTTAAAAAAATGCATTGCCAGAATGATTCAAACCTTTTTTCACTTATTGTTACTGACGATAAAAGTTGTATTTATTACTTTAACTAAAACGCAATCTTCTGCGGGGAACTCGATGGTAAACATTGCTTTTAAATTAATGCTGAGATTTACGTGAAAACAATCCGAAATTTGAAAACAACATTACAAGAAACACCGCCTCATTCCCGAATACAAAAAAATCTAATACAAGGCATAATCGAAGAGATTGCCATCACTGAACTGCCATGTTCACTGTACAGGCCCGATTTACTGCTCTGTAATATCTTTTTATTTAAAAATTTGAGGATTTCCAAGATTTTTTAAGAATCAAAAATATTTTTAAGAATACTGAAAAAGAAAAATACATTGGCTAAAAATGTTGAATGCACTTACTTAGAAGAAAAAATTCTTCGAAGTTGTGCTTTTTTGTCATACATGTAGATGCAACATATGCTATACCTTGGCTTAATGAGAATCGTCTCGAATCATAACAGAAAGAAAAATATATACAGGGGTTGTACGTATAAGAGAAGGTGAAGAAAAAGATTATATTTGTGAGGACAAAATGTATCTATTTCGCTACAGCAACGCTATTAAAGCACCAACATAACGATGTATGTATATAGAGAGTATACGTAGATAATTGTAGGTGACGTCATGCAACATTTTTAGTTTGGAATATTGGAAACTTGAAAAATTCATAGGCGCACGGCTCAACTTTTGATTAATGTCAATAAAGGGAGATTCAAAATAATTGTCGGAAGAAAAAAACTGTTTTCCGCAAACATTTATCTATACTTATTACCGTGTTATCAAAACCTGTCATTTCACGATTCGATTTGCGTGCGTAAAAAGTCACTTTAAACACGAGTGCGTAAAAGTAAAGTTGGTAGTTCCTGCAACTTGATTAATTTAGTGACATTTTAAAATCATAAATCCCTAACCTTAATAATATACTACCCAGTGCGTTGTTTTTCTATGAAAATAAAAGGAAATGAAGTAGAAATTGTTATATTTGAAAAGGTATATAATGTCAGAACAGCAACAAATATTATATAAATTACCATTTTGAATTTGATAATTTTAAATTAAATGTCACTTCAAATAATCAATACTGCCAACTCAATTTTTTTTAATTAATATCAAGAGATTAGTAGTGTGTCATACACGATTACGTATTTAACAATATATATTATTATTATAGTTCTCGTACAAAAAATATTGTACAAACTTCGTGCGTGAAACATTTCGCGAATTCGTGTCCATAAAGCGCTCGCCTTACGGCTCGCGCTTTAAACTGGTCACTCATTCGTGAAATATGATTTCACGCACTTGGTTCGTAAATAACTATTTTCACCAAAATTTAGGTACGGTATCTGTCAAATGCTTTGTAATCATATTTGTAACAAGAAAAGCTTCGAATCCTAAAATTACACATCACAGACAAATATATCAAAAGATTTACTTACAGATAATATTGTACACTTCAGCAGTTGATTCAAAAGAAACTATTTGAAAGTATGTAACGAAATAATATGTTTACGTCGAAAATTACAAATACATGATTGTGACATATCGCCAATGAAGAAATTCTAGAACGTTAAATTTCCTAAAACACATGACGTTACGTATGATCATTTACGCCCACTCTCTATAACTTGTCATACATGTCAAGTTTAACATCTATTGAAGTATTTATATCATTATTATTATTGTCCCATACGAACAAAAATTATTTAGATAAAAGGCGGCTTTGGAATTCTGAACGTTGAAATTATATAGGTTATGTAAGATAATCAGCTCGTCAAATAAATAGTAACAATACTTACTTATAATGTCGTCGAGTTTAAGAGTTATTTTTAAATGTAATGTTTTGTACTTATGGATTTATTGCATGAGCTGTTGAAAATAACCACCATTTTCATGTAAACACAAATTTACACGCCTTTTCATATTTTCAAATGTGTTCCGGAGCATTTCGGGCGTAATATTGGCACATTCTCCAATTATTCGGTTTCGCAACTCAGAAAGTGTGTGACCTGATATTTTAAAAATGGTGTTCTTCAAATGTGGAAAATGAAGTAATCTAGAATAGTCAAATCTGATGATCTTGGCGGGAATTCAGATTCACAACATAAACTAATAAGACGATCGCCAAAAAGTTGTCGTAAATAAGTGAGAAGTTGCACCATCTTGTTGGAAATATCACTGTTGCAGCTCGTCTTCTTGGAGTTCATTTATGAAGGGTTCTAAGATGTTGTCTCGATACTTTTGGGCGTTGGTGGTTCCTTCAAAGATTATAGGTATCAATCGTCATTGTTGTTCAATAAGTATTGGGTGAACCACTGGCAATATAACATGCGCCTGTTATGATCAGGCGGTAACAATTCATGATACGCCTGCATCTTATAAGGAAATAAAGCAAAGCTTAAAATTGTTCTGCATGTACCATATGATAGGGGAACTTGCTGTATGACTCTTCGCAAAGATGTTGTTGGTGCTGCATTAATAATTTCTCGAACATTTTCAATAGTTTGCGCTGTACGGACTATTGGCCTACCACCGCTCTTATGTGTACACTTCCGGTTTCTCTGAACAATCGCACACAATTCCGGACCACATTGAAAACGTCAGCTTCCACGAACACAAAATCAGGAAACTGTTGTCGAAGTTCAACCAGGCAAGCTATAGTACTGCATTCTCCATTTTCAAGATTTCCATTACGAAAATAAGATTAAATGATGAATCGCTTATGTAATTGTGAACATACCATGTTGAGTAAAGTTTTAAATCGAAACTGACATTTAATTCCTGTCAAATAAAACTTCAAATCGAAACTGACATTTAATTATCCAAAAAACTGAACCTATCAAAGACATTGGTTTTTTTAATCATGGCAATCCCTTGTCTAAATAATTTTTGCTCATACGCCAATCTGGCCAATCAGCTGATGTATGGTAATGTCATGTCATTTATTTGTATGTATATCGCTTTTATGTAAAAGTCTATCTCTCCTTCTATGATGCATCTATTATAGTAGAATGTACAGTATTAGTCGTTTTCTTTTGCTTCGTAATTTACAATCATGATCAAATAATACCCAATAGATAAGCACATTTTCAAAAATATTTGCTGTCTATTCCCGTCTATCAAGTAATCATGATCATATCATGATTGTGATTCACGAAGCGAAAGAAATGACTATTATTTCAATTGTTTTATTCATACTATAGCTACTTGTCATATGCATATGTCTCATTGACAGTTTGTGTAAGAGAAAACGAAATGTTTCAATTTCTTAGTTCCTATTTTGTAAGAAGGCAGAGTTATCATGGGTTAATGACTAAGGTATGTATAATCTAATTCTACTTCATATTATTCACAAAAAGTTATATTGATTATAATTATGTATTCTATAAAAAATCAGCAAAAAAGCAGAAATTGTTTTTTTTTGTAATGCATCCGTAACACATATTAACCGAAAGAAACGTGGAATACCCAAATTTATGTTAATTTCTCATCGTGTTGTAAAAATATTTTATGTATTTCCATAAAAATTCGGGATGCTACTGAATTGCATATTTTAGTATTCATTGACGTCAATGACTCAAGGTAATTTTCTTTTCTTCTTCTTTTAAGTCTTTGAATGTCAAGCTTGACTTTTTCAGGTATTTTTGATATATTATCATGATTGCGAAGCGCTTCTAATTACTAATTCATGCTATTTTTTATATATATACCAATTGATGAACGAATTATGCAGTTATTTGAGCCGGCATTTGACTAAAATTAATTGAATTATTATCCACACGCGCTCAAGAAAAAATCATCTCTATTAGAGTTCTAAATACAATACAAGCTAACTTCAGTGCATGAAACGAATTGATTGAAACGAAAAAGTAGTTTTGTTTGTGTAAACCAATCTTGATCAATGCAGGTTTACATTTGAATTTACCAAACCTCCATCATATTTTAAAGTAAAATACTGATTAAAACAATTTCAATTAGCTAGTGAATGTATGGAAGATGACTCAAGAAACCGAAAGGCTATCGAACGTAACGATTCTCGAAGATCGTGAATTAAAAGTTGTCAATATACATTCTACTACTGCTAAAATATATTAATTTTATGAATTCTACATTATAAATGAAGTATGAAGTTTTAGCATAACCTCCGAACAAAAACAACTTTTTTGGAACCAATGCAATTTGTCAATAACTGTTCTTTTCCAAAAGAAGTCTTTCAGCTGGAAAACATACAGCCATCTTTGTTTGGTATTGTTGGGGATATACTCCTCGCGAGCTGAAACTGCCTCCTGGTCGCAAATCAATTCAAGTCCGTCTATCTTTCATTTAGAGATCTGAAAAAGATTCGAGAGAAATTAGATTGAAAATTTTGAAAATCTTATTTCATTGTTAGGAGACGAATTTTCTAGTTTCCCTCGTATATAGTTGCGAAAACTATGGTTTGCTAATTAATTTTAAGGCTATCCAATGATGGAAAACGATTACTGTGGAATAATTTTCTTTTATCCACCAGACGAGAACTCTATTTTAACTATTAACTATTTTATTTTCAGCCGATGCGTTCTATCATCAGTCACACTATTTTTCAAATATTATATTGTACTGTGCGAGTAGGTTTACATCTTTTGTCTGGAACATATCTCGGTGATGATGTAAAGATTAGCGATTGAATAGCGATAATGAAGACGAAGGTACTATGATTTGAGCGTTGAAAATAATTTGCAAGAATAGATTAAATGTATGTTTTCTTGGAAATTACTTTACTTGTACCATTGATTACAACCAAGGACTATTGGCCTAAGGGCCTTGGGTGGATAACTTCTGCAGATGTAGGAATGTTCCGAAAAAAAAAGACTTGGCACACAGTGGACTAGTCGAACACTAGAGTACATAGAGCGAGTAAGACAAGTCACCTAGGCACTTTGCTCGGAAGCATGCGATAGTCCTCAACCTATGTAGTCATACTGTACGTCGAATTCTTCACATTGACACATTTCTATCTTTTCGGTTGTGTTAATAAACAGAATATGCGTTATTGGAATGGTGTCGTCAACCCTAGAGAGACTCAATTACTTAATGATAGGGTAACAGTTTGGTGTGCCCTCAGTAGTGAAGGCATCGTCGGACCCAACTTTTTGAGGAACATGACCGTGTAATTACCATCAGCCCATAATTCAATGGCTGTTCTGAGGAAAATCTTCCCAGACCTTTAGATCTCCAGGTTAAGTAACATTTCATAACCGACACTCTCGCTGGATTAAACTCCGTGCGACTATTTGATCTGGGGCTACCTCAAGGCTAAGGTGTACAAACATCGCCTTAACAGCATATAAACATTAAAAGAGGCAGTACGTCTGGAAATAGGTCGCATACGGGGAGAGATATTTCAGAGGACAATGCGAAACTTTTCTAGTTCCGTTTTTATATGTATTATCTTCAAAGTTAGAGATGTTTCTCTGCCCCATCCGGTATATTACGCAACTTTGACGCTGTCAGAACCTGAAAGTTATCATAATAGAGACTCGGGCCGTGGATGCCTTCGATATTATTTAAATTCAACCATCTGTTTATTTTTCCAAATTGAACTTGATTAATTAATTTCTAAATGCTTCAGCGACAACCAGAGTCTTGATATTTCTCGATGACGGCTTACATGCCGTGTATCCATCTTCTACTTTCTGGAGTAGGTCTGCCTTGATTTTGGTTAATATGTCGTGGCATATCATTGTAAATGGTTCACTCCCTTTCCTTTATTGTAAAAACTGATTGATGTTGAATTATATCAACTGTATCTTTTCTTTGGCCAACGTTTACAGATTTAAAGGTATTGATTAGAATCTGAAACATTTGCTGTTATACCTGATTATTACCGTTTCAACATATGAACGATGTATTATTTGCAATATCAATCGAAACATTTATTAATCTTCATTTAGATGAGATTGCTCTTTTCCATTTGATGTAATTATGCCAACGCAATGTGTGTAACAAGAAGTTTTTTATGTAAGTATAACTGAATTACAAAATATTGCCTTCTAATTTACTACCTCATGTGGATCAAGCTTCATGGGGTTATAGTTCTGTACGCTTTTATATTCTTTGCTTGTGTATTTTCATCTCTTCACGAATAACCACCACTTTTTGTTTTTTGTATTTAACTTTAATATTTGAATTCTCTTCTTGGGTTTATTTTATTAGTTTCATCTAAAAATGATCTCAAAAACATGATAATAGCAATGCTAATCTTTGTTTTACTTCATAAATGTAAATCTCTCCAGTAGACGAAATTTGATTATATTTCAATATATAAATTGAAATATTTAATAAAATGTAAGTATTGTATTTATAAAATATAGCGTGCGCTATTATAATAAAATCAGCGTAAATAATTTAATAGACGTACTGAAAAATGACCGGCACATTTTACACGAATAAAACCAAAATAAACAATAAACAATTTTATTTAATTATAACCTTAAGAAAACGTATTACCATGATTTTTAAACTAATTACACATAACATCCAAACTCACAAACAGAATACACGCTTGAGCATTTGTAATAATGGTGTATGAAATTGCAGTTACATATATAGCTAATTAAAACACAGGAAAAAAATCAAAATAAACCTGTGTTGAGAACGAAGTTTATATAAAAAAATTCGTTTCAATATTCACGTACATATATTTATACATACTGGTAGAGAACGTTTGGTTCTAGAGGTTAGACGACCCCCTTTTAGTCGGGCCACACTCTTGACTGTAGTAGCTTATACATAGTACATAGTGTACTCTATATGTGTGCAACTTGTAGATGTGTTTTATTAGAATTAGATGTTTGTATTTTTTCGGTTGACGTTTTTGTATAGTTCGAGTAAGTTTTGTTCTCCTGTCAATATATCCACAACACGGCTATTAAACGGACATACACAGCAATCCATGCAAGCAAAATGGTAAATACATTTATAATATTTAAGGGAAAAGATATTAAGAACAGTTTTACTTTAAAGTGTGTCAACATGCTCGTTGCGGTTTGTCGTTTAAAATGTTATCGCCGGCGCTATACCTATTGAAATTGAGAATAACTTTCTAAAATCATTAGCATACTGTTACAATTTTATATACAGTGAACTCGGAAAGTATTCGTATTTACAACAAAATTTAAAAAACACGACTTTTTAAAAACAAACAGTTATTTTGTTGGGTATATATTTGTTTGGTTTTTCATATTTGGAACATCAATTGCACTAAATTAGTTGTCAGGATAGTAGATACATATTTACGAGATTTAATGATTGTGGCAATACAGGAAGATGTCTGTATGCGCTTTATAAGAATTGCAGAGTGTTCTTTTTGTAAATTTTATTTCAATTTTGTTAATGAATTGTGAAAGATTTTGTAATTTGAAAGGCCGGCCAGTTTCGTGGGCATTTTAAAACCTAAATTCTGCTATTTCACTGTGAATCCCAATGAAATGGCGCAGTATTTAGTTTACTTGCTTATAGAGAACAAATTAAAAAGCTTGCGAATTTGAAAAATTGTTCAATGAGGGAATTATTCGCTATGAGTATTAAATTATGAGAATTTGAACTCTTCCGGGTGTTGTCGCGTAGATAAGTTTACACCTGACGTTTCGCTAATCATGCTGTCAATTTCTTCAAAAGGTCAGTGTTTAGAATCCTTATCTACAATACCCAGAAAACTTGAACGTAGTAAACAACGGTCGTGAAAACCTACACTCAACTATTAAAGTTTTCTTGTCAATTTCAAGTTGTTTTAATCTTTTTCCCATTTTCGTTTAAACGCGCTCATACATACCACTACTTGCTCCTAATACCACCAATTCATCTGTCTAGCCTTTGAGGTTTGTGTCAGTTAGAGTGTTACAATTAGGAAACCAACAATTATGAATACTTTCCGTGTACTAACATCCAGTTACTTTAATGAAATGATTATTGTTTTTCATAATCATATTGGTAGCACCGATTCATGTTAACAGATTTTTAAATGTACTGTTTTAACAAAATCCAAGTTTTTCTAACAGAACCGCAATTGTTTACGTGATTTTTCTTTTTTTTTAATGCGAGTGCGAATAGTTTGCACACTTACTATATGTACTTTAGATGCAACATATTTTCTAACGTATTTAAACTAGATCTCTAGTCAATTTGCTTACGATCGTGTTCCTTTTTTTGTGATATTCCTTTTAAAAAATACATTTATATTTATGTTTTATTTGAAGCATACCATTATACTATAAATCTGAAAATTATATAAACTTTTGTGAAATTATTTAGGAAATAGCTTCCAAATTTGGCTGCACTATGAATATTTATAAAGAATTGTAGATATTGAAGTCCTTTTTACTGCCACCAATTCGGTCACTTTTGAAACAAAAAACTCGTACCAATCGCTATCGTATTGTTTATTATTGGTATGAGTCTTTATTGCCTCTATTTCCCAGAGACTTTAGACTGGGTTTAAGTTAGATGAACAAGCTGAGCATTGTAATACCATAATATATATTTGATAAAACCAATCCTTTCTTCGTTTGTAAAGAATGGACAGCACGGGTGTCCTGCTAAAATATCCACTCACGATTTTTCCCCCTAAAATCTATTAGAATTGTTTCCAAAAGTTGTATGTAAGAATCAAAACCGTCCAAATTGAATTTCTTCTCATCAAAAGATATAACGTTCCTCCATTCGATTATTTCAGACCATATTTTTTTGCACGAATTTGGGTCTTGTTTATTGGTATTGCTCTCTTAAAGTTTGTAGTTATTGTCTTAATTATTGATAAATTCAAATCTAATCTTCTATTTTTGGTTGCATTACCAAGAAAGGTTAGACGAAATAATCTTTAGCTTAGTTTTTTTTCCCCCTTAGGAAGACATTACTCTAAGGATCACCCAACTTAATAAAATTATTGGTCAAATGATAAGATCCTCTACTTTGTTACATATTACTCGGTTTGAAAACTCTATTTCTTTGAAACAGTTTACTTTTATTTTTCGTTCATCCTTAGCAATATCTATCTTGGCAATAAATAAACAGACTTAACAAAATTTTATAACTATATAAAACCTACATCAAAACTTTTCTTTTACTCAAGAAATCGAACAAAACAATCAAATAAATTTTCTAGACCTTACCATAAGTAAAATTAACAATACCTTTCAATATACCATATTTTGAAAACCTGGAACCACAGACAATATCATACCATTTGATTCACACAATCACCCGAGACATAAATATTCGGCTTTAAATTATTATATACATAGCCTCGTCAACATACCTATGAACAACTTCGATTATCAACATGAACTCAATTTAATCAAAGCCATAACACACAAAAATGGTTTCCCCAATAATATTGTCGCAAAAATATTACGAAAAACTGTGATTAAAAAAGATCCTTTATATGTAAAAGAAGAAAACAAAACAACAGTATACAGACCTTTTACTTTTTCACATTCTGTGATGATGACATCGAATTTTCTTGTCAAACATAATATAAAACCCGCATTTAAATCTACTAATACACTAGCAAATATTTTATGTAATAATAAAGACAAAGACAACAAAATTGACAAAAAATGGCGTATATAGCATCAAGTGTGACAATTGTAATTCTATATGCATTGGAGAAATGGGAAGAAAACTATATCTACACGTATAAAAGAACATAAAAATCAACATTCTACAAATTTTTTCAACATTACTGATTTCTGGACATAACAGTAAAAATAACGATAATGTCAAACTGCTCCATAATTGCAATAAAAGTATAAAAGTTAATCTACTTGAGGCACTAGCAATAGAAAATTATAAGCAAAATAAGTATAATCTATTAAATGAACAAATTGAACCAAACAAAAAACGACTATTCAAATATCTAAAATAGAATTCTTCAAGTATAAATCAATTATTCCCTACAAACTTGTATATTTGTTTTGAATTTTATTATAAAAACGAACACATATTTTATGAATTTCTGATCGAAAGTTTTTATATTCTGATTTTAACAGTAAGTTATAAACATCATAATTCAATTAGTTCCTCTAAATTTAATTTTTACAAAGTCTAGATTCAGTGCTGAAGATGACTTAAAGCCGAAACATATTAAGTATTAATACAATCATACAAGGAAGAACAATATATATTTATTTATTTGTCATCAAACACCTTGTAAATGGATTACAACTCGACCCAATAAATAAATTGTTCAAGAAGTTCAACGTTTTCTAGTACGTAAAGATAATGCCTGATTTCGTACTACGGCTATCTAAATTTGTGCGGAACTAACTAAAGTTGTACATGTAACATATGATGAAATTGAAATATTCTTGGGTATTGGGAGGAATTTCTCAGCCTGTAGAAACTATTTACGAGCCCATATAATTAGGCACAAGCTCACAAATAAGGCCGTGTCAAAGGATTAAAAAATACTATAAAAATTCAACCGACAATCCTAAAACTTAACAACAGTTCTTCAAAAAGGGTTGATCACTATTTGATATAAGTACTACAATTTGTTTGTCTAAAATTCATCGATGTAATAGAAAGAAACATTTTTTTCCAATTTTTGCAAAAAATCACAAATTCAAAGTAAAGTTATGTAACATATTATACTTTAGTCGCCTTGTCGATAAAATTGCGATGAAAAAAATGTCTAAAAGAATGTATGTAGATATGAATAACACTGTATTACAAATCATCATGAATACTATCATTTTAACATTCATGACTTATATGCACGGCATGATTTTACGAAATGAGTATTATTTTGAGTAATTCCCATTTATAAATGTGTGCAAGTTACGTTAACATCAGTTGCCTATGATTTAAAAAATGAAAACTACAGACATACATAATGCAGCAATTAAAAAAATATATATTACTTGTTTATGGTTATGTTACACAAACTAAAAGTGTCGTTATTGTGTAGTGGATTTATATCATTAATTACAAGGAAAAAAAAACGGTAATTAGAAACAGGTTGGTATGTATAAGATACTTTTCATTTCCGCAATTCTTGAAAGTAGAAGTTGTATTAAAAAAACACAATACATCATTTTTATTCGTAGAATATTACATACAAAAAAGGATTAATAATAATAATCATTTCTAATTGATTATAGGTTTATTATCAATCAAAAACATTTCAATTAAGATTTTTAATGATGAAGAAAGGAAACTAATAATCTCTAACAGAAGCGTAATTAAACGAACAGAAGTAATTAAAATAATTAAGAAGTGTCAGTAGCTTTTTATCTTTGGGGCTGGAATCTGAAAACCTATATTCTCCAGATATTTCATCGAGCTTTTCAACTTTCTTAATTTCCCGCAATCGATTCAAAGTCGAAATCTCTACAGATCATTTCCAAAACTTAAAAAAAAAATATCGTTGTACACATATGTTCTTGAATTTAAATTGGATTTCTGTGCGGATCATTTTCAAGATCTAACAAAGCACTAACTAATCCCATTTTTTTTTCAAACTGCACTGAATTTTAAAATTTTTTGGGTGTAAATGAACCTTTCAGAGCATATACAGATTGTCCAGATTGTCATAAAATTTATGTAAAAATAACACTGTAATATATCTTTTTCTGCTAGAGTGCACCACTGCTGAGATATTCAACTCTAAACATAGAGTTTTCTAGGTGGTTTTTTAAATGCAATTATGTATTGCCTTATTAATTTTCATAAATAAGTGCATAAATTATTAATTACTTAATTTCTTTCAAGTAGATTTTAAATTATATTGAAATAAAAGTTGTCTATTTTCGTTAAACTTATTTTTTTCTCGGAAATAGAGCATTTTATGGAAATCCATTAAGAGTACATTTTTCTCACATAAGGTCCAAGGAATAGTAAAACACTTATTGGAGAGACACACCTTAAAATTGTGAAAGAAGGTGCACCCTAGCAAAAAAGATATATATACATAGTGATATTTTTACATAAACTTTATGTATCCGAGATATTGCCCACATATTCATGGACATCCATAACTAAATAATGCCGTCTATTTTGGACTAAACTGTTTCTTTAAGTAAAACACGAGTTTCGTTTATATAATTGACAATCTGTATATTTTGACAAATGTTAACATTTTGCATGAAACTACAATGTGTTTATTCTGTGTATAAACCTTTTTTGTCTTTATATATGTACCCCAACTAAGGGCGCTGTTTAATTTTTTTCGGGGATTTGTTTTTTATCGAAAATATTAAATGGAAACATACATTTTTGACAACAACTTAAAAAAGTAGGCTAAATTACCAACAAATCAGCGAAAACCGAGTATCGCTATCTTTTGCCAATCCGAAGATATCTTCAGAAACGTGTGAATGGTAAAAATTTCTTCTATAAATTTGATTTATTCTGCTTTCCGTGAACGGAATTTAGCAAATTTGGTGTTTTTGAAAAGAATTTTCATTGTCCTATGTTTAGTGATTCAAGCTGTTTAATTTTATCTTGTCCATCACTGCTAGAGGGCGATAAAGAAATTTAAATATGTAAATTTTAAGATTTTTGAAAGCTAGCATGCACGTCACTTATTAGATTGGCTCCAATTTGTAAGCATTAGATTGGAAGAGTAATGCTGTTTTCAACGAGACTAAAGTTTGCAAAATTCGGTTCAACAGAACAGGAGTTATAAGAGGACCTTCAATACAAAGTTTCCCCCTCCCCTCCCCTTATTTGACAAAATACAACAAAATTGTCCAATGTGAAATATGTAAAATTTTCAGTAGATTCCGATTTTCATATTTATGATAGACCTTAAGTTGGTAAATTTTGCGTAAAATAAGAATTTAAAATGTTTGGTGATCAGTTACGCCCTCTAGCGGTCATACTAGGCTTTTCTAAATAATTTCCAGATGTTTCTCGTGGTCACTTTAGTCAGTAATACTTTTTTTCCCAAAGCTGTACTGTAAACCGCTCCTGAGATATGGCCGAGCGACATTCTTAATTGGCCACCCGGTACTGATACATATTTTTGTTTAAATGGTAAGCCTTTACCCCACAATAATACACATAAGTTATTTATGTACAAAGCTTTTTTCTCTCTATCTATCTATGTTTCTGTTTAAACTTTGAATCAATTGATCCTGTTCAAGTGTAAATACGTGCTTTGAAAGTTTCATTTACACCCAAAAAATTTAAAAATTCTCGATTGCTGGTGTCCCGATTTTTCCTGCGAGAAGTGTACAGCATTTCCTGTAAATTTTGTCAGCCTTATAATCGTATATAACTACATACTTAGAACCAAGTATACAAGAAAAAAGCGCAGTAATACGATAATAATTTGTCACACAATTTGTTAGGACATAAATGCTGCTGTCATGTTTACGACATTGCAGTTTTAAAAGCATTTCAAAATGGAGGGCTATAAATATTTTACAGTCTTTATTAATTATATGGCATAATTTTAAAAACATATACGTACCAACGTAATTAAAAATTATCCAAACATATAATCGAATGGTGGCAAACATATTTGACATTTGTGCAAAATTTGTAATAACAATTATCAAAATAAAATTCCATTCTCGTTTCCGTTTGTTTTGATACGAATTTGTTTGGTATTGCAAAAAATATACATATCAAGGACGCCTAGGATAGACGTGCCTTTAAATTCCACTTATGATTATCGCCCTGTTGTATTAGTCACTTAATCTGTAATTATATGTTATGCTAATTTATGCATTTATTTTTCATTCTTTTTGAATTAAAAATTGTTTTGAATTGATATCCAGACGAGTTGAATGAATAATTGACAAAAATGTGTAAATAAGAAATGATGGGATTTCATAACTATCAACTTCGAAGAAAATAACAAGCAGATCAACATGTATATAATTACATAATTACCAAAATGTAGATTTCATGCATAACTAGGTAGAATGATTGCTCTAATAATGCAGGCCTATATAGTTTGTTAATTATATGACTGAATTGTATAGCCAAGGCCGGCTGTAAATATCGATACTTGTTCGACATATATGTATGTATGTACACACCTAATTTTGAAATTGAAATTTATTTGTATATATTGTGAAGTAGCGATTACATGTTACATAAAAAAATACCAGCCTTTTGCATTAAGGTCATTACCGTGAGATAAGCTGCAATTGAAAGTTGGAAACAAGCTACGTCGAGCATTTCTCTTTTTTTTACATTCGGCCCAGATACCTTTCTGGTTATTACGTAAAATTATTTCCATTGAGAACAAACCCTGTCACGTATAGAGCCGTATAAAATAATTTAACCATAACCATAACAATGATCGGGGTTACAACTGTTACAAACAATAAAAGAATAATCAATGTGGCAAGTACATTTGAGATTTTTCTTTGTTTTCGCCCTAAAAGTGATCTAATAGTTAAAGTGGTCCCATTACTTACATACTTACTTGTATAAAAAAGTATTTAAAATTTTTTTAAACTATTTTATACCAATTTTTCTAATTTGAGCCAATACTTTCTTGACACCATGCCAGGCCGCAAAACATTGTCAATGCAATATATGTACAATCACTTTTGCAGAGAATTTGCATTTTAGATAAATACATATTCTTTTCGTTTCTTCTTTTTCTCTTAATTTGTGAGTGAACTGCTTTTATAATTATTGTTGAAATGCAAACGAAAGTGCACCAGCTGAAATTTACAAATAAAACTCTGGTAGGTGTAAAATATAAACTGTAAACCTGTTAAACGTTGATATGATAAAGAGGTAAAGATTGACAGTGGGTGTCAATGGAATTTTCCGCATATATTTATAAATACGCACATATTAAGTCAGATTCAACTTTTCATGTTTAAATCATTTAAAACACGCCTTACAAATATATCTGCATAGCTTTTTGTTTACCTTTCACTATTACATCGATTTACAATTCACTACACATGCTTGTATTTGACCTATACCGACACAAACGCAAAAATCTATTATTTATCATTTCCAAGTAAATAAACGCAAATGAAGACAAACAGGCATTAACATCTTTAGTATTCAATATGTCTTTTAACCACAGTCTTTTCATTTCATTAACATATTTGTATAAATTAATATTAAGCCAGTATAATGCACTATTGTTTATTGCAAGTTAAAAATATACAATGATCATGAACATCATCCTCATTATTATGCGGTGTATTAACATCTGGCGCATGAAATAATTGTACCCAACGAGAGAGTGTCTAAAATTAGTCGATCTTGGTTAGCTGTTCCCCTAACTCTATGCGTGTAATTTAGTTTAGTGTGTACAGAATTTTCCTACACATAGCTATCATTTGTATTGCTACTGAACTTCTGAAATTGGCAATTGACCTTGATCTGTTTGTGCATATCTGGCAACTTCTTCAAAAGGTTTGCAAACTTAGCATTATTTCTATTGAATTTAGCAGCTGTGCAGTATATATTGGAAAATTAAACAATACTTAAAACCATCTCGATTTTGTCAGAAGTCGAATATATTCAAATAATTTGCAAACGCTGGTTGTTAACCTTTTGCTCAATTTAACAACTATGCTTTTGCACGATCAAAATGTAGAAATATCTTTTGGTAAGCATGTATTTATTGCTGTATCTATCAATGTTTCAAGTAACATTTAAAAATGTTGTTAAAAATAAAAATAGCCCGACAAACAAATACAACTACATTTGACGTCGTTACTCACCACATAATTTCCAATATTTTTTAATATCTTCGATTAAGACGTCGTTGCACAATGTATACAGTGGTCCAGAAAAGTAGCTGTTCAAACAAGATATTGCCATGATAATGAAAAAGTAGTGAGAGAATTGATAAATTGATACAAATCCTTTAGTAATTAATATGTATTAACGAGCATAAAAATGGAATATACATAGTGAAAGAGATGCAAATTCTCAACTCTAGAGAAATATGTGTAAAATAAGTCCCTTAAGAATTTGCTTAAAGTGTAGGATGTATGAGATTCTAACTGCAAAAACAAATGATAAAATATTGCCATTTAGTTGGTATTTATCGTAAAATATATTAACAAGTCTTTAGAATGTTAGTAACAGGTAATTTATTTAAACGACAGTAAATGTAATGTACACTGCTCGTCAGAAATGCTTTATCCTAGAGACTTGAAATCAAACCTTTTTTCCCTAGTGCGAGTGGCCTGTTTTCAAGCACTGTCGCAAGTCGGATTCTTATTTACATATTTACCTAGATGGACTTAATCCAGCTTATATAGAAATTAGGCGAATTAGTATGAAAGCCACTGAAAACGATACATTCATATATACACAATATATCGAATTTTATCCACTTGCGAGTTGCGTTTATAATTTGAGATTTAATAAAATTAAAAATACTAAGAAATACATATTAGTGGGGAAAAAAACATACATAATGACTACTGGCGCTGAGTGTACAAGGTGTCCCGTTTCAACGTGGATCTTAGATATCTGCCATATTTGTGAAAATAGAGAAAAAAGTTATAACGAAAAGTTATCCCAATTTATGTTCTGCATAACCTAAAAATATGTTTAACTATACAAAGTTTTTCAAAAGTAGGTAAACACTAAACACGTACTTGGTCCATTATTTTGAATGGGACACCCTATATATTTTGGCACCTTACCCCTATTCCTAATGGTTATGGAGATATTTTATTTTTTTGTAAAAACTATCCCGATTCGGTATTTTTCGTATGCCACGATAGCTTGATCCTGAAAATAGGTATCGGAATGAAACCAAGAATATGTAAACTATATAGTACGGTATAGACAATGACATCAACAGAAGATGAATACGTACTTCCGGTTGTCGGAAATGATTTAATGCATTTCCGGAACTTCGTCTCTAGATAACTTCATTTTTTCAAATGGCACCCTATATATTTCGTTAGATCGATGTTTTTAAAATTTTCAAGATATTTCATAGATTTTACGCAAGCAACAAAAATGTTGCTTCCAATTTCGAGGTAACCTTGAAAGTATTTCAAAAACAAAAGAGTATGCAAACATAATGTTCATCAATCATTAAAAACAAAAAGAAATTATAATAAACGTTCAAAAATTATGCATTTTCTCTTACAGAAATATTAATTTTTCTTTAAAAATTGATTGCAACTCTCCTTGAAATTTCAGGAGTTATTGATGTAAAACTTTATGCAATTCTTTCTCGCATCTTTTCTTCAATAGTCGGTGGCGTTCGGTGTACTAACTCTTTCATGTATACCCATAAGAAGAAATCATTTCTTTAAGTTCGGTGATCTAGTTGGCCACTCGATTATACCTCCTTGATCAATGCATCTCTCTTGGAAGAGGTTATTCAATGCTGCTCTTAGATTCCGTAACTTATTGGCAAGAGATGTCATTGTCTATACCGGACTATACCGGGTGTCTCTGAAAGGTGGCTCGCCCCTATAATTTCTAAAATATTTGAGATAGAGAAATCAAATTTGGGAATTATGTATTGCGCTTTAATTTACATTTCTTGACATAGTCGATACATTCTTATCACTTCCGCTTTTACCGGAAATGACTTTGATTTTCGATTTTTAAATGGGACGATTGAATGAATTTTTTTCGATATTTTGATTCGGGGTAACATTTTGAGTACAACTGGAGTACAATTTTTTGATATAAATTTTTTTTGTTTTTTTTTCGTCAAAAGTGCTTTCAAGATCTTAATATGCTCAGGTGTTACTGTATAAACATGATACGAACAAATTTTTTCATTTTTACTATATACCCAGTTTTTTAAGCGCATTTGTAGGGCCAAAATTTAGTTTCTATGTTTTAATATAATTTTCCCAAATGGGAACAGGCTGGCTCACTAAATCATCACGAAGGAGCATTGAAGTACCTTCATTTTGAGACCCTACATTAATATGCCGAACGAACGTTTATTAAGTATTTTTTGTGAAAACGCAAAAAAAAAAAATTAAAAAAAAAATTTATATCAAAAAATATCTTTTACTGCAGTTCTACTCAAAATGTTATCCCGAATCAAAATATCGAAAAAAATTCAGGTAGTCCCATTTAAAAATCGAAAAGCAAAGTTATTTCCGGTAAAAGCGGAAGTGATAAGAATGTATCGACTATGTCAAGAAATATAAATTAAAGTCCCGTACATATTTCCCAAATTTCGTTTCTCTATCTCAAAGATTTTAGAAATCATGGGAGCGAGCCACCTCCCAGAAACGCCCGGTATAGTTTACATGTTCTTGATTTCATTCCGATACCTATTTTCAGAATTAAGCTATAGCGGCATACGAAAAACACCGAGTCGGGATAGTTTTTACAAAAAAAAATAGTGGTAAGGTAGTTTATATAAAGTGGTAATATTTTTTAGTCTACTATTCAAAATAGGATGTCCCATTTAAAATAACGGAGCAAGTACGTGTTTACCTAGTTTTGAGACACTCTGTATAGTTAAAATATTTTTAGGTTATACAGAACATAAATTGGTATAACTTTTCTTTATAACTTTTTTCTCTATTTTCACAAATATGGCAGATATCTAACGGATATCCACGTTGAAACGGGTTATCCCCTGTACATAAAATAAAGTAACAAATAGAATTGCTAAGTCGAGCATAGCATAATAACTCTCTCACAGCTGTCACGGTGTACTAAGACCGCTTCCCCTGAAGAAACTATGTAATATGGATACTACGCACACACGACTAAGCGACCTTGATTTATAGATATTATTTTTCGCGCTACTAATAAACAATAGCAAAGTTCTTGCAGTGTTTTCTTTTCTGAAATACATAACACGCAACAAAAATCATCTTTTAAAGTAGATACATGCCGATTAATACAAAACGTGTTTAAATTAATATTAAATTACTTTTTAACGACTGATATAGAGAGTACTACATATTGACCAAACAATCGTAACAGGGCCACAACACAACTTTAGCAAATGTTTTGTGAAACAACGGTTTTGTTTGATCTATATACGTTGAACTTGTAACTATGTTTTCTAAAGACTATTAACTTCGAGCATAACCAACGGGAAAGTTGTGCGTCTCTATTTATGAGATGAATACGCATTAGACTTTAGAGAAACCAATTAGGTTTGATCAGTGTGCCTCAACTCAGAAATAATAATTTAATTTTCTTCTCTTTCAACAAATAGATTTTTGACTCCACTTATGTACCTCTTAATTGTTCTCTATTAAACCTGTAAAAAATACCTTTTCTTCCACAAAGAGAACTTCTTTCTATGTATGCAGTTACTTGTAAAAATATATTCTAATTTGTCTATCGTTTTGATTTATTAAAACTTGTGATGATTTACCTATTAAAATAAATATTTCGGATTCCGACAAAAATCCTTGAATTGAATTAAAAAAAAACTAATAAATATATATGTAATAGCATTATAAATTATAACTCGGTAATTTCACTATATTCGGTGATTTACACTTACCATACTGTAATTATAATTATGCACAATTTTATTGACCGTATATCCGGCTTTTTTTAATCTTAAGCATATCATAATATAGACAGCAGCACATTAACAAAACAGTCCACTAAATTCTGTCTAGCATTCCGTTTTGAATAAAAGATGACGTATCGCATCAATTGGCAAGAAAGTAATAAAGATAAAAACGAATATATATCGTAACAGTTCGTTTGGTTATTATAATTTTATTGTCATTATTACCAATTATAGCATTTAAAAAAATTTACTATTGTTCGATCGTAAAGAATTATTACAACACGTACGAATTATGTTTTTTCTTTTTCGTGTATACAATGCAAAAATATATACCTTTTGTTTACCTACATATATTGTTCTGAGTGCATCGTAGACAATTACTGATAATACATTTTCCACTTAGAATAATGCTTCCTGAACTGTCTTACTACTACTGTTTCAATATCGCTTAATGCACCTCTCTCCTAATAGTTATTCATTTGGTGACACTGAGAAGTCGCACGCTATAATATCTTTTGTTTTCCGTGCCGTCAGGTGCTGCCGATGTCAGAGGAGTTACGCAAGGCCACCTATATATCTGCGCCGTCGTTGGATGTAGATCTGACACCACCGGACTTAATTGGCACTACCGAAATTTTAACGGATATTCATCGTGAAGCCCTATGTAGACATTTACCGGCTAGAGCAGAAGGATATGTTTGGACACTAGTGTTCAGTACTAGCCAACATGGTTTCAGCTTGAACTCGATGTATCGTAAAATGTACAAATTAGAATCACCTATCCTACTAGTTATTGAAGACACAGACAATAATGTAAGTATAAATACTACTTATATAATTAACCGTTGATACATGTATACTCGATTCTCCAATATTTTAAAAACGATTTCAAAATATAATTAAAATTCCAAAAATTTCTCCGAACTAGCTTCATGTTTAACCGTAAGAGTAGACTATATTTGGAATGGGAGGTAATAAATTTAACCAAATTTATAGGAATCACGTATATTCTATTTATGCCTCTGCAACTGATTGTAGTTTGTTTTAAGTTACAATAATTCTGCTAGCTACAAAATAAATGTATGTCATACCGTGAAATCAAATAATAAAACTGATAATAATACTTAAATTTGATGCAGAAAAATACAAAATCCATGGTATCGCATACTGAGTTACTTAGCAACTAATTGTTTTAATTGCAAACAAACAAAAAAACAAACTGTGCTTGCCATTTAGGAGGAAGAGGAGTAATAAATAAAACAACGTAATACAATTTATTTACTGGAAGTGTTCTACAGTTACCGCAGAGGCCAGTCTGGTTTGTGCAAAAGACTTTCTTCTTAAATGTCATCGAAGACTTCGGTAATTCTGAAATCCCAATGACAATAACTGAAATATCGCTTCCTAAATTCAAATTCAGAGAGAAAACAAAGAGGTGTACGAGAGACTAGTAAACCACTTTTGCAGTGAATGATGAAGTACAGAGCTGTATACGAAATAATAGCAGTGCATATAAAAATACCGAATTCAGAGACATCTATACAACAGATGACGAATATAAAGAATTGTTCTTTACGAAACTTATTCTAAAATCCAACGTCTATGTTTTTTTAGATTTTATTGCTTTTTAATTTTTTTTTCAATGAACTGCTATTTTTACGTACAAGCATTTGCATTAACCAAATACTTACCTGATACGTCAAGAGAAATATTAAATTGCGTATATATTCTACAATAAGATATGTAATATCTTATTGTTTATTGATATTACATTTAACACAACTTTTTTTATTGATTTCACAAAATATGATAGATTTTAGTTAAGCAGGTAAAATACACCTATGTCCTAAACCTCTTAAATTTTGAGCAACAGCGTACGTATTCAAGTTTTGAGAACAAAATCGTTTTTTTTTTCATAACTCTGATATCTCTCTAGTTATTTTAATAAAATTTGATATATGCCTTCTAAGCAACAACAGCTATTTTTTGATATAAACATTTTTAAAATTTTTCATTCAGTGGCAGGATGTGGACTAGATATTTTTAGAGAAATATTATGTACGCCACTGCTTTGTCTCTCTTCTTGCTGTAATAAAAATTATATTTAAAATCTCCATTTATTTTAAGGTAAATTTGTTTTCCTGTTTTTTTCGATCCAGTTTTGGGTCATTAATATGAAATATTATATACTACATTCCTGAAGTAAAATTTCTATTTAGTTTCAAAGATTGACGACAGGGGGCGATATAGTATCAAAATTTTAAGTGGAATGGGGGGGGGGGAGGTCGATTGATACCTCATTTTACAGGGCTCACTGAGTACAATATCAGGCTAAAATTTCATAAAAATGTATCCACTTATATGAACATAGTAATAGAACAAAATTTTATTACATTATACATTTTGTGTTTCCAGTTATCTGCTCAACATAAATTTAAAAGTCTTAGATAACTATGCAAAATGAAACAAGAACTAATGCAAACAGTATTTTTGCAGAAGATAAAAATACTAACTTACTTAGATTTTTGTGGCAAATAAACTTCCATAAAGTGACCCTTATTTTAACGAAGGATCAGATAAAATTATAAAAGTAGGTACATCTCACTTAATAAAAATAACTTTTGGTACTTTTTTCAATTTAGTTTTCAAACGTATATTTCACATTTTCCCACATATGTAATTATAACAATATTTTACAAATAATATTTAATTGGGCTTTCTACTTGGCGGCACTTAATGACAATGCAATAATAAATTCCTGTGTATAAAAGCAGTGTAACTCTCCCATGATTAATATTTATGCAAATTTTCAAAAGAGAAGAAATATATACCGGCTGTTCCACAAAAATTTCCAAGGGCTGTAATGTCTTTATTTATCATCTGATTTTAATAATCTATATATGATACTGTAGGGTTTCGTAAAGACTACAAACAGCAATGCAAATTATCTGTTTGTCAGATATAATTCGCGAGAAACGTAATTCAATTTTTTTTTCAAATTGCACTTTTTTTTTGATTTTTATACAAGAACATTTTCTAACGATTCGAATAATGTCATGAAAACATACACGTAAATAAGAAATAATGCAAGAAAAAGAAAAGTTTTTGCAAATTTTTATATGGCAAAACTAACAGTAGGTCATGAATTGGAGTGCACAATTAAACAATCACAGCGTCTTTTTTAATCATAATTATGAAGAATATAGACAATAAAATAAACACTTTTGTTGTTTAGATCAGACAAAATAATGAAATGAAAAAATCCAAAACACTATCCTATAAATACTGCTTGAATGGGCACCATTTTGACCAATGCATAATCTGCACCTCCTTCCTACAGAAACAGAACATTTTCGGGTTGTGTTACCTAAACAATTTCTCTTATTTCATTCCATAAAAAGAAGTCTAAAGGAGAAAGGTCTGGTGATCGGACGGGCCATATAATTGGTCCGTAAGTGTCTATCCAGCTTCGATCAAACTGTCTATTTAGAAATTGTGTATTTATTAGAGCATTATGTGGAGCAGCTTCATCTTGTTGGAAGTAAATTTGTGCGTATTGAGCAATGGGCAATTCTTCTAGATTGTCCACTATTTCTTCGAGTAATGTATGGTATTTTTCTTGATTTAGGTTAGCGTCAATAAAATATGGTCCAATTAATCTAGAATCTAAAATTCCACAACAAACATTTAAAGAGAACCTTCTCTGGATATTATTTTCAATGAGAAATCTAGGATTGTCATTGCTCCAATACTTATAATTGTTTCTATTAAATATGGCATTGTTCGTGAAGGTACACTCATCCGACCAGAGAATTTTAGAATAAAAGAGTGGATCTTCTCGTAATTTATTTAAATAAAAATTACAACATTTCATTCATCGTGGATAATCGTCTTCCAGCAAATGATGGATCAGTGTATGGTCTTAATTTGTTTGTTTTTTTTTTTTTTCAAAATAGAATGTACTGTTGTACTGATCCAATGAAGATCCAATGTTGTTAGCAATTTCTCTAATGGACGTCTTAGGATTTTCCGCAACCATCAATAAAACGTTTAAATCTAAATTTTCATCTGTAGTTCGTACTTCTTTCTTTGGCTTTTTTAAAGATCCGTACATCCTCAAATTGGCTTCTAGTCGTGCAAATTTCTTGTGATGTGGTGATTCCCTATCAGGGAAACGTTCGTGATAAATTCTAATAGCGTCACAATATTCAAAATTCATATTTTCTATTAATATTAAAATAAATCGAAATTAAACTTATACAAACATGTTTATTATAATAAACGGTGTTTTTGAAAAATGCGTTGATCACTCAAACTGACAGTGACAGTAGTTGATTAAAAAGACGCTGTGATTGTTTAGTTGCATACTCCAATTCATGACCTACTGTTAGTTTTGCCATATAAAAACTTTGCAAAAACTTTTCTTTTTTTGCATTATTCCTTATTTGAGTGTATGTTTTCATGACATTATTCGAATTGTTAGAAAATGTTCTTTTATAAAAATCAAAAAAAATATACATATATGTTGCGCAATTTGAAAAAAAAAGTTGAATTACGTTTCTCGCGAATTATATCTAACATACAGATAATTTGCATTGCTGTTTGTAGTCCTTACGCAACCCTACAGTTTCATATATTGATTATTAAAATCAGATGATAAATAAAGACATTACAGCCTTTGGAAATTTTTGTGGGGTATATAATACATATGCATATATATATTTTATTTCTTTATCATTCTCACAAAGGCAACCTGATGAGATTTATAAAATCGAAACGCGTCATTGCATGGTGATGAATGATAGTGATTATTAATTAATTTTAATTATCATTTTCAATAATAGCCACGAATACCAAGATTTCTCTTCAATTTGTCATTTTGTATCTATAATCTTAACACAGATAACACAAATTTGGTATTAAATATTAATTCAAATATTTACAAATTCATGAATTGCTTTGAATAGAATGCGATAAAATGTTATGCCTAGCAAACCAAGGAAACTGCTTGACAGGTCACGTCTACTTTATTAGCTTACAATAAATAGCAGGTTCATCAGTTATTTATGTCAACCATGCAGAAAAAGGTATTTGCATTTTCGAACTGATATGTACATATAAATAGCCTACATTAATACATATTAGATAATAATTTAATAATCAAAACTAATTCAATTTTTTTCATTGTATTATCAATGCAAGTCCAAATTTGGAATGGCAATAACGTAACGTAATACTTCGCAACCTCTTATAGTTGGTACACGTGTATTTACACATGCTAAACTGCATGATAATGTAGTAATTTTCATGTCCAGCTATGAAATATTCCATTACGAAACTGTAAGAATCCTTTAAGATTTAGCAACAATAGTGTGTAATATAATTGTTGGATTTACAGAATATACAACATATATACATACAGAAGAGAGGCACTTTGCTTGAAACTCAGTTAATAACTTATCTAACGAATAGTAAAGGTAAACCAACGGAGTGAAAATATGAATACATACATTATAACAAAGGTTATGCAAACAAAACTAGTAATCTAGAAAACATAAATTCCTGTTAAGGATCTCATCCTATCCACAAATAAATACAATAAGGTGGCGCAGACCTACGACTTTCTGTCTCCCGCTAGACTCTATCACTTCTGGACTTAAACTGTCCAAATCGTATTTTACACCACTGAACGATCTCTTTAGTCGTCTTGTTCTTTTCTTACCAAGTAAATACTGTTGATCTGATGACTATCATATACATTTTCACTTTCGTTTTATTGCTGTATGCATTGCGCTGGGTGATTCATTGTAATGTTTCTCCTACCTCGATAACTTCGTTTGGAGCGATTATTTTCCGGCTCTATCCGCCAGACTCCTTAATTTAGTTAATATATTTTATTTATTTAATAGCTAATCAATTTTGTTAATTTTCAGGTATTCGGTGCCCTTACATCTTGTGCCCTACAAGTATCTGACCATTTCTACGGTACAGGAGAATCGCTTCTGTTCCGCTTCAGCCCCGAGTTCCAAGTGTACAATTGGACGGGAGAAAATCTCTACTTCATCAAAGGAAATAACGAAAGTCTGAGCATCGGCGCTGGTGATGGTAAATTCGGCCTGTGGCTGGATGGGGATCTCTATCAAGGTCGTTCGGAAAAATGCAAAACGTACGGAAACGAACCCCTGACGCCCAACGTGGATTTCGTCGTGAAAACGTTAGAGTGTTGGGCGTTCGTTTAAGCCAAAGTAATGAAAATAAAAACGTAATCTAAAGGCAGAAGATGAATAATTGTTAATTTATCCTTTGTGTACGTGGAGTGTATAAATTTATCAAAATACACACAAACGACAGAAACAGAGGACGGATAGAGAAAATATCGATGTGATGACATTCTTTTGTTTTCTTTTTGAGAACCAACTGCATCTTCATTATCGAATGCCTCACTAAATAATAAATGCTTTTGAGAAAACATAATAACATAAATATAGACAAAACACTCTACCGCACAATTGTTACAAGCTTATACTAGTTAAAGAAGAGAAATTGTTTGCTACCATTCACTAGTATTAGTTATTTATAAATTATTATGTATGAATGTACAAAAAGAAAACGGTTCTATATTGCGTGAAAGAAATCGTTAACCATACTGTTGTTTTTCTTTGTGCGATTAGGTGGCGTTAGTGGATTTGTGGATTTGTTTATAAATTAATAAATTGAAACGTGTCTTATATATTTATGTTACTTACAAAATATTTTATTATGATGAATATTTAATTTAGATATAGAAATGCATAGCTGTACATATATATATACATATAAATATATTAATTTTCATAATATATCGAATAGAGAAACAAGGTCGTAGTTGCTTGTAAAGGAACAATATTGCCACTATTATAAAATTCCCACTAATGCCACCATAAGCCGTACATGTATAATTTTATATTAAGCATTAACATGTAAGACTTTCTTGTACTGAGTTTTATTATATTATTTAATTACATTTAGTGTTATAGTCTCTTTATTGTGATTTATATTTAAAATAAAGTGTATTCGATTAATGTATGATCGTTTTTATTTTACTTTCGGTATTAATCGAAAAAGACTAAAACATTTGAGTAAAGGGATTATAAAAAGATGCCATCGTATAAACAAAAAGAAACATTACGCTGTAGTTACCTTACCCCCACTAATAATATTATCAGCACGTAGATTAACACGAATAACAAATGTAGGATGGCTGCATAATACGCTTTCTTCCGCATAATTACCACTAATATTTGTAATTTCTTTACTCAATATCGCAGTCCTACCAGGTCGGGTGTCAGAAAGCAGGTATTAATTTTATTCCATTTTTTAATTATTTTACTATTATTTTTAATTATATTTTTGTAAAATCGTATATAACTTTGTGATTTCATTATGCGTTTTTAAATTCCTAGTCGTACATTAGCAGTATGTTAGTAGTAACGATCTGAATTGGTGTTTGAACGGTGAATGGTAGCATAATGTTGTTATATAGTTAAGTGATTCTGTGTTGCTTAGCTTACAACGAATAAAAACGTTGAAAATAAAGGGGGAACGACCTTTCTAGTTGACATAACTTTTAATTATTAAATACGTATATAAATTTTAAAATATATAAATTACACTTTTATACAGAAGTGGCCGTCTCAACAGTGTTTAGTATAAATCTCTTAGTAGTGCTATGTTACTACAATACAAAATACAATATTGTTAATCATATTAGTTAGCACAGAAAAAAAAACATGGAACTAAAGGCAAAAATTGTCATATTTTTATATGTGTTGTATGATTTTGATGTCAGACAAACGTCACTATCACATTGGCCGATGATTGGTTAATTTAGTACAATATTTTGTGAAAACATGCAGCATAAGTTATATTTACCTTGCAATAATATCGGAAGTTTACAAGTAATGGAAAAAACATCGAAACGATAATTTAAAACTGTGATAGGCCTCTCATACTTTTATCATTTTTATGTATGCTTGTTACCGATGATAAATGATTGTTAAGATGAACTTTACACTTATTTTTTGAGCCAATATAAGACTAGAGTGTAATTCATAATAATTAATATATAACTGGATATTCACAATTGGAAGTATCTCAATGCAAAACTGCAACGCGTTAGAGTAAAGTTTGTGGTATACCAATCTTACGTCTATTTTGCTTGGGGAGACGGGATAGAATCTTGCTGAAAGCAAAAATATTTATCGCTATATTTCTCTTAATATCGGAGAAGTAAGTGATTTAGGAGCTCCTCAACGTAAGAACTTATTTGACACATTTTAGAAAGGTTCAACAACACGTTCATCTTTTAAAACGTCTATAACGCTTACGGAATAGATCCTATTATTCTATTGAGTGGAAAATCAAATTTCATCTCATGTGTGCTAACACAAAAACTCCTTTTTTTATTGTCGGTAAGACCATACAGTCAGTATTTCTTGTAAGCTTTGAGATCTAAGTCGCGTGTCAGCATCCATTGCATTGATGCACTGGATAATTACATATTTTTTGCTATAGAACATTACGATAACGCTAAATTTTATTGGCTTCTTTCTCTGACATTTCATGGGTGCGAACAGCGCGCTTACAGCGTTTTAATGCGATAGTATTTTATTGAACCACCAATATGCAAACATTATAATCTTACGATTTCACACTTTTATATTTTCTAAGTACAATTCCAAAAGAAGCTTTGACTTTCACCCGATATTTTGTTTTTTATAACCACCGAAATTGTACTTCCCTCTTCAATTTTATTGAAAAGACTTACTTGAAAATTTTTTTTTTTCCTCTTCTCCTTGGCAAAACAAAAAAGACACAGTTATTATGGTTCACAAAAAGCTCCAAATAATGAAGGTTATTCCAAAAATGCAAATTTCCTGGCGATAACCATAAGCAAAGTAAAAAATATGCCAATTTGTCATTATCAGAAAAAGAAATATTTCGTTGGGTATTTTTTATGTTGCTAGTGAGTATTGTTGTATTAACAATGTCTGTAAGCGTTCACTTGCACATAATTAACTGAGCTTTTGGTTTGAAAGACTATAATAAATCAAAATTGTTTCAGAGATTAATAGAAATTTGTAGATGCAGCAATAAAGCTGCGTTATTAAACACTGGTGTAGTACTCAAAGAATCAATAACCGAAGTACTATTTTAATTAATAATTGTAATAGAGGTAAAAGGAAACATAATAGAAAGTTTGCAAAAATCAAACTCAATTATACTGGATGGTTAATTTTTTGCGGATTTCTTCTACAATAAATTCTTTATAAATTTCTAACCTTGATTTATTAGTCTAAATACGGATATTGTCTGGATGATTATAGAATATTATTGCGCAAATAACATAAAACGTTCATAATCGATCAATGGTTCGGAAATCCTTTTATAAATTTTAGTAGAGGTTCTCCACGCCGACACAAATTAAGTTTTCTTTACTTTCTACAGATTGTGTTAATAGTAGGGTTGAATGCGTGATATAAACATACTGCTAAATAAAATCAAAAATAAGACCACTAAACTAAAAATCCTCTATTATATATCAAATTGATCATTATAAAAATTTCAAAAAAGAAATCCAAAATCAAACAAGAATAACCTTGTAAAGCTTCCACAAAAATGATTTATTTAAAATATTGTATCTACACCCATTTCAACTCGTCTGATATGATTCTAAATTAAATGATGTTAAAAAGGAAGAAAAAAATCAAACGGGAATCTATAAAAGTATTTTAATACTTGTTAACAAATTATGTACTGAAGTATAAAACAAATAACGTAATTACTGAGAAAAAGAAGCAATCATTAACGTAATATTAACACTCAATTATAGACTTAGACGAATAGTAAATGACATAAACAACATGTTTAATAAAAGAATATTTATTTTATTTTTCAAATTAAAACTTTTGTGGCATTAATGGATTCTTGTACTGCAGACATTCAGAAAGAAGTATAATATAAAGAAATGGAATAAATTGCATATAATTTCATAAATTTCCGTAGGAAACGTTTCAATAATAAAATAGAATTGTTTTGTTAAATATTTACGTAACTCAGATCACTTACCCTGCGCCCACTAATCTATATTGAATCTTAATACATATTACGCTAATGATTTCTTATTTATTAATAATTCTTTGCAGGCAAAAATAGTTTATTTCAATTCTCTCAGCAACACCTAACATTTCCTGTTGTTTTAAATAAATAGTACTTTTGTTATAAAAGAAAAGGGAGTCTCGCCTGATGACAATATTACATTAAAAAATGCGTTAGAATTCAAATACCACGACACGCTGCAAATCAGGTGTCTGCAGATCAAACCAACTGTTTGGGACTTTGTAGATTATCGTTCAAAAAATCAATTCTAAAACGTATATGTGGTAACTGCAACTTTTTACAATGTGTTATAAACTGTTTAGATGGTCACAACTGTACCTTAATTGGATAGTGGCCGAACATTTAATTGAATTGTGTTGTAGCAATTGTAAGTGGGACGGAAATTATTAAATGATGGCCGTAGTGTCAGTCAATTAGATGCGTATAGTTTCACGCATATCTGTTGTCAATTTACAATAGTAGTTGGAAATATGATGGGTGGTGAATATTAGGAGCTACTTTAATCCTCTAAAAGTCTTTGTAATATATCTATTGCAAGATATCCGTTTCGATGTAAAAATTCTAATTTGAATGGAACTCGGTAGATTATTTTAAAATAAGATTGCAACTATACATACTAAAAAGTAATTGGATATTCCAAACGTATTAATGATAATTTTAAGAAACAACAGAGGATTGTAGCCGTATAAATAAAAATTAGAATATAATCACCTTACTCAACATATCACCGACTGCTTATGATATCTTAATAACAAACAAAATATCTATAAAAGATGATCATAATATACAATTATACATCATACCTGTATTACAATACACACTAAAGCATAAAAAAAAGTTGATACATGTTTAGAGGCTGTTATGCGGATCGCATTGTTCGTACTTTGCATCAAGTTAGCGATTTGTCGTACCAACTAGTTCTTAAGGGTGCTCCGAGGTTTATTTTCTTATAATATCATATAATACAAAATGCCATGTATGTACTTGATTGAATATGAAGCTGCGATTCGTAACGATTTTACTTATTAGTCCTATACATTAGTTTGATGTCAAGAATTGTGTACTATACAAACATTTTATCTAGATGATATTTATCTGTATTATACTGTATATAACTATTAATACTAATAAATAGACTCTAAATACATACGGTTTTTAATTTGATGCATGTAAGATAGTATTTCTACAAATTAAAACAAAATCCAAAACTTTTTAATGGCAAATGCTATTTAGAACAGTAGATGTTATATACAAATGAGAATTATAAAACCAAACACAAACACGCCAAGACAATAATTGGCTCAATGAGATGCTACATAAAATTAAATTGGATTTTTCTCTGTGCCAAAATAGTATGTAATATGTGTGGTAAATAGTATATTGTATACCTACTTAGTTAGGAAGAAAAACCTAACATTTCCGGACGACTGAGAAGCAACGCGGAATTCGTTTGGACATGTCATATACATACATATAAACAACACTATTCTGAAGAGACTGATTGTCAAAAGAGAGACCATTATGTCAGCCATTATTTATTGTATATAAAAGGCTTCCTTCCAACTGACAACTGGCATCAACGCCCAGCCCAAACCGCTAAGAGCAAAAATTTAGAATTCGGAGACGATGTTGATTTTATATTGTAGGCATCATTTAAGAAGCGAAATTTTGCTCCTAGCTGGATAAAAAAGAATGGAAAGTATGTATCCAAATAGCGTTTTTTTAAATTTCAAATTTATTTGAATCTTGATACTTTAACGAAATTCATGAAACATATTTCAATATTTTTTGAAATTCAACTTTTTAGGAGATAAAACAGGAAGAAAGAGAGTGAGAAGGGATGGCATTGTTTGTGTAGAAAATAATATTTCTATAGTTGGATTTGCTTCACATTTAATACTGATATTTTTTGATAAAAATTCATGAAACACGTGTGTCTGCGATTTTTTTTAAATTAAATTCCTAAGGAAGTGGGGCGACAAAGTTTGTATAGGAAAAAATTATATTTTTATGATCAAAATTACTTAAAGCTTGGTATTACGTAATGCTGTTTGACACAATTAATGAAACATGTCATGTGAAGTTTTTATATTCAAGCCCTAATAAAGCGGCTGAAGAAAAGGTGACAAAGTTTGTATAGAAAAATATGTTTAGCCAAATATTCTTGAAACTTGATACTAATGCTCTCTGATACAATTAGAATGAAATATATCTTTCGGCGTTTTATCAATTTCAACCTCCAAAAAATTCTGATGGATAAATTTACTTGGAACTTGATGTTGACGATATTTGATGCAATTAATGAAATACGTGTTTCGGCCTTTTTTTAATTAAATCCCAGGGTCAAAACCTATACTGAAATTTATATACACATTGATCAACTCAGATTCTAGGCATTGTAAATAGCATTATTAATTAGCAATTTTAAATATTGTTCACCAATTTGAAAATACGGGCTGTATTATTGGCTGCTCAAAATGCAACAACAAGCGTAATCTACAAGAACGGCCACTTACTGAGGCAAAAGCAAAGGAGGTCAAAGTATGTGCTCTTGTGGAAGCTAACGAACCTTGTTCGAGTCCTCAAATTTCTGTGTTAATACCCGGTTACATTTGTCCTCATTATCTCACAAAAGGACAGTAATACCAAGTAATACTTAATAACTGTGAAGTAATAAACAATATTTAAAATGGTTTGAATTTGATTTATTTTATGAAAAAACGCAATCATTATTTTTGACATATGCAAATTGTCAGCATGTCACAGATACGAGAATAGAAAATGCAGTAATTCCACTTTGGCAACACCGTATATCTACATCGTATCACCATCTCCGTCATTCTAACGCATAATGCTATTTACAATGCCTAATATCTGAGTCGCTCAATGTGTAGAACAAAATTAAAAAATTATATGTTTATGGGGTAAAATTTACTCGATATTATTAGTATTACTGCCCTAACACAACTAATGAAATACATACATATGTTTCGCCGTAAATTTAAATTCAACACCTAACCGAGTAAAAGGGGAGTGGTAAAGTTTTTTAAAAATTTAAAAAATGTATTATATTCGACTGCGTCATAGTTGCCTATTTTATGAGGTACGTTACTGCCCATATAGAGTGCTATTATAGTTTAAAGTACTTGTACTTTAAGGGTTATATTTATAGTTCGTGCTTGAGGTTGTGTCCATGTTTGAGCACACGATTTTGACGTAAATGTCAAAATCGCGTGCTCAAGCATCGGCACAACCTCATGCACACACAATAAATATAACCCTTAAAATCTGAAAAATGGATTGTTATGTCAGTGTCAAATAAATGTCAAAATCAGTTCAAAACTTTTCTATATTATTTGATGTACAGTTTGTGGAATGTCTTCCCCTTTGAAGAGTATATTTAACTTTCTTCCGCGCCGAATCGATCGTTTTCGTTCGGTCGAGGTATTCTAAATACCCTACTGTACTATACATCTCAAGAGACATTTATTAAAACGACCGAACGGACATGAGCGGAAGAAAGTTTGATAAACAAGCTCTTCAAAGGGGAAGGCGTTACTTAATACAGAAACTGTACATCATTTGCAGTACCATATATCCAATGAGTATGTCGCATAAATAGTTTCGTACTGATTATTAGGTAAAAGAACGGTAAAAGTGAGTCTCCAATAAGTTATTTGACGTTTGTACAAAAACAAAATACTGTCAACATACCCTGCTGCTAATTATTACATGATCATTACCTTACTGAACTGTCAGATAGTAATCATTTTAATTATTTCTTGTATAAAATAGGGTAGTCGAACATAAAATTATGTGTATAACTCGTACATCAGTGGACTCGTCTTTATTACAAAAGTAAGTAGGTACTACTTTATGTATGTGTTATACATAAATAGCTATTTTATGGTCAAATTTATTTGAAACTTGGTATCATGCTTTTTGACAAAATTGATAAAACAAGTTTTTTGACGTTCTTTCGACTCAGCCTCTGTGAGTGAAAGAGGGTGACAAAGTTTATATGAGAAATAATATTTTCATCGTGAAATTTACTTGAAACTTAGTATTAATGCTCTTTGACATAAATAATAAAACACAGTTTTCGGTTCAATCCTTGGGAGAATGGCGAATATTATACAGGAAATAATATTTTTATGGAGCACGATGTTCGTACAATTTGTTGATTTATACATGAACAATAGATGTGACAACATATTTATAAGTTTGATTAAAATACAAAAAAACTGATATTAGAGTCAACGCGAATGAAGCTGCGGGCAGAAAAACTAGTAATATATATAACAACACTTAATAACGATTGCTATTTATATAGGAATAACTTATTTTGTCAAGAGTGGGGGAGTTATTAACACAATTCATTTAATAACATTTGTAAAATATTATTCAGTTGTTGGTTTCTGTTGGACAAACAACTCTCGCAAAACGTGTGAGATCTGATCACACATATACATACGTAACAAAACTATACAAAATATCTATATTTGACAAGAAATCCATTTTAAACTGAAATCTGTCAAAAGTAGCGAAAACGGTCACAAACTTCCGTACTCGGTTTCTAATTTATTTTAGTATTTGAGGGTGAGGATATACACATAGGTACTGTACATCCAAATAAAATTATGGCTTTCAAATGTAATGCGAATTGTGGTCGTGTAAGTATTATTTTTTTTTATTTTTAATAATATATACTTATTGCAAAACAAGCCTCTGGGATTCTAAATGCGTAATCAAGTTATTTTAAAAATAAAGTTAATGATTTTACATGAATATGCATTTCTCATAGCAATTTATTTTACATTAAAGTCGTATTTATGACATTGTTGTGTAGGTATTATCCGTATTATACAAAACAAGATGTAATGAGGTTTGTGTTTGTAGTATATGATTGATACATAATCTCTCATCTCACGAATCAAATAAATTGATCAAGAATCTTAAAACACGTAATATTTATGACCTTTTTATCAGTGTTATTTCACTTAACATTGTCACTACAATTTATTATGTTATCTCGTCTTATTATTCACGATAACGTACAGTGTTAAGTAAGATATTATTTGAAGTAAATCTCAGTATGATATTAAAGTAAAAATGTATTATTTTCATATTTACATTTATTTATAACGTTTTTAAAAAGTTAAATATTGCAACCTTACAAAACTAATGGCTGCGCAGATTTCCTTCACGCAACGCAACCTATCCAATTATCAGCTGCTAGCATAGTTGGTTGCCGTTTGTCAAAGACGTGAGTTTGGGGTTGATCTACATTTTGATCTTCATTTGTTACTTCTTTTCTGGGTCACGGTCGGTATTTACGCTGTTAAAATGTCTTTCTCACGTCTAATTCGTGGCCGTACATGTAACGGCTTAACGAACTTCTTCAGTGTAAACCAGAGAACACTCAGCACTACAACAGTTATGGTACGAATCGTTATGTCATCAATATTATTCGTTTTAATAAAATGCACCTACTGCAACTCGTACAGTTTATTCGATTTTTATTCATTTTCAGGCGAAAATCAGGAAGGAACGGGACACATTCGGGGAATTAGAAGTACCAGCAGATAAGTACTATGGAGCACAAACGTTGAGATCTGTTATGAACTTCCCCATTGGTGGCGAATATGAAAGAATGCCGGTAGGTATTTTATCAACTTTCGTATTTTATAAAATTATTTCTAAAATCTACGACGACAATAAAATTATGGAAAAAGTATCACAGTAGGCATGACACAATTTGTACTTCATATGTAGGTATGTGTAAAGTAAGCTACATATTTGCTTATTTAATTCTTAAGTTTCCAACGCAAATTAAACAAAAATACAAGAGAAATCTGTTTTAAAATCTTTACTGATACTAAACATGTTAAATTCGAGAGTTTTTTATTTATTGTAATTGTAATGTTTTATAAAAAAATCTGTTCAAAATATTCCATTTATTCATTGATTAGGTACTCTTTTTTTACTTCAAGTAGCATTTTTAATCATTTACAAGAGGCACTGTGAGTTTTTTTTTTGTTATTAAGTACCAATTACTGTCTCAAAACCCTGTTTATAAAAGGCATATTTTTAGTTTTGGAATTTGAAAAAAATACCTGAGTTTTAAGAATTAGAAAAAGATAACTTTTGGAAAATATTTGGTTTGTGCCGCACATGTCATGCTACTACAAAATAAAAAATATAATTTATTAAACAATTATTTAATATGAAATTGTAAAAAACAATGATTGTCTTTATGAAGACAATAAAATTTGACATTTTATGAACATTATGTAAGTTTTTTTCTAAGCAGCCCAGGTATTTACATCTTCACTTTAGTTTGACCCCTACCAATACGAAAAATGATCACAACTATCCTACCAAATATACCAATTTGTTGATGCTTTTTTCATTAACTTCCACACATTTGCTAAAGCTTTCTACTTGGCAGCCTTCTCACTTGCCAGATTTTTTAACTTTACAAAAAGCTTCTATTGCCAATTTGGTATCCAAAATAGACATAGGATATTTCTTATCTCTTCTGGCTAGTAACGAATATATACTTTCAGTCCTATTATAGTAGCGGAGTTAGTTTTATGTGGTAACATCTTAACATCAAACCAAAAAGATCTACAGCTTTCATGCAGCTGTTGTAAATTAGAGCACTGTTGGAAGAATCTTTTTTCTGCTTTTGTAGCATACCTTGACACGATAATCACAACCTTCGACTATTTCCCCTATAATATAATATATTCTTTTTTGATCTGCATTGCAAGACTTGGAACACGACTCAGTGTTACTCCTCCCATTAGGTTAGGTTAGGAATGGAGTGGCATGCGAACCTGTTTCACCTCGACCTTTACAGGTGTATTGTGATCCCCTTTTCCTTAGAGAATGATCTCTAGTTTCGCCTTCTTAATTAGACTTATCATTTTTGAGAGCGGTTCTATTATGTAGCCGTTAGCTGTGGGGTTCTCTACGCCCATTGCTAGATACCTTATCCTCGCTAGGCTGTCACAGTGGCACAAAATATTAACTGGAGTTTCTTCCTCCTCTTGAAAGAATCTGCAGAGAGAATCATCTGCCAGAACGATGTTAAATTTATGCCTATTGAGTCCGCAGTGACCGGTCATCAGACCTACTATCACTTTACTCAGTAGGTTTTCAGTAAACTCAGGCCTCTGTTCTCTTAAGAACTCCTTTGTCTGTCTTTGTCCTGGTGATCTTTGCCACCATTCCTTGGACCTATTTTGTGTCCATCCGTAGATGGACTTTTTAATTTGTGATTTGGTAATGCCGAAGGAAGGGCCCGCTCCTATGAAAGGCTTTAACGAACCTCGTCTGGCCAGCTCATCTGTCGCCTCGTTTCCCTTCTCGCCCATGTGACTGGGAACCCAGGCCTAACCTAACCCTACTCCTTCCATTGTTAGAATGCCCACGTTAGTCAAATATATCGTCAATGGACTTTTAGAAAATGGATGATCAAAAAACTAACTATTGATATACAGACCTTAAAACAACATTCTTGAAGCCCCACTTATGTGACTTTCTTGGGTTATATTGTTTTAGCTGCATTTGGGCTTATGTTGGTATATTATCTGTTCGTCCACGACTAAAAATTCTTAATTGGAGACGAGTAATCTTTGATTGATTTGATTGTGAACAAATCTAATTTGGAGACTTTAAATGATCAACGATAGTTTGAATTTCCCGCCTTGCCAAATTTTGTCAGATTGGCGAGTTGTCAATGAATTCGTTGCCAGTGGCGTATTATCAATAGGTGATAAAATACTAATAATAGATCTTCAAAAAATCGATTTAAATACACTTTTAATCAATGTGTCTATCTAAAATTGACGACACATTTAAAGAGAACAATTAATTTTTTTTTTTTGTAAATTTCATTACAATAAACTACACCGTTATATTCCAAATATAGTCTTAATTAGTTTCGATTAATATTCTGGATTTCCTGCTTTATAGTTGCTTGTAATTTTGCCAAGTTGTGAAGTGGATTTTGAATAATTTTTTGTTTTAAATACCCACATAGATAAAAGTCTAAACGTATTAGGCCAGGTAACCGTGCTGACCAATGATATATGCTAATAAGCCTGTCATCAAAATATTCTGTGTCATGAGCTTACCTGAGGTGACGCTCCATCTTGTTGAAACTGGTCCCTTTTCAAATAACCGTCAGTAACTGGTTTATAAACACTTCTAAAATTTGAGTGCGATATGTTTCCGCATTGATATTTCTTTGTGGAAGAAACCAAGTCGGTATAACACTTGCCGAAATAAATACCCAATACCTTTAGCAAATAGAATCGTATTTTTCTCCGTCGAAAAATACCTTTTTCGACGATTGAAGGTGTTTTACAAAATGCAATATGGAAGATATTTTAAATATGGAAGGGACAAATTAGAACCCATGCGAAGAAAAGAGAGTGTATACAGGGTGTTTCATTAATTATAGGAAATATTTTAACTGGAGATACTACGTGTCAAATAATGACCATTGACCAAAAATAGTGTTATTCAAAATCACACCGTTTTCGAGATGAAGCTCTTCAAAGTTCCAGAAAAAAAAAAAAAACAAAAAATGAATAGTGAATTGTTTACGTAGGAAGTATTGAAGAATAATCGAAAAATTGTCCTAAAGTGACAATTCTGCCAGTGACGTAGAATTTGAGTGTTGGCCTACCCCGATTTTTGCTGTTTAAACTATTTTTAGCCACAAATCCTTCCGAACTTGCTCGTTTTCCTCGAAAACCGAGCATAATACGAAGTTTCTACAAGAGGACCTTATTATTTTTGGAATTTTAACTGGTCTATTAGGTGATGCTAATTTCGTGCTTGTAAATCAAAAAACAAAAAATTTCTATGCATGTTAACACAACGGGATATTTTTTCTCTTTGCTGTAATTTTGCTAATTTCGGAAAATTCTACCATAAGAAGCATCTAATAATACTAAATCGCCATGCCAAATTTTATTTTCATCGTACAAATAGATTAGCTTAAAGCTGAAAAAAATGATTTTTTCTGGAACTTTGAAGACCTTCATCTCGAAAACGGTGCAATTTTGATTAAAGGCAATTTTTGGTCAATCGTCATTATTTGGCACGTAGTATCCCCAGTTAAAATATTTATTTTTATTTATTAATGAAGCACCCTGTATATCGATGTTATTTTGGTTCTGAGTTCTTGTGAGATTTATATTTATGATTTTTACGACTTTGCTATTCTCATTTTCTAACATGTTTTCGATACGTATTGTCTAATTACAATCGGCAAATAATGAAAATCTATTGTAAAATGGAAATATAAATAAATGCCGAAGCTATATAAGTCACTTAGTTTATATCAATACGGAGCGCTTAAGAGTCCGCTATACCAGCTGATCAACTTTTCTAAGACAGAGACAATAAAGTTCTATAAGGATAAAAGATAATCGGAAGTATTTTGCACGACATACGTTTTAGCAGCGTTCTCTTTTACTTAATATCGTGCGTTAGTAACGTACGTCTAGATTAAAATGTTATGTTAGTATTTAAAGTTGTCTATCTGCAAGTTTATTTGTAGGTAAAGTGGATCTGGCAACTATGTACTAATTTTATATAGTATCGTAATAAGTGCATGTTATTTCATAATTATTTTTGTATGTGTAATGAATTTAGTCGAAGTCTGAAATCGTAAAATACTCATTATGAAATTAAATAAAAGTACATCTGTCAAACTTCATAAAGAAATCTTTACAACATAACTTATTATGTTTTAATATCTGTAATTGTAATATCAAATACACACCCGGTGTCTTGCCTTTGTTATGCTCGATATACTGCTTATAAAAAAACTTCCAACAAGGTCGGCAAAGTTTTGAATTTTTAGTACCAAAAATGTAACGTTTTACTATTATTCTGCTGTAAGCAGTAAATTATTATAATTTTGAACGTTTACTCCAAATTATCTGTCTAATAAATTAAATAACTGAAGAAATATGTTAATTTCATTACATTACAAAAAAAAATCGAATTTTTATTTGCGATTTAAAGATATTGCTTTGAATAAATGAAATACTCCACTATGATCCACCAATGTTAACACACATTATTTATATCTATTTCAGTAGAGTAGCAAAAAATATTCTAGAAAAAACTGAAATGTTGAGAAAAAATGTATACAATAACTATCATATATATTTGTATACATACAAAATTCACGTTAATCCTGTTACTTAGGAAATAGACATAAAATAAGAAAGCAAGACAATTTGGAAATTACTATATTGTGAAATACAGAAAATATATCATAATTAAATGGAAAAGCAACTACAAGTACGCTTTCGAATCAACAAAGTTGCATTGTAATAATACTATAATTTTCTTTTACCTGCCCATTCACGGTAACTGTTATCTCCTCACCTCTATATGCTATATTCAAGACATTTAGTTTATATAAAATAAACAATTAATAATTAATGATTTGTTAAAAAATACTACAAAATATAAACGATTATCTTAGACTGATCTCCGCAAAAAAAGGGGCACCGTGTTGAACTCAGTAAAACATATACTTTCCATTAAATTACATATGAATAAGTACTCAATTCGGTGGTCTACATACGGAAGTCTGAAGAATACAAGCTTGTGTAATGCTTATACTTTTATCATTTTAACCTAACCAGTTCTAGTGGAATAGTAAATAAAATTATTGTCGCTAACAGTAGGTATTTAAAATAATTTTAATTAAAAACGGCAACGGCAATAAGTTCAACAACTTGTATTCCCTGATTTGAATCCAACAAAGATACTTCCATTACTACACAAGACACTATAGGTATACATCTGCATCAATCCGCATACAAACGTGGTGTAAATATGGATCGTATGCGATTTCCAATTTTTATATATTATTTGATTATTATTGACAATTCATCGTTGCGGTGTCTAGGCCACTCAGTAAACACTGACTTGCGGTGTTGCCATGTAAATCAGTACTTCATTTTCATATATTTTTCCGGCAGAGTCCGCCACATTATGGGTGCTGTAATTTTAATTTTTACTTCACGTTTTTCTCTTTTATTTGTTTTTAAACTTCTCTCAAATTTGGCCAAGACATACAGAATTAATTAATAAATTTTTCTACAAAGCGTTTTTTTAGTTTTTCTGCAAATACCTCTTTCACTTTTTAATTATTGCATTATATCAAAAAATCGTTCTGTACCTCTATTTTATAAATGTTAATTAATGTATAAAAAAAATAAAATTAATTAAATTTCGTATTTCTTTCAAGTAATTTGTGAAATAAAATTGGTCAAAACTAGGCAACCTGCCACGCGCCATAGCGGACTCTTAATGCGATTTATATAACGTTCCAGTCCAAATTAATTACATAAGTATTAACAAAATATTTTCTTGTACAGATACAAGTCGTCCAAGCAATGGGTACACTCAAAAAAGCAGCAGCACTCGTTAATAAAGAATACGGGCTGGATCCCAAGCTAGCAGACGCTATTTCACAAGCGGCCGACGAAGTAATCTGCGGTAAATTATACAAAGATCACTTTCCTCTCGTCATTTGGCAGACTGGCTCTGGCACACAATCTAACATGAACACTAACGAAGTCATCAGCAATAGGGCGATAGAGATCCTTGGCGGTGAATTAGGCTCGAAAACTCCTGTTCATCCTAACGATCACGTGAACAAGAGTCAAAGTAGTAACGATACTTTCCCCACAGCGATGCACATCGCAGTTGCACAAGAAATTAACAGTTGTCTTTTACCTGGAATGACCGCTTTACGTGACGCTTTAGATAAGAAAGCGAAAGAATTCCAGAATATTATCAAAATAGGTCGTACTCATACACAAGATGCTGTTCCTTTAACCTTAGGACAAGAATTTAGTGCATACGTTACACAAATGACATTCGGTATCGATAGAGTTAAGGATACGCTGCCAAGATTATACATGCTCGCTCTAGGCGGTACGGCAGTCGGCACTGGTTTGAATACTAGGAAAGGATTCGCTGAAAAGACTGCTGCTCAGATTGCTCAATTAACGGGATTACCGTTCGTATCCGCTCCAAATAAATTCGAAGCTTTAGCAGCTCATGATGCCTTAGTTGAAGTATCTGGTGCTTTAAATACAGTTGCATGTTCTATCATGAAAATTGCTAACGATATAAGGTGAGTGAGAAACCTAGTCATTTCTGTGATACACAACCAGTTTAAAATACTTCTTTTAACACCATAAGCTAACTACTAATAAGGTTTAAACTTAGTAACACTATAACATTCAGTTAACCACATATACAAGTTCGAGTTTTCGTGTGTGCATGTGTTGTGATCGTGCTCCTGTAGTTTTTTGGCATTTTTATGGTAAATCTACAGAGTTAAAAGGTAAAAATTACATCGACAAATTAAAAAATTCTCCAACGGTTGTACATGCTGAATATTGATAAAAATTTCATAATAATTTAATAATAATTTCCATAAAATTGATATCATATTATTTCCTTTTATGTTGACCCGTATTTTCTCGATTTTTTGTTTGCTTTTTCTTTTACCTACATTACTCACTTTTTATTCACTATACTGTTGCACTGATAACAGAAATATCTCCATATACACCACAATATAATAATAGTTGTACATGTTAATGTAACTCTTATATCGTTGTTTTCCTGATTTTCCGTTGGTCCATTAATGTTTGTTTAAAAGTCACCGCGACGGACCCCGCTGGTGCAGAAGCGTATCCTTTGTGTTTATTCCTAAACCTAATTAGTGTGCTGACCCTTTTTAACTCATAATGAGTGGTGCAAATTTAAGACTGCATGGCGGTGTGAATACACGATCCCAAAAAGCCAAGATGCAAAAAACAGGTAACACAAGCTATGTGTCCCTGGTTGCAAATGATGACCATGAGTACAACGAAGAATGCGACATTTTGAGTGAATTGCGTGATAAATTGGCTACAGCAAATTATACGATCAATGATCTTACTGAGAAAAATGAAGATAAAGACAAAATAATCGAATATTATAAGCAAAAATATGGCACCCAAACTGAGATTATTGATAATTTACGTCAGACGATTGAACAGCTCACTGATAAGATAAAGATGTCTACTAGAGATGTTAGCACACAGACCATTGAAATAAAATCAGCTTCTACTCTTTCACAAACTGACACACTGCCGAAGTCCGTGCAATTCCAACCAAGTCAAATCTTGAGTCATAATATATACACCCAAGTTGAACCAACAATGGAGAATGTGAAAATTCCTGAGGTTCCAAAGTTGAATGTATCTCAGGTCATTAACGACAACCGAAATGAACACACCTCAAGGGCTCCAGATCCTACTATAGACAGTTACAACCAACCGATATTGAGGGAATTGCAGACCATTAGCTCCGGAAAAGAAGCAAGTTTTGAATCAAAAATTCTTGTACTAGGCGATAGTCATGTCCGTAACTCTTCCCAAATCTTGAGATTATTTTTGAATAAGGACAGTAGCATGGTGCAGACATTCTGTAAACCTAACGCTGCGTTTGCTGATATTACATCGGACATTGAAAATCTGGCGAAGAACTATGATTTATCTGACTACATTATTATACAGGCAGGATCTAACGATGTGTTGAAGGGCTATCGATTTGATGCTGAATATGTGATTGAAACTATTAGAAGATTGAATCACACTAATGTTTTATTTTTAAGTGTACCGTTTTGGAGTGGGCGTTCTGTTTTAAATGAGCTTATATATGATTATAACTGTAAACTTTATAATGTATTACAATCTGTAGATCATGTTAATGTAAGTTATATAGAAACTAATAATATTTTGAATTATACCTCTAAAACTAGAGACGGATTTCATATACATTTTCGAGGTAAAAAGAAATTATACAAATATCTCATCCAATTTTTAAGTCAAAAAGAGCAGTATGAGAAACCTGTCTTAAGTTATATAAATCAACAAAATTTAATTAATATTGAACTTGGCAAAACTGAAAGAAGCGGAGAATACATTAGGTCAAATTTTTAGCAAACATCGCCACATTAAACAAGCATAACCAAACGACTACTAAAACCATTTTTCATTTGAATGTTCGTAGTTTGCGAAATAAGTTCCCCGAATTTGAAGCTCTTTTGTCTGACTTAGCTCAACCCAGCATCGTGTGTGTTTCTGAACATTGGCTTAAGGATACTGAATTATCAGCTCATCATCTTCACAATTATAACCTAATCAGTAGCTTTTGTCGAAGTAATTTAAAAGCTGGAGGGGTAGCTATATATGCTCTGCCAAATATAAAAGCAATTCCTTTTGGAACTTCGATTACAAGCATAGAAAAAGATTTTGAATGTACGTGTGTCGCGGTTAATATGAATCAAATGAAGTATCTGGTATTCTGTGTTTATAGGTCGCCAGCGGGCAATATCGATGTTTTTTGGAAAATTTGTATAATATGCTAGACAACGTGAATAGCCGGGATGGTGCCATGGTTGTCTGTGGTGATTTTAATATTAATTTTAATGAAAACAGTAGTACTGTTCAGTCTGTAATGAATATTTTTGCATCTTTTGACATGGTACCGTACATATATGAAAATACGCGTATTACGTTAACATCGAGTACATTAATAGATAATATATTCGCGAATGAAAGAACTAACGTGTGTTCCTCTACTACGGGTGATTCGCTCATTTCTGATCATCGCTATCAAATGTTAACACTAAACTCCACGTCAGTTCAGACCGAAAATATTGTCTATAAGCGATGCTTTTCAGACGAAACCATATCTCACTTTAAAGCTACATTGTCTACTGAAAACTGGAATGATGTTTACAATGGTAGAGGGACTGGGAGTGATATCTTCGAAGTTTTTTATAACACGTTTCTCCACTTGTTCAACATAACATTCCCATTAAAGAAATATATATCGAAACCACAAAATGATAAGCACTGGTATGATGAGGATTTGAGATTGATGAATGATCAAATAAGACAAATATATGATTTATATAAATCTACGAAAAATAGTAATATACTTGAGACATATAAAAGCAACAAGGTGCATTATACAAAATTGTTAGCTCAAAAGAGAGCAGCATACTTCGATAATATTATTTTAACATCACACAATAAAACAAAAACTGCCTGGAATGTTATAAAGAGACTAACAACAGCCACAGATCGTGAAAATAAGAACATCGTGATCAACAATAATTCTGGGGATAGCATAACCGATCCATGGCGAATTATTGAGCTCTTTACCGAAGAAGTAATCCAGGTGAAGAGACCCTGCGCTCAACTGACTGGTGTTTCATCTATCGCCTGTAATTATAGCATGTACCTTATGCCGACGGACACATACGAGGTAAATAGAATAATAATTGATGTAGCAAAGAAACACTCCGCAGGTATTGATGATGTTCCGTGTTTTCTCTTACAACACGTTTCGCAGTATATAACAGATGTTATGGTATATATTATTAATCGTTGCTTGGAAGACGGTAGCTTTCCAAGTAACCTAAAAGTTAGCAAAACAATTCCGATCTACAAGAAAGGTAATAGACAAGATATCACTAACTATAGACCTATTTCAATTCCGTCAGTATTTACAAAAATAATTGAAAGAGTAATTAATTTGCGGTTAGTCGATTATCTCACTAAAAATAACTTGCTGTCATCAAGTCAGTTTGGATTTGTTCCGGGTAAGTCTACTAGTCACGCTATCTACAATGCCTTAAATACTATATATGAAAAACTCGATAGTAAGGAGGTTGTTGCCGGTTTGTTTTTCGATTTATCAAGAGCTTTCGATATTGTAGATCATGAAGTTTTGTTGAATAAGCTGCAAGCCATGGGTATTCGAGGAACTCCTTATAGCCTATTTAAATCATATCTGTCAAATAGAACGATTAGAGTAGCATTAGAAGCAAAAGTTGATGGAATTAGAAGGACATTTGTATCCCCACCTGTCGATGTTAACTGCGGTGTTCCTCAGGGGTCTATCTTGGGACCAACACTCTTTTTGATCTATACTAACGATCTTCAGTTGCGCCTAAAACCATGTACATTATCACAATATGCTGACGATACAAGTTGCATTGTATCGGGTTCAAGTGCTGATGATGTTTTAACTATAACGAGAGTTCTTATTGGCAACATGGTTGCATGGTGTAGGGACAATGGGCTACTTTTAAATGCCGACAAAACGGCACTATTACATTTTAAAACGAAATTGTCGAAAACTGATAATAACTTACATGGTAAAATGGACGGAACACCAATTTCTAGGTTGGATACAATCAAGTTTCTGGGCTTATCAGTGGACTCAACTTTAAAGTTTGAGGAACACTGTTCTTCATTAGAAAAAAAATTGAGTACGGCATTGTATGGTGTGAGAAGCCTCCGTGGTAATGTTGGGATGCAATCTCTTAGGCAGTTTTATTTTGCATATGTTGAATCGCGGCTGCGCTATGGCATCATCTTCTGGGGCTGTACACCTAATGCTCAGAAAGTCTTTCTTTATCAAAAAAGAATTATAAGAACTATGTTGGCAATGACTTCGTTAACCTCGTGTAGGCCACTTTTTAAACAACTTGATATTCTTCCGCTGGCGTCACTATATATATACGAACTTTTGGTATTTTTTAGGCAGAACCAGTATGACTTCAAAAAAAATTGTGATGTATACAATAATATGAAAACAAGAAATTGGAATAATTTAAATATACCAACACATAGAACAAAGCTATTTGAGATGCATGCTAAGTACAAAGCAATAATAGCATATAATAAGCTACCGCCGATATTGAAAGAGAATAGACCAATGATTCAATTTAAGAAACATTTACACGACTTTTTACTGGCACATAGTTTTTATAGTCTTGACGAGTATATGAATTTGTAGAGTACATAGTCTGTTTTGTTGTGCATGTTTTAGTTAGATGTGTTATACGTATATTTTAAAAATATTGTATTTTTATTGACAATGTCTATATAGCTTGACCTATAACAGACAATAAAGCATTATTATTATTATTATTATTATTACATGAATAGCTGATTTTTCTTCTCTTAATGCTTAATATAGAATATAAAAACCTGTAATTACTTTTCTAAATAGTAAATGACCATTGTCACTATTTACATGCTCATTCCACAACTTGTTGGACTTTGGTATTGTTTTCTTTTCGCTTATATAAATGTCAATGATTATTATATATCTAGACCTTATTATTACATCTACCCAATGTAATCATGCGCTTAAGTACAAATAATGTAAGAAATTCATTTACTTTACAGATTTTTAGCTTCTGGACCACGTTGTGGTTTGGGCGAACTAACTTTACCGGAAAACGAACCGGGCAGCTCTATTATGCCAGGAAAAGTGAATCCAACTCAGTGCGAAGCAATAACCATGGTGGCAGCGCAAGTAATGGGTAATCACGTTGCTGTATCTGTTGGAGGTTCCAACGGTCATTTCGAATTGAACGTCTTTAAACCCATGATGGTTGCTAACGTTCTAAGGTCTGCTAAATTGTTAGGGGACAGTTGCCAAGCGTTTACCAGCAATTGCGTTAACGGTATCGTTGCAAACAAAGAAAAAATTGACCAGATCATGAAAGAGAGTTTGATGCTGGTAACCGCTTTAAATCCGCACATAGGTTACGACAAAGCAGCCACAATTGCAAAGACGGCGCATAAGGAAGGTGGTAATTTGAAGGAAACTGCTATTAAATTAGGTTTCTTAACGGCTGAACAGTTCGATCAATGGGTTAAACCAGAAGATATGTTAGGCCCCAAGTAAATATTAGAACATTAAGAGATACGAGGACAGTGTTATATCATGGATACCTGTTTACACTGTACATATATATAGAACATATTAATTATACTTTATAGAAAACATCTGTAGAATCTAAAATTCAAATTTTTATATATATATGATAAGCAATACATTTATTTATATTATTTCTTCTATTTTTTTACCTCAATATCGCTTATTCGACTGTCCTTACATTATAAAAAATCATTTGGTTTCTTAAAATGATAAATGTAATTAATAATTGCTCGTTACCAGTTTTTTGTGTAATTAGACTTTTGTGCATAGTTTTGCAGAAATACAACGTTACTTAGAGAGCAGTAAGAGCTGCTACGATTTACACAAGCAGATCTATATTAATTGCAATACATTGGCGTGATATTTTCCATTTAAACTCTAACTGCATGCAAACTCAAAAACGCCCCCATGTGTGCTGTTCTTCTTCTACTGTTGTGTAGGTAAATTCGCCGAGAGAAAATAGTGTTAAAGATGTTGAAATATCCAAAAGGTGTTGCACGTAGTTAAATTAAACTGGTACATGAGTAAAATTAACGATAATAATAATTATTTTCTATGTCCTGCCGTTCGTGTAGCTAATTCTCCTGTTTGCACCTATCCTGAATAACTGTGTTGAGTTTTATACCAAACTGATTCCCAGCATTAGTAACACATATCTGAAATTTACTATGTTTACATAATAAATTGACAAATACAATTGACAAATAATTTAACAAATTTTCCAAAACGAGAATCTTTTTGACAAATAGTGGGTATTGCAAATGAGACACAAATTATACATAAGAAAAACCAATAGCAAAACTACAATGTTGAACACATTGTACATTTTGTTTTTATTGTGCATTGAAATTACAGATAATATGTAAATGTCATAACACAGCCATAGCGAATGTTTACCACGGAATAGGACAGATCTCTTAAAATCAACCACCTTATACCAGAAAAAAACCAATGAGATTTCATCCATGTGAGCAACAATTCACTGAATAGTTCGTTCCCATTTTTTTCGTCAAATGAATACTTCTTCTTTTTGTGGTGAGTGCAGCTGCAGCAGCTTTCTAACCTGTACTTTAACAAGTAATACAACTTATTAGCAGATTACTCCTGCAGCACTGGTTATGTAAATGTCTTTCCATGAACTTAGTTGGATTACTTCGCCGTAAATAGTATTGCGTAGTTAATTATGTCGCAAAAGCGAATGATAGCTGAACAAGAGCACTGATCTAGCGAGACGTTACCACAAGATTTAAACCTCGTCACTCGCTCTTGTCTCTGCGGTTACCGAATTGATTTTTTGGTTCGTAGGGCGTTTCGTATTGGTATGAAATAGTGCAGTAGTATAAAATGTCTCATTCCCATCTGTTCCTCTTTAAATCATAAAATGTCACATTCCTATCTGTTCCTCCTTAAATCAGATAGCACATAGACTAAATAGAAATTCGTAATAGATGTAAGAATTCAAAAATCTTTTTACTTCCCTAATGCAACTGTTAACACTGTTTATTTTTGTTTTCCGAAAATACTATATTAACATTTTATAATAGTATCACATTAGTTTTGCTGTCTTATAGCGTTTTCCACTGGTACATTTAGTGGATACTACACATGCACTAACTCCGTGTTTGTTTCACGAATCTTGACGTACACCCGAAGTAAATATTTAAGTATCTGGTAAAACTGGTACTGCATTGTGCAGCACAAGGGTAACAACTGATACACATTGCAGTACTTCCACCTAAGGTCAAAAATTGCAGCTGTTAAAATACCTATGTTGAATAGTCGTATTACAAGGAAGTAGTTGCAAGAACCTGCAAACACTCCATTGTAACGCCATCTATTACACACACTGAAAAATTATAAAGCTACTCTAGAATCGTGTCTGCTTGGAAAACGCTATTAGTATCAGTCCTTCAATAATGGGACTAACATTACGTCTTTTATATACACTACCGACCATAAGTATTTAGCGACCTTCTTTTTTTCTGTAGTTCTGAAATAAAATCGTATTTGAGTAGTGGATGAATGGTTTAATGATACGTGCTGACTATTTACAACTATTTAGCGTCATTTACAATATCATCTCGAATATTGGATTCGTCAATATAGCCGTCTTTCTTTCGTACAACTACAGCGCATAATTGCGGCATTCTAGCAACTAATTTTGCCAGAGTTTCTGCTGATAAATTGTTCCATTCTTCTTGGAATAGCGTCCACATCCAATTCATTCCATAACAGTTCTATTGGGTTAAGATTGGGGGACCACTCCATTACTGTAAGGATGTTTTCCTCTTCTTTTGCTCGTAAATAATCTCGACATATTTTTGCTGTATGCTTAGGATCATTGTCATGTTGGAATGTGAAGTTTTCACCGATTATTCGCAATCCCGAAGACACCACATTATTTTGTAAAATATCTTTATATCCCTCTTTTCTTAAAATTCCGTTTATTTTTACGAGGTCCCCAACAGATGTGCCTACAAAACACCCCAAATCATTATCGAACCTCCTCCGTGTTTAACGGTCGGCGCAATACATTGACCACAGACTGTTTCTCTCTGCGCTCTCCGCACAAAAACACGTCTGCGCAAGCCATAGAGTTCAAACTTGGACTCGTCGCTCCATAACACCTTCTTCCAGTCTTCGACAGTTCAATTCTGGTGTGCTAGTGCCCACTGATAACGTTTTTGCTTATTCTGTTGACCTAACAACGGTTTTCTTAACCGCTATTTGTTCATGGAGACCGGCACTGCGTAAACGCCGCTTCACTGTGGTGACACTAAGCGGTTTCACCCGTCCAGTATTCACTTCAGCCGCGATTTCTTGAGCCGTTTTTTTTTCGATTTCGTTTGTTTATTGTTATAATTCGATGATCTTCTGTTAGCATTGTAATTCTTAGTCGCCCACTTTTGTTTATTAACTGTCGCTACTCGCAAATTTAGTGATATTATAGTCGAGTGTTCGCCGACTGATATTTAATTCGCGTGCAATTTGCCGGTTGGTATTTCCTCTTTTGTGATATCCAATAATTATAGCACAAAGCTCTTCGGATAACTCTTTCGTCTTCGCCATTATTACGCAAATACCACTAATAAAAAATTGCACAGACAATAATTCGATTTTATGTTTTCATGGGAATAGTAAACTTCGAACTAACATAAATTCCACTGTAGTATCAAAATACCCTATATTCTAAAATATAATTACACAATGGACATTAGTTACACCATAATTCCAAGAAAAAGACATGAACAAGGATTATACCGCTGTCGGTCAGGTATAGCTAAAACAAATTTATATATCTTAGAACTCAGTAATGCAGTGTCATACTGATAATGCATCTACATACGAAAGGTTTCTGGCTAAATACTTATGGCCGGAAGTGTATGTATATTTAGTACTGTGTTCTTAAAAATTGTCTTTTATTACTAACTTAGAAGCTACAACAATGATAAATTAATGTAATATATCAATCACATATTGAAAGTCTGTTTTCACATGTACTTAATAAATCTCTCACACATTCAATTAAAAAAATAAAAAACATCTTAAATCACATTAACATTAATCTAGAAGTTGTAAATTATCAAACTTTTCGGTATCATAAAAACTCGCTTTCACTTGTCGTCCACCGAAAAATCTTCCATTTAAGTCAACCACAGCTTTAATGGCACTTTCTATCCGTCGGAATTCGACAAATATCCTAACAGCTTCGTCCGAGGGTTGGTTCTGTAGTTCATGTATAATGACACTTCCTACCTCCCCATATTTGTTATTACATTCGTCTTTTACCTCGGGTTCTAAATCATCATCAACTTCGCCAGGTCCTACCATATTTCTCAGTAATACAACCTATAATAGATAAGCGAGATAAAAGCATTGTGAAAATACTAACTGCTATAGAAACATTTCATTTATAATAAATGTGTGTCACAAATTACATATTATGTATTTTAATCGTTAGTTTATTATTAACTACGCTGATAGTTGGTCGAAAAATTTAATCCAAATTATTTTGTAATAATTAAATCATAGTAGATTAAATTAAAGAATATGAACGAAACAAATAATACAAGCAAGTCCCCAAAAGATATTATAACTGTCACCAAACCTATTTTACCAGTTTTCTAAATCATACCAACTTACTTTACTAGGTGCTTTCATCATTTCCGTAATACTAGGTTCTGACTTAGGTGAATTATCCGATGGAGGTGGGGGCATTATTTCCTTTTCATGTATAATTCTACCACCCCTTTTTGACGTTTTTTCTACCTGCAAAGCCATTGACATTCCCTGCTCTTGTTTACCTAAACCTTGTCCTTCTTTAAAACCATATTTGGCCATAATTTTTGCTGCTACTGAAGTACCACCATATGTACTAACTGGTGGCGCTGATTTTGAAGACGGGGCAGCTTCTTGAGGTTCTTGTAAACTAGGTGGAGGAGCTATAGCTGCACCAGATCCTACTCTAGATGATTTTGCTGGGGGTTCCATCTCTTCTTCTTCTTCAACCCATCTACCCGCAAAACCAGAACCAATAGAAGGAAGACTTATTTGGGGTGTTGGACTCTCTTCCTCTGGATCATTAAATCTCGATTTTCTCCTCCTTTCTCTACGTTTTTCTTCTTTCTCATTGTCACGGTCACGGCTCTCCCTTAATTCCTTCACTACCTTCTCATATTCATTGGGCCATAAAGGATCATATTCGTCAACCACATTCCAGTCATATTCTTGTTTGAAATTTCCAGTTGATGGTATTATTGGTAATACTGGTTCTATTTTGCCTTTAGCATATCCAGAATTTAAATTAGGATAAATATCGTCATCATCCTTTTTACTTTTTAAGTCTATTACAGGTGGAAGACTCACTTTTCTCTGCTGCTCTCGTTTTGGTTGTGTGACTGCAGCCTTTTTTAGTTGTAATTGTGATTGTAGAAGCTTTATACCTGATGACCAACCTTGCACATTTTCGGTTGCTCTTGTTTTAACATCGAAATCATCATACAGCGACATATTTTTTAAATATTTTTAATCCCACATTTATACCATACAAAACCATAACAAATCTGTCAAATGTCAAAATTGACTGAACGGAAGTAAGCTGCTTTTATGTGTCGCCAACATAATTCCAATGAATTAATATTAAATAAATATTTTAATTATAGACGTTCAAGAAATTCATTTTCGAGATATGTTAATATCTTGAAATAATTTGCCGCTGGATATCCAAGTATCTTCATCAGCATCAAATTTAAAGAGGCTTACATTGTTTAATTAATTTTTTTAGGGATTATCTGCCTTACCAACATATTTGTCAAATTTGTTATTCAAAAATTATATTTTGATTTCAATTTCTAAAATAAATTTTTCATTGCGCCATCAGTGTCAGTTATCGACATTTTTTTAATATTCAGAAGTACTTTATATTTTGAAAGCCTAGTTAAACTTGTAAACATATTGCAGTATAGAAAAATTATGTAACAACTTGCCAAAATTATAACCTGCAAGTCAAAATTACAAATAATATCCCTGATAAAGTTAGAATCGAAATCGACAAGTAGTTATACCAAGACAATGGGGAAAGGTGATTTTCGTGATATTTGCCCAATATTACAGAGATTTCGAAATTTTCTATTGGGCCGTCAGCATACTAAAGCATTGAGATTTTCACCTGAGGTAGCAACTCGTTCACCACCTCCTCCAAATCTACCAGATGGTCCATCTCATCGCTTATTTAACAATTATTACTACAGTAGGGATGGCCGAAGAGAAGTAGCTCCACCAGTAGTAATTACTATGCAAGAGCAAATAGGACCATGCGGACCAAAAAAACCTACACCGCTTTTTAGGAAGGCAATTACACCTGGTGCAGTATACTCTTGGGATTAAGGACTTGAGAGTGTTAATAAATAGACGTGATGTAATATGTAATGAAATAGATTTACACTTTAGTGTTTAATTTTAATGAGTGTATATTATTGAATAAATATAATAGTAATAAATTAATAAGGAATGCTACTTAATGTTTATTTTATCGAACTACTGTCTTAACTGTAATTAAAACTGTTTTATGAATAGAAGAATATTAATTATGCTCAGTTTTTGTCAATTTAACGATAAATCTCATGGGCGTTTAGTTAGTAAATTCCAGCGTGTTGGTGTGTGCTTGTAATTGGAGATGGCCGCATTAAGGTTATTTTCACGATGTTTAGCTCATACAAAATATGATTCTGTACCAAATATAGCACCAGTATCTATTATCTTTAACAGAACGCTAAAATATCTATCAAAAGAATACAGTATGTACATACTTTCCTAAAAATGATAAATTATATTTTATAGGTTATGTTGATTTTTAAATTTTAGATGAAAATGATCCTGCACCATTATTCTTCAATAACGAAATTCAGTCATTACTTAAAACCCTGACAAGAGTAAATCTAAATAAAGTTTATAGGAAGAGAAAATTGGGTCAAAAGAAATTAGATCTTCCAAAGTATAAATTTGTAACAGACGAACAATTACAACAAATGGTGAAGGATGCTGAAATAAAGACAGAGGAAATTTTACAGATGCCACCTGTCCTTAAAGTGAGGGGAGTACGAGATCAAGTTCTCAGTAGAGATCCAGCATTAGAGGGATATGATACCGCAACATACATATTTACAGATATTACATTTGGTATTAAAAATATAGATAGAATTATAATTGCTCGGGAGCCTGATGGCACATTAAGAGAGGCTGATTGGCCATTACGTGATCGTATGAATCAAGTATATTTTCCGCTTCATGGTAGGGACTTAAAGGTACCACCGATGTTTAAAGATAATTATCTGGAGAAATTGCTATCTAAAAAGGAATATGAATTTATTTTAGATAGGTCATGTATGCAATTTGAACCTGATGATATAGAATATCAAAAAGTTACAACTGTTACTTATCAACATGTTAATGATAGTAATGGTTTCGAGATATTACGTTCCACAAGGCATTTTGGACCTCTTGCTTTCTTTTTACTGTGGCATAAAGAAATTGATAATTTATTATTAGATCTAATACAGTCGTCTCAAATACAAGAAGCTAACGTTCTGGTACAGTTATATGGAAAATTTCACAAAGTGGAATTAAATGTCACAGACATACAGAGCACTGAGGCTGTAGAAAAATATATTAAAGAGTTTTCCAACAAACGTGCTTCATTAGAATTAGCAGTTCAAGCATATAAAGAATTGGAACAAGAGAAAAAACAAATAGAACATGATATAAAACATGTACATGGTGTAGCTTAATAATAAAGTTTAATAGTCACTTCATTATTTTCTTATTCAAATGCAAGCAATGATTGATGATTCCAATAAAAATCGTACTTTTAAATTTGTATGGGGAAAAAAAGTAAAAAAATCGTTTCAATTTAACGTGCAATGGTGCAGGTTTTTGTAGTCTGGGGTTGTATAGTTTTACATATACCGAAGTGGTATGTTCTGGTGGCATAATAAGCCAGCACTTTTTACTTAAATATATTGGAATATAATGTCAAGTTTATATAAATGAACAATTCCAAACAGTGGCTGCTTGACAATGGGGTTATACACTGGTTTTTTTAATAACTTTAATCTTCGGTAAGATTGACGTTTTTCTATATAAATCTATTTAATTATAACTATCTCAATATGCCAGAAAAAAGTCGATTCAGTGATTGAATATTTACGTTTAAATTTGCCGCGGCGTATGACGTACAGTCGGGAGCATGGAGCAAGACATAAATACCACATATACAGTATCTGGTATCTATCCTGTGGCGTCACTCCCTACAAATTCGTGTTCTTATCCCTACCTGTTGAATGATGCGTCGAAGTCAGTGCGCATTACATAAAAGCGACCACTAATTTGACATTTTGTGTTATTTTCATAAATTTTGGTAAATCAGGCTTTTAAAATATTATATTATATTTATGTTGTCAGCAATGACAGCAAAAATTAAATAATATGATAATAAAACATCAAAGTGACAAATACAGTAGAACCTCGATTATCCGTGTGCGGATTAACCGTGTTAGCAAACAGCTTCGATTATCCGGGTTTCAATTATCCGTGCAGAAAGCGAATTAGTACAAACGGTGCACGTCAATTCGCCGTACCACCATCGTATACATCGTACAACTTATACTGCTTTCCACGTTAACGCCTTGAATCGTTTTGCAATATCTCCTACAATTTTAACTTTTACTAAATTTTTTCATCAAAAACTTCTGTACTTCTCTATCTTCAAATTTGTCGCTGGAAGTTTTTCGAAATCTAAACTTTCTTCGATTCAATTGTCAATGTTGAAGAAGCATTCCGATCGACTCGTATTAATAAATAAAAATGAATTTACTCACAAAAAAAAAACAAATGAAATTAACTGATTATTTTTCTTAATTAAGTTTTGATTTAATTTTTTACACAATTATTGTAATAAGAAAAGCATGTTTTGATTTTTTTATATCTGTATGTTATGTGATATGTTTTTTGAGAATTTTATATTGTTGTTTTGATATTTTCTTTGCCATAATAAACTTTACCAGCTTAATTTTATATTTATTCCAAGTTAGATATTTTTTTCGTAGTGCGGTAAGTAGTCATAATAATTTGTAAAACAACTTTTTTGACTAAAATAAGTAGGTGCGCATTAACCGTGCTTTTCGATTTTCCGGGCTTGGTTCAGTCCCAACCAGCACGGATAATCGAGGTTCTACTGTATTATTACAACAACTTTAATGTAAAATCACTACTACGAAAATAATTACAAATCTTTATTAAAATTAATATTTTGAAACTCCGGCGTTTTTCTCGATAACGTAGTTTAGTCTTCTAGGTAAGGAAGCTACCAAATTACGGGCATACTCTGGAGTGAAACTGTTCCATACCTCTTGAATTGTATTCCATAAATGCTCAGCATTTCGTGGATAAAAATTATTTCCTTTATTAATTGTCTTCAACATCAAACCCCAAACCATAGATCATTAAGTAATGACACGAATGACAATTTAAATAATACTTTTTTCATTATTAACACTTTCGCTGCTGATCTGGGTGACATATAGCATCCCAGGTGCTGAACAACTTTCTTTCCAAAAAGTAATTCTATATGCTAAGAAATTGAACACTGTGAAGACTAAAGTTGTGTGAGCGGGGTGGAATATCCCTTTGGGGTGGTGTCACGGATCCGTGTCGTCAGCACCTAGCAAACTATTTGGTACCCAGTGCTGACCGACACGTATCCGTGACGCAACTTTTTATCAAATAATACACAAAACACGAACACAAAATTGTGTTTGATAGCTAATTTACACAGAAAAGTAATTTATTCTGACAGATATTTCGGATATTGCCGCTGTGCTCGTTTTGGTCGTCAAGGTTCAGCTCCACCATCCGACAGTTTGTAATTTATATAAGCAAGAAAAATGCACCAGAACACTGTTTATTTGCACAATCAACGACAACTACTGATAAAATGCATTGAAAACAAGTACGCACCTCACTAACGCAACAAAACGTAGAACAGGGATTCCTCTAAACCCCGGCATGGCAGAGGTTTTTAAATATTATTATGCTTTACGTACATGCTGACATGATATCAGACAGTTCGGCGTGCTGCGGGGGAATTTATCATTAGTGCAAGCGACATTTACGAGTGACACGGATCCGGGTCGGCAGCACTGGGCCTGGAATGCTTGCGTCACGGATCCGTGACATCAGCAGCGAATGTGTTAAGATGTATACAACAGGAAAAAGTGCCGGTCGCTTTTATGTGACCGCGACCGTACACGGCTGCTCTTTATTAATACGAGCGCAAATGACCATTGCGCATTTATTCCCTGTGCGAATGACCATTACTCAATTTATTCTCCGCCTGTATATTCATCCGCTTATGTGCGAAAGCCAATGCGCAAAGAAAAACTCTGTCCCCGAAGATCAACGGTGCCGACAGAGAGTGACCCTATTGGATAGATACTATACAGTGCAAATACCTACTGTAAATAGTTGCTTTCCTTTCAGTAAAAATAGCAGTTGGAAGCTGCCGCTGGCGCAAACGCTGAGCGTTCTTTTCAAATTGGTCGTCAAGTCTTGAGGCGCCGAAAGACCATTTCCCCTTTCCCCCGAAGACAAGCAAATTTGCTTGGTTCTCACTTCTAACGTTGAGATTTGAGGTTAAGAAATTATTACTTTGTTCTTTCGTAACTGCTTTGGGGCGCCTCAAGTCGATACGCCCCGCAGTTTGATGTCCATGGAAGGAAAGCAACTATTATGTCTTTCGTAGAGAGTTTTATTGACATTTGACATTTATTAATGACAATGGGGTCGTCCCGGATTTTTTTAAATATTCTTTTCATAAACTGTACAGTATTGTACGCAGATAAATGTAGTACACTCGCTTGCAATAAAATTGCGTACGCTTTATTATTAGATTTGGATGTAATCTGTCATCTATAATAATTTGTCACATTTTGTTGCTAGATAGTTGTCAATCTACCTCTCTGCTATTTACGTATTAAACATGTATTATGCTGTCAAGTTGACATTTCTAACTTCATTTTGAAAAGTACCAATTGTACAAGCGTCTTTTAAAAAAAATTGTACGGTGTAAGTTTGTGCTCCGGTATGATCTGACCATGATCTGACATTTGATTTTTATGACAAGCAGCTTAAGCTAAAGCTCGTCTTACAATAATAAAATTTCGAATTTTTGACATATTAGTTATTTATGAACCAAGTGCGTGAAATCATATTTAGCAAATGAGTGACCGAATTCGCGAAATGTTTCACGCACGAAGTTTGTACAATACTTTTTGTACGAGAACTATAATAATAATACATACAAATTGTTAAATACGTTAGCGTTTATGACCATATTATTAAGGTTAGGGATTTATAATTTCAAAATGTCACTAAATTAATCAAGTTCCAGGAAGTACCAACTTTATTTTTACGCACTCGTGTTTAAAGTGACTTTTTACGCACGCAAATCGAGTCATGAAATGACAGGTTTTGATAAGCGAGTACAAAAATGAAATTTAAGGTTGTACTACATTTATCTGGCCACGACTGTAGATACACTGGCTTGCAATAAAATCTCGTCGACTACTGTTTGACAGTTGGCGATGTTGCCACAGTTAAATTTTTTCATAATATAATGTTTTTATAATTTATTTAAAACGTATATTTTAAAATTGGGCTTCATACACACAGACGTATTTTGAATGCTCATAGCAAATTTCAGTAATTAAATCTAAAAATTAATAGTGTAATCTCGATTCCCGTGTCAAGATAACGGCCTGTAACGGGAAAAGAGATTGTGAAGTTAATACCGAATATTAATAGACAAAATTGTATATGTAGATGTAAAACATTTGTAGAAATATGTGTATGAAGCCCAATTTTCAAATTATATTGAAATAAAATCAAGCAAACGATTTATAGAATTATGTAGATATGGCACCGCTGTAAAATAATCAGCTGGTAGACGACCCTCTTAAGGGGTTATTATCAGTTGTTGGTCGGAAATTTGAAATTGCGTTATTTTTACTTGCAATAATTTTTGTGAAGAATGATTATAAACAAGAAATTATTACTGGAATATTAACATTTAATTATAAATTGGTGGACGAATAGTAAATGACAGAAATTACTACGTGTTTAATAAAAAGAATTTTTTTTTATTTTTTAAAGTAAAGTATTTCAAGAGTTATAAACTTATTCGTCCACTAATATGAACGGGAATAAGCATGGTGTACATTATAAAAAGAAATATATGCTAAATAAAAAAGAGTATTGCAAGAAACGTATCCGGTAGTAAAACAGATAACTGTAGACGTTCCAAATGGTTTGGCACCTTTCTAAAAGAGGGGCACATCATCGCCGCAATTACTGCAATTCGAATTTACTTTGTATTCCTTTCTACGTGCTTATACCCCTTTCACGACATGTCTCTATGTCACGATCTTGCTATCTCATTTTGTATATTGCTGTCTTTCATCTCGCAGTATGATCGACAACTGGTACTATTAGCTCCCTCTGTTATCCAATTTATTCGTAATGACAGCCGATGTTAGTATAGGATGTGCTCGCTAGGAGTGAAAATAGGCTAGGCCTTTTCCTTTGCTTTTTAGTGTAGTGCAATTTACACTACAATTTTTACAGTGCTGTAACGAAGGCGATAATACAAAGAAACGAATTGAGTGTAGATGGATTTATAACATAACCTCAACAATCAATTTGTCATAATAACCTGACTTGACAAGAAACGAGTAGCACTTTTACTAATCCTTTCTATAATGATAGCTATTATGTAGGTACAAGCATACTTACAAATTTAGTTAAGATGAACTCTTTTGGCAGTTTCTTTGCATATATTTATAAAAACAACTGTATTATTATAAATTATGCGTTAAAGCATGAAAATTTCAATATGGATTAGGTAATTCGAAAATATTTTTCACTAATTTATTTACAAATCGTACTTTATTACCTTATTCAATGGCTTTTTTAAAAGAAAATTGTTTGTGAACCGTCAAAAGTTCCTAATGCAGGCCATATGCCGGCTGTAATTAACTAAAAGATAAGAACAATTTTTTACTTTATAGTCAATACCTAACCTCTTTTTGTCTTCTCTTTACATGCGTTTTATAAATATTTAACGTTTTTTGATCAATATATCCTGCACAAATTCCAATAAATAACATTCGTAATATAAAGTAAACGGCATGAACAAAAGTACCTTCATTAATCACTTTGACATATGCTATATAAAGTAAACGGCATGAACAAAAGTACCTTCATTAATCACTTTGACATATGCTTGACATTTAAAATAGTGTAATTTACACCAGCTATTACCCTGGTGCGGATAAACAATCCTGGTGCAGCACTGGTTTTGTTTACACCATGCAAAGGAACGAGAATCTGGTGTAAAGTGTAGTTCAGTGCTGCACCGTGCTACACTTTTTTAGCAAAGGGAAAGGGCTGCTGACTTTAGATTTGACAGATATAACAGCTGATGCATTGACGTTATGGTGAATTATAAAAGTAGTGTAATTTTGAAAATGAAACGTCAAATTAGAAATGTCACAAAAAGGTGAAATCAATATAGGTAAAACTAGGTGTACGAGATTTTATTGCAAGCCAGTGGACATTAAATTATAGTGTCTACGTACCTATATTCTTTTTTTATATTATTAATAAATATGCCAAGAAAAAGTATCAGTTTGAATTTACCGCATTTATGACGTGATAATGGTAAATTGACGGAGAAGCTTGCCAAAAGTACGATATGGAAAGAGATAGAAATAACTTTCTAAACAGAAATGTAATCATTTGTTTTGTTATAGCTATGTATGTAAACGTCAAACCAAATCAACCTCCTGTCTATCTGTATTGTGTCATAGCTGGTCATAGTATTTATTTTCATATTCGTTTGATAAACTATTGCGTTGTTATTATTTTGTGGTGTGCTTAGAATAATATACTTTCTATTTGTTGTTATGCAATAAGCACCTCTCATTTAACAAATTGTTCTGATTTGTAAAAAATTTAATATGAGTGTAAAACGCTATCACCTAAATGACCTAAATGCACCGCATAATTCAAGGGTACTATCATAGGGTACTATAAATAAAGAGCTTTCTTTTATGCGAAATCAATAGACATTTTTTGTTGTTTCAAATTGATTCAGTGTGTTATAAGTACACTAGAACCTCGTTTATATCCGCGACCGGGAAACATAATCATTCACTTATATCTTCTCAAGAGGGGTCCCCACTCTTATCCCATTATGAGAGTGGAAAGGCCGTGCTATGCACTAATTGGCTCATGTGAATACGTGCACTATTGAGTGGTGGATGCCGAGCAGATATAAGTGAGCGCGGATATAAACGAGGTTCCAGTGTATATGAACCGTTCTGCTCTGTTACCTTCTTCCATCTCTCAAGAAGCCACATTATGCCCTCTTTCTAAAATTGTTGACTTATTTGCAAAATATTCATTGACGTGCGTTTTTATTTCGATTCAGGATTTGTGACATTAGTGGCTTTCGATTTGACCATAAGGGTTACTCGGGAACAGCTCCGGAGCTACTCGTGTGCGTGTACAGTGAACTAACTCAGTACAGTTCAGGTACAGATAAAGTGTAAACAAATAAAGGGTGGTGGGGTGGCGGCCATGTAGTCACAGACATGGATGTATTATTATATGGATAGCGCATTCTGTTCACGGATTGACTCTAACATTAAAGTGAGAGGTTGCACAAGTGAGATAGAGCTAGAATAGGTAAAGGATTCATATACGCCCATAAGATTTACATTGTTATTTTGGTTTTGTTTAGGTATTTATCCGTTTATCTCGTTTAATATTGATCGGATACCGACTTGAATATATGAAATGCGTAGCGGAATAAATAGAGAATAACTTGTAGTTAGGTTTTTATTATAGATACCTAAGTAAATACTATTAAATATATTAAGAAAGCCCATCAATGCGTTTCCCCATATAGGTATGAAATATATGTTAAATCCTCCGCACAAATAATATATAATACTTACCTTTTAGCGTTATATTATTTTAAAAACTTGCAGAATCACTTTTATGAACAACAATCATTAAATTCGCACCATTACCAATTAATTAAACTAATTTTACACAATTATTTCATTTTGAGATTGCATCACTACAATAACACTGTTAATGCAGGAGGCGTAAGAATTAGGCCGATGCATACAAAGATAGTAATATTTAAACACCAATAAATAATTTTGTATTAGTTTAAGTTTCAATAAATTAATATTTTAATGTTTGTTTAAATTTGAGCAATACATTTTTGTTCTTTGTTAATAAGAATTAATTTTTAATTTAGTTTATTTCATGCTCATTATACGAATTTTATGTATTCCTTTAGTTTATGGTAATTGTATATTTCACGCGCCAATACCTGAGACAAAGATATTGAAAACGGTTTTGTGATTTTTGGCACAAAGATTATGAATATCCCATAAATCACTTTAAAAATCAATTTCATTTAATATATTGGGAAAATCTTGCTTACGAATATTTTTTTATGCACCACCTTACCCATATAACGCTAAAAGGTAAGTGTTATATATTATTTGTCCCGAAGATTTAACATATATTTCATACCTATATGGGGAAACGCACTGATGGACTTCCTTAATATATTTAATAGTATTTACTTAGGTATCTATAATAAAAACCAAACTACAAGTTATTCTCTATTTATTCCGCTACGCATTTCATATATTTAAGTCGGTATCCGATCAATATTAAACGAGATAAACGGATAAATACCTAAACGAAACCAAAATAACAATGTAAATCTTATGGGCGTATATGAATCCTTTGCCTATTCTAGCTCTATCTCACTTGTGCAACCTCTCACTCTAATGTTGGAGTCAATGCGCTGCGCTTGTTTAGTATATTAGGCGCTATCCATATATAATACATCCATGGTCACAGATGTAACATAACCTTTCAAGTTTTCGTTTTGTTTACATTTCATTCAAATTGTCAACACTTTTTTGTAAACAAACGGGAGCATATCGCTCCAGCCGAAAGATTGGTGCACCAGGGGTGAGGAGAAGCTGAAACGGTGCTGTACAAGTGCGAGTCACATGGCAAAATAGAACGGCAGATAGGTGACTCGGAACAGCTCCGGAGCTGTACGGTGCACAAATCGAAAGCCACTATTGAGAGATGATTGAGAGCGTGTCACAGAAAAAAAACGTCGGGACACCCTACTATATGGATAGATTATGTGTTCTAAATATATAGTTTTTATGCAGTTTCTTTTATTGTTATTCAAATCAATTATTTGATGTTCTTCTTTAATACTCTCTTCTTCAGAATCATTACTATCACTAGTTTTATTCCCTGCCATTTCAAGAAATTGATATACATATAGTTTATCTTCCTTACGTTTCATTTTTGCCACCTCCCATAATCGTTCATAACCTACTTTTTTCATTCATTACCAATTACTCTAACTTTTTATCATATTCTATGCATGCCTGATCAGTGTACACTCATTGCTAGACATGGCAATATTATACCAGAATAGTGAGGTGGTTGACTTTTTACTTATTGCATTTTCATGAAACAGTAAATTCTTGCTGTTCTGAACAATAATTAAGCAGAAAAGTGCGCACTAATGGCCACTCGTCCAGAATACCAAACCTAATCGCACGAAGGTTTCAAAAACGTAAAAAATGTTTCGTAAATTTTCATAATAAAATACTATCTAAATCTAGATTAAAAATATATTTGTGTTGAAATGTAGCTGGCTTGAAATCAACGTGCTTTTGTTTTAAAAATTTGTTGAAAATTTATATATTACAGAATATTTGCCGAGTTCATATTATAATATTGCATACTTTTGTGCTGCACTGAGAAAGAAAATAGTAATGACAAATAAAAATTTAATTCGTGCAAGTAAAAACTATACAGTTAAATACGGCACAGATAACCTGAACATGTATAACAACTAAATCGATGTTTCTAACTCAAAGTAGTTATCACTAACAGTATTTGTATATTAATATACAATGTTTGTATATAAATAAATATACCATAATTCAAATATCTTCTTTATTTGTGCTAAATATTTTGGTAATGAAATAATAAATCGTATACTTACGATAAGCTGCTCTATTATTTGTCTTAGGCTATGTGAATCAGAAAACAGCTTTCAACTATGATAAATACACAGTGTTACTGTAATTGTTACAAAAAATATTTGAGGCTAATATTTATATCAGATAAACAGTTTAGTTGTTCCATTTTTCTCAGTGTGGAAATATTTCTGAAACATATAACATTTATAAAATTGTTAAGTAGCAATTGTATTGTATGTTATTATTATGTGCTACTTGGACAGAAATGTTCGAAATCTCTAATATATAATCTGATTTATTTGACAAACCATGCTACTGATGGATGATGACTGATGACAAAGTGAAGCCGTAATAATTACATTGGTACATTTTCATTAGAGCAGTTTATTTTGAATTGAAAAAAAAACACATTTCGTTAATCTTGAAATTTATTTTTAAACCTTTCTATAAAGTAATAGCTACATCAATATGTCTTGATAAGAGAGAATTGCGTCATCTCTTCTAGGTTTAGACATTTCATTTCAATTTTAGATTTTTGTATACCGCTTGATTTACAACGCCGGTAACACTTGTGTAAACTTTGCTCTTTCCTGTCAAAGCAACAAATTGTTCTGCAACTTCTACTGCAACTCTGATTTGAGCTTCTCCAGTACTTGCTCCTAAATGTGGTGTGGCAACAACCTTAGGATGTTTGATCACCTCCAGAGTGATGGGATTCGTTGGCGGCTCTTGTTCGTATACATCGAGACCAGCCCCACCACACCTACCATCTTTTAAAGCAGATAATAAATCTTCTTCACTTATAATACCGCCTCTAGCGACGTTTACAACGCGTACACCTTTCTTACACGTATCAAATACCTTCTTGTTAATCAAGTCTGAAACATAATTAATTTCAATTACGCAATAATTTTATGTTTAATATGTTTTAAATATACGGGAGCCTTCGCTGAAACGTTTTCCCGAGGGAAGACCCTGTATACAACTTGTATTGTAATTACTTACTTCTAGTTTGTGGGATTAGAGGTGTATGAACAGTAATATAATCAGCAAGTGGCCAGATTTCTTCCAGACTCATGTGATTAACATTAAAAGTTGCTGCTTCTTCGGCAGATATGATTGGATCAAAGCCTATAGTCTGCAAAACGTTTCTATATACATAATTGAAATGCAGTTAGAAGTAAACGTATTCTAAATTTTTTCCAGCGGTTAATTTATAATAGTTAAAAAAATGTATGTACATCCTCCAACGCAAAAATTGGGTGTGTTTGCAGTATATTACATACAACTGAAGAAAAATGGTTATAAATATTTGTCAGTAAATTAGAAAACGTAATTCTGCGATAGCCAGAAATTCATAGCAACAGGAACAAACTTGTGGCACGAGTTTTATACAAATTTCTGTATTGATTTCTATACTATGTATGCAGGTATGTTTACCTTCATTCCCCATGATTGCATACGAATAGCTACTTCTTTCCCGATACGCCCTAATCCAATTATCGCCAATGTTTTTCCATATAGTTCATGTCCAGTATATAACTTACGATCCCATTTTCCTTGTTTCAAACTCTCCGCACCTGGATATACGTTTCGTGCCAAATTTGTGATAAGCGCACATGTTAATTCGCAGGCACTAATAGCGTTGCCTCCTGGTGTGCTATAAAATGAAAATAAAAGAAAAGTAAACGTCAGAAATCAGAAACAATCTCAAATATCAAAGACGAAATGTAGTAAAATAGAGTAAGATCAATCAAAATCATTCAAGAATGACAAAAGATTTTGACATCAGAATATAATTGGGAATAGTCAGAATAATTTCGATTAACTAAACTTACTTCAGTACAAGTACGTTTTTTGAACTTGCAGCGTTAATGTCAATATTGTCGACTCCAGCTCCTGCTCTTCCAATCACTTTTAGTCTTGATCCAGCTTGTATCACATCTGCTGTTACTTTTGTATCAGATCTTACAATGATCCCATCATAGTTCTGTAAGAAAAAAAGTTAAAATTTAAGTGCAGTTAAAGTATTTAGTACCTAGTTTATTATTTAAAGTCTTCTTGGCATTACTGATATTACATTTCGTAAATTTCATAATAACAAGCCATTTTAAACCAGATTTGTGCAAAGTTATCTTACACTTCTTTTACGACAAAGTAATATAAAATTGCAGCTCTTTTTTTCATAAAAACGAGATTTTTTCAAAATTGACATACTTAATGATGATGAACGAATAATTTTATAAAAATATTTCTGACGACTTGTCATGTCTGGACAATGTTTCCGTCATTTACCATTGTGTAATGACACAGTGAATTACAAAAAATTTGATTTAAATAACGTCGTCGAGTTTAAAGAGAGGGTTTAAAGGTAATAATAAGTAATCTAGAGAAACTAAATTATGAAATTGACCATAACAAGATAAACATTCTATGTAACATAGCATATTTGTTCAGAGAAAAATTTTGGTTGACATAATTATGATGTTATAGTTTGGCCATCAATCATTTAAAACAAAAAGTGTCACGTCCCATAGATGTATACTAACGTATAAATGTCATATAGTCGTAAGACGTCATTTCTTAACATCTTCTGGGCTTTATTATCTAACAACTTCTAAACATTATTTTGGAACGTCTTATAGATGTTTGCAAGTAGCAAATTTTAAAGTTCATATGGTTATAACACGGTACCAATTCACTAGGTAGCCAAAAAAAAAGCGGCACAATTTTTAGCTGTGTAATTACAACTTGTTCAATTTCAATATAAACTGACATGAAAGTATAACAACAATTTTATGCTTATTTAGTTGTTAAAACAACAACGAGTAAGCCCACTTCTTTGGCATCTGTCAATATAAACAATAAGTTATATGAATTGTTCTGCTTTTTTTGCAACCAAGTGTACAACTTAGGTTTGTAATGAATTAATTTCAGTTTGGAGTAAAAATCATACACGACTCTCACACTTATCATTACCTGTATTTGCTAGAGGCTTTTTGTAACCGGTCAAAAATACTCCTATAATTTGACAGTTTTTCCGAAGCTCAAACCAACTCATTTGCTACACATAAAACAATAGAAGTTGCTTGTTGTTTAAAGAAAATAAAGCATTTGGTCACTTGAGAATGCAATTGAAGGTAAAAAATGTTCGTCTGTAGCTAAAATAGTACCTACCAGTTATAACTATAGATTGAAACTATTTGAAATTAAAACAAAAATTGTATTAACACTTTTTTGCAACAAAACAGGTTCAAAGTTGTTGCTGATACTGCGTTCAAAATTATATCAGCTTAATTTATAATAAAACTCGTACACTGACGTTTAAAATACGTCAAGTAAATGACGTTTTTAAATCTACCTGCCTACGTATCACGTACGGTAGTTTATTTTCATCTGATGATATTCTAGAGTATTACCAAAAGAAGGGAGAAATTACATTAGCCTACTACACCGACTATACCTCTGATAAGTACGGTAAAAGAGAACTAATCTACACCGAAAAATAGATAAACTAATGTAATAATTATGGTAACACTTTAAATATAGCTATGGTATAAGTTATGTCAGAATGTTTGATAATGAACAGAAATATCAGAACGTTTCATAGAGTGATTTTGCCCTGCTTTCAGACAATAAGTCATTTGGGTCTGTTCAGAATGTTCTCTCTCTCTTTTTGAAATAAGATATAACTACATATAAGAAATTAAATTAACTTATAGATAGATTTAGTTTTTCTTCTCTTGAGGCGACATTTAGCGGAAAATGGGGAACTTTTTACCAATAAAAAATACGAATAACTTTTCATAATTGTCCTATTTGAATCAGTAGCCACTGTATGTACATAATATGAGAGTTACATACAAATTGTAAATCAACTACTGATGCATAATATATTATGTATCCTATTTTCAAGATGTACATAATTTCTACAAAACGTTCATCACTTAATTTGTTATCAAATTACTTATATTATTTAAAGAATTTTCGTAATTTTATTCATATATATATATGTATATTATATCATAAATAGTTCGTTTCATAATGCTCTGTTTATCAAAAGAATATGACCTTTTGATCTGAGTGAAAAATTTAGTTATATTATGAAATTATTTATAAGAAACAATTATTTATAACTTTTGACTAATCTGTCAAGAGATATGAAAGAGATTACAACTCGCTTTATGAAGAAAAATGCTGTACTATCTCGCTGTTTGCCGTCTTTGTTACCATAGTATACATAGATATGCATAAAAGCACAAATAAGTGTTTTGTTGGATGTTTTTCATTATTCAATGACTTGCGCAAATCTGTTATTTGCAACTGCATTTAGTTTTGTTTTTCTGTCTATTTCTCAAATAATTGTATTATCTCCATATACCTACACTGACGTTACAATTATTAATGAATTTTACACATAGCTAAGTAAAATATATATCATTCATAAGCTACTTTATCTACTTACCTGTATTTCTTCTATAAGTTGTTGTTTTGGTAATTTATATTTACAGTCTACTTCGATATTATTTTCTTTTAATAAATCCACGCATGCTTTATCTACAGCATCTGCTACTAAAACTTTTTTAATATCCATTTGGTTGGATAATAAATAAATTCGAAACACTAGAATACAAGAGGGCACTTTCACACAGCAGAAACTAGTCGTACAACTTTGGTGTAATCTTATAGCGAAGAAATTGCGCTATATAAGACTGGTATAAATCGACTTACTGCCGGTTTATCAATTTAATTTCTCCCTCCCTGCCGGTTAAATACATACATCATAAATGTTGTATAGTCTATTGTATTGAATAAAACCATAACTCAGTTACTTTCCATTAATTCATGCAATACGCTTGAATAATATACAATTTGTATACACTAACGTCCACAAGTATTCAGCTGGGGGCATTTAGGAGAAAAAAATAGAGAACGAGGTATGGAATAGTCCTCATAAAGTCTCAACCCCAATTCAAAAATTAGAAGAGTATTTTTGCATTAATTTAATTTAAATTTTGCAAATTAAATGCAGTACCTCAACAAGAAAGAAATTGATTCGTACATAATTACACTGCCAACATTAATATCTATTATTCAAGCTAATGCACTTATTAAAATTATAAGTATTATTTCTTATGAACGTTCACTTCTATAAGAGACAATTTTAACGTTGAATCGTCAATAAAACCAAAATTCAATTGTAAATATTTATCGAAAAGTAAAAAACACACAAAATCATATACATACATATAATATATAAACTCAAACAGTTTTACAAATTACAAGAGAGCAAAAATGACTTAAAACAAAACAGTGCTATTTTATTTAAACAAGTGGATAACTCGCCATTGTTGCAATACCACAATTATTCTCTTTATTTCTAGCCATATTTATGTAGCCTTGCATACCCCAGTCTTCACCCCACGAATTTTTTACAATCCAATAATCATGTCCACCTTGTGAATCATATCCTACAGCTAACACTCCATGATCTATTTCCTCGGTGCTGCATTCCGGTTCGTAATAGATACCTCCACTGTAAAACTGAAATGACGGCAGGCTTGCATCTATTCCAACTGACACTGGCCCTACTGTTGCTACGGCAGATTGCAAGGCTTTTTCGTTGCCACTGGGAATGTTTTTGTATCCAGTATCAGTTGCTCCTGAATTCTTTGAGTTATATCTACATCTGTCATCTTCAGCTTCATATGGATAAGATTTTTCTGTATCGATACCATGATTTGCTTTTACGTATTTGAAGGCATTGGTCATCAGACCACCTTCGCAACCTTGATTACCAAATCTTTCAGAACAATCGACTAGATTTTGCTCGCTGAGAGATATCAATTTCTTAGTTTTACGAAAGTGTTGACCCTCCAAAGACCCAGTCTGTAAAGAAAATAAAAAATCTTTATTCTAATACATACATTGTGCCAAATGCTGAAAATAGTAGCATATTATACCTTCTATTTAATCCACGTTGGAAAAATTCCTTGCAAAATGAAATTGAACAATTTGCCTGAGTGCAAGTGCAGTGAAGGATGCTCAATAAATATTACCGGGAATTCGGAGAAAGGTTATTGTAGAAAAGATTAAGTATATAGATGGTGTTTTATTTTCATAACTATATATCAAAATGTTTAATTAAAAAGTACATGAATCAAGAACGTGGTAAAAATTGTATCATTTCTTAAACAATCGACACAAATATAGAAGGATAAGGTGCATCTAGCAGAAACAAACAGAACTGCTGTAAGAGAAGTACTATACCATAAAATAGTCGAAGTTTAAATTTTCACCAATTAGCTTCTGCTAAATGCCCGCAATGTTGAGCAACTAAACAATAGTAATTAGACATGCATTCGAACTTATTTTATTTGTCAAGATCTATAATTTGATATTAATGATACCTAAGGCATGAAATCCCCATTGGAAACGTCGTTTTGAAGCATGATAAAAAACGCAAAGTACTTACTGCACTAAAAGCCCAACAAGATCCACATTGACCTTGATTCTTAACTTCTGTAACAGCCCCCTGCTTCCTCCAATCAACACGGGGTGGTAGATCCACATTGGCGGGTGCTATAAAAGTCGAGGCTTCCTCGTCGTGCAGATCGTCACTTGATAAGTGGCGGAGACCATTCATCATTTGCACAAATTCATAATGCAATAAATCGGCAAACTTATTTTCCTTCATACTAAATGATACCATACCATTCTGATATAGTCTATTATGTTTTGCTATTATGCGGGTATTTTCCATATAGATTCTCATTCGAAAATTTTCTTCTATTTCTGACGTGTAAGTTTTGTTATAGCTGACCTAAAATGAAAATGGTATCATCAAATTTCACCAGACAAGTAATCACAACTATTGAATAAGATATAACAGCGTAATTGCAGCAAAAGTAAAAAGGAATTCGAAAGAAAAATTGCAAACATCTACGTTATAACCTGTGGTATAAAGAGATTAAATTAATTCAAGCCTGTAAATGATGAATCTTTGATTTGAAGAAGCGTTATTATTCTTGTTGTTCGCATATATGTTGATAGTTTACGGAAAAAAGTGCAATTATATTTTGGATACGACAGACAGTGAATTATCCAATTCATAAGGTATATGTAGTTCATATATGTACATACAGAGTGAGGCATTAGTGCGTCAAAGCTCAATATGTTCCCAATATTATCATTAGAAATTAATTACCAGCATAAGTTTAACATTTTTTAGTTGCGTTGTATTTAACAAGTCTATCTCGTTTTATAATCTAATAGCTTTTTACTATAATTTTTTCATGGCTAATTTGACATATGACAATTATTTTGAAAAAGCTCACCTTTCATTACGAAAAAATTAAATATCTCAGAAATTAATGATTTTAGATATAGAGAGTGGTTAATAAAAATGAAAGTACATACAGTGTCCTTTCCTTTCTTAATATAAAATACAGGGTGATCCATTTAAATAAAATGAGAAAATAGTGCATTTGTATTTTGAATCGCCCTGTGTACACAGCTTTCACAATATTTGCAAATTATCACGTTGCTATAAAACTGTAACAATATAAAGAAGTTATTCCAGTGAGAATATAATTTTAAGCTGTTTCGTATGGAATACACAGAACGGTGAAGCAATGATTTGTGGCAATGATTTTCAGACAAAATTGACCATATTTTCTGAAATATTCGGTATAACTCAATGAAACCTAATCAAAGGAATGAGGAAGACATGCTTCATCTAAATTTGAAATAATATATAATATGTCTCATTTAAGAAAATATATGTTTGGTTCACCCTGGCAATATGAAATATTCTGTATATATGGAAATAATTTTAAAATATGCAGCTTAAGACTATCTATGATTTATGTACATAAAGTTTCTTGATATCTTTAATATTAATATATTGAGCTTTGACGCACTAGTGCCTCGAACCTGTATGTATATACATAATATGTATGTACATACAGGGTGTACTATATATTATATAGTACTGTTCAGACTTATTTAGTTATATTTGCGCTCTTCTTCATGGAAAAAATTTAATAACACATGAACCGATTGTTTACAGATTTTACACGTCAAAATTAAAATAAACATTTTGTTTCAGATTTCGTTATGAACGTGACATTTAAGAATTAATTAAAATCATATTGATATTTTCGTGTATAAATAGAGTCAATTCCCCCATTACACTATTTCATACATATTTAACTGAATTTTTTAACACAAAAATAGCATAGAGTTATATACGTTCTTTAAAGCTTGTTTTAAACATGCGTGTTTCGATATAGGCACGTTTGGGCCTTATATACCTATTTAACTAGTAGCTTCCTGTCCTTGACTTCGCTCGCGTAGAGTATAAGATTTGTAGTTTTTTTTTTCATTGTAATCGAATTTATATGTTGTTATGTCCATTGTTCACGTATAAATCAACAAACTATGGAAGAAAATATTATTTCCCATACAAACGTCGCCTTCTTAGATATTGAATTTCGAAAATTCAAAAAGTTTCGTTTTAAAATGGAATATCCCATATGTTAATTTGAGTATATCGGTAAAAAACTGACTTTACAAACAGACCTAATAGTAGTCGCAATTTATTGATATAATATATAAATTCAAAAAAATTGTATGAAAAATTAAGTAAAAGGAAAACGTAATCTGATTCTTCTGAAAATTTGTCAGCAAAGCGTTTCACACTTTTTCATTTTTACAATAATATATTAAGTACGAAAATACTAATATCACATACATTGTTTTCATCTTATTATACAGGATGATTGAAATGGCCTATTAAAAGTATTATACAAACTAAACTGAATTTTAAAACAAAATTTTGTGATCGGTTATGGTTAAGTATGAACTAACAGGCGAAAATATTTTTGAATAAATTCAAAAAGTGACAACTTCGATATTTTAAACAGCATGCTATAAATTTAATTACAAATTAAGCTTGTACGATATATTTTACACATATTTCATGCATCATACCCTATACCTAAATACCATTCTTTCTGAGTTATTTGCAATTAAAGAAAAAAGTGACAGATACTGATCTTACTTTATAGTGATATTACGTCACATAGGAGCAGAAGAGATGAATGAAATTTTGGCATATACACAGCTAATATCGTGTAGTTATACAGAGTTTGAAGTTCTTCTCTGTAATATTACACAGAGTGTTTAAAAACTTACTTGCTTACACTTACAAATAACTTCAATCTTCGCTTTTTTTTTAATGGAAACCATTTAAAAAAGCGAGGATATTCTGATTCGACAAACGATTCTCTTTTAATCTATATCAGGTGTTCCTATACCCAAAATGGAAGACGAATAAGTTATAACGGTTTAATTAACCTCCGTACCTAAAATGCTAACATACGTCAATTTACGAAGCAAGGGTGTTGTTTGTTTTACATACTTCCATTTTAGGTAGGTACTTATAGGAACACCTTATATCTAACTATATTTTATAAAATCTATAATTCTGTCTCACATAAAAATATATCTATCGATTAGCGTATTAAAGATTCGAAAGTTTGTATAAGTAGTTAGTTACGTTACGAAAAATTAATAAATGTGAAATAAATTTCGTTAAATTGCATCCCTATACATATGAACTTTCTAATTAGAAAATAAAAGAAAATGTAAATACAGGTAAGTATTTATACAAAATGTGCACATAGGTATTATTTTTTTCTTTACCTTGAAAGTTTCCCATTGCTCTCTAACTAGATCTACGAAGCTATTCCTCTTGTTGGTCGGAAAATCAGATTCAATTTCAAATATAGGTCCAGGATTTTCAGTACCTTCGTTAATTAAGATATTAACAGGATGATCCGCAATAATAGCAGCTTCAAAAGCAGCTAATCGGATAAATATTGTTGTTAACATTACGGTTTTCTCCATTGTAATCTGCTAATAATAAAAATTAAAAAAAAACGCACGTATACGAATACTGCATTATTTTGCATAATAATATTTGCAGTATAGAATTCTTACCAAAGTTAAATACACTCTATTAATAACGATACTCACTACAGAACAACGTTTGCTTCGCGGCATTATATTAAGCCGTATATATACCTTTACTGGATGCATGAGTAATTCCCCAACTTCCAAAGATGTAAAATGCGAAACGTGAATCATATATTTTTTAAACCGCCATTTATACAGCTATCATCTGATAAAAGTGAGTAAAAAGAGATTTTATGTAACTATTTGGTATACCAAAAGTATAAGTGATAAGCACTTCATATTCCATATCACATTATGAGTATGCGTAATACGTGCTGCTGTCTGTAAATGTAGATATTTTTTATGTGTATGTCAATATTAATATTTTGGCAATTTTAACGAAAACAAACATATACGAAAATATACTATAAAGAAAGCAGTATATTGTATCTAAAATTTATCGAATTTATTAACAAAACAAATACTAGTAAATATACTAATATTTTATATCATGTCCAATAAACTTATATCTCATAATTTTATTGTAAGAGATAACTTAATATACAATGCCATCTGTATTATGCGATGACCCTCAGTAAAAATGAGACAATACTCATTATATTATTAATTCGACTTTAAAACGATTTTAAAAATTAAATTCCACAGGGATATATATCCAAGTTACCAAAAAAAATTCTGAAGACGAAAAATCTATACTAAACAAAATTAGCAGATACAAGATGTTTTCCAAACTCTACTTCTAATAAGGCACATCATATTTAAAAACCCCAAAATGCTAGGCATGTGATAGCCTCGCACTCAAAAGTTCTGTACAAACAATTACAATCGAGAGTACGTTAGAAATCGTATTAATTATTAATTATACACTCAACTTTGCGGTGTCCCAGCCGTCCCATCCGACTAAACAATTTTTTTTAATTTCGCAGGAATTTTAAGGTACTACTAAAAGTAACTAAGTATTGTGTTATAAATATCCTCATTATAAATCGCAGTGAAATAATACAGTATTCAGTGACTTTTCTGTAAAGTGCTACCTTAAAATACTTGCGAAATTGGTGAATATCAGATGGAGGCAAATTCGTAATTGTAAACCTATTTCATAAATCCGTAAAAACCAACGATGGTATATATAATTTAAAAAATACATATACCTACCTATATTACTACATAGACAGGCACGCACTGTCCAATACTACTAAGTACCTATATGTCTAACACCACTTTTTAAATTTGAATTCTCTTAAAACTAAAATACTTCTCAGTAAGTCTTTAATGCTAAAATATGTAAGTATATTTATCTTTTAATGCCAGATGTACTCCCACTTTTAGGTGAATAAAACAGCAATTAATTAAATACCAATTTATTCTATATAGCCGGGCAGTTATCTAGGAATAGGTAGTGATCCAATGAGTACGAGTGAATAGAGCGTACATATGTGTTAATATTAAATAGACGAGTGCGGCGATCCCTTGAGCGTGTGACTAGCAACAACTCATTGATTGATTGATTGATTGCTATCAAGGTAGGGCAGTCTCTAATTATCCCTAACACTGCGGCCCACTTAGCCTATTGTGTTATTCCTGCCTTGATTCCGTTTTACTCAAACAGGTTAGTTCGCTCGATCAGGTTTAGAAGCCTATTTGGTAAATCTTTCTCCACTGGTAGATCAAATGCGCTTTGCAAAGTAACCCTACGTTGACTTAGTGCCACGCAGTCGAAGATGATATGAAAGGCTGTTTCCTCCTCCTCATTGCAGAGTCTGCATAGGGGTTCATCTTTATAGATCCCCATCTTGTGCAGATAACCTCTTAGACAGCCGTGTCCTGTTAATAGACATGTCACTGCCCTAAGCTGAGTCCTGTTTAATGCAAGTAAGTCAGCAGTTAGTCGTTGTGACGGTCGTTCCATCATCCGTTTGCTGTGTCTTTGTCCAGCTACATGGTTCCAATTTAGATGGTGTTGTTTTATAATCCACTCATTAATTGCACCACGTACTGCACTCTTTGTGATACCCAGACCTGGCTCCGGCCCGGTGAATTTAATTTGGGAACCTTCCCTCGCTAGCTGGTCTGCGGTTTCATTGCCTGCTATACCCCTGCTGTGTCCCGGCACCCACACCAAGGTGACCTTGTTGTCTCTGGCCAGGACAGTTAGGTTTTGCAGACACTCCCATACTAGTTTGGAGGCTATGTAATAAGATGCTAGAGCCTTTAAGTTTGCACAGGTTTGTATAGCATATATTTCTGTTTGAAATACCGTTGTGTATCGCCCAAGTAGTTCACATACTTTGTAACCCTGGTTTTCCTCGCATACACCAACGCCAGAATTAGTGCCCGCCCTTGACCTATCTTGCAACAACTCAAGTGATCGTTCTATCGCCGTACTCGTCTGTTTAAAATCCACACTATTCCCTCGTACTCATTGGATCACTACCTATTCCTAGATAATCGCCCGGTCAATCTATATACTACATATGTATTATGTTTTCGTTTACAATACTTGTATTTTAGAACTGAATTTTATTAATTTAAGCTCTTGACTAGGTTTTTTGCCATTTTTAACAGAATTGTTAAAGCTTAACAAAAAATACATTGATGTACGAATAATTCAAATAACTTTTATTTCTATATTCTATTCAATATTATTTGAGAATGTAACTATAATTCGATATAACAATGATTTCTTTGTTTTTTTAGATGTTTATATTGATAGGCATGGCTATATATTTTATTAGTATTTGACACATATTAAATGTCAATTACTTCCACTATAGATTATAATGGAATAAATTGGTGTTTATAATTAATTGATTACTTGAACTAAAACTGGAAATACGTCTGAGATTCAAATATAAGTTTACAGGTAATAACATACAGGGTGTAGCACCCAAGATGCCTCGGACCGTAGCTCTTTTATCATACATTATATCGAAAAAAGTCAAGGGCAAAATTGTCCATAATTACAATCACCATGTTTCTAAAATAATATTTTTGGTCTTTTTTTTTGACAGGGACTAAATTGTACCGGCGTTTCGATTTCGAATTTAGGGATAGACCAAGACCTCGTCTATCTATTTATAATTTTTTTTTTATGATTTATGGAAACAAGATAATTTTTGATTGGCTTTGCAAATTGTCATTTTATTCTAAAATATCAAATGGAAACCATATAAAAAATTACATCGTTGCAGAGATGTATAACTGAAATTCCAAGTTTTCCATTTGTAAAGAAAACAACACATTTCATAACAAAATTAAAAGGAAAAAACAAGTTGTTAGGTCAATTTTCCGAAAAACATCATTTTTTGAAGTAAGAAACTGCCGTTTTATTTTCAATTATCAAGTATATGTACAACATACTTACGCGTATGTAACATACATTATATACATATGTAAATAGCTACGACAACCAACAAATGTGCTAGTTTTTGCAACTACATACATATGTACATATATAAAAGCATGATTTATCTGTTTATCTTGTGTTAATAAATGTGTGAAACGGCTTTTAAGTACGGATAGATTTACCAATTCTATAAATGCTACCAAATGATTTATTATGATAACTGTGACGGGGAAGTCCCCTGCACATATGTACCACTAAAGGTAGATTTTCGGAAGGGCGAGCGAGCGAGCGACGAGCTCATTCAACCAATCAAGGACGGATATACTTTTGGCGCGACGAAATCGCACGCAACTAATTTGAATTGCCTGGGAAGCGATTCAGACGAAATTTCGCACGCGACTACCAATGAGAATGCCGCACTTTATTCAAATTTTAAAGTGGGGATAGTAGTAAAGTATGAGTTGTTTAGAATACATTTTACGAAATTGTAGACCACACTAGATGTATTATATAAACAAACAACTAAATACGCAAGTTTTTTTGGTTGAAATTTATAAAATATAAAATTTTAGAGATAAATACTAATATAAATACGCTAACCAACGTAAATATAACACCGGAAAAATAAAAATGGTTGATAATCGTATCCCCTTCACCTATCTGATCCAAAAGTATCAAAAATCTCTACCACCTAAGGTGGTGCTTGATCGGCAAGGGGGGAGCAAGACCAACAAATATCAGTTTGTATCAAAACTCAAAACGATCCCACTAAAGAGAATGGTCTAACATGACGTCACAACTGAAATGATGTGATATTGTACAAACGGATATTACCGTAATGGAAGACAGCTAAATAACTCAACAAAATCTTCACTTTGAGACATTTTTCTATTATAATATTCTGTGAGCAACTAGAGATGCTAATACGTCTAGGAATAAAATAAACATATTTTAACCACAATCACCGGACTTTTCAATGTTACTTGAATTTTTCAATCATATACCTACAATTGCATTTTTGCTCTACAATAAGAACCGTACGAACATATATTTGCAATTAGGTTAGAAGCAGTTAGGAGGTCATTGAAATGTCACGAAATGTAAACAGTACCTACAAACGCCCAACTCATCAATTACTTCTTCACAGACGTTGAACATCATAATGACTAATTGTGTGGGTGGAGTCTTATTATCGCGTCTTCGAAAACACATCCACGCGAACGAAAATTTGTCGTTCGCTCGCTCGCTCGCGCTTTCGAAAACCTACCTTAATAACAGCATTGATAACAGTCATAACAGTCGTGGTCTAAAAATTCCACAAAAGATGTCGATGATGTATGTACCAATTGATTGTTACCTAATTATCGTAGGTTTTTTTATAAGGTGATACTCTATAAGCAAGTAACTATAAATACATTTTACTGCGATTCACAGCGTTATTTTTGGTTACTACAGTGGGTATTTATCAAAACTTTAGCCAACAGCAATAGATATAAATCAATCAGTGGCAGGTCCGAATATCTAATTTTGAAAATCCTTTTACGTGATATTTCTGAGGAGGTATTACAATAGGGTACTACATGTTTGCATGTTGATAGATGTGTTAATACAGAAATGGATCAAAGTGAATTTAATTTAAGCCAGTTAAAACCAGTTAGTATATTCATTTATCATTGTTTAAATGTGTTATATGCATGATTTTATAGGGTAATTGTTTTAGGGAGCTGCTCCTTAATTAAATTTAAATATTTTATTGTAAAAATTAACTTTTGCAGTTTTAGATATGATATCTTTTATTAACTTTTGATTTTGAAGTAGTTTTGAAAAAGAAGGAATTCACGCAAAAATTAAATAAATATATAAGAAAACATGTCAAAAATTTATAATTATAATTGAAATAAATATTTACTCTATTTCTATTTTCATTATTTTATTTATTTTCATAGTAGCGATTTGTACTTATAGTAGCTGGTTTATGTCCTTTTGTGTCTGTTATTAGACAAACAGCACCGTAGAGTACTATAATTTTTCTGATGTATGAAGATAGCTTTTTGAGTTTTGGATGGAACAATTTCAAAGGAAGGAGGTTGACAGAACAAATTTTAGAACAGTAAGTAGTTAGTTGATTGAATAGTAAACAAACTAACAAACATTAATCCTAACGTAACTTAATATCTTTCTGACAAATACAATAATTAAACATAGAATGGTCACTGTTCTATGTTTAATTATTTGTTTTTTAAACTTTCAATTAAAAAAGTTTGCTGCAGCAGGAATCTTGGTGCTACCCTACCAACCTCCTTCGGTTGAAATTCCTGACATGGCATGCATATCCTCAAAGAGGTAGTCATCTATTCTTCCTCAATTGTACAATAGATGGTATTGTTAAGGTGGCGTTTCGGTAAAGTAGGGGGCGCTGTTCGACAATAATTATTAGAAACGTAGTATTCGGAAAAACTAGACATTAAAAATGTATTTTCGCGTTCTTACATTGAAGATATTATCTTTGTTGTAAATCTAAATATCTTTTTTTAAATTAAATATTCTTTGATTGCGAGAAAAATGAGAAAAAATATAAAATTGTGATAATATTACCTTTAGAATATGTAGAAAAATATACTGATACGATCTGTATTGAAATAATTTCAAAATATGCAGTATTTTTTTCAGGAGGTAAGTTTAGGGGTTGAGTATCAACAACAGCCCCATATCTGTCCAAACAGTTTGCCAGTTTTATATTAGATGTCACTAGCATTAGATAAGTATTATATAACTATGTATAGGCAATCAGTTTAACACCAAAATTGACTGCTTTGATATTCAGAAAAACACTAAATTAAATGTTTTATTAAAAAATTTAAATGAAGAAGACAAATTTTAGAGTCGTACATACGACTCGTTTCTTTTTCTGTAACTGTGAAAGATAGTCATAGAACATCATACTTCTTTATAACATAACTTGAACAGTATACAGGATTATTGTTATATATTGCTTTCAAAATAGTGCGCATCACGATTATTGGATTTAGTCAGTTTAGTATCACAAGAATTGCAAAACTTGATTGTATGCACAAATATACTTTTTTATAGAAAGGTGTTACTAAATCATTTTTATTCAAGTAATAAATTGATTTCAGTACTACATATTCTTACAACTACACATGCATAAGTAAATACATATTGATGAATCATTACTTGGTGTGGGTGTAGAGAAAGAAAGACAAATAAAACCCAAATATCTGTCTTGCCTTTTATTGATAAATAATACAGATAACAATTCATTCCACAATAAAATTTAATGTCCTTTATTATATTTACATTTAGTATTTCACATACATACACTGTGATGGTTATAACGGAAATTTTAATAATAATTATCTATATAACAATATGTAGTCATATCCATTATAGAATATACTTCGTAAGCGTAACTTGTATGGAGAAAGGTTTCCTGTCTAATCCTAGTAATCTACTACAGCTGCGTGCGTGCAGCTTTCACTACATAAGCTGCTGAATCCTCTCAGGCAAAAAACACCCAAGAAAAAATTGCGTCAATTTTGGAACCACAGTTTCACACACACAAGTTTCTACAAAGTTGTTCATCCCTATATATTTCTTCTATAAAAAGTGGTTGGGTTTCATCAAGTAGTACAGCTTCCTTTTCCTGATATTTAGTTGACCTTGAATCTATAATATTTTTCAATAAGTGATTATTATTACATATAATTTGCGACTGTTGAGACGTGATATTGCGATCTTCCACATGAGTATTTACCTGAAAATAATAATTATGGTTCTTCTTCAAGGACAGTTTACCACTATGTTCAATTATATACAGAAACAAATATACAAAAATATTCTTCCTTATTCACTAAAATAACTATATACAACGAAAAAATAATCCAAAACTAACGAAGACGATGAAAAACAGTATTACTTTATTACATCAAGCTAGTCGCTAGACAATTAGTGCAGAACTAAAAGATTCTACCTGTAACAAACAACGCATGTACGCACAAATATGGTTTGTAAATAGAATATTAGGATGTTATTGCCTTAGGCTATCGCATTTATACCGAAAAGATTATATTGAAATATACCTGCTCAATACATTCAGTTCTAAACTACATAATATGCAACCAGTAAAACTCGTTCCAAGGACACCTTTCTTCTATATAACGTTATATTTTATTTTTCCGAGAAGTTTATATTTATATTATAATATAGTTTGTATTACAACCAATATTCTAATCTCCACTTTTACTCTGTTATTTCAGCCAAAATGTTACGCACGTTGAAGTATTTCATTACTTTTTACTTTTCTAGAGATTCGTAAGCTGTGCGCCATCTAATTTTGAATATATTCGATAAAAATGCAACATTTGCTCATCAAGTTCAAGTTATTGAAATAGAGGGCCAAGTACGCCACCTTAAACTGGTGGCGACAGTGGCGATATCTGTAGTGATCTGTAATCAATCGACAGTCTCTTCTGTCATATGTCATTTAGTATTAAAAAAATTGGGAATAATTTTCTGAAATAAACAAAACGACTTGGAAGAAATTTGGGATAGTCTAGAAATTATAATTATCAAGATTACAACTTAATGTTTATCACTATTTTACATTATAATTGATTATAATCACTATATTATAATCGCTAACAGTGTTTTAATAATTTAAAAGTGTACAATACATTGTTATTTTTGTGGGATGTATTTGTGAGATTAATGCAATATTCACTGAGAAATTCTTAAAAAGTTCTAAAAATTAATAATTGTTAGTTTAAGAGAAAACTATATTTAATTTTGCAGAGATGTTATAATTTTATGTATACTAACCAGCTCTGCAAACCTTATCTTGTAATTTAACGCACATTTTATCTTAAGCAACTATTGTTTGAAATATATATTATTGTAGTGACTCATATTGGTGTGGTGTAATAAGTATAAAAAATGTTGGCTCCTGATACTGGTTCTATGAACAGTCATCCTAGCGATAAAAGTCCATTAGTTAGAAGTAACATTATGAGAAGAATTTCTAATATCTTTGGGAAACATGAAAATAGACAAATTGGAGGATATACTGAATTTGGATCTATTAATGTGGAACGATCTGAAACAAGAACTCTGGGAACATTTGCTGGAGTATTTAGTCCTGTAACCTTGTCCATGTTTTCAGCTTTAATATTCCTTCGAATGGGTACTAATCTCTGAATAGGATTATAATTCTGTTATTGTCAAGTTTATTTATTCTGTTTTTAGGATATCTTGTTGGAAATGCTGGCTTACTAGTTACTCTTTTACAATTCATTATTGCGTATGCCATTGTCATATTTACTGTTGCTTCGATTTGTGCCATATCGACAAATGGTGCTGTTGAAGGTGGTGGTGCATATTGTATCCTTTAGTTTGTATTACTGATTTCAATTATTGTGTAGAAAATTAAATGATTTTCTTAATGAGAAATAGTTATGATAAGTCGAACTCTTGGTCCAGAGTTTGGTGGGTCAATTGGTACACTTTTCTTTTTTGCAAATGTCGTTAGCAGTGCCTTATGTATATCAGGTTGTGTTGAAGGACTTATTGAGAATTTTGGACCATCAGGTAAATAAAACAATTGTTTCACAAATTATTTTCTTAGCGTAAATACATGAACAATAAACTTTTACATAATTTGAAAAGGCCAAAGAAAATAATTGAATGTAAAATTATCAAAATAAATGCAGGAAGTGTCGAATCCCTAAAATCATTTGTGACTTTAAAATCATCTGTTTTTGATGATTATAATTGTATGTTCAATTTAATCATATAAGGAAACTTATGTGTCCAAATTTCTATTGTTCAACTTAGTTTGTATTTAAATTGCTAAACATTGAAAAAGTTTTGGTTTATTATGATTAATCTATATGTATGTATTTACTGTGAAAATTGAACATTACATTATAATACACTACTCTGCGAAATTAACGCACCACTAAGCGTTCCAAAACTTTTTGCCTATAGATTATTGCTTTCAATTGAATTTGTTTATTACGTTTGCTTTAGTGCTACATATTAGTTTTGATTATATACGGAGCGCTGAATTGGTAATGGAATATATGTAACATTGGATTGAATTTGCAATGACTATGATATTAAAATTGAATGATGATTTCCATTTTTGATAATAATAATAATAATATACATAATAGAAAAACGATAGAGAAAGTACAGAGTAGAGAAACCCCAGGGTATAGTTTGGTTAAGAGGGGAGCTCCCTTGCCATTCTTACACTAGACCCTGATCTTCTTGATACTAATAGTATAAAATATAAGAATTAAGAGCTTATAACTAACTTAAGACTAATATTCTGGATGTAATCCATTTCATTCGCTTTATACTAGAACTGCAGCAGATCCGTTTGCAACTTTAAAGTCATCACATGTTGTTGCGAAGCACATTGAACAATTCACGTTTAAATTTTTTAAGTGGCAAGGATTTCAGATGGATAGGTACACTTATACATTCTCTCTATATATGTTGAATCAAAATGATCTCTTAAACATTGTCGTGCTGTGCAGGGGGGAGTAATGGTTGCTTTATTCCTGTTATTGATTTGTATATGTCTCTTCTAAACTGAATTCTTTTGAACAAATATATAGGGGTTCTGGTGGTGATTATAGAATGAAACAATGATGCTGATCGAAGCAGATAGCGGCGGTTCATCTTCAACTACCCGCTACGCTGAAAGGCTTGTGAAATTCGTTGATATTTACGAATGCCGAAATTGAGTCTAATACAAGAGTTTTGAATTCTCTGTACTCAAGATTTCGAGATTTCATCTAAACAAGGGCAGTAAACACATAAACAGTGAGAAAAGTGTGAGAGAACTAGGGAATTGCAGAGTACGGATTTTATTTGCTGTGATAAATAAGATCGATGAGGACATATTGTTTTCAGTCCACTGTATGCACTGTATACGTGAAGATACGTGCTTGTTAAATCTGAATGTATTATCAATCGATAGACCTAACACTTTTGCTTCCCGAACCAACGGTAACCTTGTATCTGCTAGTGTAAGTAGAATGGCGTTAAAGTACGACTCCACTATCATTGGTTTGCCAAAAACCCTGACGGAACATTTTGAGGAGTTTAGAAATAACTGACATTTACTACAAATGGACGACACAATATCCAAATCATATTGTATGTTTTAAGCGCCTTCCATAATGCTGGAAGGAGGAAATGAACAACACAGTTGAGTATCATCAGCATACATTTTGATCTTGCACTAGTTAATGCTACTAAAAATAACACTTGTATAAATGGCGAAAAGCAGAGGACTTATTGAACAGCCTTGTGGCACACCGTTGTTTTTTAAAGGTGACGACACGTTATCTCCAAGAACGACAGATGAGTTCTGTTTAATAACAAAATGTGCAGTAAATCGACTTAGGTCCAATGAAGTGAAAGATTGATGATAGTATGGCGTGATTAACTGGCGCGAAAACCAGATTGTTAGTCACGTAAAATATTTTGACATTCTATGTACTCACGTAATTGGTTAGTGAATATTTTTTCCAAAATTTTTGATAAAACAGGCAAAAGGCTTATTGGTCTTAGATTTGAGAAAGAAGTTGGCTCTGGTTTTTTTGGTAACGGCAGGTAATGGTAACGATATATGCATATTTCCAGACATCTGAGTTAATCAAGTGAACTAAATGTTTTAGAATAAAGGGTTCACATAATTTTATAATCGTTATGTTTAGGCCGTCAGATCCACGCGATGTACTGGTAATTGATTGCAGGATTTTGTAAAATGTATAGGAGTATTATTGATTGTGTTTGTATTAAAATACGTAACAATGGCACGTTTGTCACTTGAGGATTTAGGGATTGAATTGATGAAAAATTATTGATGTCGTCGACATTACTTAATTCTTGAGGTAAAATGACATTTCTGATTTTAGAAGAGACATTGAAAGATTTCATGTATTTCCATAGGGTCTTGGAGTTAGAAGATTCAATTCTAAAGTTGAAGTGGACTTTCTTTTCATTTACTATGCCTTTCTTCTAAAATTTCGTAATTCTTTGTAATATTGCCAATGTTCTGGCTTGCCGGTAGTTTTGACCCTATTAAGAACCTTATCGTGCAATGACATGATGAGTTTGATATTGCCTGTTATCCAAGGCGTATATTGTTTGCGGCGTAAGGCAGTTTTTAGCGGTAATGCAAGTCGAAAAGTGCAGACAGCTACAATTTTCAAATGCCGCAGGAATAGGCTTTCATTGAAATCTTTAAAGTCTCTGTATTTGTAATTAGGAGTATTTGCGTTTGGTTGCTGAGTTAAGATTTCGCAGTAGGTTAAAGAATGATCAGCAACATTAACATTGGTAACAACTAAGTTCTTGTACATAGTTTGTTTTGATAAAATGATTAAATCCAGTATAGTTGTAGATAAAAGTGATGTTCTAGTCGGTTCGTTTATTATTGGTTGAAATTGAGAGCAGGAGATGATTTCAAACAAATATCGTGAAAAGGCTGCATCGTTATCGAGCGCTATCGTGCTAGTACACGTCAAATAATTGTTTCACCTTACAGATTTAATTCTATCATGTTCGTATTTTAAATCCGGCATACCCGCTATTACGTGTTCTAGTTCCTTCGAAATACGCCGTTTCCGAAACGTACCTAACTGCGTCACTTTCTAAGTATGTGTGTAATAAGTATTCACAACGACCAGTGGAATAATACTGAACAAGTGTGTTTTGGTACGTACGCTCTAGTTTCCATGCCACGCAGTTCGCCCCTCCACATTCTCCGCACTGCACTGAAACTTGCTCCTCTTTGCCTCGTCTATTCATAAGAACACACGCTTAGGAAGGAAGATTAGTGAAAAGATTCAGATACAAACACCAATAATCGAATTCCAAATAAATGATCCATCCCTAGTCATTGTTAATTTGTTCCATGGGGTATTACAAATATTCAAATGGATTTACGTAAATCAGATGAACGAAACGCTTAAAAAAATATATACTTCAAATTTGTGTAGTATTTTTGAAGTCGCTTTTATTTTGCATGATAGTGTGCTGATTGGAGTATAACAATTTTTTATCAAAAGTTATCAATGAAACTGAGGCTTTTCAATAGCTAAAGAGGCAATTTCCATGTGTGTACAGCACACTTCTGATTGGAAAAAATAATGGATTCCTTCGCTCAAACTGGATTATCTCGGTATTTCCTAATTCCATATTCTTTTCATGTTCGTTCTTACAATTTTCATTGTAATACCTGTAGATTCCATTGATAACTACTTAATTGATCACCAAGTGTGTAGTGTGTGTATGTAAGTGTGTGTATCTACATACAACAACAGTACTGTGATTAAATGTTAGTAAATAATTGGTATGTTTTTTAAACAAAACTAATATAATATACACCCACTAATATTTTAGTCATAACATCAAATTACCTAATAGTTTACATATTTTCTATCCATAATGTTTTTTTCTAGGTTATATAATTAAAGATCTCATAAAAGATGGACATTGGTGGAAGTTTCTGTATTGTACCACATTAAACACTCTCAATTTGATAGTATGTTTAATAGGTGCCGGGATGTTTGGGAAAACAATTGTTTTTATCTTGAGCATTGTTTGTACCTGTTTGGGATTCACTTTCTTTAGCTTCTTCTATCAAGGGCCAATGCCGGTTTGTGAGATTACTGTTTTAATTTAATCAAAAGTGCTATTTTAAAAATTATTTGCAGGTTCCAATACCCGACTCGAATATACTCGTACATAACAACATGACTAATATTACGTACGGTAACTATACAGGTTTGAGATCTGCGACGTTAACAGAAAATTTATTTCCAAAATATGGTCCCGACTATACAGCTCAAGGAGAGTTGGTAACTTTCGCTTCCGTATTCGGTGTTCTATTTTCAGGTGTTACTGGTATAATGGCTGGAGCAAATATGAGCGGTAAGACCAATTTATTAACAAATTAGTAATATAACAACTACACTGCCAAATTCTCATTGGGAAATGGTTTATTACTGTTCATTTTTTACAGGAGAACTAAAAAATCCAGGAAAATCCATACCCAGAGGAACTTTATCTGCAATGGCTTTCACTGCTGTGATTTATTTTGGAATTTCTTTGCTAACAGCATCTACCTGTGATAGATTTTTACTACAGAATAATTATTTATACATGGCCGGTGTAAATGTTGTTCCAGTTATGGTAGCAGTAGGCTTGGTAACCGCTACATGGTCAGCTGCTTTGAGTAACGTTATTGGTGGATCTCGCGTGTTGGAAGCATTAGCCAAAGACAGAATATTTGGTAAAGATATTTATAATATTGCTTAACATTGAACTCCGATCGACCTACCATTGGCTATTGGGAGCAAAGGGATTAACAGCGCAGCATTATAAAAAGCGGTAGAATGCTGTCACAAGGTCATTTGAACACAATTATACATACATAAAAACTACACAGCGAGAATTGCATGATAGTCGTACAAGCGATACAGTTTAAGAAGTCTCTGCAACTAGCACCCACCACACTTAAAAAAAGTGGTGGTTACGTTAAATATTCCATTACTTTTTAAAACACATATTGACTACATTTTATTTCTTGTACATGTTTTTCCTTTGCAGGATCTCTACTTAACTTTATACCTCGAGGAACATGGCGTGGAAACCCTATTGCAGCTGTGATCGTATCCTGGCTACTAGTAGGATTAGTTTTATTAATTGGATCCCTCAATTTAATCGCACAATTGAATTCAGTCCTGTTTCTACTCAGTTACCTGGCAACTAATATGTCTTGTTTAGGTCTAGAACTAGCAAGCGCGCCAAATTTTCGACCCTCTTTCAAATATTTCACTTGGCATACTGCCTTGTTTGGATTACTTGGAACTTTGATTATGATGTTCGTGATAAGTCCAATATATGCTGCCTCCAGCATATTGTTATGTTTAATAATGGTAATGTTTTTACATTTGTTCTCGCCATCGAAAGAAGCACAGTGGGGAAGTATATCACAAGCGCTAATCTTTCATCAGGTTTGTAATATTTGGTATTAAATATGCTGAAAATAGATCTGTAAAAAGTTTCTTGTAGGTTCGAAAATATCTATTACTGTTAGACTCTCGTAAAGACCACGTAAAATTCTGGAGACCTCAAGTATTACTTTTAGTGAATAGTCCAAGAAGCGCCTGTCCTTTAATAGATTTTATTAATGATTTGAAGAAAGGCGGATTATATGTGTTGGGTCATGTATATACGGAAGATCAAGATAATCCTAATTCTGATTTGACGCTAGATATGATGCCGTATTGGTTGAACTTTGTCGACCACATGAAAGTTAAGGCATTCATTGAATTAACAGTAGCAAAGACTGTGCGAGAAGGTTTTCAACATCTGATGCGTTTATCAGGAATGGGGGCTATGAAACCTAATACAGTCGTGTTAGGTTTTTTGGATAAAGAGCAGCCGCACGACTTCTTAACAAAGTTAGTATCAGTTTAAAAGTTAATGTAGAGTGCAAGCGATAATTAAATAATTAGATATTTCGTACGATAAAAAAAATGGTTAAAATAGTACTACTAATAGAAAAAGCACTCATTTTAGGAGGCCAGTAAATACGAATCCAAATATTCACAAATTTTAAATAGATTTCCATTCAATGTACGTTTATTTTTCATAGAGAAGTGACTGTATATCAACATAAAATTGCTGATACCTTATTTGGACATCTACTTAAATAAGTTTCGCTCTAAAGGGATATAATTAGTTATTACTAGTACAGATCAATATTTATTTTAAAAAGTACGTACATATCTATTCACACCTGCCTAAATTGTCCGGCTACTCCTTTGGTTAAATATTTTTTAAAAATATATAAAAAAATGGTTACTTTATTGTCAGGATTATGTTAGACTCTATATTTAATTCCAGAAATATATTTACTATTTATTATTTGCTAAAATTTACGTAGAACGTTAACTTTTAAAATAATCAAAAAATGAAGGGCAATATGTGATATCTCCTTTCGGATAAAGTGTGATGAGTAAATACTGCATATTGCTCGACATTACCTTGCTTTAAATATGAAGTAGTTTTAGAAGGCGCATCATATTGTAGAGACTCAGATACGCGATTAGTGTAAACAATAACGAAATCTGTAAAATAAATTGTTTCATATAAATTATTTATATTTTATTATTATTATAATAACTTGAAATTTCGTCAAATCTACTGTAAACACTGAAATACATTAGTCTGCAGTACATTAATTTATCGTTGCTTTTATGTTGGTGTCTTTCTAGTAATGAATCGACATACGTAAGCACTGCATTTACCGATGACATATTTCCGATACATTCCACAAACACACTGGATCCAGTAGAATATGTTCGTATGATGGGTGATGTTCTACGAATGAAGAAGAATCTGTGTATTTGCCGAAACTTTCACAAGTTGAATAAAGACAAAAAGAAGTAAGTTTCATCTTTCAAAAACAAAGTTTTCATATTTTATGGATCGTAAATCTGTGAAAGTTGTTTGTTGCTTGTTTGTCATGTAACTTTTTACATCAAATTAGACATGTACGATATCATTTTAGAAATGGACAAAAACAATATATTGACGTTTGGCCGGTGAACCTACTTAATCCCGGCAAGAATGATGCTTTTGACACCACGTCGCTATTTATGATGCAACTAGCTTGTATTGTGAATATGGTGCCGCAGTGGAGTAAATCCACTCTAAGAGTTTGTGTTTGCGATGAAATAACACCGAGTTCGTTTAGTGTAGATTGGAATTTACTATCTCATAGTGATAAGTTACGGAATTTATTAAAGATGTTAAGGATATCAGCAGAGTTGTACTGCGTTAGCGAATGGGATCAAGTGTTGGAATCGCAGTCCAATGACACAGACAGTTATTTAAGGAGGTATATGTTGATTCATCTCAAAAATGCTGCTATGAAACAGAATGATTTAATAGTTCAAATATCATTTCTTTTTAAAAGTATTTCAGTAAAAGAAACATTTTTTTGCAGAGTTAATCAACTTTTAAGCGCTCACTCTACAGATACTGCGGTTACTTTTGTTTATCTACCAACTCCAACCATAGATGACGAGGCAGCTCCACATTATCTGTCAATGTTAGAATTTATAACAGAAAATCTACCTCCTACAATACTAGTGCACGGTGTTAGTACAGTTACCTCCACAACACTTTAACATCTATAGAAAACTTAATTAAACATAATTTTTGACTTATTTTATAATTGCGAATTATCTTTAAAATATGTTAGTGATGTATTAAGACAAAATCCGGCAATTTAAGATAAAATTATGAAAAACAACAACTACCTTACATGATCATTTGTATTAAAATTGTTGATATGTTTTAAAGATAATTTGCAGACCAAAATAGCTTTAGATAATTATTATTTAACTTTATACGCAAATAATTCTCTTGTTGTTAGAAGTACTCTTATTAATTTATTTAATTGAATAGTATTGAAAGAAGTGAAACTTCTTAGATGTAAGATCTAATTATTTCATATCATTTTTCTGATTAAGCAAAAATACTGTGATTATTACTATTGAATATGTACGACAAATTTGTTATTTTTCTATATTATAAAATATTTTATATTTATACTCAACTGTAATAAAGATTAAAATAACTTCTGTAATAGAGATCTTGTGTTTTATAAACAAATCGAAAAATTCCGTAATTGAATAAATTTTGGTTCTTAAACGAGCGAATCTATAGTTCTATCATGGTACGATTATAGGAGGTACAAAGTATATTTGAGATAATCGAATTCGATTGGCGGTTGGAAAATTTACATTATATACAGTGGCGGTCAACTAATTAAAGATATAGGACACACACGTAATAAGTTTCAAATAAATCTGAAGCATGTATATTTATAGAACCGAATTTTATTCTATACCGTTGTTAACACTATGTCTACTTACAAAAACAAAAAAATATAACATAATACTCTTTGTCAGGAAAATAATTAAAAGAAATTGTTTCTAAACCCTCAAACAGCGCGTCAACTAATTAAGGACATTACATTGGATTGCATGACACTGATTCAAACCATCTTATATTTCACTAAAATCTTGTAGGATATCCCTTATTTCTTATAACTGCTTCACACCGAATTGGCATATATTGAATTAATTGTTTACAACGCTCGAAAGTTATGCTTTGCTAAGCACTATGCTAAGATAGCTGTGTACAGATTATCTAAATTTTGCTCCTCACTATTGCGTTACTATTCTTTCGTCCACTCCCAGAGATGTTTTCTTTGGTCATACTCTTCGTGGCACAGAATTTGATGTCTGATGCTTTTCGAAATATTTTACAGCATACTCAACTACTGTTTTCAAACATTTTAGATGCGTTACAATTTTTCGATACGATCACCTTTGTTTTCTCAGTCATTGTTATCTTTCTTTGCTCCGATGTGTAACTCTTGTGTTTCCCCGTGCTGAGGATAATTATTATTTTCAAATTTCGCTGTGACTACACATCTACAACTAATATAATGTTCACCATAAAATATCTACTTATTAATCGACTTACATGTACGAATTCACAAGTGTCCTTAATTAGGTGATATTAACAGGTGAACTCCTCCAACTGTACTAATGTATAGTGTGCTAGTTACAAGGTCACTGGATTGTAGTTGCACACAAATGGGGGAAGTACCTATTGCGCAGTATAAACCACCATATATTCAGTAAATTTCTTGCGCGCATCGTTCCAGTATACATGATTTACAAAATTTTATCAAGGTGTCCTTAATTATCTGATCGCCACTGTATGCAAATAAAAATAAGTAGATTGTGCTCGGATATTAAAAAGAAACGATATAAAATTGCAATTTCTTTAATAAATTATAATTGGATATATGTATTATGAGATTCAAAATGATCAATTCCGGTCCTGTAGGTATAGTACCATGGCGTAGGTATGTACAGTCACTGACAGAAGTAACGTCTCCCCCCCCCCTCCCCAAGTAGCGCTGTGTATCAAAACTGTATTCCATTTTATAATCGGGTATGTTAGGCATTGCATACTACCTTCGCTTATTGCATTATGTATTTGCATAAGCCCAAATCCTGTTTTTGCTGTTATAAAAACTGTTTTAGGTATTAACACCAACATATTTATGACATTTAAATTTAAGTTAGATTCATTTTACTTCCAGACATCATTTAAAAATGCCGATATATTAGCTGACGTATACATATCATATAATAAATACTGCTTTAGTTTTCTTTATACGTATTAGCAATGTAAAAACTTGTTTCTTCTATTCCGGTCGATATTATAATAATTTTAATAGGGTATTTAAGGCTAAAAGAAGTTTAATTTGCCCGATTTCCCATTATACTTTTCAATTTAAATCTGCTTTACGTGATGTGTATTCAAAATAAGTAGCATAGATAGTTATTAAAAACATATAAGTAAGTAGTAAATTATTTTACTTTTCAATAGTCATCTAGGCATACTTTCGATGTCACATTAAATGAGCTGTGTGATATCTTTTACTGTAATGCTATATTTTTAAATATTTATTAATTTAAGAGACGATGTGTTTCGTATATCTGTTTATTACCGTCTGCTCTTTTTTTATAATTTTTATATATACATTTTTCTTATGCCTAACTGTTACATGCAAACATATATAGATCGCTTAAATCCATAGATTTAATAAAACATCGATCGACAGGTAACTCAAATCCGATATATAACAAGCTGCACTAAAATAATTGTGCTGCAATAACTGGTGCACCACCTTTCTTATATACAGTGTGGTGCAACCAAGATGGGGTGGACGATTATAATTAAACAGTGAAAAATTTCGAAAAACCTTTTTCGAGATTTGATTGAGGGTTACATGGACTACGTTTTAATAATAAATAAAAAATAATATAGGTATACTAATAAATAAAAAATATTTTTGTTATACAAGGTGATCGAAGCGATCGGTGACGAACCAAACTTATGTTTTTTTAAATGGAACACTCGGTATTTAAATATTTCAATCGATACTGCTAATTAATACAAACAATTTGGTATCACATTAGTTGGGTCTAAAACCTATAGTTACAGAGAAAAAGGCGATTAAAGTTGAAAAAACGCTCTAATACGTCGTCCATTTTTTATATGAACCGGAAATGAATACTAAAAAACTGAGTGCATCGCTAAATGTACTAACTTGTGGAGTAAAATAATGGCCTATACTCAACTTGAAATTATTCGCCATTATACAGGGTGATCGAGTTTTGTAAATCCATTTCGGACTGAATTTTTTCAAATGGAATACCCTGTATATTATATTCGTATGTTAAAGAGAACTTCATCAGCTTTCTAAAAATACTATACACGTTACCCTTTGGCTGGCAGTTTTTAAGCAAATTTACCGCAAATGCAATATTTTGAGATTTGTTACATTTAAAAATTTAAAGTCATCATGCATTGACGCATGTACTTAATTAATAAAAAAACATAAAATATTTACTATGAAACAAATATAAGAAATTTACACCGATTTAATGACAAGGAAAAATATTGGTAATCCAAAATTGTTAAGTATTATTACAATAGATGATCAAATAATGTTCTATGTAAATGAAGACACATTTAGAACCGATAATTTAACTTTTTGTGAAGTACGTGCCAAAATATTGTCAAAACTGCACTTTTTTGAACAAATATTTCGTAAATGCAATTTTCTGGGATTTGCTACGAATAGTCAAACTCAACCAGTTAGAGTATTTTAAAAAGATGCTGTAAAATCTCCAAATCGCGAGAAAGGTTTTTCGAAATTCCTCACCGCTTAATTGTAGCCGTCCACCCCATGTTGGTTGCACCACCCTGTATACTGTAATGTCACCATACTAATTATTTTTCTCAAAATTTACATTAATATTTATATTGAAGAATTAATAGAAATTCCATGTATCTCTTCATCAAATAGTAATAATACTTTAAAAGTGGTTACTAGTTCTAAACGCTAATGGAAATCGTCAGTTTACTTTCTCGTAAATATATTTAATTGTAAATTTATTTAGAATTTAATGTGTGTTTTATAAATAATAAATTTGTAGCATACTTTGATCTATATATTGTTGGACTTTTTATCTTAGTTCTCTGAAATACTTATTTACTTTCCTGTTATGCTTGGTTTAAAAATTAATATTGTTTAAATTTCACCCAATTTTATTTATCTTGCAAAAATGTTTAATACCACATGAAAAGAAAAATAGTTTCTACTACGTATGTTTTCTTATTTTACAAAACAAAACAAATCAAACTATTATTGACTTTATCGAAGCTTAGGTTATATGTTTTTAATAACTTTGCTGCTACTTTCAGCATTTGTATATATCTATTTTTTATGAACGAAATACATATTTTGAATATACATCAATTGATTACTTGCATCTAATATTTTATTTGGTCTATCGAATTACCATTATGTTGAATATAATTATCGTTAAATAAAGTCGACATTTCACAATTTTAACGGCCGGGAATTTAAGCGTAAAGCAGATTTAAATTAAAACATATAATGGAAAATCGGCCAAATTAAACTTCTTTTAGCCTTAATTCCCTATTAAAATTATTATAATATCAACCGGAATAGAAGTAACAAGTTTTTACATTGCTAATATAACGAAAACTAAAGCAGTATTTACTATTATATGTATATATACGCCAGCTAATATATCCGCATTTTAAAATAATGTCCGAAAGTAAGGTGAATGTAACTTGAATTTAAATTTCACAAATATGTTGGTGTTAATACCTACAACAGTTTTTATAACAGCAAAAACAGGATTTCGGTTTATGTGAATATATAACGCAATAAGCGAAGGTAGTATGCAACGACGAACATACCCGATTATGAAATGCAACATAGTTTTGATAAACAGCGCTACTTGGGGGGGGGGACATTACTTCTGTCAGTGACTGTACATACATATCTATATGCCACGTCATATACAGCATATACCTATATCATATCATTATCTACAAGACTAAATTGACAAGCATTTTCAATCTTCTATATACTACACAGCTAAGAATACGTCAAACTATCAATATCCAGTATTAAAGAAATGCAAAGCACAACGATAACATACAGGGTGAAGCATTAGCGTGTCAAAGCTCAACAAGATACCATTGAAATATTAAGAAATGTAAATCGATCATTCCAAGAAAGGCTACAACATTGTTTCATCTTTTTGGTGAATTAATTTATTTTTAATAGTTATAGTGAAATTTGATACCGGTAGAAGTTTAACATTTTGTAGTTGCGTTGTATTTAACAAATAGTTTTTTTACTATAATTTTTTCATGGTTAATTTGACATATTACAATTATTTTGAAAAAGCTTACCTTTCATTAAGAAAATATTAAATATCTCATAAATTAACGATTTTAGATATAGGGAGTGGTTAATAAAAATGGAAGTACATGCAGTGTCCTTCTCTTTCTTAATATAAAATACAGGGTGATCCATTTAAATAAGATGAGAAAATAATGGATTTGTGTTTTGAATCGCCCTGTACACAGTTTTTGCAATATTGGCAAAATATCACTTTGCTATAAAACTGCAACAATATAAAAAAGTTATTCCAGTACAAAAACAATTTCGAGCTGTTACACAGGACGTTGAACACGTAATGATTTTCAGACAAAATTGACCATAACTTCTGAAATACTCGGTATACTACGGTATGAATGAAACCTTGTATCGAAGGTATAAGGAAGATACGCTTAATCTAAATTTAAAATAATAGATGTAGTGTGTTCCATTTAGGAAAATGTATGTTTTGATTCATTCTGGTAATATGAAACATCCGGTACATATGAAAATAATTTTAAAATATGTAGCTGAAGACTGTTTGGTTTTTTTACATAACATTTTTGGATATCTTCAATATTCATGGATATATTGAGCTTTGACACTATTATCAACTATTATTTTTACTGCGCGCCACGATTGATAAATCTCTTCGTTTTGATATCAATAATTACATTTATGTTTTAATATTAAATTAAAATTCACAATTAACTCGACGATAATACTAAGGATGCATCCAGGCGGGTCCACCTGACCGTTTTTCTTTCTTTCACTGAATGATTTTTTGACACATTGGCTCTATTCAGCAGAAGCCAAAGATGGGAGCTGCTACGTAACACTGTGCCATGATTGGTCGAAAGTTAAATGTTTACCAATCATAGAAGAGTGCTCCGTAGCCCCTCCCGACTGTTGACCTCTGCTAATAAGTACGAACATTGTATACCACGAACGACGATCACTGAAAGTTAGCGAAAAATCCCCTAGAATTTGGCCCACCACAGCTCCATAAAGTTAGCCCCTCACTATAAGCAATTATAATAAATCTTACTTTTATTCGTTTGTAGGTCGTTTGTAGGTGTTTGATAGCGAATTTCCAACGTTTGATAGTCAATAGTTCATTAGCAAACAATAAAACCAATTCCTCGGAAAAACCTCTGTGATGTTAGCCCCTCATGTCGTCATTTTGACATCAAATTCAATTTTATTTTAGCAGAATCGTTTGTAGGTCGTTTGTAGGTGCCTGATAGCAAATATCCAAAGCTTGATAGTTGATAGTTTATTAATAAATAATAAAACAAATCTAGTAGGATATTAGGCAGGCAACCAAAATTACATCAGAAAAGCGTCCTATTGGACATATGTAAAAGTGGCTTCACATGCAAGCTTTTTTTAGCGGACATCAAACAACCAATAGGATTTTAGATTTCCAAAATTTTAGAGTTTCAAAGTCAGTACGCTAAAAGTTAATTCAACGTTAACTTTTGGTGTACGAAAATGACTGAAAACAATATAAAACTGCATATATTGACAGTTGTGGTTATGTTATAGGTATATTTGGTGTGTGCTATTTGATATGTGCTACTGATAATTTAAGTTTTCTTTATTAACTTTTTCAAATCCAATTTGAATCCAGTACTTCCTCTTTTCTTTGTTTTTTTTATTATAATAATTTTATAAAATAAATAACTTTAATACAGGTATGTTTCTTTTATTTTATATGATTTTCGCGTGTTTTTTTGGTTGCCTACACAATATTCTGCAAAACTTGTTTCATTGCTTATTAATAAATGATCAAATATCAAACGTTGGAAATTTGTTATCAAGCACCTATAAACGACGCATAAACGATTTTTCTCAAAGGAATTTAAATTCGATGGCAAATGTGGCCGCGATGAGTTACAATTACGTATGTTCCCCATAGGACGCTTTTCTGATGTAATTTTGGTTGCCTGCCTAATATCCTACTAGATTTGTTTTATTATTTATTAATAAACTATCAACTATCAAGCTTTGGATATTTGCTATCAGGCACCTACAAACGACCTACAAACGATTCTGCTAAAATAAAATTGAATTTGATGTCAAATTGACGACATGAGGGGCTAACATCACAGAGGTTTTTCCGAAGAATTTGTTTTATTGTTTGCTAATGAACTATTGACTATCAAACGTTGGAAATTCGCTATCAAACACCTACAAACGACCTACAAACGAATAAAATCAAGATTTATTATAATTGCTTATAGTGAGGGGCTAACTTTATGGAGCTGCCCACCACTAAACGATTTTAAGGGTCTATTTTCACTCCTAGCGAGCACATCCTATATTAACATCGGCTGTCATTACAAATAAATTGGATAACAGAGGGAGCTAATAGTACCAGTTGTCGATCATACTGCGAGATGAAAGACAGCAATATACAAAATGAGATAGCAAGATCGTGACATACAGACATGTCGTGAAAGGGGTATAAGCACGTAGAAAGGAATATAAAGTAAATTCGAATAGCAGTAATTGCGGCGATGATGTGCCCCTCTTTTAGAAAGGTGCCAAACTTTTGGAAAGTCTACAATTATCTGTTTTACTACCGAATACGTTTCTTGCAATACTCTTTTTTATTTAGCATTATATTTCTTTTTATAATGTACACCATGCTTATTCCCGTTCATATTTAGTGGACGAATAAGTTTATAACACTTGAAGTACTTTACTTTAAAAAATAAAAAAAAATTCTTTTTTATTAAACACGTAATTTCTGTCACTTGCTATTCGTCCACTAATTTATAATTAAATGTTAATATTCCAATAATAATTTCTTGTTTATAATCATTCTTCACAAAAATTATTGCAAGTAAAAATAACGCAATTTTAAATTTCCCACCAACAACTGATAATAGCCCCTTAATAAGGCAGCCCGATCCCAACACGAAACATGATATATATATAGGTATATACTTAACTTCTGACTAAAACCGTTAAGTTTCTGAGTTTATTGGGAGGTACCTGTCCTGAATTAATTGGTTTTATAGTACAGGGTGTCTCTCTAGTGCGTCCAAAAAGTACCATATCTCCCCTTGTAGATATTTTTTCTGAAAAACAATTACACGGAGATTACTTGAATTGATATGGCATATGTTCTAAAATTACTTTCACTTATACAGAGTGTTCCATTTTCACAGAACAAAATACAATTTTGTTACTTTAAATACAATGGTATAATTTTTTCCAATGCAATCGTCTCTACGCATTATTATTTGCAAATGTTTTGTATTAGGGTTCCCTATCCCTAAATTCAACTATTTCGATACAATTTTTATTTCGATTTACAATAATATTTTCTTATTACACCATCTTAAAGAAAAATTAGTATTGTAAAGCACTTTAAAGCGTAAGGTACCAAACTGCTGCAAACGAAAGTAAAGGTTCATAAATACGGAGAACTGTCATAACTTTCAACAAAATTTATACAGGGTATGCAGAAATTAGCAACAAATTCAGATATCTTCAGAGATTAACATTTTTTTTTTCAAATAGTAGCACATAGTAGTTTTTATTGCAGCACTTCATTCAGAAAGACATTCTACATCGATTCGTATTAAGGTATCATATACCTATATTTATTAGTTTTCGAGTTATTAGAGATTATTGGTTCCCAGTACGAAAAGTATACTCATATCTGTTAGTTTTTTCTCATAGTTAGATATGAAAATAAAATATATCGGTAAAAGTTGTCAAATATGAGAGACAGTTTTGTTGCAGTTTAAATTTAGGAATAGGGAATCCTAATACAAAACATTTGAAAATAATGCGTGGAATCGACTGCATTGAAAAAAATTATACCATTGTATTTTGTTCAGTGAAAATTGAACACCCTATATAAGTGAAAGTAATTTTAGAACATGTGCCATATCAATTCAAGTAACCTCCCTATAATTGTTTTTCCGAAAAAATATTTACAAGAGGAGATATGGTACTTGAACGCACCACAGAGACACGCTGTACATGAATGGGAAAGTAACATTAAAAAGAAAGATTACCTGTTCGGTACAAGTACCACGCAAGTTATTTAGACATAGAAGTGACGTAATCAGGTAAATTCGTGCAATGCTATCAATTGTATCTAAAAATTTAGAGTCACACTCATTTTCATTCATAACTATTAGTACAAAATTCGCTCACTAATGACCATCACTTCCCAATAACCGCGGAGAAGTAACTACATTTTTGTATAAACAAGGATTATGTACACATAAGTATGTATACAAGGGAAGATAGTGGTGTATAGACAATAAAGATTAATGTACATTTTTATTTAAGAATAATATAGCATTGGCCAAGTTTCTAGATAATCTAGATCTTTTATCATTTATTAAAATTCCAGATTTGGAAAACAGTCTTTCACAGGGCACTGATGTTGCGGTTACAGCAAGATATTTCTGCGCCAGTACAGCCAAATTAGGATATTTCGTTTTCTTTTCTGCCCAGTAATAGAGTGGATTGCTGCTTCTTTCTAAATATCTGTCACTTAGATATGATTCTACTTCGTCAAAACTAACAGTGTCCGGGGTTCATAAGAATCTTGATGTTTCACTTCTTCATCATACTTCTTCCAAATGGAACATGAAGGGGTGACTGGATTATCTGGAGTTATAAATTGATCGCCTATGTTTTCTTGAATGAGTGAATTGCATTCGAAAATCAACTTCGCCCTTGCAAGATCTTTTTCTGTTTCTGTTTGAAATGACAATAATTTAAATCTTGGATCCAATAATGATGCCATAATAATTGTATGTGAATTATCAAAAACATCCATTTTCGCTTTTATGTTGTTAATAACTTCCAATTTGAAATAATACGCAATGCTGTTAGTAGAAAATTTCAGTTCATCAAGATATATAAGCAAGCTGTTTCTGATAACTAAAACTTTAGATATATTTACATATTCTTCTCTGCTCATTTCTACAGTAATTTCTTCAAACGGTTTTAATATTTTCAAAATATCTTCAATAATTTGAAATTCATTGTCATTTATGAATTCCACGTCACACTTTAATGCAAGAAGAGCTGCAGTAAGGATTTCTTTTAGATCTATAAATCTTTGTAACATATAGTAAGTGCTATTCCATCTTATTTCTACTTCTGGTATTAGTTTTAGTTGGGGTTCTGACACGTTTTCTTGCAATTTCTGTAAAACTTCGTTAACATTATCGCTATGTCTTAAATATTGAATAATATCTCCACATTTCTTTCTGATTTCCTGTATTTCAGGAAAAGTATGCATACTTTCTCTTATTATTACATTTAAAGTATGCGCAAAGCATTTTATATGTTGCACATTTTCTAATAAAGCAATCGTTGAGACCATCTTGGTACTTCCATCTGTAACTATGACTAAAACATTAATTTTCCAATTATGAATTATATTTTTTAATGTCTCAGCTATATGTTGAGGAGAATGTCGATCAGACAATTTTACAGTTTCAATTACATAATTTGTCAATGTATAATCGTCACTTATATAATGAGCAGTAACACTTAAATAATTTTCATTTGCGTTTGATGACCAAACGTCAATTGTTAAAGTCACGTTTTGTAAACCCTCAAGAGTCATTTGCGTATTATTTTTTAATATTTCATATATGTTTAAAATGTTATTTTTAATAGTTTTCTTGCTAGGTATAACATAGTTTGGATTAAGTGCCGTAACAAAATCTTTGAAACCTTGATCTTCAACTATTGACAGGGGCTGAAAATCTTTATAAATCATTTTCAGTAATAAATTATCAATGTCAGTCTTTTGTGAACCTGCAAAATAATTTACAAACTATAGAACAAACTATGTCCTAATAAATTTACTTATAGATTACATATCGAGAGTCTTTTATAAACATGACAACTATTAGTTCAAAAAGTTCTATCTTAAATTAAAAAGACAATATCTCTCCAAACATCTTTGGGTATCTTTGGTAAAAAAAAAAATATTAATGCAAGATATATTTTATTTAAATTGAATACAGTAATTCAACACCACAATGAAATTGTTTTTCTTGACATAAATCAATTATTTCTTTGGAGATATTTTTGTTTTGACTTTAATAGATTATATGTCGAATTATTCTATAATTAAAGATACATTACAATCCAATAATCCCTTCGTCCAGCAGCAGCAAAGAATTGCCGGCTATCTACAAGTCATACATTTCGAAGATCGTCCACTACACTTTTAATTGAATCTGGAAGAGACTTGACGATAGCGAAGAAGAATGACGGTAGGAAATCATCAACGCCGGTCGCTAAAGGGTATTGATGAATCGGTATAATGCACAGGGCGAAAATAGCTAATAATCTATAGAACATGTGGTAGGCATTAACAGAAATAAGACTCAATTTGCGATCAGGTACAGTGGGGTTCAAAGGTATCCGGACACGTCTAGATAGAGAAATACCCTGCGCTCAATACTTTATTCCAAAGAGCCGCAAGGCAGCTTAGTACCTGCTGGGTGGGACCGTAGTTTGTCACTCGTACAATAACATTGTATAAACGCATATATGTAGACATATTATATAAATTAAAATGTTAGAATTTAGGACGGTTGTTCTATATCACGGATATTTTGCGAGTTGTCCGTTTTACTAAAAATTAATAAATATATGACTCCTTTATTGAATAGTAATCATTCAACCTACTATTAAGAGGAATAGCGTTTTTGCAAATACATACCGAAAAAAAGATAGTTGTCCTCAGGTGAAAAGCTATCAGATGCCTTTTGTTATAAGATGCAGTAATGAAGCGTTCGCGAAAGAATACATTATCAATTTTTTTCAGCTAGGCTTTAGTGTAGTAGTCTGATTATTTATGTTGCAAACTCATAAAATATTCTGTGAAGGTATAATACAATAGAGGTCATAATAGAAAGTAAATTGTTTAATTCTGTTTAGTGAAAATCACTTTATTTACATTAACAATTTTTTAACATTTTTAAGTTAGTGTTCATTCATGGCTCAATATATCAATGATTAATTTTAAAGAATGTTTGTGTATAAAATATATAATTAATGCTCAACAGAATACTACACTTTAATTATAGAATGATATATAGATGAATAGAGTTGTGTTTGTAGATTATCCAATCATAAGCACCTATAAACTTGACAAATACTCATAACATAATACATACATCTTTAATCTCTTCTGACGTTTTTCTTCATATAATATGAATATGTATTTCGGTTTTAGTAATACTAAGAAGTATTTAAATGAAATTTCTAATTAAATAAGTTACCTGTTGTTACCTGCGCTTGTATTAAGTGAATCATCTTCAGATGAAAAATGTTTTTAAAACTAGGTACGGTATTATTAAAATTATATTGCTATACAGGCACATTTGGTTTTACACGTAATTTGCCAATACGCGTTTGTATATGTTTAGGATGTAATTTTAATTACTGCAACATCCTTATTATGTGGAACGGACTAGTTTTTGAGAAATTTTGTTTCGAATTTTGTGCTGATATGAGGGTTTTTATATTTTCAGTAAGCGATCGGCGAAAGCTCCAGATCGCTTTTATAATTTTAAACTATATTTATCTACTATTTATACTAATTATAATATAAATGAAATATTTTTATTCTCAATATGTAATTGAGTTAAAAGGTGCTAATCTGTCAAAACACTTTTAGTAAGTTGTTTTCTATTTTGCCTTGCAACTAACCTAAAACTCATACAACTAAATCATATATAGAACCGTAAATAAACACTAACTACATGTTAAAAAATATAAATAAATATAAATACATTAGTTATTATTAAACAGAATTGAATTATCTCTATATTACTACCTTTTTGAAGCTTTAAAAATTTAGTTTCCATTATAACTATTACAGTAAGCTGAGTGATTTATTATTAAATAAAGAAGTAATATGTATATTTTAGATATTGACTAGTTGTCGTTAAAATTAACAAGTCAAATAATAGTCGCGATATTCATTTCTATACTTATGTAATGCTACTATAAGGAATAATAATATCATCTACTTGACGCTATAGAAGCTTAAATTCCCATATTTTAATTTATGTTATATCCATATACATATATATGTGTATATACGTATTATACGCATTTGTATATTGCAATGTTATTGTAAGAGCGAAAAACTACGAGGTTAACCGTAGTTTTTTGTAAGGTGCCCTGCGGCTCTTTGGAATAAAGTATTGAGCGCAGGGTATTTCTCTATCTAGACGTGTCCGGATATCTTTGCATCTCACTGTACATCATTAGCAGTTGTGTCCATGACGGAAAATATGATTTCAAAAAATATAGCAAACATTCCGAATCGTTCAAGGCAGTGCCGTTCCGTGTGGGGGGAGAGAACGTGCACTTGCACGGGCCGGCAAAATCAGGAGGGTAGCACGAAAGAGAAAGAAATGGACGTAGTGATAAGAATTGCAAGAATTTATTGATGTAAAACCAGCCTAAGTTTGGCTGCATGCAATTCTAAAATGTAGGTATTATGTAAAGTACCGAGTATAATGTGTTTTTCTTTGAAATTAATAGATATACATTCGAGGTATAAAAAACTCCCGTTACATTTTTATTTTTATGATATTGTTACTTACCTTGTACGATACAATTAACATCTCGAATAGTTGGCCCAAAGCTAATATTATGGATAGATTTCAGATGTTTAATCATACCGGAGGTGTTTTTATGTTTATAACTTAACAGAAATTCACAACTTTTACATTTTAATTTTGAATCGTTTTCTAAAAGAAAATAATTCCAACACCAGGATTTTCTTCGTTGAGACATGTTACGGATCAGCGATCAGCTGTGAACGACGCTTCTCGTAACGCTACTCGGGTTTGGTGATGCATGGGGCCTAGGCATTAGAATGCTACTCGGGAAATAGTCGAAGCCGATTACGTTGTCCTTATTCTTATCGCAGTATGGTTGTTATATTTGTTTCAGTTCAGCATACGACTGATCGATGCTGTTTTTCGGTCTCGTTGATTCTTTGCGTACGGGTTTTATGTCGTATTTCAATATTCTGGCATTTATATATTGCGAGTGAAGAGCTGCACTTCGTTAGTGTTTGAAGACATATATTTATCACCCATTTGTAAAAATCCATATATCATAATGTAGATGTATGATAAAGGTATATTCAAATTATCTCAAAATAAATTACATGCCCCTACAGAAGTGACCTCAAGCGATTCTGGACACTAGTTATTTAGTTATAGTTAGTAGTATAGTATATATATTTTAGTATTCTCTGTTATATAGGAATATGAACTTTACTTATATAGTGATGATATAGTGATACACGGGGTGACAATTTAAAAACTGGCCAACAATGGCCTATACCTCGCAAACAAAAAAACTATTTTTAGAATAAAAAGAAAGAACTTGAATTACAAGATACCTTGCCTTCACGAACTCCGCATGTTCCACTTACCTCAACTAAAAAATTATATAAATACCAACCTGTTTGTGATACATGTGTACATATCATTCGTAAGCCAGTAAAAATATACAGTTGAATATAAAAATAAAACCCAAATGTACAGTCTCTTTCTAAAGTAATGTCTTCCCCTGCTGATGGATTGATATCAATAATTTCCGCTTAGCGTATTATATTCATCGGACATCTTCGGCAAGAAAGAGGCCCTAGGGGATACATTACAGATCGAACGTGTATATAACCTGTGTAATTATAATTTTAAATCTCGATATGTGCATTTACCTGCTAGCGGTAGAATATACGACTTCATTAAACCCTACTTTTATACCTGTGATGGTCAGTTTTCCTAAATATATAATATATAACGTGTACTTTCAGTTATTGTTAGTCTTCCAGACTGTTATTAGAGACAATTTTTAATGCATATTATAACAACATACTTATTTGAATATTAAAATAATACTTATTTTATTGAAGCATACACGTTTATTGATGGACAAATCTCACAAGAAATCCGTCCCAACAAGGATCTCTTTCAACTTTCAAAGTAAAAACAAATAACTGATATACAGCGTTATTGGTGAGAACGGCCTATTAAAAGTATTATACAAACGAAACGGGATTTTGAAACCAAATTTTGTGGTCGGATATGGTTGAATATGAAGTATTACGTGAAAATATTTTTGTATAAAAATATTGAATTTGAATTCCTGTTAACCGGAAGTGGGCATCAACTTCGATATTTTAAATAGCATGCTATAAATGTAATTACAAATTCAGCTTCTAAGATACAGTTTACACATATTTCATGTATCCCATGCTATACCTAAATATATGATACCATTCCTTTTGAGTTATTCGCAATTAAATAAAAAAGTGACAGATACCGATCTTACTATATAGTGATATTACGTCACGTAGGAGCAGAAGAGACAAATGAAATTTTGCATAGACACAGCTGATATCGTGTAGTTATACAGAGTTTGAAGTTCTTCTCTGCAATATTATACAGAGTGCTTAAAAACAGTTGCTTACAAAAACCTTCAAAATTCGGAAAGTCGCTTTTTTTTTAATGCAACGGTATATATTTCCTTAGATATTCTGATTTTACAAAAGATTACTTTTAATCTATTGTAACGTTTACGGGGTTTAAATAAATATTCAGGCGATATTTCGTTAAAACAACGATTTATTTCTAATTATAATAATAACGTAGTAACAAATAAACAATAACGATTGACTAACACTAAAAGATTATTTATGTTCGCGCACTATTTACTTTTACAATATTTATGTACACTTGTCGAAGTTCGATAATAGACTGTTCCCTCCGTCCAGCCTCGACCCCCTTTTATATGTCTGGAAATACCCGAACCTTCTATACTCGAATAATCTAGAACTTTTCTAGAGGTTTTCTAGAATTCGAAGTTCTCTCGAATAAGTCATAGGCGTACGGCCGTAACACTGCCCCCTCCTTAGAGCTGTTCCGTCCCGGAGCAGTACCTCTCGGAAGCTCGTGGTGGTAACGACATTCCGTTCCTCTTCTACACCGCGATGTTTCGAAGAAATAGCAGGGCACGGACTTTCTTGTCATTTCAGTTGCGCGTGGATTGTAACAGCATACCAAAACGTCGATACCAGTATATCGGAATAGTTCCTCAATCATGCTTCTTATAATTCGCCAATCCAATCCATCCAACCCGCATCCTAGCTTCGGTATGCTCAGCTTCCTGATGCCCTCTTGTAACAGACGTTCACGCAGGCTCTTGAACGCGTCCCACATCGTTTGGTAAGACGGCTTTCCATAACTGGCCTCCTTGGTCACCAGGTAAAATAAGGGACGGCCGTTGCCAGTGTGGTATAGTGCTTTGCCAATTTGTGGCCGTTGTTTTCGAAGATCCTCGATTCCCCCAAACTTCTGCCGAAACACTCTAGCAATCCCTTTTCCCATCTTCAGGTCTTCAGCCACGCAGTGAGCTAGTGCATGGTCCAGGGGAGCCGCAAACAAGTCTTGTTGGATTTCTGTTGTGACCCCATGACGAATCTTATGTCCATGTCCATGGTTGGCCATGAATTCCTCGTATGTCATTTCCTCTTTGGGGACGTTACAAATGCGGACACTTTGTTCATTTCGGTCTTGACGATTGTCTCCAAGGAATGGCGCCAGTCGGTTAAAGTGGATCACTCTCGGTTTACCGCTTGGTTTCTTTCTAATGCGATAGATAACATCGTTGATTCTTTTGATCACTTCGTAAGGTCCTTCCCATGATCGCTGGAGCTTTGGGGAATAGCCACGTCGTCGCTGGGGGTTAAATAACCATACCAGGTCCCCTGGTTGGTATCCGTTTTCGTCCGCTTTGATGTCATAGCGCTCCTTCATTCGATCACTAGCTTCGTGGATACTGCCTCTTACCGCACTATGGATTTCATTCATTCGCTTGCGAAGGTTGGATACATAGTCTTCCCCGACTACTTCTTCATTGGGCTTGAAACCAAATTTCAGGTCACATGGTAGTCGCAGCTCTCGACCAAAAATTACGTTGGCTGGGCTTTGACCAGTGGTTTCGTGGACTGATGCTCTATACGCCAAGAGGAATAGATGGAGTTGTTGATCCCAGTCACGTTGGTGGTCGGCCACAGACTTCGACAGATACTTTATAACCGTTCTATTCATGCGTTCTACCATTCCATCAGATTGTGGGTGCAAAGCTGTAGTTCTGGTTTTGTGGACTCCCAGTATTTTGCAAACATTTTGGAACACAGCCGATTCAAAATTGCGTCCCTGGTCAGAATGTAGTTCGAGTGGTACACCAAATCGGCAGATGAGTTCTTTAACCAGGGTTTCAGCAACCGTGATAGCTTCCTGATTGGGCAGTGCGTAAGCTTCAACCCACTTGCTAAAGTAGTCCATTGCCACTAGAATAAATTTATTTCCACTTTCCGTATCAGGGAATGGGCCGGCGATGTCTATTGCAATCCTTTCGAATGGACTACCCACATTGTACTGCCTCATTGGTGCCGTTCTTTTACGATGCGGACCATTAGCAGAAGCACAAGTTACACATTTTCTGCACCAATCTTTAACGTCTTCCTTACAATTCATCCAATAGAAACGGTTTCGGATCTTCTCTAGTGTCTTCCGGATTCCCAAGTGTCCTCCTGATGTTCCATCATGCAGCAGCTCTAGTATCTCGGGGATCCTCCTTTTTGGTACGACTAGCTGTAGCTTCCTGTTTGTTCCATCCTCGTCTTCTAACACGCGTTTCAGCAGACCATTTTCCAATATCAGAGAGTCCCATTGCGCCCAATATGATTTTACAGTCTGGGTGTACGAAGCAATTCTTTCCCAAGTTGGCTTGGTTCCTGCCATCTTCCATTCTAGCAAGTGCTTCAAATCTTGGTCCGACTCCTGATCAGCTCGAAATTGGTCTTCGTTGCATCGATCATCTACTACCGAGACTCTACAACAAGAAGCCTCCTCCTTTTCTTCGGTGCGGTGGCAATGTGCACAATCCTTGGGACAAGGTCTTCTTGATAACGCGTCCGCATTACGATGGCTGGTTCCTGGTCGATGGACTGCATCAAAATCGTATTCCTGCAATCGTTCAATCCACCTCGCCACTTGCCCTTCTGGATTTTTGAAGCTTAGCAACCAGGTTAACGCTGCATGATCGGTTCTTAACAAGAACTTCCTTCCGTAGACGTATTTGTGGAAATGCTCGATTGATTTAACCACTGCCAGCAATTCTCTCCTGGTTACGCAATAGTTGCGTTCTGGTTTTGACAGTACCTTGCTGAAGTAGGCAATAACTTTTTCCTCTCCGTCCTGTATTTGAGATAGGACTCCTCCGATACCCACATTGCTTGCATCAGTGTCCAGAATAAAGTTTCCGTCAGGACGTGGGTAGGCCAAAATCGGAGCACAAATCAACGTTTGCTTGAGTCGCTCAAACGCATGCTGACAGTCCTCGTCCCATACAAAATCTCTGCCTTCTTCAGTAAGTCTTGTTAGTGCCTTGGCGATCTTGGCAAACCCTGAGACGAACCGACGGTAATAAGTGCAAAGGCCGAGGAAGCTTCGAACTTCGTGCTTATCCTTTGGTACTGGCCAGTTCCTAATGGCTTCTATCTTTTCTGGATCGGCCGATACTCCTTCTTCCGAAACAACATGGCCAAGATAGTTGACTTGCTTCTGGAATAGATTGCATTTCTTCGGGTTCAGCTTTAACTTGGCTTCACGGAGACGTTGGAATACAGCTTCTAAGTTTTTCAGATGAGCATCAAATGACTTCCCAAGCACAATTATGTCATCGAGGTATACGAGGCATATTTCCCACGATAGCCCTCTTAACACATTCTCCATAAGCCTCTCAAATGTTGCTGGAGCATTGCATAACCCGAATGGCATAACGTTGAACTGCCAAAGCCCGGTTCCAATTGTAAATGCAGTCTTTTCTTTGTCTTTGGGCTCTAAGTCTACTTGCCAGTAACCACTTTTGAGATCCAGCGTTGAAAACATTTTGCAACCAACCAACGTGTCCAAAGTATCGTCGATCCGGGGTAAAGGATAACTGTCTTTCTTCGTTACGTTATTGAGGAGTCGATAGTCTACGCAGAATCTGGTACTACCATCCTTCTTCTTTACCAGCACCACTGGAGAAGCCCATGGACTCTTCGATGGTTCGATAACGCCATCCCTTTCCATATCTCGGATAATTTGGGCCGCTTCTTCTCTTTTTGCTAACGGTAAGCGTCTGGGTGCTTGACGAATTGGCTTCGCATCTCCTGTGTCTATTCGGTGTCGTACCACATTGGTTCTTCCTTTGGTACCATCTTGGATTTGGAAGATATCTCGATAATTTTCAATTAACGTTCTCACTGCTCGACGTTGTTCGGTTGTCAAACCCTCACAGGCCGTCTCAACAAGTTTGTCCAATAATTTTGACGGCTGCCCAGATATGCTAGCCATACTACAGGCTCGTTGGGCAATCGAAGAGATGTCTGAGCAGCGTCCCAATGTGGTTCCTCTTTTTATTTTTACCGGATAATCATTAAGATTCATCAGTCGGACTGGAAAATTTGGCTTGGCTTGGATGATCGTCTTTGCAAAGAGTACTCCTTGATGCAGACTATTATTTACTTCTGGTTCTAACAGTACAATTTGGCCTTCAGGAATATTGTCCTCGAGTGTCGCCGATGCAATGGTTTCACTCCTCCCGTCGAGAACTATGTCTTTGACCAAAAACGCACGTGTGGAAATATCTTTACAACGCTTCAGGACAATGTCTTCGCCATTTACAACCAGTATACCTCCTTGAAGGTCCAGTTTGAAGCCAAATTCTTCCATTACATCCATGCCAAGAATTATGTCCTGTTCTATGTTGGCCACCAGTATGCGACACCTGAATTTCGTATCGCCAATTTGGAAGTTGGCAATCGTTTCACCCAGGACGTTGACTGACTCCCCAGTGGCTGTGCGTAATGCCATTCGTGTTGGCAGCGTTTCCGTTTTTCCTTTTAGAATCTCTGGACGGATGATGGTCATCGTTGCACCAGTGTCCAGCAACATATCTCGTGATTGACCATTGACTAATCCGTTTACAAAAAGACTACTGGCTTGGCACTTCATGGATGCGACAGTTACACATGGTTGAGGGGCACCAGCAACGTGAGTCAACGATTGCTCTTTTACGTTAACCCGTTTTTGTTGCGCTTGCTTAGGTGCCCTTCGTGGCTGAGGGCAGTGGTTCTCCAAGTGTCCATCCTTGCCACAATTCCAGCAACGTCCCGCCTTCCTGGATTTCAGCGCTTCCAGTACTTTTGCCACAATTTCCTCTACAGGGTATGCCTGCTTCTCGTCCATATGATTCTCCACTGTTCGCACTCGGGCATGGCTTCGAACAGATTGCTTGACAGCTTCAAATTCAAGTGCTTGAGATAAGGCTTCGGTTAACGTTTTTGGACGGGCCAGTTTCACTACTTGCTGGGTTTCCGTATCCCGAAGCCCGTCTAGAAATTTATCCACAGCTAAGCTCTCACTGACTTCGTCAGGAACTGTCGGATATGCGCTTCTGATTAAACGAAATACATCGGCTTCATATTCTTGTAGACTTTCCGTGGGCTTCTGGTAGCGGTTTTTCAATTGGGAGCGGTAAACTTGTTCCATGTGATTGTGCCCGAAACGCATCTCCAACTGCTTCACAAGCTCTGTATAGTTCTGTCGCTCCGTCAAGGGTATGGCTTGCAGCACCCGCAAGGCGTCGCCACGTAGTGTAAGTGATAGAGTGGATGCTTTGGCAGCCTCGCTCCAACCATTAACCAGGGCAGCTGTTTCGACCAGTGTCAAGAATTCCTCCAAAGGTGTTTTGCCATCAAATGTTGGTAGCTTGGTTTGACCATGGGGTATGGGTGCTATTCTATCTTCCTCCCTTCGTATGACGGCTGCTTCCGGCTGGATGAAACTATCACCGCGTGTTACATGTGCTTGACCCAATCTTATTTCAATTTCCTTTATACGCTCGTCCAGTTCTTTCGAGAGTTGTTCTATGTTACCTGAATTTTCTAGTAACTTTTGATCTATTTCTTCTTTCAAGATTCTGGAATTTTCTAATATTTCCTTCTTTAGGTTTTCTCCTATCTCTTCTTTGAAGCTCACCATTTCTTCTTTCAGTCTTCTAGAATTCTCCGCTATCTCTTCTTGCAAACTTCCCACATCTTCTTTCAAGCTTCTAGAATTTTCTACCATCTACCTCGAATTCATAAGTATCTGGATCCTCACCATTTTCTCTCATGACTTTCGACAGCCGCTCTTGAAGTTCATTCTTCTTTCCGCTGGTACCTTGGTCTCTCTCTTCAAGTTCCCGTTTGAGATCTACCACTTTTAGGTCCTTTAATCTGTTCCCTTTCGTAGCCATTTTTACAATTGTAACGTCCACAAATATCGCCAAACCCCACGCCTGACACCAGTTGTAACGTTTACGGGGTTTAAATAAATATTCAGGCGATATTTCGTTAAAACAACGATTTATTTCTAATTATAATAATAACGTAGTAACAAATAAACAATAACGATTGACTAACACTAAAAGATTATTTATGTTCGCGCACTATTTACTTTTACAATATTTATGTACACTTGTCGAAGTTCGATAATAGACTGTTCCCTCCGTCCAGCCTCGACCCCCTTTTATATGTCTGGAAATACCCGAACCTTCTATACTCGAATAATCTAGAACTTTTCTAGAGGTTTTCTAGAATTCGAAGTTCTCTCGAATAAGTCATAGGCGTACGGCCGTAACACTATATTAGGTGTTCCTATATCTAATATGGAAGGTGAATAAGTTCTAACGATTTAATTAGCCTCCGTATCTAAAATGCTCAGATACGGGAATTTACGGAAGCTAGGGTGCTTAGCTTATTTGTTTTACATACTTACTACTTATTTTGACGTCTGTCATTTTGGTTAGTCGTTCTCGCATAACACAGAAATATATCTGCACCGGTATAATAATTATAATGCCCAATACGAGAATGTATTTTACAACAATAAGAATAGTATATTAAAGTATGAGTGGACAATAGGGTCATTAAAACATGCCCGATTTTTCAAGCACGACAGTGAAGCCGGAGTGCTTGAAATATGGCAAGTGCAGGATTTACTCTTTCATATAATATCAATTGCACATTTCACGTTCGCATATTGAGATTTAAAATTATAATTACACAAGTTATATACATGTTCTATCTGTATCGTATCCACTGTGGCCTCTTTCTTAGCCGAAGATATCCGATGAATACAATACGCTAAGTGGAAGGTATAATTGATATGAACTCGATGGCTGGGGCAGACATTACTTTTGAAAGAGACTGTATGTACATACTTTTTAAGTGTATGGCCATTTCGTTACTTATTGCGTAACATCTTCAGCATGTTTTCAACGATTATAAATAATGTTTTGCTATAAATAGTGCACATGACAATGAAAAACCTATTTAAAAATAAAATTGCATGTGTATTTTAAATTAAATATGTATGTAGTGCCGGACTATAAAACAAATAGTTTATTCAAATTTTACTTTTAACTTTAAAGCTTGGTTTTAACAAATTCTTTTGCCAACTAATTAATTTAAATAATTCATCTGTACATTATTTACAATTCAATTACTACCACACTGACATGCTCGCATTTTTTTAGTTTGGAAAAATTGTCCGCTAGTAAAGCCCGCCTGACACGGTCAATTTTAATGTATTATTATGTATGTACACTCGGTACGACTTAATCTTCGAACGGTTTTAGTAAGGTAACTCACTAAAATCGTTCGAAGATTAAGTCGTACCGAGTGTACCTATATACATGTTTTTTTAACATTTTTCCAAGTAATTAAAAGTTGAAAGATACTTGGACAGAATCATTGAAGCTGAAATTTTTCTGTGTGCACAATCCTTCTTCAAGTTTTTTTTGTGGTTTTCCTTCAGCGCAAGCGTAGAGCTAACTAAACACCAGCAGCGGTGACTGAACATGTGGTAAACCCATTGCGCTATAGTACCCAATAGTACCTATAGTATACTAAGGAGACGCTATGAAGCATATTTTCTGTATGTTCAAAACGGCGCCTGGGCGGGGCTTAAACGGTGTACCAATATAGCTGCCTCACCAGGTCCCATTGAGATATAATAAGTTGGGAGACGCTGGATGCATTCCGAAATCTGCTGAGAGTACTGACAGTACTGAATTAGCGTTCCGTAATCAGTTTATGCATGCTGAGGAAACTAGAAAAAGCGCTATGTCAGTAAAGAGTGACGTCACTAGTTACTGCTGAGACTGCTGTTGGTTATGAGGTGAAGTCAAGGTCACATATAAACGGGCTGGCAACTATTTGAAAGAAAACATCCTATTATCTAATTAGATTCTTCACATTTTGATATTGGTTGAACTGGGCGTGCCATGTTGACTGTGTATTGTAGTAGAGTTTATATGCTGTCAAGCACTGGATACATCAACCCATCATCAATCGAACTATAGTGAATGGCTGAAATCGTTCCAAAATTGCGTGACGGCATATGCTCAATTACCTTACTGAATTATTACGGAACGATATCTGCTCTGCGATCTCAGTAAAGCAGTAACAGCTATTTCAGTAGATTTCGGAATGCACCCGCTATAAGGTGGCTAAAACGGCGCAGGTCGGCCATATTGGTACACCACTGTACGTCAAATTCGTAGATTTTAGTGTATATGTCATGGTTGTATTATTTGATTATTTCAGTTCTTACAGTTATATGATATAGCAAACTACTACAAGACATAATGGTTTCTTGTGCTCTACCTAGTTGCAGGAGTAGAAACGGCGTTAACAAGAAGAGTTAGTTAGAGAGCATACAGTACACGACTATATTCCTAAAAAAATTAAGGCACGTACAAATTTAAAATTTGAAGTAATTATTTATAAAAACTATCAGGTGTTCAGAAAAAATCCAAACTTATTTTTATTCAGAAAAGATCGATATCTTTTTATTTTCAATTAGCAACTAATTTTTTTTTTGATTCTATACATTTATACATCAATGGTAATTCTTTTTTAATTTCAATGCAATATTTCTTAACAAAAATTATCGATAAAAGGATTATAATTGTAGCAATTATCATGAGACTGGAGGTAGGTTTTCGAAAGGGCGAGCGAGCGAGCGACGAGCTCATTCAACCAATCAGCGACGGTTATACTTTTGGCGCGACGAAATCGCACCCGACTGATTTGAATTGCCTGGGAAGCGATTCAGACGAAATTTCGCATGCGACTACCAATGAGAATGCCGCACTTTATTCAAATTTTAAAGTGGGGATAGTAGTAAAGTATGAGTTGCTTAGTTTGTATTATTAGATCTATGTTTATTTGCTTTAATTATTTCATACATTTTACGAAATTGTAGATCACACTAGATGTATTATATAAACAAACAACTAAATACGCAAGTTTCTTTGGTTGAAACTTATAAAATATAAAATTCTAGAGATAAATACTATATAAATACGCTAACCAACGTAAACATAACACCGGTAAAATAAAAATGGTTGATAATCGTATCCCCTTCGCCTATCTGATCCAAAAGTATCAAAAATCTCTACCTCCTAAGGTGGTGCTTGATCGGCAAAGGGGGAGCAAGAGCAACAAATATCATAGCGTTTTCTACTGGTTGCACTTTCATGAACTCAGTGCGAATGTTGTGTTCCACTGGCAATATTCAGGCACTGTTTTTTTAAATTTTGCATTCCACTGGCAACTGGCACTGAAAAAGTTTGCACTGAGTTCAAGATTTATTGCACTCATCTTCATAGTCAGTTTCGTCCAGTTCAAATATGGCGTCCAATAATAATGTCTTCTCAACAATCATAAACAAGCAATGAAAATGCTATTAAAAAGAAAGCGATTGAAAAATGAATTATTTAGATGTAATACATGGTTATTCTAATGAAATAAGTATTATATGTAATATGTAGGTATCAAGATATTGCATTAATTATTATTAGATATTAAAGAAAACTTTAAAAACATTCCTTTTGCTAGGAATCAAATATAATATGTGCTTATGTTATCATTCTTTGGGTTTTCGATTTCGTATGAATATGAATAAATAAAAATTGTCAAAAGTACAAGTAACATACTAGAACTGACTTAATTGGGTATATTCTACTGGCAACTGCCTTTTTAAGCACTGGGCAGAAACTATAGGCACTAGAAAAGTTTCTAAGGTGAACTCAGTGCACATTCAGTGCTACCAGTAGAAAATGCTATCAGTTTTTATCAAAATGATCCCTCTAAAAAGAACCGGAGTGAAGTTAGCAGCCAGCATTTAGCGGCTCATTTTACGGAAACGCCCGAACACACATAGGGTGAAAAGTGAGCATTATAGTAAATGGGAAAAACGCATAAAATGCACCCGAAAAAATATCAAACCATAAAAATATGTTACCAGCCGTTGATAAAGGTAGAATGAAAGTAGAATCATATGTATATTTACACATAAGAAAATTCCTACGATTAGCTAGTCGCAGTCTGGTGTCAACTTGCGACCCGACAGAAATGATGAATACTCTAATCAGACAACCAGCAGTACCGGACAAAATCTCTTGCCGACCGTCGAAGGGGATGAAATTGCACCCTAAAGCACTAAAAAAATTCTTACGGCTAGACGCAGTTGGGTGTCAACTCGTGACCCGATAGAAATGATTAATAATCTAATAAGACATCCGGCAACTCTCGACAAAATCTCTTGCCGACCGTCGAAGGGGATGAAATGGCACCCTAAAGCACTAAAAAAATTCTTACGGCTAGACGCAGTTGGGTGTCAACTCGTGACCCGATAGAAATGATTAATAATCTAATAAGACATCCGGCAACTCTCGACAAAATCTCTTGCCGGCCGTCGAAGGGGATGAAATTGCACCCTAAACCCCAAAAAATTCTTACGGCTAGACGCAGTTGGGTGTCACCTCGTGACCCGATAGAAATGATTAATAATCTAATAAGACATCCGGCAACTCTCGACAAAATCTCTTGCCGGCCGTCGAAGGGGATGAAATTGCACCCTAAACACCAAAAAATTCCTACGGCTGGACGCAGTCGGGTGTCAACTTGTGAGCCGATAGAAATGATGAATAATATAATAAGGCATCCAGCAACTCTCGACAAAATCTCTTGCTGGCCGTCGAAGGGGATGAAATCGCACCCTAAAGCACAAAAAAAATTCTTACGGCTAGACGCAGTCGGGTGTCAACTTGTGAGCCGATAGAAATGATGAATAATGTAATAAGGCATCCAGCAACTCTCGACAAAATCTCTTGCTGGCCGTCGAAGGGGATGAAATCGCAACCTAAAGCACAAAAAAAATTCCTACGGCTAGACGCAGTCGGGTGTCAACTTGTGAGCAGATAGAAATGATGAATAATGTAATAAGACATCCAGCAATTCTCGACAAAATCTCTTGCTGGCCGTCAAAGGGGATGAAATCGCACCCTAAGGCACAAAAAAAATTCCTCCGGCTAGACGCAGTCGGGTGTCAACTTGTGAGCCGATAGAAATGATGAATAATGTAATAAGACATCCAGCAACTCTCGACAAAATCTCTTGCTGGCCGTCGAAGGGGATGAAACGCCATTTTGATTTTGATAGCACGAAAATACTCCACAAAGATAAAAAATAAAAAGTCCGGGATAGTTTAGAAATGATATCTATATATTAAGAAAGATGCAAGTTCTATAAATGATAGAACTGACATTTCAAATTTGTCAAAAATCTATAACACTTTGTTGTAGTTTTTAATGAAGGTATTTATATAAACTCCCTTTACTACGAACACTGCCCTGGTAAAAGCACCCTTAGACGCAACAATGTGTGTGGTAGAAATGACCATGTGTTTTGCATTTAGACCTTTGCCCGCCCTTGCAATAGTCTTACGTAAATCTGTAGAAAATTTACTTCTTAAATACCTTGTTACATTATCATGTAAATATTTAAATTTCGCGCCCGTCGTATATTAGTATATGAGAATTTAAAATTGGCGCCTAGAAAAATGTATTCTGTATGTCCACCTAACGGTGAGTAGCAAGATAGCGAGAGAAGTGAGAGACGATGCAGGTCGAGACGCCATTATAGTGGCACGCAATATTTATAAATACTACGGCCAAGAAAAACAACTACCTCTAGTTATAGTTTTAGTTAACAATCGTTTTGATACTGTTCATTGTTATTCTTTAAGAAATAGAAAGAAAATTTATAAGATATCTAGAAAATTGGCAACAACGGAAATTAAACCTGAAACTAAAAATAATATTTCCCTAAAAAACAATGAAATAGACCAAATATCAGTGAAATCGCATTACGTACACAAGGCTGTACATACTAACAATAGTGATTGTGCTACTCCGCTAAAGTCTAATATGGAAAATTGTGAGCATAATGAATGTATAGTATATAAAGCCGGGGAAAGTTTTATAAATAAATCAATAAATTCCACAGCCTCGAGTGATATTACTGTTCCTCAAAAATATGATTTTTCAAATGAAGATGAAGTGTCACCAATTCAAGTAAAAATTCCAAAAGAATTACATAATTTATCTAGTCCAGGTAAATTGGCAGACATTTTGCCTTGTGGGTCTCGAAATAGACAATTAAACCAAAAGAATGAAAACAATTATAAACTATGCACAATTTTAGAAGGTTTCTTTGAAATTGATCAAAAATCCTGGAATGTTACATATAACAACAAGAAACTAAATGCCAAATATTACCCATATTACTTGCGTAACAGAATTGCAAAGTATGTGAATAACATTTGCTTGATAATTTTTAAATATGTCAAATACTTGAAAAACAGTGACATAAATATATATGGACTTTGTAAACATAATAATTATACGTGTAAAAAGTTTAAGATACATATACGAGATCGACAGGTATTTGTTTATAGTTCATCAATAGACTATTGCCATCAAGAATATGCAACACTACATGTACGAGGTGTAGAGAGAGAATTATGCAAAAATATTATTTTAAAAACAAAACCGTTGAATTACAAAAAAAGTACATTAATACATGCATCAAAAAAATCTTGGAAACAGGTAAAAATTTACAAAAAATAAAATCAGATAGTACCCTCAGAAAGATAAGATCTGAGGCGCTCTCTCAACTCGACAGAAATAAAAATGACTTAATGGACATGATGTTAATGCAGAGCGATCATCCTGAATATATTAAAGAAGTAAGTGTTCCATTTAACGTAAAATTATACAGTATAGAACAACAACAATTGCAAAATAATAGAAACGAACGTTATATTAGACCATTCTTTTTAGAAGAATGGTCTAATATAACGTTATATACAACTGAAATGATGTGGTACAAGCGGATATTTACAGTAAATGGAAGACAGCTAAATAACTCAAAAAATCTTCATTTTGAGACATTTTTCTATTATAATATTCTGTGACTAACTAATAGAGATGCTAACACGTCTAGGAATAAAATAAAAATATTTTAACCACAATCACCGGGTTTTTCAAGTTTACCTGAATTTTACAACCATATACATACATTTGCATTTTTGCTCTACGATAAGAACCGTACGAACTTATATTTGCAATTAGGTTAGAAGCAGTTAGGAGGTTATTCAAATGTCACGAAATGTAAACATGTGTAAACTACCTACAAACGCCCACCTCAATTACTTCTTCACAGACGTTGAAAAACGTAATAACTAACTGTGTGGGTGGAGTCTTATCGCGTCTTCGAAAACACATCCACGCGAACGAAAATTTGTCGTTCGCTTGCTCGCTCGCCCTTTCGAAAACCTACGGTGCTGACATATTTAAAATTTTAAAAATGTGAAAAAAATTAGCAACTAACAAACTCAGAAAAGTCGATACCACCACTGAAGCAAATTGTAGATCACCGCAATCAATTGTATTTGCGTAAAAAATATCATAAGTGAAATATTTTTGAAACCGGTTCATTAGTTTTGGTGAATCCTGCTTAGCACTTTTTGACCTTTGTGACATGCGTATATTAGGTCGTAGTATTCTATACCATTGACAGATTCTGACAGATGTAAATACAAAAATATGGATTTTGATCATTGACAGAGGTTAATTACCTTCAATTGAAAACTAATTTCAAGAACTATGTAACATGTGAAGAAATAATCAGTATTTTGGAGAAAAGTATTCATGAATCACATAAGGAAAGTTAGAATGGGCGTCGAACGTTCTCAGTATTGGATTATAGCCAGCAGTATAGGCTTGGCTATAACAATACCACTAATTTTTTACAAAATCCTGAAAGGAATCTGTTTGCACAGATCATATAACGGTCTTAGCGGAAAAGTAAGTAGTTACTTATTACAAATATAACTCGTTTTGTTGCAATTGTTTATAATTAAAATAATATAGGTGGTCGTGATAACTGGTGCAAGTTCTGGATTAGGCGAAAGATTAGCACATGAATTTTATAAACGAGGATGTCAATTGGTGTTATGTGCTCGTAGAAAAGATGAATTGGATAGAGTTCGGACTGATTTATTAAAAACTTATCCCACAGTGCCAATACACCACCCAATTATAATGCCAATGGATCTGAGTGATATTAATAGTCTCCCGACTGTTGTGAATAATATTCTTGAATTAACAGGTCATATAGATATACTAGTAAATAACGGTGGAATATCACACCGAGGAAAAGTAGTAGAAACAAAACCAGATGTTGATATTAAAATTATGCTTGTAAATTATTTTGGAGCTGCTGCATTAACTAAAGGTAATTGAAGACCTTTAAAATATTCTGTATACTTTTATTGTGATTTTTATTTACCAACTTATCACATTAATATTTGCTGTAGGAGAGTCCGCCATAAACACATATAGATGTCAAAAAAATTGCTATTTTCAAGCATTTTTATAACTTTTTTTAAAGTCAGTATCTGGTTAAATACTTCTTCAACATGTCAGTTTCTTGTGAGAGCTTATTGCGATGATTGTGTATAAATTAAGTTCAAAGTAAGCTATCACTGTTTTTCATTCTTTCAATATACAATTTTAGTGATTTGAGTTTTGATTAGATAATTGTTAAAGATAATTTACATGTTTACATTTTAATTATTATTGCGATTCTACAATATTATACTCAACTAAATGCTATAGGTATTTTAAGTTTACATAGACTGAATTCTTCACTAAGGACACAAAAAAGCATAACCATCTCAATTTATCCATCACTTTTTTACAATTTGCATGTCTGTCTCATAATTCCCCAATTTCGATATTTTTGTTTAAGTCTTTCTAGTTGGGATCATTTCAGCTGCAATAGGGGGGTCTTGTGGCAGAAAAGCTCTTCATAATTTAATTATTTTTATATTGTTTCATGTAAATTTCTCTATAAAATTTATTTCTTAAGATAATTAATTGCCTATTTGATATTTTTCAGCCATATTACCAAGTATGATTAAACGATGTTCTGGTCACATAGTACAAGTAAGTTCTATTCAAGGATTAATAGGAATACCGATGAGATCTGCCTATGCCGCTTCTAAACATGCCATGCAAGCTTTCAGTGATAGTTTAAGAGCGGAAGTAGCTGAATACAACATTCATGTAACAGTCGTCAGTCCAGGATATATCAAAACGCAATTATCTCTGAATGCAGTAACTGGATCTGGGTCTTCTTATGGAAAAATGGACAAGGCAACAGATCAGGGGGCCACTCCTGAGGAAGTAGCAGAAAGAATCGTAAAAGTCGTTGTGCAAAAGAAAAAAGAAGCAATTATAGCAACGTTTATACCTAAAATGGGCGTGCTTTTGAGAAATTATTGCCCCAGCTTATTTTTTTATGTTATGGCACGACGTGCTAAAGCCGAATATTAATATTTTTGTATGTGTGTTTTGTATTTATTACTGAATTGATTTTATAGGGGATCTAAAATAAGATTTAGAGTTAAATATACTAGGTTCTAATTTGTACATTTTTTTATGTATACATGTCTGTACTTATTTTAAGCACTTTGGGAGATTTATATTACTATAAATGATATGCTTTCTATTTTTTATATGTAAGTAGATGTAATTATTTTTTTGTACACTCTTATTTTATTCTGTGATATAGTAAATGTGGGAATTTCTCTTGCCATAATATATAAAAGAGATAAAACATGATGTATAAGCATTTGCTTCACATTTTGTTTTAAAATAAACGATACAAATGGTAACATAATTTTTTGTAAAACCTATTCAATTTAAATTACAAATATACAGACTGCTATTTAACCTTTCCACGCCGGAGATCAGAAAATCTACTCGCTAGTCGGAGTGGGATATAAATGTATCTCAAAACAATTTTGAGATTTTGCGAGTCAAATGTGGTTAATATTTATATAGAACTTCATAAAAATAATAGAAAATAACACAATATTGTTTAGTTATACATATTTAATGTTAAATCGACTATTTCTTCTATTCTGTTATTATATTAATTCTTTCTTTCACATATTGAACAAATTATTGTGGTCGTTTTGATATTATGTAATATAGAAACATATTTGTTACACATTTGACAGGACTTTCCGGTTTTCTTGTTATTTATTCTCGGACTAAATGCGCAACGTTTTGGTGCACTTCAGCTTCCGTTGACACTACAAGCCTGATCGCATCTGTTACACGATTATGCAAGTGAGTATTTTGTAGTCTCTCCAAGCAATTTGGTTTTATAAGTTCTGGTCCAAGTTCAAGTAAATACTTCCGTCTATAATTTCTGTCTTGTGCTAGCTCCTGCTTTTTGGTAGTCCATATTATATAACTATTTATGGCTGCAATGTCGATAAAATTTTGAAATAATACCATAGGTCATCTCTTTGATCCTCTATTTGTGGAATATTCACTTACCTCCCAGCAAACAAAATTCAAATTTCGCGCAATTATTTTTAGTAACTACAACATAATCGTATAAAAAGAACTATTAATCTGAAACAAATTTATAGGTCATTTCATGTTTCAGCGTTGAAGTTACTAAAAATAATTGCGCGAAATTTGAATTTTGTTTGTTGGGCTGCCTATAGTATCTATAGCTCCTTTTGTTTGATTATAGTGTAGTACGATGTCGGGTTTATAATCTACATCTTCACATCCTACACTACTGTCATGATTGGTCATGATGTTCTGTGCTCAATACAACTACTGCTTTACCCATTTTAGGAACATAGGAAACTAACGTAATATTCTTATGAAAAACAAAAATAAAAGATTTTTCTTCTCTGTCTTTATTTGGTTGCAATATTTGTGGTATTTGTTGATTTTACATCGACGACGGAGTGGGATACAAATTAGTGATAGAACGATATCACTTTTTTTGCCGACACGATATATCGGCCGATATCGATATTTTCGTGCCGATGTATCGGCAAACATAACGCCATCTATTTATACACGACCGAAGCAAAAACCGGGGAAGTCCCGTTTTATAATTTCTTTGCGAGGAAACGTCTATGATTGGTAATAGTGAGTGATATAGTGATATTTCGGGTGCAAGTTGCAAGTTTTCGCAATTAACATTGCATTAATTGATCTATGTATCATAATTCAATTCTTAATCCTAATTAAGTATAGATAATTTTTCAATAAACGCGCGATAAAAAAAACAGTTTTAACACAGTATTTTAATATAATCAAAATCAAAAATTGGTATTTTCGTAGCGACATTGATATCACAATTTAGTAGAAAAAAAAAAACAAAATAGTGTCGTATTTCTCATACTTGAATGGTGCATTAAAAGTTAGTTTTTATTTTATATGTTGATGTTAATTTTTCTAAACAAATTGGTCATAAAACACGATGGTTGAATTTAAAACATCGTGACTGCCGTCTAATAAAGTTTCCTCGTTTTGGGTGTATACTGAGAGTTCCTCCAGAAGTATTTTCAAAAGCTGATGGTGTGTGATCCCCTCGTAACATATTTATTTTACTTATATCGAGGTTTTGTTCCATCCACGCTTGTAGTTTTGATTTATATAGTACGCCACAACTTAAGTGAAGAATGCCGAGGAGCATGTCAGTCAGCAAATGAAAGCTACAACGCAACACAATATCGTCTAAACCCGAAAGAAACTCTTTGAACAGTTGAGAACTTTGTATAACATTCTATTTTTGGAGTTAAACTTACCACTTTTTATTTAAGTAGGGCAATATTTTTAAAACATTTCTTTAAAAATAATTTTATTAAATAATTTATAGAACAATAATAACAATATAAATAACACCCACCAGTGTCTTACAGTTTTTCTGGTAAAATAACTATACAATAAGTTAATCTTTTTTTAAATATTGGATCTCTTGCATGTTTTCTTAGTAAAACCGGTTGCTATCAATCCAATATCAATACATTGTAGTGGAGGTATATTGATATGATTGATAATTTCAACAATAATACATAATGGTAAGAACTGTATTATCAATAATACTCTCATATATTATCAATAATACATTATATGTATATTCGAATCTAAAATATTGACTAACAATATTCTTTACTGAGGAATTTGAGAAATTTGGGGAATTTTAAATCGTGTCGACTGTCCAGGTTACATAGTTTCACGTTCGATTTTTTTTTACATACGCGCTATAAATGCCTATCAAATGCTTCTCTAAAATTTATTGCATTTTTCTATACTTGTGGTTGTAGTTGCACTGAGATTTTGGAAGATAACTTGGATTTACTTTAACAAGTGGTATAGTCGGTAAGCGCACAATGTCGTTGCTATTAATGAGACGGTACAATGGAGAATCTTCCGTCTAGTATCGTCTTTACGTACTAATACAACGGGCGAGGCGGCCGACATTGCACTTACTACTTGCAATCGTGCTAATTTGCGAGGATCTCTTTCTACCTGAAAACGAAAATTGTTATCATGTATTATAATTATTATTGCAATGAAATTAATGAATCATACTGATTGTTATTTACCTGATATTTTACACAATTATCAAACTGCCATGAAGCTGTATATAATGCTGTACACAATGTGGAGAACATACCTAAGGGTGCATATAGATACACATTATTGGGCCATAACAAACCTAAAAATGTACATACAAATAATAAATATATTTAAATATTGATTAAAAACAGTAGAAACTAATTTGCATTAGATAAATTTGCTATTATGTATATCATTTTTGTTACTTCTTTTGTACTAAATTATGTATATTTAATAACTGTTGCTTTTACATCTTTTTGGCATATCTTTGTTATGGTGTAGGCCAATACAGCCATTTATATACATACTTCACATTTGTATGACTCCATGTACAAGATCTTCAACAGTATTTTTAAGACCATTATTATTAATTCCTCATAATAAAAAAAAATCAGGAAAATCACAATATCAGACGTTAAAAAATAAAAGTTATGGATTAAATACATGTTTGTTAAAGAATTGCAAAAAATGGTTGCATATAGAGTTCTATAACTTAAAATAAGTTTATATTAATTATGAAAAATAAAATTGCTGAAGAAATCAAAAACTACAATACAGTATAGTCCGCTTATACTGGACTCCAAGGGACCTCCTGTTATATAAGGAAAAGGAGATAGGTGTGAAAGAATATAGCAAATATGTTCCCGAACTAGTTGCACATAACATCACTGTTATGCGTTCTTTCGAAAGCTTCCCTCCAAAGCATTTTTCACCTCTAAATTTATGGGTTTTATCTGGTGTGAGCTTGTAAAATATTCCCGTTTCATCTGCATTAAAGGTATTATCAGCAGTATATTTGTTACTAAGCGATGACCACACATCTACAAGCCACTCGGTGATCGTTTTATCGAAAAAACCTGATTCGCCACTTATTTTACCGAACTGTTTAACCATCCACTACTGCACTTAAAATCACCGCCACTTAATTTTCCGAATTCTTCGGCTTGCAATTGTAGCATTGCTCCACTCACTGGAATATTATTTGCTCTCTGCTGCTGAAACTATCTGAATAACATTGCATCCACTTCTGAGACAGTTTTTTCTTCTTAGCATTTTTATGCCATTCATCCTTAATTTTTGAGCGATTTACCCATATATTTGATATTGTTGACTTATTTTAATTTAAACTCTTACACATTGTGCATTGCGATTTACCACTTTCAATCGCTTCAATAATTTTTAACTTTTCATTCAATGAAAATGATTTTCGATTTTTAATAAGCTTTTCCATGCTTTTTCAAAGCACCATTTCGAATAACAGTTTGACTATGAAAGCAATAAGCAACTTTATCGTATATATTTGGGGAAATTACCAAAACGCTCTGTTTATAGTGGATTTCCTGTGATTTTATAATCCATTATAACTGACAGTCCATTATAAACGAGTCCAATATAAGCGGGATTAAATTACGTATGTTTAAATAGGATTGAAATTCGCACCTGTTAACTTTATCCGTTATATCCGAGGCCATTATAAGCGGATTATACTGTATATATTGGCATTCAAAAATTTCACAATATCGGGTGACTGTTAATAATTAAATTGGGGCTGATACGTACGTTATATTTACAAAACTTGTTTGCTACCTATTTGCAACAATGAGATTAAATTGTCAAAGCACTTGGTTTCTATCTTTTTTGTTACAGCTACATGTACGCGTCCAAGTTTCATTATAGTTCTTGCATTCCCTCCTCATTCCTGTCAGACTTTTTCGTTATATTCGCCACCAATTTCAAACATTTCCCAAAATAAATGTATTGCATTTGATTTTAACAAAGTCTTAAAACTACATCAAAGGTGATTACTGGACGGCATACTAATATTATTGTAATAGAAATATTATTTGATATCTCTTGTCAGCTTTAATAATTAACGAACACCTGATATTCCTATACTAATCCTCAAGGATTTGTAAACGTAAGAAGATTTTGCGTAAGTAGTAATATAATATAATACCAGAAACAATTGATCCTAAACCAGATAAAACTGCAGTCTTATGTAAACAGTTTCCGACACTAATCCATCTTGCAGTTTCATCTCCTAATTGAGTCGGTTCGATAACTATCACTGAACAACAAGCATCCAATGCTCTTTCTAATTCCATTGCGAACCCCTGAGGCGCGAATTCTCCATCATACACTTCCCTTATCACAGCTACATGAGATGAATGCAGGACACTGAAACATTTATGCATATATAGTGAATAAATTAAAAAATAAAATATTGCGTTAGTTAATATTTACCGATCACCTCCTGCATCCATTGTTAACTCCGTGATGATTATACTTTGTCCCTTTGTATACTGATTTCCTTTTTTTGAGATGACAACTAAATAAAATTATAGGTTATGTTGACAGATAGGGCAAAAGGGTAAAAAAGGAACTAAAGGGAATGAAGAACAGTGGCAATAAATTTAACTTTTGTAAGTGATTGTAAATAATACCGAGTAATTTATAGTTAGTACAGAAAGTATCAGGATAACGTCTTCTGTTAAAGTCTAATCTCGTATTTTTTGCTTATGCAATTTTCTTTTTTTTAAATGCATATTTTCGGTTTTTAGACGTTACATGCGTTCGAGGATTGACATTTTTTAAATAGCTATTTGATAATAAAGATAATTAAAATCAAAATTAATTCATTTCATTGATTTATATTTATGTGTATAAACTCCTAAATGCCGTGGAATTTTATTTATTTTTAGATATGCTAATATATTTACAATACAGACTGATTTATTACAAATAAATGTTAGCAGATCAATTTGGAGAAAGATGGTTTTTGGCTCTTCCTTGGTGTCGAGCAAGCACCGCCAAATATTTACAAAATGATTGCTATACATACTTTTATTCTATGTTCGAAATTCCGCTTTTTGTTTGCGTATGGAAGATTAACATTTTATGTTCGGAGTTCCATGCCGAACACGAAAGTAAACATAATCCTATTCCCACTATACCAATTTTTAAATTTCGCGACCATTTTAACCAAAAGTGACAAAGTCTGTGCTATTCTATTGTAAATTGCAATGAAATAGTAGCACAGTATTTAGTTACTTTTCTGTGCAGTACCATTTTAAAATGTCCGCGAAAAATTATTCAGGGGGTGGCAACAATAAAACGAACTATGGTAACATTTCACAATTGGTGACAATTCTATCTCACTCTGGCTAGAAAATAAAATGTTTCATACCTACGTTGGGCAACTACGGTTGTTGCATGCTTGTTTTATTTATTTATTTTTATTTATTTTTCCACGGTTGGGAGTAGAAATCAGTTTCTATGACGTCAAAATTAAAACAGAAGTAGTCGATTATTCCCAAGGGAGTATAATGCTCCCAATGGAGTTTACATTATGGAGAACGTTTGTGTAGTTATGACAATAACTCGACTGCTAAATAAATGCTCAAATCCGAATATAATAATTCTGGTGCTACTTACTTCATAATGACAAAATATGTGTTTTTAAGTTAATGAGACCGTGGAAAAAATAGTATATACCATTCGGGAGAGATGCTATTTTGTCCTCGGTGCATTTGCAATTGCACTTCTGCCAAAATAACGCATTGCTCTCCCTTATAGTATAATATACTATTATTTATTTTTTTGTAGTTCAATTTAACTGTACATCCCAGATAGCACGTAAGCTTACCGCAAGCTGCATTTTGATTCGATTTTCACTTGTTTGTCCAGCTTAACGTGGTCAGTTTAAATCAGGCTTACTCTACGCTGGATAGCATACTGCAAGCAAGGATGAGTAAAGCAGGCTCGCTGCTAGCTGTTTGAACGCCCGCGTGTAATACCGATTAGGCCGCCCCTTGTACAATTGTAGACATGCAAATTACGACAATGTTTTCTTTTCCTTTCGATATGTTTTTGTCGCCAATGCCGCCTTCCTTCAAAATGTCGCCTTTCCGCCCCTTGTACAATTGTAGACATGCAAATTATGACAATGTTTTATTTTCCTTTCGATATGATTTTGTCGCCGATGCCGCCCTCTTGAAAATGCCGCCCTTCTGCGGTGCACGCCTTGCACTCCCGCACGCAGCGGCCCTGGAGTCAAGTATAATATAAGCTTAAAGTTCGAGTCGGTAATGCGTAAAACGTTCGGCGCAAGTTTACCATTAGCTACCATTAGCAAAGCAAGTATACTTTAAGCTTGTCACGTGCAAAGTAGGATGCTTAATTCAAGTTGGATACAAGCTTGCAGCTTTCGGCGACAGCTGGAAGTAAGCTGTCACCGTTGTCATGGCAACTTTGATTCCAGCTTAATTCAAACTATTGTCATTATTATATACAAGTTAACGAATAAAGATTATATTATTATTATTAGTATCTAGAGTGGGGCGGTTGTTCAATGGCAATGCTTGCCAATGCGTTAATTCCGTATATGTTTTACAACCGCCCCATCTACCTCTTTTCTTGCGGGCCTTAGTCGCACTAAATGTACTGTATAGGGTGACGTTAAACGTCAACAGACGAGTATTTGCGCTTGCGCGTAATGCTATTTAGATACTAATTCACGCTATTCGGATGTATACTGAAAGAAAAGAGAAATAGGTAGGACAATCAGAACACATATCGGTATTGTAATTGTCCCATTTCTTTTTTCATTGAGTGTACATAGTGTATGCTTTACAGTTTAGTTAATTTGGGAAATTTCACGTTTTAGATTTGGTTGCTATACCTAAAGGAAATTTTTTGAATACGAGTGGTATGTTTCAAGCAACACACAATCTTTCTAAATGCCCCCTATGAAATCTGAAATTTGCTCGATACTCTTCTAGCGTTAGTAATTAGTTTCAATCGTTCATATTTTATACGTCGTAGAAATCTGTCTGCTTGTTGGTCTATGAATTCGAGCAGTACCCTACCTTGCAACTCAGCAATTGCTGGTAAGTCTTCCTTAATAGTCAATCTAATTTCTAATTGAGATACTACAAATTAAATTACTTAAGTACGGATTTGAGAAAATGTATCACAACGAAAACCAAGTTTAGACGGCTACTAGTCTAGTATACATACAGTATGTCTGAGAGAAACCTGAAAATCGCGCATGTAAAGTTTAGTTTCAAAACTTATTGTCGACGGTGATCGACAAACTTTTGAATCTCATGCTATCGCCAATGAAGGCATATCATCAATAAAACGATTCAAATACAAATGAGAGAGTATACTATCGTATATTTTAACCTTGTGAAGGTGTAGCGCAAATCATTAACTCTCGTTTTCGTCATTATTGTCGTTTGCACGTATTTTGGTTTATCAAATAATGCATAGAACTACATTAGGGTTGCCATTCGTCCCGATACGTCGGGACATGTCACCGTTATTAACAGTGGTGTCCCGACGTCCCGACAAGCTATAAAATGTTCCGACAAACATATTCGAGCGCAGAACTACAAGTTTTTAAAAAATGATAAAGCGCCACCTAGTGAGCGTCAGGGCAACTAACTTTAGAGATCTTTACTGATCGACTGATAGCGATCGGAAACTTGAGTTGAGTGAGGGAGGGGTGGAGAGCGCCGCTGCACAGTGGTTCCACATTGAAAAAAAAATGTTCAAAACCGGCTACAGCCTACATTTCTTCACCGATTTCCATTTTTTTTTTTGACATACTTTAGAGATATTTTACAACAATCGCTCTTTGCCCGTTTTTCGATATCCTTCTCTAAAAATTAGCGACATAACCTCAAATGTTGCAAAATCATGTTTTGTGCTCATAATACGATGATTTTTTGATTAAAAAAATTTGTGATAATAATAATGTAAGCGCCATCTATGTTTGCCAACCGGAAGGAAGAAGGGATGAGAGATGGATGCGCGCGGTCATGGGCTCATGAGTGTGGTTTTTGTGACAAGAGAGTGTAGAGGTTGAAAAGGGAGGAATCATCTAACAATAATGACCGGAAAAATTGTAAATGTCCCGACGGGGCCTCGGGAATTTATGGCAATCCTAAACTACATGGTACTTTGCGTTCAAATGCTGTCATAAATAAGCCACTTATTTCATTCCATGTGCTGCTACGATGATGCCATTGTATTATGGATTTCTTTTCCTCCAAAGATAATTCATGATAAACGATTAATTTAATCTAATGGTTTAAAGCCTTCTAAAATTAGTTTAGAACTAGACCCCAACCTGTCGCTGTTGAAATGTCGATTGATGAGACGAATAGGAGGTGGTAATTGACGGACAATGCCGAGACTCCCTGACAATTATGCGTTCAATACAATAAATCTGCGCATGCAGAACACGTTTGTTTATCCAAAGAAAATACAGACGTACGGTATATGTTCGTTCTTGTTATTGCATATACCGTATAAAGTCACGTGACTTTAATGCTTACTGTAACCTTTTAACATGTAATTTTGCTAAAACTCTCTAATATGTATTTTGCTTGCTTGTGAGGTATTTATTCCAAAATCATCTTCAAGATTGAAGAAGTTATTATTTAAGCGGATTTTTTTTTTCAAAACAAAGAGAACGTTTCTTGCATTAATCCCAGTAACTACGCTTAACGTTCAATTCTGCATCACAACTTACTAAGACACCCTATGTCAAAAATTAGCCGTTTTTGAGTTATTCTATTTTTTTCAGATATAAGGCCAATTGCAACGTTATGTTCTAAATTCTGTATTTCTGAAGGCATTGCAGCCAAAGACCTCATATTTGGCATGTTATTAGCCGAAATAGCATACATCAAATTTACGTCCTAAAATTCATCATAATTTATACAGGGTCGTCCAAAATTGAGGTTCATTTCAACCAACTTTACGTCGATAGAAGTCACTTTTTTTAAATGGAACATCCTATATATTATTGCATTTTTGAATACACTTAATAATTCTCTATCATTGATTATTAAACATATTGGCTTCGATCTTTTACAGTTTTCGAGTTATTGGAGATTTCCTGATCAAAGTCCGAATGCATTTAAAGTCTCAGTAATCCTTGAATGTCAAAATAATTGATATTATAGTTGCTTTCCATTTACACACAAGTGATATTGAGTCGCTCAGTTATGTGAGTAGTTATACTCAGATAATAACGTCACTGTTCGAACGGTAAAAGGAACCTAAAGGAATACATAAAGATGCGCAACCTATGACAGTTGACAGAAATCAAAAATCCATCAAATGGAAATTTGCATTTGGTGGATCTGAAATTGCTGTCAACTGTCATAGGTTGCGCATTTTTATGTATTCCTTCAATCAACGGTACAACTGAGCAATTATATTCAAAATAAATACTCCTAATTGATATAAATTACCTTTTCATTATACCTAACATAACTATTCTATTAATAAATTTTATATAACCTCATGTCTTAGAATGCATGTAGAGCTTAATGTCAAAAATGCTAGTGAGTCTATTCCACTCATTAAAGCACATGGTCTTAAACATGTGCAGATTATGGTGAGCCACTCAATTTAATCTCACTTACTAATGTCAAAAGGAACGCTCATTAAAGTGAGTTCTGACGTCATTAATGACAATTATCTGAGTTTTCGTGCAAATGGAAAGCAACTTATATTTGCACTATAAATACACACAGTTGATATCTGTCAAGAAAAATAAATGAAATATATTGCGGAAAAGAAACGGTATTTTAGATTTATTTTCCATTCATGAAGACTGTAGTAGAATTGTGAGTAGCACATGTCGAGTATATGACGACAGATATCCACATTTATGCAAAATGACCTAAAAAATATCAATACAGGAAGCCAAAAAAAGAATCTTAAACAAAAAAGCTTTGGAAAGGAATAAGTTAAGTGTGTTTTATATGTCATCGTGATCTGATCATATTGAATTTTGTCTTTTGCAACGCTATTTTGTTTAATTTTTTGTTTGAGTTTTTGTAACGATATTGTTTTAGATCACTTTGCAAAAATTTGGATATCTGTCGTCAAATACTGTACAGGGTGTCCAATTTTCGATGGTTTTGGGGGTATCTCCCTTATTCGTAAAGATAGAAAGTTGCGGTTTTCGCATTTCGAGATACAGGGTTATTTTGAAAATAATGCATTTTGTAACCCCCCTCGTATCTCAGTTATCGTTTAACTTATCGAAAAGGTAAAAAATGTTTTTTATGAATTTTTTTACGTAGACTCCAGTGATGTAGATAGATTTCCGCTGAAGACTGTAATTTCTTAGATATTAGTCAAAGTTATGTTTTTTTAAATGGGACACCCTATATATTTTTCGTCGGTTTGGTTAAGCTTTTTACAAGCTTTTCAAAAATATATAACACTTTAGATATATTTGCATTTGAATGAAAATTCTAATTAATAACTACATTATAACTTACAAAAGTAAAACACAGTTTTACAAGGAATTTCAGAATTTAGAATAATAATAAAAATAATTATGTTTTTATAAATATTGTTCAAATTGTTCCCCATTATATCTTACACAAGTTTCACACATAGTGCGTATGCGCCTTAAGGCATTCAAAATAATAAATGGCCGCGCCTGTAAGGTTCTAAAGGCCTCTTCAGTAGCAGTAATGCGAAAACCGCAACTCTCTATCTTTACGAATAAGTGAGATACCCTCCAAAACCATCGAAAATTGGACACCCGGTACATGTACTATTCATAATCCTATTACATTCTCCATGAATGGAAAATATATCTAAAATGTCGTTTCCTTTCTGTAAAATATTTCATTTGCTATTTTGCTTGACAGATACAATCTATGTGTACAAATGCAATATCAATTATTTTGACATTCAAGGATTACTAAGATTTTAAACGCATTAAAAAGCATATTTTTTGGACTTTTACCCAAAAAGTACTTATAACTCGGAAACCGTAAAAACTACAAGCTAATATGTTTAATAAGGAAAGATATAGAATTATTACGTGTATACAAAAATGCAATAATATGTAGTTTGTTCCATTTAAAAAGAGTGACTTTCATCGATGTGAACTTGGTTTAAATGAACGTTAATTTTGGACGACCCTGTATAAATTATGATAAATTTTAGGACGTAAATTTGACGTATGCTATTTTGGCTAATAACATGCCAAATGTGAGATCTTTAGCTGCAATGGCTTTAGAAATACAGAATTTTGAACATAACGTTGCAATTGGCCCTATATTAAAAAAAAAAATAGAATAACTCAAAAACAGCTGATTTTTGATATAGGGTGTTTTAGAAAGTTTTGATGCAGAATTGTATGTCCTATACAAAAGACTCATAAAAAAATATACCATGTTATTTAAATTAAGAAAGTTGACGTCAACTTCCGGTAAACCGGAAGTGGTACAATGGCGTAAATAATTTTGGTGATGAGTCCAGATGATATCAGTTATAATTACAAGTTTTCAGAAATAAGCCACTTAATGTTGAATTTCAAGAACATCAAAAAGTTCTAACGAACCAGTTCCGTGAATGACCCTGTATATATTTGGAATCCTATTTCAATTCTCTTTTCATTTTTGTGAGAATATATCAAATATAATATAATTGTCAAAAATCGAAAACATCCTGTAGTTCAAAAACGGAAAGCGATAGCGGAATTAGGTTTAGCATACGCTCTTTTAATCTCAAAATTCAAACTGTATTAGCTTTAGCTATTGATATATGTAATTTGTGATGAAATGGTTTATTTTACGTTATTTATATCTTTGATTAAGTTCCGACTGATTTAGGCCACTTTATTCAAACTTCTAATTTCCATTTTTCTTTTGTTTAAATGTAAAAAATATCCAAAAATAATCCAATCAAAACTTTTCATTTCACAAATCAAAAATTAATGCTTGTTTTAAATTCTCAAGTATGCATAAAAAGTAACAAATATATTCAACATCAAATTTATATATTGTGTCCCTGTCTTTGTTAAACACAATATACGAGAACTCACTGAAAATATTTCTTAACGGTATACACGTATTTTTAGTAATAGAAAATCTAGTTCACTAAACAAAAAGTTTATATACAAAAAGATTCGAGTGGTTAGCCTTCATATTCTTTGCTCGGTTTCTCCTTTCTCGTTTGGCGTGGCGGATAAGATGTTTCTTCAATTTTCAATTCCGTATAGAATGTGTTGCTACGACCTGGTGGAGTTTGTAGCTGGCGTTTTGAACTAGAACAGGATCCCGGGCATACCGGCGCGCATGGCTGCATAGGTTGCCCGAAGCTTTGGTCTACCTGCATCATAAGCATCGCGTCATTGTCAAGGGGTTTTTCCATTCCTGTTCGCAGATTCTACAAAATAATTACTACTGTATGGAAAGGTTCTAGATCAAGGATATAGAATAAGATTATGGATTGTGTATACATTATCGCTCGCAAAAGTTTGGCTATGAGAAAAACTGCAAAATATAAACAAAAAGTAGATTCCACACAAACAAAGAATATTCGACGAAACTTAAATCAACTACTTGCGTTTGAAAAATTTTTTGAAAATTTATACGATTTAGAAAAATATTTAGGTATTCTGGTACTGGTTTATGGAAAAGCCCTGTATACAGTCTGATTGATTTTACGTGTCCAAGCTTATATGTTTTTTAGTATAAGAGATAGAAGAAAAGCATAATAATCAAAAATACTGCACAATTATTAATTATCTTACATAATCAAAAATACAAATTACATAAAAACAAAAGCGCATCACAAAACAGTTCTATTTTTTAAATACAATGGTTATGTTTTTTTTGTAAATATTCTTCAAGAGCTTGAAATTATCTTTACAATGATACCAAAAAAGTTATCATTATCTTGAAAATTGCATCCACCATAGTGTTTTTAAGTTTAATTTTTGACAAACGTTACAATTTATTAGTAACCTTAGAAAACGAATACAAAACTGTAGCAGAAACAAACTACACCACTAAGTACATCATAGGGTAGAAAGTTTTAGATTTGTACGTGTTCAAAGTGTCCCCCATTATTTTGAACACATACTCGAGCATTTCTTAGTAAATTACTACGTGCTTTTCGCAGCATATAAGGACTTTCTTGACGGAAGCCTTCGGTGATTCGATTTTTGAGATTGTTAAGCTTCTCCGGAACTGTTAAATAAACGTTTTGTTTAAGGTATCCCCAAACGAAAAAGTCCAACATAGAAAGATCGGTCGCCTAAACTTTTGTTGTAGAACATCCTGAACAATTCTTGCATTGTGTGGGGGTCACCATCATGCTGAAACCACATATCACGCCGAATGGCTAGTGGAACACCGTCCAGCAAATCATCAAAATCGTTTATAAGAAAATTTCTATACCCGTAAGAGTTCCTTCATAAAAATATGGTCCTACTACAAAATCATTCACAACACCTAGCTACACGTTAACTGATAATCTGTGTTGAAATCTGCATGGACGTATTTGTCTAGGATTTACGTCATCCCAATAGTGGTAATTTTTCCTGTTCGACATACTATTTCTTGTGAAGCATGACTCGTCAGTTCACATTATGACATCAATTAAACGTGTGTGATTAATCAGCTAATTACCAAGTGTTAGTCGCCGTTGCTGGTCTCCCTGATGCAGTTCCTGTACTAATTTAATTTTGTATGGCTTCATTTTGTTCTTTTTAAGAATTGAATAAATCTTGTAATAGGTTAGTCCTAAAGCAACCACTGCTTCGCATATAGAATTCCATGAATGCGCTCAAAAATGCGCCAAAACCGCAATTTCGTCATTTTCCACAATACCTCGTTGTCGATGTCAATAGGTACTTTCTATTTAACACTGATTTGCGAACAAAACCGGTTTTGTTCAAACGATTTATACACAACAGTACCGGTTTTGTTCACTGATCACTGTTAAATACAAAGTACCTTTTGCTGTACCCGTAAACTAAAGCATCCAGTTGTGCGCAAATTTGCTTCCATCTTGGTAAAAATTCGCGCATGTGGTAGTCGTCTTTCGGGATACACATGTAAATACATTGAGCTTGCTTCTTGTCTATTATCATTGCATGGAATAACAACCTTCAACATATCCATTTTTTCATCGTTGGTGTAATTATTATTATTTGCTTGCGTTGAAATAGGTATTATTGTTATTACAATGAATAACAGTTTGACAGGTGCAAACGATGTACAAATATGGCCAACTATCTGTCTACAGTGTGTTAGCAGAGATCATTTGTAATAGATACAACCCAATTTGCCTTATCCAAAAGTCAACCGATTTCGAGTAATTGTGGTTTTTTTTGTTTTTTCGAAGTTACTAGTTTACTACTTACTCTTATTCAAACTGAAAAATTGAGAAAAAGGTCTATTATTTTCATAAATTTAAGTTTGAGTGAGAGTAAGTAGGTAGTAAATTTCGAAAAAAAGAAACAAAAAACCACAATATCTCGAAAACGGAAGACTTTTGGATAATGCAAATTGGGCTGTATCCATTGCAAATGATCTTTACTAACACGCTGTAAAGTATTACTGTTTCATTATCAGTCACCCTGTATATAGCTTATAAACTACTCTAACTATTCACTTGAGTCTATAGCAGTAAAGTAAATGGTACACCTAGCAATATATTAAGTAAACATCGTTAGCGATAATGTATTTTTGTTAATGCTATTATTCGTGACTTACTTTTGATGATCTTACAGGATCTTTTTGTGTATTCATCATATTCTTAAGTCGCTTCACCATAATTCTTTCACCTTCTAATTCGGCTTCTAATTCTTGACACCGTGCTTTTTCCTCTTCAATGGCATTACTGGAAAATAGTGTTAATTCGATACCAGAGGTAGGTAAGGGGTATACATAAGTTGCAGCATATTATTTATCTTGTAACAACAACCAATTTTTTCCGTGTACATATATTAGAACGGAATATAAAAAATAAATATTAGGACTAACGTATATACTGCAATATTATGCCATATTCGTGTAGATGTATACAGCGTACTTACAGATATCGTTGCAGTCGCTCTTCGTGTATTCCGGTTTTCTTCTTCATAAGATCCCGTTCCATCTGCAAGTTCGTCACCACCTTCGTCTGCATCTTCAGCCTTTTCAACAACTCGTTATTGTTGTGCTTCTCGTGCTCCAAATGTTTCCGAAGATCCTCCAACCGCTGCCGCTCCAATTGAATATCCATTTCCAGTTTCGTGACTGTGTAAATTTAGTATTCAACGTAAGGGTAAGATTACAATATAAAGTACAGACCTGCATTCTCCGATTGCTTATGTCTGCCAGCTACTTCGCGTTCTAACGTCATGTTCCGTTTCATCAGAAGGTACTTATCCGTCTCAGAAGGTTGAACTTCGACTCCTCCGCCACGTTTGTTAATCAGGTTCGCCGTAGCATCACAAATCTTAGAGTGCAAATATTCGAGCTCTTCGAATTCTAGCGACTAAACAAAAATCTGAAGGTCAGAATGTTCGTAGAAGACAAGACCTTTATTTCTGAGAACGAGTGTGGCAATTTTGCGTGAGAATGAAACTGAAAAACGAACCTCGAGTCCGTTTTTGAGGATCCTTTCGAGTAAGGCGTCGAATGCCACGTCTTTACCGCAAAGGCAAGCTTCATCCTTCTTTTCGGGTGGCTTTTCCTCAACAGGTTTTTCCTATATAGTTTTAAGAAAAAGCTTAAATTAAACATCAATTGTAAAAATTGACATTTATACACTTACAACGAAAGGTTCTCGAATATCAACAAAATCAGATCATAATGAAACTCGGTACAGGTTGCACAACAAAAAAAGGGAACAGCATATTATAAATTTAAGGAGAACGTTAGCCGGACCGTGAGCTTCTGTCGTTGTGTTTAAAATATAATTTTCTGTGTAAAAGGTAACTTCATACATATTTTAATAGAATCATGCAATAAAAACAACATTACTAGGCCATTTTTGGAGAAATTTAAATTCGAAAACGTATTTGATCTTAAGAATGACATTATTGAAGTAATTGACGACTTGGACAACGGCAGCTATTTACAGTACTATTTGTAAGACATTTTTTGAATTTGTTTAGAAGTAACTTTATTATCTAATAAGAACTAGAATAGTTTCAAGATTAGTGAGAAAAAATAGAAACTGTACCTTGAGTAGAGTAGAGAGGAAATATTAGTTTACACATAGATAATGTAAATACTTGATATTTTCTCGGTCTTGTAAATGTAAGCGGTTGGTCTACTATTCGACCGTGGTTTCAGGTGTGACCTCTTTTGTTGCGGTAAGTGCACATAGAGCCTATTGAGACTAGAAAATATTTTTTTGATATATGTTAAAATTCATTTTGAAGGAGTGAAGTACTCTTTCGAAAATGGACAGATTCTGGGTTTTCATAATTTAACCCTTTAACTGAAGCGGAGCAATAGCCGCAGTGGTTAGGAGGTTGTTTAGTGTAGTGGTAGAATGCTGGAAGTCGGGATACAATTTTTCGAGAGGAGGGTGACATTTTTATCGGAGAATTGGATCGCAATCGATCTGTCATTCGCTGTTGGAGCAAAGTAATTAACAGAGCGGCATTATAAACGGCGAGCTAATGCTGTCACAAGGTCATTAAACACAATTACAACACACAAACTACACAGCGAGAGTTGCATGGTAGTCAGCCAAGTGATAGAGGTTAAGAAGCCGATGTATTATCACCCACCACAGATAAAGGAAAAAAATAGCATATTTAGGGTGTTCTGAATTCTGTTCTGAATGGTGTTCGAAATTCTTTTATGCCAGGATTCATTATAGTATTTTTTATGTGTGGTGTTTATGATACACAGTGTAAATATTAGTATGAAAAAAAATGTAATGAAAGCTCTTTAATTAATTACTTTCTACAGGTTTATATCATTGAATTTATATTGTTTATATAATTTTTTTATATTGCATTATCTAAGAAATAGAATAGTTAAGGTTGGTATGAGGAAAAAGACAAAGAACGTTACTAAAAAGCGGAGACAAGGTAATTGGCAGTACATAACATACAATTCGTTTCAAATCCTGTCTATGTAGAGTGTACAAAAATTAGAAAAATATAATTTAGCATTTGAAAGCCATCTAGAGACAAAGTAAGGAAACATGTTTTTCTATTTTCATAATGTTCTCAAATACATAATTTTTTGGTTAGAAAGACATAAACCAGAACATTGGAACAAGGCATACATTAATTCTTGTTTTATAGAATAAAAACTTCGGTGTTTATGACAAACTTGCATTTATTCTCATCTGTCTGAACAAGATCTGTCACTTTTTTCTACAATTTCTTTTGTCTGCCGCTGTTTTAGGTCGTTTAGTTCAAACTCTGTACAGATGGCTCAATTCTCTATCTGGCTTCTATGTCTCCAATACTCTTCTTTTTATGTACACTTGATTGCAACAAAAGTAGGACAACTCTTATAGTTCATTATTTATACATCAAAAAGTGTTAATCAATCTACTTAGTTAGTGTTATTTTGATAGATAAATAATAGTAAGATAATATATCTCATTGCTTGTTTCATGTCAATTTATATTAAAATTGAAATAAATTAAACTAAACTAAAATTGTCGATTTTTTTTTGCAACTGGGAGTACATGAAAGTAGACACTTTATTTTTACATTTTAATGCCAGCTTTATTTTATATGTCAAATATGTCCGTCAAAAGTTAAAGATATTTACCTCAAAACGGGGTTGTTTTAAAAATACTATACCAGGTGTCAACGAGATCATGTATCAGCCCGCCATTTATTTATTAGTTAATAGTTAATAATGCGTGTAAATGTGAAAAATACGTTTCTGAATTGTTTTCAAAGCTAACTTTGATGATTGTTACATTTCGGCAGTTGTTGCGAAGCAGTTTCACTTTAATGGATAAATTTAACAGATACCGCCATCTTTGACAGAAATGTCAAAATTTGATCTGCACTAGATGGCAAATTTTTAGAAGAAACAGAATATGAGCAGAAGTAATACATGTTGTATTTAAAAATTCAAAATTAACGTTACCTCCGATTTGACTGGAAGTGCTATAGAAAACTGAGTGCACCTGAAGAAGCCCATCAATCCCTCATATATACGGTCCGAATTTCAATGTTTTATTTTAACTAATAAATAAATGGTGGGCTGATGATCTCGTTGACACCCGGTATAGTCATATTGTACAAATTATTACCTACACTTTAGCTATTTTAGAGAAAAATAATACTCCTTCCACTCTTAAAAAAAGCTTTGTAACATAGTCCTGGTTAACTGATGATCGTGATCTTTTTATATTTGATGGTAAACGTATCGCCAATTTTTTCGTTCTATGAATATATCGTCTCTACGAATGTTGTGTTTGAACATAGGTTTAACTAGCTTGATAGCATATTTAACCCCTAGTTTACAACAACGCCAAGTGTTTTCACGATAACACCTTTATGAATTCCGTATAATTTAGTTAGTTGTCGTTTCTTCCTTCTGTTCCGAATGCTTCAAAACTTCTTTAGTATAATGGCGGTAGTTACAACTTGCTTTTGTATATGTTTTCAACACCAATTTAGCTTCTCAGAGTTAAAGGGCATCATTTTGGTAGAAACTGTACACACAAAACATGGAACATTAACCAAATACTTAGATTAGGTCGTGTTTGGTGACAAAGTAGCCCTTATATAGACTGTTAGGAAATTCCGTTCGAATAATTTGATTCTACGTAAGAAAACATGAAAAGTCTTTCATATTAATATAGTCCTTATAGCGTGTTATGACGTTTCAAAGATGGTGTCCGAGAACAGGTTTATTTTATTTAGATGGACCCTCTATAAGCAACGATGCGAATTTCGGTGAATGGTTTAACATAAATAATAGTAAGTTTGGAGTTATTAGTTGGTTATTCAGGTAGGTGCGAGTCAATCGCGTCGACTAAACTAAATTACTAAACTAAACAATTATTTAAACGCAGTAATTTTACAATTTTTTGTTAAAAAACACGATGCAGTTTCCTCCAAAAAAGCATTCCTGACAAAATCTCAATCAAATATCAAAATCAAAATATGTTCCAGTCAAGACATGCTCTATCCCTCTACCATTTACTGCATTACGATCTGAATTTCACATTCGAAAAACTTTCTTTGTTGGTGTGCTTCAAAGTTGAAACGTCTAGAGAGATATATATCCTACACAACTAATAATTACTTGTTAAAAAAAACCTACACAAGTCACCCACTACCTTGTCAAATTCTAGGGAATATTTGGGGTACCTATTAGATATTAATTACATGAAATAAAAACAAAATTATCAGTTTGAATAGAAAACGGGTAATTTTCTTACTTCTGTCTTTTCCTTTAGTAAATGTTCAAGCTTCGTTTTCAATTGTTCATTTTCCATTTCCAAATCCCTACATTTTGCTTTATATTTAGCGCATTCACCTTGCAGCCGTTCTATCTCATTAAGTGCTGCTGCCTGTTGAAATCAATCTTTTAATTTTGTGTTCTTGATTAAGTTAATAATATCGCGATATGAAAAAATCTACAATATATACCTGATCACCTGCACCTTCACTGAGCTTCGCGGTAGTTTTCAATTTTTCAATTTGATTATTTAGGTTATCAATCTTGCCCAGCAAACTATTCTTCTCTTTCTGCAATTCGTCGCATTTACCTTTACAACGTTTCAACTCATCTCTTAGAACTTCCATCTCACCCTCATGCTGGTATACTAAATCTTGCGTTATCTCTTCATGGGAAGATTGTATCTTTTCTACACCTTTATTGTAACGGTCGTGTATGTCTTTGATATTCTGTTCATGTTGTTTCTGCAGCAAGTCGATAGTATTTTTACACTCTTTCTTCTGCTTTTCAACTTCTGCTTCTAAAGCTTTTATTTTGTCTTTAAGTTCTTGAATCTTTTTTTCGGCTACGTTGAGTGCTTCTTTAGAACCACGTAGCCTATCTGAGTGCAACTGTTTCATATCTTCTAAATCCTGTTCTTTTTCTTCAACTAAGTCTGCAAAAGAGAGGTAATAATGAACAAGTGTTGTATATTAAATCATGCGATTTACTTACCTTTAAGTTTTGCATTCTCTTCTTCCATTGCTTTACTCTTGTCCTGTAATTGGGTAATTTGATTTCGAAGATCATTCAATTGTTTCTCATATTCAGCACTCATCTCCTGCATCTTTTTTACGTTAGCCGCATCTGAGGATGCTGTTTTATCAATTAAACTATTTAGATCGTCTAGTTTTTTCTCAGCAGCTGCACGTTTAGCTTGCTCCTCTCTCAAACGTTTTTCTAGCTCTTCGACTATCTTCGACTTATTTTCCAAATCTTTCTTAGCTGTTTCATCTACTTCCACCATATTCTTCAAATTGTTTTCCAGATTTTTTAACATATTTTCTAGCTCTTCTCTTTCTCTGCGTTCCTTCTCGAGAGCTTTATTTGTCTCGTCTCCTTTCGTCGAAGCTAATTTGGAAGATTCAATCATATCATTTATTTCCTTCTTTTGTTTATCTATATCTTTTAATAACTGATCTTTTTCTGTATTTAGAGCGGTCAATCGGTTTGTAAGTGCGTTTTGTTCTTGCGAAAGTTTATCTTTCTCCACAGTTAAAGCGTTAATCATATCATCCTTTTTGGCATTTTCATTTCTCGCGGAGACAAGATCATTGGATAATTTGTCATTTTTCGCTTTCAAAGCAGCAATCTCGTTATCTTTCGAAGAATCGCTTTTGATAGCAGTTAAGTCATTAGCCAACTTATCTCTTTCAGCTGTTAATGCACCAATGATGTCTTCTTTATTCTTGGCGTTGTTTCTGCTATCCGTCAAATCTTTCAAGAGCTTATCTTTTTCTGCAGTTAGGGCTGTGATTATATTATCCTTAGTTTTATCGTTCTTAAGTGCTTCCAACTCTTTTGCAATTTTGTCTTTTTCCGCTTGTAACGTCGCTATCTGATCTGTTTTACTTTTAGCATCCTTCCTGCAAGCATCCAAGTCACCAGCCAACTTGTTTTTTTCATCCGATAATGAAGAAATAGTATTGCTATTAGTAGCACTGTCACCTTTCGCTTTCTCTAAATCTTTACCGAGCTTACTGTTGTCAGTTTGCAATGAAAGAATAAGGTTATCCTTAGCAACACTATCATTCTTAACAGCTTCGATATCTTTCATGAGTTTGTCATTTTCGCCTTTTAAAAAGTTAATCATATCGTCCTTGGATGTATCTTTTTTCATGTTTTCAATTTCACGTTGGAGTTTTTCTTTTTCTGTTTTTAGCTGCGCTATCTCTTTCTTCAGATTTCCAATTTCGCCTTGTAGATCCTGCAGTTGTTGCTTCAGAGCGCCAATTTCGCCATTCTTGTTTTCTATTTCTTTATTTTTGCCCACGATTTCCTGATTTTTCTTTTCTAACTGGCTCTTCAATCCTAATATTTCATTGTTTTTAGAACCAGCATCCCCTTTGGAGGATTCTAATCCCTTTTCAAGATCATTTTTTTCTTTATTAAGGTTAGCAATATCATCGTTTAGCTTAGCGATGTTAGCTTTTAACGTTTCTAATTGCCGTTGCAATCTTTCGTTGTCAGCTTTTGCAGATGTCAGCTCATTCTTCAATGGTTCCAAGCCACTTGCAATTTGCTTAAAATCATTTAGTTCTTTTCTCAAACTGTCTTCTAGCTCTTTCTGAGTTTGCAGTTCCTTTAATAAATTTTCCTTTTCGCCTCGTAATTGTGATATTTTCTGTGCATCGGCTTCTGACGATTTTTTGAAATCATCCACTTGCTTTTGGAATTCCGCTAACTGCAAGTTCTTTTCATCGAGTAGTTTACCTTTGTTATCGAGATATTTGTCGTTTTCTTGTAATTGTTTATCCTTATTTGCTATCTGTCTATCTCTATCTTCTAATTGCTTATTGGCGTCTGCCAATTCTTTAGCTTTGTCCTCAAATTGTTTATTTGCTTCTGCCAATTTTTTATTTTTGTCTTCTAATTGCTTGTCTCTATCTTCTATTTGTTTATTTTTGCCTTCTATTTCTTTATTTTTAGCTTGTAGTTGGTTATCTTTGTCTTGAAGTTGGTTATCTCTATCTTGCAATTGTTTCTGCGTGTTTACTAACTCCTTGCCCATTTCATCCAGTTGTCTTAGTTTATCCTGCACCTGCTTTTTTTGCTCTTCCAATGCAGCTTTTAAGTTCTCTAATTCTTTTTGTAATTTGTCTTTATCAGCTGTTAAGTTTGCTACTTCTTTACTCAACTCCACCGTTTTATCTGCTTCTTCCATCTGTTTAAGTGCTTCCTCAGCTGCAGCTTTTTGATCCACAAGTTGTTGCCGCAGACTGTCTCCAGCGGCTTTTTGTTCTTCTAGGCTTTTCTTTAAACTATCCCCAGCGGCTTTTTGTTCATTTAGACTTTTTAATAAATCATCTGCGGCTGCTTTCTGGTCTGTAAGTTCTTTTCGCAAACTATCTTCAACAGCTTTCTGGTTTAATAATTCTTGTTGCAAATTATCGCCAACTGCTTTATATTCCTCCAATTGTTTTCGCAAACCATCTCCAGCTGCTTTTTGTTCTTGTAATTCTTTTCGTAAACCATCTTCAGCCGCTTTCTGTTCCGCAAGTTCTTTTCGTAAACTCTCTTCAGCAGCTTTTTGGTTCGATAATTCTTGTCGCAATTTATTGCCAGACGCTTTTTCATCTTCCAATTTTTTTCGCAAATCATCTCCGGCGGCTTTATGTTCCGCCAATTCTTTTAGCAAATTCTCCTCAGCTGCCTTTTGGTTCGCCAAGTCTTGTCGCAATGCATCTTCTGCTGCTTTTTGTTTGTCCAATTCTTGACGCAACCTATCTCCAGCTGCTTTTTGCTCTGCTAATTGATTTCTCAAACTTTCCTCTGACGCTCTTTGATTGGCCAGTTCTTCTTGTAGATTACTTTGAGCTGCTTTAAGATCGGATAATTCTTTCAGTAACTTATCTCTTTCGGTTTGCAGATTATTTACTACATCACCGGCTTGTACGTTCATATCGTCCAATAGCTTCTGAAGATCACTGCATCGTTTTTGTAAATCAGATATTTCTTTCTGTAGTTCTGATTGAAGTTTTTTAGACTCCAGTAGTTGATCATTCAAATTACTGTTTTCAGTTTCAAGGCGCGTTTGTAAATCAGATAATTCTTTTTCTAATTCTGATTGACGTTGTTTAGAGTCCAGTAGTTTATTATTCAAATTACTGTTTTCAGTTTCAAACCGTGTTTGTAAATCAGATAATTCTTTTTCTAATTCTGATTGACGTTGTTTAGAGTCCAGTAGTTTATTATTCAAATTACTGTTTTCAGTTTCAAGGCGCGTTTGTAAATCAGATAATTCTTTTTCTAATTCTGATTGACGTTGTTTAGAGTCCAGTAGTTTATTATTCAAATTACTGTTTTCAGTTTCAAACCGTGTTTGTAAATCAGATAATTCTTTTTCTAATTCTGATTGACGTTGTTTAGAGTCCAGTAATTTATTATTCAAATTACTGTTTTCAGTTTGTAATTCTGTCAGTATCGTTGTGTCGCCGCCAGCTTGACGAACCATATCTTCTATCTGCTTTTTCAAGGTATTATTTTCAACTTCTAGTTGGCTAATTTTGTTATGGAAGTGACTGTCATCTTGTGGAACGGAAGCTTCTTCTAGTTTTTTCTTTAGATCAGTTATCTGATTTTGCAGATCAACATTTTCGGTTTGCAACATGGCTAGTGCTGCAGCATCCCCACCACTGCCACTTATGCAATCATTTAAAGCCTTTCGTAATTTTTCGTTGTCGGCTTCTAATTGACCGATTTTCTCCAATAGCTCAGCCTCTTTACCACTTTTACTTTTCAAATCTTCAATCTTTTTGATTAACTTCTCATTTTCAGCCATCAAGGCGTCCATGGCTTCGCTCTCACCCTTACTTTTTAGCAAAGCGTTAATTTGTTCTTTCATTTCGTTTTTCTCCTTTTCACATTTAGCCTTCTCTTTAGCGAGCATCTGTTGCAAATCGTCAATTTCCGATTTCAACTTTTTCGTGTCTGTATCTTCTAAACTGAGTGACTTTTGCGGTTTCGTCAAGAGTTTAGAGTCTAATTCCGCCTTTAATTCGGCAATTCTCCTTTCGCAATCGCGCTTAGCTTGCTCCAGTGCATTTTCGAGGTCGGCCTTTGTTTTCGATAGCTTGTTTATTTGCTCGAAAAGTTCATCATGGTCATCTTCTGTAGCGCAAAGTTTTGCGTCTTCAATCGTGTCTTCGAGCTCTGTTACTTGTTTTTCTAGTGAGCGTCTCTTTTTCCTCTCGTCCTCTAGCTGTCTCGCAAGAACCTCGGCGTTAACGTCTGGAGGTAATTCAATAAACTCCGGCGGCGGCCTCTTAGCGCCGCACCCTGGCATCTTCTTTGATTCTTTAGGTTTGTATAGTTCTAACTCTGTTCGCAACATTTGATTCTGATCCTCGAGAGTTTCCAGCTTTATTTCGGATGCTTGCAGTCTTCCTTCGTACCTTTCCTTTTGCTTCTTTATTTTAGCTAGTTTTAAATCGCTTTTACGACCGAGTGTTTTTAATCTTGTTTGGCTATCCTCAACATCAATTTTCAATTGTTTTATTTGTTTATTGAGATCGCCAATTTCATCTTGAGCATTGTCCAGTTGTTTTGAATGATTCTTTTTAATATCGATTATGGTGTCTTGGAGACCAACATTTTCGTTGTTAAGTTCTTGTAATAAAGTCTCCGCTTTTTTGATCTTTTCATTTAGATTGTCGACTTCTCGAGTCAACCGTTTGTTTTCAAATTCGAGTTGGTCAATCCTATTTTGTGCAGCAGTTAATTTATTCGATTCTTGTTCGGCACTGTCTTGAATTTTTTGCAATTGTTCTTGCAGGTTGCTATATTTTTTGTTGGCTATTTCTACTTGCTCGGTAAGGTTTTGATTTTCCTCTTTAAGTTTATTGATACTAGTCATATCCCCCGCACTTTTACGTTCAAGCCGTTCGATGTTATCTCTAGCCTTATACAATTGATCTAATAGCTCTCCTTGTTGCTGTCTGACTGCATCTAAATTATCTATAGGTCCAGAACTCCCATCAGTATTTACCGTCCGACGCATTCTTAAATTATCTAATTCAAGAGTTTTAATGTGGTCTTTTGATTGTCTCAGCTGATCTACCAGTTCTTGAATTTGTTCTTTAGCGACTTCTTGCACTTCGCTAGATACTCGTCTTAAAGTTTTATTTTCAGCAAGCATTCTTTCGCTTCCGGTCCGTTTTTCCTTGAGTTTTTCGATGGTTCTGTGAGCTTTAGCCAATTCATCTTGGAGCTTGATAACTTGTCTCGCCATCTTCTCACAACCATGTCGGCTTTTAGCTTGAGGATCACACCTGCATTCCTCTAGTTTCTTTCCAAGTTCCTGGGCGACGCGTTTAACAGCCGTCTTCGATTGCTCTATCATGTTCTCGAGGTGTTCATCGTTGATTACGGAACTCATCCGATTAGCAACACTCTGAAGTTTGGCATTTTCATGTTTGGTCTCTTCGAGAGCTTTCTTCAGATTATTAATAATTTCATCTTTATATTTACAAGGTTCTTCCATAGATATAGATTTCTTTTTGTCTTCCGTTAGATTATTAATAATTTCATCTTTTTCCTTGATTTGGTCGCGAAGGAAGTCAATTTCATCTTGCTTATTTTTGATTTTTGATTCTGCAGTGCTTAACTCCTTTTGGAGTTGGTCTAGTTTCGATTTAAGTTGTTCGGTTTCAAACGACACATCGCTGATGGTGTTTTTGAGATTATCTTGGACTCGTGCAAGCTGTTCTTCGGAGGTGGCTATTACTCGATCTTTTTTTTCTAATTCTGCACGCATTTCTCCCATTGCCAACTTCATCTTTTCCTTAAATAATAGAATTTAAGAAAATGCATTTTTTTTTAATTGAAATAAGCGATACTTACCTCAGGAAGATTTACAATACTACAGACAAAATTGCCACACGTGTAATGGAAGGAGTTTAATTAAAAGTGTTACCTGTTGATCGTCGCGTCCTTGTGCCAAATTTTCGATGTGATCTACTAGTCTGTCGATCTCGCTCTCTTGATCGGCCAGACAACATTCTAGATCACATACTTGTCTTTCCAATGCGTTCCGTTCGTCTACAATACCTTTCGTAGCATCTAACTGTTGTTTCAGCATTTCTACCTCGCATTCAACGCACAAGAGCTCCTCATATTTCCCTTTGAACATGTCGCGTTCGTTTTTGATTGCATCGAAACCCTTAGTCTTATCTAAAAGATCCATGAATTCCATTTCGATGTTAGAGAGCTCATCGAGGCGCATCTTCATACGATCTCTTTCTATTCGGAGGACTTCTGCCTCTTTCACGCGATACCTTAAGCGTTCAGTTTCTTGATCTCTCGCCTCGAAATCGGAGATCTTTTTGCGCAAAACGGCGTTTTCCGCTCGTAACGTTTCGACTTCTTTACATTTGCACTCAATCTGTTTTCGGACTGATGCTATCTCGATCTGTGATGCTGTTATATCATTACCGAATTTATTTTTTGCTGCCGCCAATTGCCTTTCTAGTTCTTGGTTTTTTTCTGACGGAAAAAGATAATGATAGATAAATTTCGTCTCTAATTGAGAGTGAATTTTTAATATACTTAATAAAGAGTCTGCGTCCTTAGCTTTTTTCATTATATCCTCTAAAGTACCTTCACCTTCACCTAGTACGAAACAAAAAGTATATAGCATGAAATAGATAATTATTTAATTATTTTTCCCAAAAAAATCATTAAAATTTATGTTCAGGTGGGATTATTAATAACACATATGGCCTATTTCATAATTAAATCTACTGGATTGGACAACTGCTAGTTGAAGTAACTGTATTACATCTATACTTTGTTTAATGTTAGTTTGGTTCTATTGCTACTGTTATTTATAAGTACAGTCACAATGACGGCTAAATTTAGTGATAAGATCACTTTCTTAATGAAATATGTTTTCTAGCATTATGAAGCAACCAATTATTAAACAAGGAGATTCTTATTCATTCAGTTATACAATTAAAATGAATGGAGTTATTGGTAAAAATCTTTATTATAAAAGTGGGATAGCCATCAAGGAAGATTAGATAATAGATTAAAAGTATAAGTCTGCAAAATGGATAAAATTATTATGTTGGTCAACGAAAAAAAACACTGCATCTTTGGTAATTTAACCTACTTCATACAATTGAAAACGTCGAAAAATGGTACAATATAAAAGAACCAAAATATGCCTCTAATACACAGATGCTCATGGTATAATTGTTGGAATCGCCCTGCAAACAAGTGTAATGAAAGAGATCAAGCATTACAAACGAACCACGTGGTTTCGTTCTTTTCAGTCTCGTCAGCGTTCCTCCAAATGTAAATGTAAAATGACGAGACTGTTTTGTTTTAGTTTTTGGAATATCGTTTTGCCATATAAAGATTGTACATTCTTGATTATCCAATATGGTCCACAAGTATTTGCTCGCTCTGTGGATCCTAAACGAAGTAGTTTTGAAAAATCGTGCGAGAAATAGAAGTCATTGAGAATAATCTTGCCTTTTTGGAGTTTGGCGTTTAAATAACAAAACACAACTCCCATCCCATAACTCAATTTGAATTTGTCTATGTATTAGACAAGTGTCAGGCATAATGAAGGTCATATAGAATTTTTAGACATCTAGTTAAGTAGCCTACTTCGAATCACGGTGTTAGGCTTAGCAACACTTTGCTGGAGATAGTCCAACAGGTGCAGATCATTTTTATAATTCCGAGATAGAAAAGCTATTGTAATTTTTATAACATGTGATGTATTACCATCTAATAAAACCAATATATTACTTTTGGTTTGCCTTCAGGTTGTACCACAGAACTTTTGGTTTATCTAGAACGTCATTGGACTTGTTGCTGCTCTTGGAAGTAAAGGAATTTAGAGCGATTGACATGTTGTCCGAAAAATAAACTGGAAAATATCCTCTAAATGATTCTAAGAGCTTAGTGAACACAGATTTGATATGAATAGTGACGTTTTATCTTTGAACTGGAATGATAATAAATGTGTCACAATTGCAACAAATCACGATAGCATCGAGTTCCTCTCTCAAGCAACCTCGTGGAATAAAAACATACAGTCACAGTGACGAAAAATATACGTTAATTAGTTCTGATGACCTCGAATCTTTACACACCTCGTTAATCTTTACACACTCAGAGTTATCAGGAAATATCTTGTCGAGGACCAGCTTTCAGCCCAAATACGATTTTCATCGAGAATGTACATTCTTGATTATCCAATATGGTCCACAAGTATTTGCTCGCTCTGTGGATCCTAAACGAAGTAGTTTTGAAAAATCGTGCGAGAAATAGAAGTCATTGAGAATAATCTTGCCTTTTTGGAGTTTGGCGTTTAAATAACAAAACACAACTCCCATCCCATAACTCAATTTGAATTTGTCTATGTATTAGACAAGTGTCAGGCATAATGAAGGTCATATAGAATTTTTAGACATCTAGTTAAGTAGCCTACTTCGAATCACGGTGTTAGGCTTAGCAACACTTTGCTGGAGATAGTCCAACAGGTGCAGATCATTTTTATAATTCCGAGATAGAAAAGCTATTGTAATTTTTATAACATGTGATGTATTACCATCTAATAAAACCAATATATTACTTTTGGTTTGCCTTCAGGTTGTACCACAGAACTTTTGGTTTATCTAGAACGTCATTGGACTTGTTGCTGCTCTTGGAAGTAAAGGAATTTAGAGCGATTGACATGTTGTCCGAAAAATAAACTGGAAAATATCCTCTAAATGATTCTAAGAGCTTAGTGAACACAGATTTGATATGAATAGTGACGTTTTATCTTTGAACTGGAATGATAATAATAAATGTGTCACAATTGCAACAAATCACGATAGCATCGAGTTCCTCTCTCAAGCAACCTCGTGGAATAAAAACATACAGTCACAGTGACGAAAAATATACGTTAATTAGTTCTGATGACCTCGAATCTTTACACACCTCGTTAATCTTTACACACTCAGAGTTATCAGGAAATATCTTGTCGAGGACCAGCTTTCAGCCCAAATACGATTTTCATCGAGAATGTATCTGGAATGGGTTGACGTCATATTCAAAGGTATACACCAGTTTCAAAAACGGAGCTGGCGGAGTTACTATACAGAAAGAATGGGATATCATCAACGAAAAGAATGGAAATTGTAATTCCAACGGGGAGGCTCCTAATGAATACATGAGGATACAAGTTTAGATATGTATTTAATATAAAATTGAACTCACTACAAGAACTATTTTTACTTTCTTCTAATAATATTCTAATATTCTGTACACACAGCAGAGAAAAAATCGTGTGAATAACACGGAAACAAAAGACAACAGCAAAAGAATGATTGTTGATGCTACAGTATTGTAGTTCAAAAAAGATTGCGTCATCTGCAAGTCTCCGCGATTAATTAATTAATTTAAGTTTTTTTTATGTTTATAAATAATACTAATTTGCAAACAAAAATAAAACTAAACGTAATAAATCCTTAAATTAAAGCTGGAAAGAGCGTTATTGCGTATATGTATATACATAATTGTATATGTTCCCACCAGTTTTATAGTGCATTCTGAATATGGAAATTTGAAAAGTTATTCACCATATACTACCAATGAACTTACCTAAGCCTAATTGCTTCTTCATGGCTTCGTTGTCGGCTAAAACAGCTGGCAACTTAGCGCAGCAATTTTTCAATATACCAACTTGTTTGCGCAACAGTTCAATCTCCTTTTCGGGCGTTAGCAGACCTTTTCTACGCAATTCCTCGATTTCATCCTCGATCGCATTGAATTCTTTATTCGGATCACCGGCGAGCTGGCCCTACATTTCATACATAAGCAGATATTTATAAGACATGAGCATTAACAATGTGAAAATCTACCGCAAGGGTTTCGATCATTTGCTGCGAGGCATGCAACCTGTATGCGAGATCGTCTCGCTCCTCAATTACGTTTCCCAAATGTTCCAATTGTTCAACGGCCGTATTTGTAATCGCTTTGTGCTGATCGCACTCGTCCTGCATTGCCTGCAGGGGGGAACACAAAACATACAACGTGATAATCTGTAGTAGCAGATGTTGAGAACAATTGAAGAAAGTTACAACGTGGCATGATAGGACAACGGCGTGATAGACACAATTATATACGGTATAGGCATCTGAATGTAGCAAATGTTGGATGTCAGATCTTTAGGAAACAGTGTTTATTAAAACTCTACGAAAGTTATGTTTAAGACTTAGGAAGAGATTTCAATTTTGAAAGCACCTTATACTTGATAAATGTTGTCGATAGATGAGCAGAAGCTTTACACGATAAACATTCAACTCAATTATCAAGAAAAAAATGATTTGAGAAGACAGAAAGTTAAAGAGAATATTGGATTTTCATATAACCGAACGGTAGATATCGAAACTAAGCTATACAGCTTGTTTTTATAACGGTAGAAGAAGATTGTCAAAATAGTCATAATTTAAAGCTGTAAGAATAAAACTACATATTTTTGAATACTAATTCATTCGGTCTAATATGCATATAATAAGTATAAGCAATCGGTTCTGATGGCCTCGTTTTCTTCAATCGTTGAGGCAGCATTGCAATTAAGAGATCAAAGTGGATTGTCATAGTAAAAAACTAAATCTTCTTGGAAATATATTAGTGACTTCCTGTTTAGTTCCGTAAATTATTCAAATGAATAACTGCGACTACCAAATAAATTACGCGATTTTTGACGCTTGAAATTTAAGTCATGACCGTCATGACATTTCATAACATATTCTGCTTTGACATATCAAGAATCAAGTGAATAATGGACAGATTCAGCGGTAGCCAACAATCGAAAACTCATCGATTGTTATGTACTTGCACAGTTGGTATCAGCTTAAACTTCAACCGATCATAACAGAGTGCTATCGTTCACTTCTCAACTATTGGCTTCTGCTGAATGGAATCATTGGCTGCTTTCAAGGGACGCAGCTGCCAGATATTAGCACATGAATATAATAAAATTCAGCTCAAGGTAAACATAATAAATTTGCTCAGCAGCTGACTTCCAGCTGAAGCTAAGCACATATGTACTATCAGTGACCGAATATAGCCATTAATTTCATTATCGTGTTATTGCAGCGACTGCCATTAATGTTTTAGATGCAAAGCTCTGCATTTTAAAAAATTACAACAACCGATGTTTGAATGCGAAATACATATCTAACATCTTCCATATTACATGTTTGTGCTATCGTAATTTGCCAAAAATAGCTGTTTGTTCAGAAGTTATTACGTAAAACCTCGACTACAAAGCAGGAACTCTGTGTTTGAGTGCCTTTATCTGTATTTACTTTGAAAATTCCTTTGAAAATTTACTTTGAAATTTCCGAATCCTTGCCGCCGTTACCTGACAGAGTGTCAAGCTTGTTTGATTAGGTGATTGATGTTTGATATTTGTACATTATTGTATTATTAGTAGCATCGTTAGCTTTGGTTGGAACGGTGTTGTGGAATCATGGATCTTCAGTAAAAATTATCCCTTGTTAAACTGAAAAAGAACGGAAATGTAAAGGTTAAAGTAAAAATTCTAGTAAAAGCCAAAGAGGTCTATTGCAAACTTACATGGCATATGTATACAATTAGCAGCAGTGGTAATTAGAGAGTGCGTAAAAAAGCTTCTCTGAAAGAGTCGAAAGAATTGAGATATATTTCAAGAAAGATGGTTATCCGTTAAAAGATTTATAGAAAACCTATGCACAGAAAGTTATTGTAGAGGACAAATGTCGTGGTTGTATCTGCTTTGCGAGCTGAGTTTTCATAAGCCTTAAGACGTGCTGTCGAAAGAACCCACAGTTTATAGTAAATATATGCCTTTTTTGAACATATGTTAATCAGTAGTATAATTTAGCCCTTGAAACTCCTTTAAGTGATGCTTGCTCAATATATCTCAGAGCGAAGGGAACTTTAAACAAACAAAAAGTTTAAGTGCTGTTACGTCTGCTGTATATAATAAGTACAACTTTGTCAAGCAAAGAGTGATAATTCAACTGTTTGCGGATGCCTGTATTGGTTAAAACAAAAATAGGACAATGATGTCAGTGACAATCTCAGTTAACAAATGAAGCGTTGGTTTGTTGAAAATAACGTGCGTGTGTTAGACTGGCTGGCACAATCCCCGGACCTATCACCTATTGAACATTTGTGTAAGATATTGAAGAAAAGGTGTCTAGATATAAATGTGCTTCCAAAGAAATATTAAAACCAAAAGTTTTGGAAGAATGGGAGAAGCTTCCTCCACAACTGTGTCATAATCTTGTATCAAGTATGCCACACAGGATCCGTGCTGTAATACAGGCACATGGTGGATCAACAAAATATTGATATTATCAATAAATTATCATTAAAAACCTCTTCTATACATAGTTTTAATTTATTTCCAATACTTCCTCACCAATCCTGTAAAAGGGGTTGCAGTTTGTAAAGCATTTCACAGTTTTGAGTTTTGGTGAAAACTTTTTGTGATTTCAAAAGGAAAAGTGATGTTTAAGCCGATGGCGCTTTAAATGCAGCGAGTCAAAGAAGCAAAACTATTTTGTCACATTAACAGACGAAATATTCTACAGGGTAGGTATGAGCTGTAGTAAATCGATATTGAAGGAACACAAAAAAAATGTTGCTACTAAAGCCAGAGTTTTAAGAGATTGGCATGACTCAGAGAAGAGACAAATCCTCCATAGACACCTTGTTTAAAAGTATTTGAGATCAGATTGGAGAGATGATCCAAATCTCCAATTCATTATAGTTTGTGGTTATAATAAGAGCTTAAAGCATTAACCTACACTCATTGTTCAAGTATTAGCACGTTTCAATTGGAAAATTAGTAAAACATTGTCCTTGATTGTATTTTTTAAAACAAATACTAAACTACAGTAGAACGTCGATTAACCGGAATGTCGATCATCTGAACGCAAATGTGATGCCCATGTCACCTCTGTTATGCGCGTTGACTATTGTTCTTATAATTTAGTTTGTTTCGAGTAATTGCGGAGATCTGTTGTGTTTGTGTGTGCCTATACATTGCATAGTTACCTTGCAAATAATAAACATGGCAGCTGCAGGAAAAAGGAATTCAAATATTGTAACCATTGAAACCAAAGATAGCATAATAAATCGATTAGAAAAAGGCGAAACCACATCATGTCTTGCAAAAGCTTTTAATATGGGAAAATCTACAGTGTTCTACATTAAAAATCAAAAAGGCAAAATTTTGAATTTTGCATCCAGGTTGGAAAGTGCAGACGAATCGAAGGGAAGGAAGAGTATGAAAAAACCGCAAGATGAAAAATTAGAAGATGCAGTTTATTTTTTATAGTTCGTTCAGAAAAGAAGTCGGAGAGAATCTATTTCTGGCCCTTTATTGTGCGAAAAAGCGGTAAAAATGAATAAGAAGCTTGGTGGTTCAGAAGATTTCAAGGCAAGTACTGGTTAAAGAGGTTTAAATCTCGGCACGGTATACGAGAATTGGAAATTCAAGGACAATCTCTGGATCTTAATGAGATTGATTGATACTATTGATGATGCCCAATGAATCCATATTATATAGTAATTGTTGTAATGCTAATGTATGTACGTATATATCAATACTTACAAACAATAAAGTAACTGTCTCTAGTGTTAGTTTTAACACGCTTATGTTATAAAACTCAATTTTTAATCCGGTTAGCTTGCGTTAAAAGTGTCACTTTATGTATTATTCTTTGGAAATGTTGATTGTAATGGAAATTGACTTGCAAGTTAAGTACAAAGTTTTGCATCTAACGCACACATGTTCAATTCGTTATAATAAATAAATAGTCGTAGACAATGTTGCTAGGTGAATACACGAGTTCCCCTGAAGATAATATATCTGTGACAATCCATTTAGATCTCTATTATCGTTCATTTTGAAAATTAATCCACTCGTCATTTTATTACAGTGTTGAGATTAGTGAGTCGTAGCGCTTTTGTCTTAGAAATAAACATTTCAGAAAACACAGAACTAACTACTGAACTAACGTACAGCAAGCGGTTTTGCAGATTTAGATGAGAAAATATTGATGTCACGGCTTGCTAAATTTGATAAATTCACTATTAGCGTCTGAACAGGCATTGTAGGACATTGTTTTATTGGTCCATTTCTATTGGCAACTAGATGAATCCTATCGAAACTTTTTGGCCGACAATTTATATGAATGACTGGAAAATGTACCTTTGGATGTTATTAGAATTGTTGCATGATGGAGCTTCAACGCACTATTCATTTATTATGAGAACTGTTCGGCAACAGTGGATTAACCAGCAATAACCGGTCAGATGTTCAGTAAGCTCATCAGATTCAATATTTATAACCTTTTTGTTTGAGAAATATATTAATTCACAAAAGAAGTAAATATTGAAGATGGCAAGATTATGTCTCAGTGTACTGACTGTAGCTGATATCATTATTTTCACAAGGCTAGCCTAATGAGAGACGATACCAATATCAAAAGCTACAACGTGACGAGAGACCAGGACATCAGTCGAAATCGTGTTCTGTTGTGCCCCAATGAAACGTTTTTAGGCGTACTGAAGTATTGCATTAACGATATAAAATACTTCAGATTAGTGGGGATGGTCGCAGATGTTGCGATGGCCCTCATACATCGAATTTGTGGAGGAAAAATCTCTACGACAACAGAATGACCGAATATTACTGAAATAACGAGATCATGAGTCAATGGAAAAGATGGTTGTGAGCTTTTTACAAGGATAGAAAGTTCAATGACTAGTGCTGATGAACAAGAGTCGGTTACAGCGTCAGCATTAAGACTGTTATGAACGCTGAACAATAGAATGGCCGGCAACTACTACAACTTAGTTCTTCAGCGGATGCAGATGTTTAAATGAATAAAAATAAAAAAGTAGAAAATGTTAATTTCTAATATCAGAACTCTGCACAACCCTGCACTTCACCACAACTTATCTGAATGCGAGAGGTAGAACGGGACCAGAAAAGCGCTACAAGACACTCCTAGTACTATAGTTACTGTTATACAGAGTGGGGCAGCGAAGCCTGATAGTTTTAAAAGTGATTAAACGTTCAATATATTGATGGCAGTGGAACGCAGGAGTTGTCATTGTCATTGACATGTGTTATTGTTTTAATTTTATGGTTCTAACCTGTGCTTCATCCTGCATTACTTACAATTAGTAGAAGATTAATAGTCCACAGAAGCCTTTCTAAGGTCCAGATTAGAAATTTATTGTACTGTTCGTGAAAAATGTATGAGGTTTATATTAGATATACCAATTAAACCAAAAATAGTCTTAAAAACACAATTACGCATATTTTCATTGCAGAGGATTTGAATTATGGAGAGCTCATAATTGTGGAAAATACGCTTTATATTTTCTTCTTAATAAATACAACATCGTTTAAGGGATTTATGTATAACAAAGTTTTTTGTCAGTTTTAAAAAAATTTTGTTCTAGTTCTTAAATTATATTTTCATTAAAGAAAAATTCATATTCAGAGGCAATAATTATACTTCAAATTATTGTATAGATGGTACTTTTAACAAATTCAATCGAGAAAACAATAGTGTACTCACAACTAATACTGCCACAGACGCCACACGAAATTATCTTAGATAAACAAATTATTCTTAAAACTCGCGTGAAAGAATTTTATACGAAATGAATTTGAGAATGAAGTTCCATTTCTTCAAAGCATGTCACAATATATTTCAAAAATGTTGACACGATATTTAAATGACTGAGGTTAGGAGTAGTGGTTTCCAAATGGAACAGGTTCTTCAGTAAAATAAGCTGTTAGTATCAGCAGTGCAGATGTGACCTCAATTCTCTCAACATTTAGCTACAAAAATGAAAATGATTGTTCAAAATTTAATTTAAGACTCTATCGATGCTAACAAAATTTTTCTAAAACTCTCATGAGATTATTTATTTTTCGATTACAAGCTAGTAAAGTTTTACTTTTATGATTATGAAAGCATCCTTATTATTACGTATTATAGCAATGAATGGCGTCATCGTGACAGCCGTATGAGTACGACATAAATTAGTATAATTGTTAACTTACATCCAAAGCATTTCTCAGGGCATCATTTTCCTTATCTCTTTGCATAATCAACTGCTTCATATCCTCCGGCGTCATATTGTCCCAGTCGTAGCTAACACGGGGTCGTGAACCACGTTTTCCATAATCTGGCCTACCTTCTTCCTCCGCTTGAGCTTTCTTCATAGCCTCTTCAGCTTCAGCTTTCTTCTTGGCCTCAGCTGCAGCTTGCTTCTGTGCTTCAGCTTCTTTTTCGGCGGCAATTCTGCTCTGTACCCTAGCTTCGGCTTCGGCCTTCTTAGCTTCCTCAGCTTCTCTCTTAGCCTTGTCCTCTTCGCTCTCGCATGGAGGTGGGATGTCTTTTCCGGCTGCGCATTCTGGATCGACACCTTTACTTCCGTCAACACCTTTACTTCCGTCACTTCCATCAGCTCTACCACTTCCATCGGCGTCTGATCCAGCTGTACTTTGTCTACCAGCTTGACTACCAGCAGTGCTTAGACGACTTCCAACTACTCCCAATTCTTCTTTCTACGGAAACGAATTCATTCTACTAACTCCCGTATTTACTTTACGGCGAATACATTACCAGCTTCTCGAGCTGCCGCTTCTGTTCCGGGGTCAGTTCAAGACTTTCGTAAGCCTTGAGGAGCTTCTGCAACTCCTCGAGTTGCTTGCGCAGTCTTTCAATATCAGCGTCTTTATTCGCCAACAAGGTACTGATGAGTACTTCTAGGGGAATATATCTTCCAAGGTTGAGGCCCTAAAACAACGGTTGTACGGTTGAGAATGTTTCATCTAATTCATGGTCCTACAGGCAATATTTTGGCTTTTGTGGGACTTCTAATAAATGTTGTTTATAAAAGTTATTATACTTCTTGCAATTTAATAGTCGACCTTTGCCAAATAATCAAATAACGATAGAGATATTATTTTATTGTATCTAACAATTACACAAACCGACACGATTTTTATAACTGATTTAACGATCTAAAATTTTAGCATTTTGCATTGCTTTAATTAAATACATATGAAACCTGTATTCCAAAATAAGGCATTACTAAGATTTAAAATTATAATAGTATTGTAACGAGCTCAGTTCGTGACTATTCCTACTTAGGGCTTCATCTTTTTGCTGAGGCTGGATACTAGGTCGTTTAGCCTTTTTGTCATTTTATGAGATGGCCTTTTGGGTTTGAGGTTGTGGTGTACATGTGAAGCTTCTATGGAGAACTCGTTCTAGGCCTGATTCTAGATGTCGTCTTCGAGTACGCCCCTTGTCCTGACACGGGGTGGTGACCTATCGGGATTTAGCTTCCCTAAATCTTGGATGAAAGAGTTTTTCAACTGCGACTCCCTCTGTAGCATTCCTGTAGCCAGCGTTATAACACGCTCAGTCAGCGAAGGAAGAGATGGGTCGCAATGAATTTGTGCATTGCTTACGTACCAGCCACAACAATAATGCGCAACACCTGGTTTTGCAGGACTTTAAGCGCCGATTGCACATTCCGAGTTTAAGCCCGAGTTCAGCTTAAACCGAAGAAAAGCCTAAGTTCAAGTTTTGCTTGAGTTGTACAATGCGAGTTTAGTCCTGCGCGGAAGTTCAACTCTAGTATAATTTTACCACCAAATTTGACGGCTTAAGCTTGAGTTTAAGTACACGTAACCTCACTTTTGTGTTGTGATACGATGCGATGATGATAATTTATTATCATCGATTAGTAGTAGTGTTTTATATTTTGAAAAAGAATATTGTTGTTCAAAGTATGGAAAAATTTATGAATTCAGATGAGATGAAGAGATATTAGAACTGGTAGATCTTATAAGTCGACAGAGGCATCGCAAAGTATTTCGTCCTCGTCAAAACCAATTTGAAAATTGGAATGATTTGGATTTTATACGAAGATTTCGATTTTCAAAAAATGGAGTTCGTTTTATTCTCTCTTCTTCTATTATCTATTATTATTATTCTACTATCTCTAACTTCATTTCATGTGCTGTTTTTTTTTCTTCATAAGCTCAAGTTCCAGTTCATGTTTTCTTTCATAAACTGTAACTTGAGCTCATGTTCTTTTTCCAAAAATTTATTTTTTGAAACTTCTAATTGGCTTTTAGTTTTAGCCCACTGGGAAACCGCGACTTGTACATGATGATCACATTACATTACAAGATAATGTTATCTTATGCATGTATATGAGCATTATATCAAATACATTGAGCAGCTTCGTTCTCAAAATGTAGACGCCAAACCAAAACACATAAAAAAGTGACAGTTGATGCCGTTGATGTTTCAAACGCGCATGTGCAAATGTGCATCGCTTGCTATTAACAGGATGAAAACGTTCGTCTGTGCAGCTTAGCTAAACTCAATATAAACAGCATTTATACAACAGACCAAAATGTTAAACTCAAGTCCAGTTGAACTTCCGTTTAGTTGAACTCCACTTGAACTTACACTCGGGCCTAAGCCGCTTAATTTGTGATATTGAGACGCTGGACCAGCTCAAGGCACCGTAAGTAGGAGACGAGGTATAAATCAAGATTTTAATTTTAAGGCTCAGAGAACTTTTCCAGCATAATAGGGGAGCCAGGATGGCCCTTTCCCGCAGAAACTTCGCGGAAAGCGAGGTGGAATGCTGCCTGACTGTTGGTTTGGTGTCCAATTTCAGGCTTAGGTATTTGACATTGAGCTTCCACTTAAGTCTTTTACCCTCAATAACGATGACAGCTGAGGGAGAGGGGTGGATGATTATTCAGAAAACTGAATAGTTTCACACTTGGAAGCATTGATGCTAAGCTTCCACATGCGTGCTGGAGCTATCTGCAGATTAAGGTGTCATTACTAGAGGTACGGGTGGCGACTATTTCGTGAAAAGTAGCGGCAACTAAAAAGCTTACGACGTCACGCATTTTAGAGGGAAGTAGAGAAATCTAATAAATTAGTCATAGCAGAAGATACTAAAATGGGAACTTTTGAAATCAATAAGTGCAGATATAAACGTTTCAGCAGATGGAGTGATTCATTTATTGTTTAGTTATTGACGCGGTCTGGCAACAGGCAAATGAAATGTCAATGAACTGTCACTTAGTTAAGAAATTTTGAAGAATTGTTCCACAAGTTGTGTTAGGTGTCATTTTTAGAAATGGAAAACTGTGCAAGAGTCTGTAAAAAGAGTTTTTGTTATGTTTATGGATTATATGTTACAAAATCGCGAAAGAAGCGAGAAGTGAGTTAATTCAAAGATGTTATGAACAATATTTTGGATTCAAAATTGGAGAAAACTTTCCATCAAGACATTGCAGAAATGAAAGCACGATATTAGGATAGGTGGGATCCCGTTCTGATCCCGTTATTAGGAGAGATTGTTGCTAGTTTCTCATTAGAGAAAAACAACTATTTATGCAGAATTTTGATATGTCAGCAATTTTCCTTTATGCAATTAAGTGTTTTTGTATTCTTAATATTAATTAAACATTTTAGTATTTGTTATGACAAGATTTTTGTACTTATCTATTGTATAACTTTTGTATAACAAAGAGAGAGTGTAATTATAACTCTAAAACTAGACATGGTGGAAAAAAATGGTTTTCACTTATGCCTTCAGTTAAAGGTTGTATTAACTGTACACCTATCTTTACAAGAATTATTCAAAAACAAGTTCAAAATTGTTGCGTAGTGTTTTTATTTGATATATAATGCACATTTTTTCGGAGAAATTTTGTATTATAAATAACGCTTTTATAGATTACTATACTTAGGTGCTGAGAAATTAATCCAGTTCGTCAGTCGGTACTGTATAAGGTAAAAATAATTTGATATGAGGCAATAAGTCAAAAAACTGAGAATTTTTCAACTAATTGTGAAGTGTCATTAGCATACGCATTAACAGATGGTACTTACTCCTGATCTCCGCAACAATAACTCGAGTATATGCTGTCGACGATCTTCATTCTCAAGAGTCCAGGCTCTAGCGTCGGTAGCAGAAGGATATCTCTTGAGTCGCGCTTCCGACCGCTTCGGCAGTAGCGGTTCAGGCTCTCCAGCCTCTCTGAAAACGCGGGATTTCTTCTGTACGTAGGATGTCATGATGTTAGATGCGGAATTGGTATAGCTGATGCGCTACGATTTGGTGATACGATATGGATGTTGCCGGACGAATTCGACGGAAATTTGGCGGCTTTACGTGCTCTCACTGGTCATGATATGAAAATATGAAGTGTCCTCATTTCACACAAAAAATACAACTTTCAGCGTTTCAGTCAACAAAAAACAAAATGACAAGTGAGATGTGGAAAATTGACGAGAATGTGACGTGACGCAAGCTACTGAGATTCAAAAATTCACTTGAAGTAATTGTACTATTGGCAGATATGTTTTTTCTATAAGCGATAGTGATTTCTGAAGCTGTTTGGATTATATTATTAATACTATTATGAATAACAATATATTAAGCAAATATTAATTTATAAATAAGTTGGTGAACCTTCAAGATTATTAATCATTACCAAAACACGTATCCACATTATATCGTTTTATTTATACAAATATTACATAAACGCTCACTTCGCCAATGATTAATAATGTATATTTTCTGTTAACATCTAATTTGCGTCTTACATAAAATAAAATCTAATGCAGGAGCTTTAGTTCATAGGTACTGAAGATTAATAAAAAATATTTATAATAGATGCAAGCCTTTGTAAAATTAACGTAATTATCTAGTTTGCGTCTACTAATTTTTAAATATGTATTTCCAACATTTTAACAGCCATTTTAAACGTACTAATTAACATTCTGTGAACGTTCCGAAAAAAATTATGAATCATTTCGCACCATAATTTATATAATTAGAATTACAAATCTTTCTAGTTTTAACATGTTAATTTTCGACTACTTCAATATTGTTACATTATTTGTTCTGGTACAACAATAATATAGTTTATGAATTAATATTATTAGATCAGTTTATTTATGTGAAATAATAATAATATAATTGATGCGGCTTTCTTCAGTAACAGTTTTTTTAGTTTTACAAAGATCCGTAGAGATAATGATACCTTCATTGTAATTGTTGTTATTGATGTAATGTATGTATATTGATGGTAATTAATTGTTTTCTTTATAAGTTTAAATTATATTTTAATTGTTCAATAAAACCACTAACCGGATGTTCGATTTAAAGACTGCATTGCATTTGTAAAATCATTGTGCAGGTAAGGTTGGGTAAGGTAATGGTAATAAAAGGAATTAATAATTTTGACATTTACATATTAACGCGTCGGGAAATAGGATGGGAATAAGCAGAAATAACATGAAAACAGAACACGTCAAGCTGCGTCTTGGCGGACTTTTTCACACAGCTCGTTTAGCTTAGCTCGGCCACAGGCTCGGCTTTGAAATGAACGAGAAACCTATCACAGCACGTCCAATAATCACGTGTTTAGCGTAGCGTAGTGTGGCTACAAAAGTTGATCAAATGCAACTTTTGTAGCCGAATGCTAAGGGAAATCGTAAATGTCAAAGATTGTGACTATATCACTGTTTTGATTTCGCTAAAATTAATGAAATTGAAAATTAATGAACTTACTTGAGGGAAAAATATAGCACAAGATTTCCTTCGTTGTGGATTCATGATTATTTTGTGGCTATTTAGAAAAAAATCGGTTTTCAATTTCATAGGTTATGTTCTATGTATTCAAACGCTTCGCTCATCAAATAACAAAACTTTGCTAAGACGATATACGAAAAATTAGCGGAGCTGAACTGTTCTAACGAGCTCTGCAAAGCCGCTAAGACGGGTGCATGTCCTCAGCCCCGCCACCCCCGTACTTTCGAATTTTGCATATGCTATCTTTTTGTGCTTATTTTGTGCCGTTTGGTGCCACAAAAAGAAAATTTTGTGCTTTCATATTAACTGAGTTATAGGGCTTTCTTTTTGGCAGGGCCAGGAATATACTAGCCCCGTCACCCCCTATTTCGAAATTTCGTACACGCTAACGTAAAACTATTTTTGTCTCTTCAGCAGTTGTCTCTTTACCTTTCCGTCCCATCATGATAAAAGTTTCAGTTAGACTGCAGTTACATTATTCTATCGACGAAAATAAATATTTGTTGATGTATATATAGTGCAGAAAATGTATTTCTTTTGTTTGAATGTTATAAATAAAATTTAATTTATTTATTAAATATACAGAACATAGAAAATGGCATGTAATAATAATAATAATAATAATAATAATAATAATAATAAATGTCTTTATTGTGCATTCAAGTTATAATTCAAGGTTGTATACATAAAGAAAATTAATAATATAAATAAATAATAGTAAAAAGAAAACCTAATATGAAGAATAGCTAATTAAATGCTCAATCTCAGGGCGAGGTTCAGTTACATGTGTGACATGTGAACTGCTCTACCTAACCCTGTGTATTACCCAAGGAAAAATTAAAATAAATAGAAATAAATAGATGAAATGCCTATAAAATACCTTATATCTAAAGCAGTCTGTGTGCTTCAAGTTCACGTGCTATAGCAAAGAAATTAGAAAGAATAATAATGATAAGAATTCACTAAAATTCTACTAGATATATTTAGAAGCTGGACTAAGTGTATGTACACACAACTAATCGAAAAACGCAAAATACAGTGCAGAGTATTTGAGACATCACAAACAGTGTGAAATTACATACCTATAGGTGTGAACATGTATCAATTAAATTAAGTTATTGTATTGGAGAAAAGCGTAGACCGAAGTTTGCATCTAAATTGTGTAACCGTAGTGCATTGCTTAAGAATTAGAGGCAAATTATTATATTTTTGGTAAATATTATATGAAAACGATCTTTCGAAGAGCGACAGACGGTGGGCGGGTGGAGAAATTAAACCCCGAAACCGAGTAGTAATATTATGAACATCCGTTCTAAACCTTATTTTCTCATATAAATAGGGTGGACATTTCGTAAGTAAAATTTTGTGATATAATGAAATTGTTTGTACTTCTCTGCGATTCTTCATGTTCAGCCAGCCAGTATCGATTAACTTATGGGAAATGTGTTGGAATTTCCTTATTCCGTAAATGTATCTTAAGCAAGAGTTTTGCACTTTCTGGATTCGTGCAGTGGTAATACAGTCCAGACATGGGTGATATATTTCTGAACAATAGGTAAAACTTGATAAAACATAAGCATTACATAAAGTTTTTTTAATATGACTATTTAAGACCGAACGGAAAGGGTATAATTTTTTAAGATTTGCGTAGGAAGTCTGGATATATCGGCTGATCTGATCTTTAAAACGGAAGGTATTGTCCAGCATTAGACCTAAACTTCTTACTTTACTTACCACTGGTATGTGTACATTATCAATTCTAATGTCGATTATGTTACTCAGAGTTCCGCAGGCTTCCCTACCCCCAAAAACCACGACCTTTGACTTTTCAGGATTTAAGTGCAGGGAGTGTGCCAGTGATGTTTGGTAAATAGTAGCTAGGTCAGTATTAATTTTCGTAATGCTCTCTTCCCAGTCATTCGCCTTAAACGAGAAGTAAAGTTGGATATCGTCCGCATATAAGTGTGCCTTCGTGTACCTTAGGTTATCAAGAAATGATGATGTATATAAGGAGAAAAGAATTGGACTTAAAATAGAACCCTGCGGAACGCCACTTGATAGTTCCAAAGGTAAAGAATTTCGAGAATCAATGTTAACATACTGGGTTCTTTGAGATAGAAATGCAGCGATTTATGTTACAGCGCTACGGTCGAAGCCCATTTCTGACAAAATATTCAACAGTGTTGAGTGATTCACCGTATCGAATGCTTTCGAGAAGTCGAGGAGGATCAACACGGTAATTAAACCTTGATCTGTTGCGGATAAAATATCATCGGTTATGTGAAGCAAAGCTGTAGTACAACTGAAGCCCGCGCGAAAACCTGACTGAACGTTCGGTAGCAAGTTATATTTATCTATGTGGGCTTTAATTTGGATGTGTAGCACACGCTCAAAAATTTTTGATAAAGTGGGTAGTAAACTGATAGGTCTTAAATCTTTGAGGCCCTGAACATTTTTTGTTTTAGGGAGTGGAATAATAACTGCGTTTTTCCAGCACCGAGGGACTACACTGTCTAGGATACAAGAATTGATAATGTGGGTAATGTACGGTAAAATAAATGGGGAGCAAAATCTTAACATATTGATATCGATGCAATCACTACCACAAGCAGTTGATTTGATATTATTCATGATCTGCGTAATCGTTTCAGTACTCACTAGAGTAAAATTTAGTTTTTCTGATATATTATGGTAGCTCGGTAAGATAGCACACCGTAATGAAGATGAAAGATTCATGTTAGGAGTATTATGAATAAAAAAATTATTAATAATATTCGGATCTCTCAGATTGAGCGGAACATTGATCTTAACCTGCTTCTTCACACCTAGTAAATTTAAATGTTTCCACAGGGATCGACTATCTCGCGTATGCGAAATGAAGTCAAAATAAGCTCTTTTTTCGGTCTTAAAAGTCTTATTTGTTAGGTTTCGAAGGGATTTGTAATATTCCCAATCACCCCGGCTTTTTGTACGACGGAATGGGGTTTTAGCTCTGTCACGGAGTTTCATCATGAGCTTCAAGTTATCTGTTAGCCACGGAATGTGTTTTTTCGTGAAACTGCGAGTGATAAGCGGCGCATGTTTATTGAAGAGGTTTAAAATGCAACAATTAAAAAAATTAACTTTGTCATCAATTCTGTTAAGGCGCAACATATGATCAAAACCACTGTTCCGCAGATCAAGCTCAAAGTCGATTGAGGATATACTTCTAAAGTTACGAAAAGTACGCACGACCGGTGTATTTTGTCGTCTGTCATCGTTTATGGAACAAAAAACGAAGTCGTGGTCAGAGAAATGGCAGTTCTTTACACCGGAGTCAACTATCCTACTTTCATCGGTAACAAGAATTAAGTCTAGGAGTGATCCAGAGATTTCCGTTAACCTGGTTGGATCATTAATCAATTGTGTAATTCCAATACTATTGAAAAAAGCGTTTAGAAATATAGCCGACGGATGTGCAGCCTTCAGGAGATCGATATTAAAATCGCCCAAGCAAAACACCTCGTCCGCTGTCAAGCAACAGTCAACCAGTGAATCCTCCAACACATCGAGAAACTCTTTAAAGTTAGATTGGGGAGGGTTATATACCACACCTAATGCAATTTTCTGTGACCCTAATTCAATTGCAATCCATAATTGCTCAATTGCGTTAGAAGTAGTCAATGGTGAAAATTTAAATGTATTCCGTAAATAAATTCCTACACCGCCACCAGCCCGATTTACTCTATCCCTACGAAGAAGGACATAATTGTCAATGTTAATTAAGTTATTTGCAATACTTGGATTTAACCAAGTTTCACAGACAGTTAGAATGTCTATACTATTCTCCTCCACGAAAAGGTTTAGGTAGTCCATTTTTGGTACTAAAGATCTGATATTGATGTGCGCAATAGTTATTATATTGTGTGTCATATCTAGCTATAATTAATATGAATACGTACAAAGTAGAAACAAGAAAATAAGTAAATTTTAAATTTCGAGTTAATGGTATGCAATTATATGATTAACAAATACAAAAAACAAAAGTACTCATATTGTTTTGGAGTAGTAGTTTCTAAATATAACATTACTAAGTGTAAAAAAATCTAAATACATAAAATAAAAACAGCAAGTTGCACAAAACGAGCGGACCTACTTTTTGTAGCGAGTGTCAAATCTGAGATCCGATATAAGAGGAATGTTCATCTTTGTCACTTGCACCTGATCGTGTCACGCGTTCGGTACTACTTCCGGCCATTTTAAACGATTTTAGCGACGAAAAATTTAATAAATAGACACAGCGATACAATTTACGTCTATCTCTGATGGATAAGCATCACAGACTCGTATATGTAGTTTTATATAAAAAGTATACCTCATTTCTAACTTATTTATACACATTTTGCTCTAAATGGTGCTTCTGTGCCAATACTTATGAGGGAACTGTATATATATACACAGAGGGATTGAAGAAATTTAGTTGAGATATACTTCTTATTACGAGTCCATCTTTTTATAGCTCTGTCATTGTCTGTAATCCTATTCAAAATGTGGAGACCTTGGGACGCAAACGAAGAACACAAAGATGATGCAACACCAGATAAAAACCAATCGAAATTGAAAATAGTACTTCGACAAGAACTCATTCAAATTTACAAGCTCAGCAAATAGTTCTAAATATATATACACAGTGGGCAATCTGGAAACTGGGAATAATAGAGCCTAAAATATGAGGATTGACCGCGGTGTGCCTCATACAAATGTTGGTCGTTTAAGAGATACAGGGTGTTCAAGTTAATAATTTCATTTCTAAATTTTCCAATAACTCAGCAAGTTTTTATAATTTAGTGTATACCTATGCATTATTTCTTGTTATTATTTATTATTTATTTGAGCTTCGTATTTAAAAATAAAAAATTGTATTAATAGGCCGAACTGCATTGAAACTTTAGAAGGCAAATATCTCCTTCAAATTTTCGATTCAGTTTATGTGATTCTACACGAACAAAAAAGATAAGCATCGATTTATCTATTCAGCAGTGTGTAATCAGCGCCACCTATGAGCAACGTTAAAATTGATGTCAAATTCTTATTCGTTATGCTGAAAAACATAATAATACCAATTTTCAAGTGGATTCTATAAAAACTTGCTGAGTTATTGGAAAATTTAGAAATGAAATTATTAACTTGAACACCCTGTATCTCTTAAACGAGCAACATTTGTATAAGGCATACCGCGGTCAATCCTCATATTTTAGGCTCTACTATTCCCAGTTTCCAGATTTCCCATTCTTAACGACTCACTGTGTATATAATAATTTAAAAAATGAAAATGTTGGGAATAAAAAGGTAGTTATTGAAAGGACGTCCAAATTAACAGGAAGATCATATGGAACTGTACATAATTTGTACATCTGTATGATAAGTTGTATACTATGTTTTATTTTACACAAATGTACTAGAAGTAGAATAAATATTATTATTATTATTATTATAAAAATGTTGAAACAGGATTTTTTCATAGAAAGACCAGAAATGACAAAGGAAAATCGAAGATTGTGGATATGTACGATATGTATGATAGTCACGAAATTGTTAGGAAAGGTTGGAGTGATGAGTCTGGAATATGTGAAATTGACTTCCTGTTTCTAGAAGTAAACGCACCATTATTGCACATGCTGGATCTAATAGTTGTTGGATTGGTAAACCACCACTTTCAGCAAAAGACATAAAATCCTCCTGCGTGGATTATCACGAAGATATGACTGCGGATCTGTTTGAAAATTGGTTCACCAATAAATTGCTAACTTTTTTACCTCCCGCAAGTGTTATTACATATAATCGACAACCCTAGCTATCATTCACGGCAGCTTATTAAGATACAAAATAAATTTAGCGCAAAATTAGAAATTTCAAAATTTCTCAAAGAAAATGACTTATATTTGGAAGGAAACTACACAAAGAAACAACTTTTAGAAGTTCTACAAGTAAAGAGTTTTTCAAAACAGTATTATGTCGACAATATTACAGCCGCCGCAGGACAATTTTACGGCTACCTCCCTATTATAGTGTTCTAAATCCTATTGAACTGATTTGGAGTCAATTAAAGCAGTGCAATGATAGTAGCCCAACATTTAGTGAAACAACAATACAGAAAATTCACGATGGAATATCTCATATTTTGCCTGAAAATTGGAAAAAGTGTGTTACGCATGTCATGAGTTTGGAACATGAGTATTTGCAGCATTTTAATGAAAATGAAACTGATAGCAGTGACTATGATGATTCCGACAACTAAGAAAAGTTTTAATATATTCATTACATTTGCATATAAATATTTGTTTTGTTTAAATATTTGTTGTATCTGTATGAAATCATTTCATTTTAATATAAATCTTTAGTTTTATGTTTATAAATAAATATAAATTACGTATCCCGTTTATAATTTGCTTTTATTGCGACCCTGATTGTCTCTACATTATGTTCTCATATTTCTAGTCGCATGTTTGTCATTTCCATTATACACAAAATAAATTTTTATTTGCATTTGCAAACATTAGAAATAATCCTAATAGGTAATTAAATGTTGGGTCACTATATCTCTGATGTACCCACTATAATTACAGACATAATATTTGTCTTTTAATCTCTTCGAATTCTTGAAAATGTATTACATTATTAGACAATGTTACAGTACATACGTTAATTACTGAAGTAATAATTTCCGGAGTGCTTAAGTACTTAACATATTTAAAAGTAATTAAAGTATACTATAAAAGAAGAATTTTCGGTTAGGTGTGTATTAGTCATCGCTATGCTATAGTGACATACAAATCTTCTCTCAACAACGATCTTTAGGTAAGTATATTATTTTGCTTTTTATTTATATGTATTTAATATATTGCTTGTTTAATATATTTTATATTAGTTAATTTTCTCTATTAATATATAAATATGCATTTAACAAACAATTTTTGCAGATAAAACGGCATCTTATTAAACCATTAATATGGTGCTAGCAATGGACCGCGTAAAGGCCAATCTTAAAATGAGTGGTAGACTACGCTGCTTAGTTCCAAAGAAATACCATCTCATAGGTGCACGTATGACGAGAGCGAGAAGATGACAGCTTCTACGACGTTACTTCAACATTTATATCGTTAAATGAACGTCACTCAAGACCTGTACGTATAAACATTGAAGAACTACATTGTAAAAACTGCAATGACTCTACCTATACATAAAAAAATACCAGCAGAGGAATGGGAAGTCTACAAGCGCACAATGAATAATATTTTGTATTAATATTCTATCCTCATTAGTAAGTACAGTAGAACCTCGATTATGCGTGTGCGGATTAACCGTGCTGCGGATTAACCGTGTTAGCAAACAGCTTTAATTATCCGGGTTTCAATTATCTGTGCAGAATGCGAATTAGTACAAACGGTGCACATTAATTCGCCGTACCATCATCGTATACATCGTACAACTTATACTGCTTTCCACGTTAACGCCTTGAATCGTTTTGCAATACCTCCTACAATTTTAACTTTTTCTAAATAATTTTTTCATCAAAAACTTCTGTAGTTCCCTATATTCAAATTTGTCGCTGGAAGTTTTTCGAAATCTAAACTTTCTTCGATTCAATTGTCAATGAAAGTTGAAGAAGCATTCCGATCGACTCGTATTAATTTACGTAAGTAGGTAGTCATAATAATTAGTAAACCAACTTTTTTGACTAAAATAAGTAGGTGCGGATTAACCGTGCTTTTCGATTTTCCGGGCTTGGTTCAGTCCCGACCAGCACGGATAATCGAGGTTCTACTGTATTTATATTATATAAATTTTAGTAACATTTTTTTCTATTGAAATTGTCAATTATGTACGTATAATTAAGCTAGAAATAATATGTTATCTATTTTAGTAAAGAAACGTCTCAGCTACTTCACAATGAATTTGACTGGCTGGGGGAACCCTATAGTGACGTCCCGGGACAATGACGTACAGGTCTGACAGCCAAATAAGCAACGACCTACAGCGAATTCGGCGGAAGAATGCTTGTGTGTTATAATCAGAAGGAACTGAATGCCATACATTATACATTATTTTATAAAGTTCAAATACATAGATTGTCTGGAAACTATCGCTGTGCCTAGCGTGAGTAATTAAGTTTAGCCGACGTGTGGGCTTTCAATATTTTGTAAAACAACGTATTTAATACAATAAAATGTGTATGTATGTATGTATTACAAAAGCAAAAAAAGGAATAAAAGTGAATTTAAACATTTTGTATCAATTATAACTATCTGCTACTAATAATTAAGGTATTGATATTACATCGCATGAAGGTGTTTTATTCTTTTGTTGTTTTTAATAAGTTTTCACATGAATTCAAGCCTGATGCGAAAACTAAATATAAATTTGCTAGGAATGTTCGTCATGGTGTTATGAGAACATCGGATTGATCCAGATACTGATAAATGCGTTAAGAAAAAGTTATTTGATTCTAAATATGTATCTAACTTCGATGCAAAAATAAGCATAGAGATAAAATTAAAAAAAAAACTAGATTTATTCGTCCAATAACATTTCGTAAAAGAACTAGTTATTGTATATGTAAATATGCAGCAGAATCAATATACATTGAAATATACAGTTACCCGCGAAAGTATTCATCCAGGAAAAAAAAATCGCTTTCTCTACAAATAGAAGATGAAAAACGATTTCTTTAGCCACAAATCGATCATTAACGACAAGGACCGCTTAAATGTGCAATGGTTTCAAAGTTTAAGATTATTATTTGATAAGTTATAAATTTTTTCATAACTTTGAAACCATTACAGATAATCAATTGAAATTTTGGATTATCAAATCATAATATTTCTTTTAGTGATATAAATTTTATTCAACTTTCACCACAAAAGAGACGTATTCATAAATACATTTGCAACACAGAGTTTTTTGCTTATTGGCTGAAAAATTGTCTTATCAATTATATTTCTCGTTTACGTAAAATGGTATATTACTTATTGTCGCTGTAAAATCATTAAAAAACATTAATTGACCGTCGCGTATGCAGCTGGGTTATACAACAGTAATACATACTCTTTTTTATTCAAATCTCTACGCATTAAAATTTGTATATTTAAATAAAATTTATCCTATTGCTTGCCTTAACTTACAAACACATCTATTTTTGATTTTATCGTTAACATTTATAGATTTAAGGAATATCGGCACATGACGAATTAAACACGGAAGATTTTTATATCCCCAGACACAAAATAAAAACTCAAAGGCTAAAAAAAATGCAATATTATCCTAATGAATCAATGTGCTAGCTTGCATTTTACGCTCGGCTATAACGGATCTATCCATATTTCCACCACGGTTACATATGTTGCTGTTTTGGGTATCTGAACTGTACATGTACTATATATTCGCTAGAAGCGTCTTGTTGATGGATGGTAATCCTTCGAAAGAAAACAGCTACATAGTAACAGTAGTCAGACTGTGCTGAAAATGGGCCAGCCTATCTACTGGCCATCAAGAGGGATATTCTACTGGCAAAATATAGTAGAAAATCATCCATTTTTACTTTCTAGGCGAGTCAGAACATTTGATATCATCAATATTGTCCAGTTACGAATATAGATAATATTAAAATGTTTAAAATGATAAATGTATGTGTTTTGTAAACTTTGCGTGATGAGAAATAGTTGATTTAATATTAGGAACAAAAATCACATATCTTTCTTTCTGAGACAAAGAAAGATTTCTTTTCTGCTCCTCGTGTTAGGGAAATTCGCGTACAATCGCTTTACTTCCCCGAAATTTAACAGATGTGTTAATTTCAGCATTGGAAACGTTACTAACAAGTGAATATATAATGATATTATACGTACTTAAAACAGTTAATACAACTATATTTAGATGGAGCTACAAGATGTTCACTGCAAGATCTATAACGATAGTCTTGATAAGCAATAGGTACAGCTTGTAGCTGCACCCTTCACGAAAAGCTTTAATTCTATAAATTTGCTGTCTTGTATATAATAAGCCGCCTAATCGAAACTGCAATCAACATTTTCACGACATTTGTGAACAAAACGTAATAGTTCAAACAAGAATAAGTACATAAAAAATCTAATTGCTGGTTTCTGTAGTAAAAATATGAGATACATCACTGTCCATGTTTCAATGTAACCTTGAATGTGTGTCAGCAAGTAGACATTAGAGACATTAACCCTATCAACAATAGCAAATGATATAGAGTCCAACAAGTATTTAACACAAAATGTTGGCGAATACATAGTGGCTGTCACTGGACACAAGTTTCGAGATAGACGAATATAATAATGAATAAAAAAAGACTGTAATAGTATAATTGTATAGCAGTCACCCAACTAGCAAAGAGCAATAAAAATATATCAAGCATTAGGGATGGATCATAAAGCTTTTGTCTTTCTGGCTTCAATAGCATCCCTTGAAATATCAAACCTACCTTGATCGCTTTTTGCTACGTTAGCCTGTATTGTATAATGGCTCGGGCAATAAACAGATTCTAAACTTATGCCCTCTGATGGGCGAAGTCAAAGGTAGTACCACCAATCGTTGACAAAAGAAGTGTTTCTATATACAGGCTGTTACAAATTCGCGGGTCACCATTGCGATCTCGAAAACGGTAAGAGATACAAGGTCAGTTAAATTGGGACAAAGTTGCGGTTTTTGCTGTTGAACAATAATCCGTTTTAAAAATTTTTCTATGATTTGTAGTTTTTAAAATATTTCCGAAAAACCGAAAAACACACTTTTCTTTTTTCTTCTGCTCTGAAGTTATTATTGCAGGGATCAAAACAAGATTAATACATTCTACAGACACTTTTTTGAGCTCTTTACGAAGGTATTATTAGATTTTGCTTAATGCGTTTCGTCTCGCTTTGACCACCATCAACTTCATTTCTTCTTACGGCCGCCATATTAGATCTTGGCATCATTAAATAGATCATTTTTTTCTGATATTTTTTCATGTATCACGCATCCTCATTAAAGAAAGTTAAACGGCTATAAATGCACAAAATGTTAAAAATAACAGTACTAAGAAAAAAATGGTGTGCTGTGACGACAAAAACAAAACGTTTTGACATATCTCCGCATAGTTTAGTTTGTTTACTGTTTAACTCAAATGCAATTCGTTTTAAACTTATTCAAATGATGAAAACAACGCATAACAACGTGACATGTTACAACTTTATTATAATAATAACACAGTAACAGCGAGCGAAATTTACTTCCAACAGTATCCATCAAGATGTCAACCAAATAGAACATTGTTTGGTAAATTAGATAGAAACGAAAGAAAAATTCGAAGGAAGTAGGAATTTCAGAATTTTAGTACAAATTCAGAAATCAACAGTCACATTAACAACTTTTAATATCCAGCTAATTGCTGAAAAATTAAGTAATTCACAAATAGAAAAAAAAAAACAAAATATGTATTACAATGTCGATACTGTAGTCTGTTTCTTTGAAATTCTGAATAAGTTATATTTTACAATACTCGTCACATTGCATTGATACCAAACGTGACTAACACGAACGAATTAAACTAGAAAAAATAACGGTGTACTCCACAGTTCTAAAAGTCCCTACTTGATAGACATATTCATAATTATTATAGTCTACAAATTTAATAGTTCACAAACAAAACAAAATTTTCAGAGTAGATATTCGAAATATCCTCCGTTCTTTGCTATACATAAATTTATTCTTCGTCGAACGTTATTAACAGCTCGTTGAACATCTCTTCTTCGTAACGAATTAAATGAAACCAAAATTTTATTGCGTAGCTCGGCAATGTCATTAACTGGTTCAGCATAAAGTTTATTTTTCAGAATACCCCACAAAAAAAAATCTAATGGCGAGAGATCCGGTGACCTTGCAGGCCAACGTACTACTCTATTATTCCCAATCCACTGATTTGGAAATTGTTCGTTTAAATGATCACACACCGCCCTTGCATTGTGCGCTGGTGCACCATCATGTTGAAACCGTAACTCTGGAAGTCTCCTTAAATTTATATTGTCCAAATATTCCGCAAATGTAGTTCTAAGAAAATTTAGGTATTGTTCTGAGTTTAGGTTTTCCTCATAAATAAATGGGCCAATAACTTGTTCTTCCAAAACTCCCGCCCAAACATTTAAGCCAAATCTAACTTGATTTCGAACTGGTCTATTGACTCTTGGATTTTCAAGCAACCAAACGTGCTCTGATATTTCGATTAAATAATCCACAATTTGTAAATTTACTTTCATCCGTCCAAATAATGTTATTTAAAAAATTGCCGTCTCTGTTGCTAAGCCAATGACACCATTCTAAACGTCTTTCGGTATCCCCTGGAAGTAAAGCGTGCGAAACGTGTATTTTGTAGCATTTGTAATTATTCTTTCTCAAGAGTATCTAAATTTTAACATGGTGCGCGGCATCGATAGTGTTTGCAACTTGTCGGGTAGAATTGGATGGGTTATTGTGAATCTAAAAGAAGAAATTATAAAAGAAAATTGAAATTGTTATAACAGCTCTTGACTGGACTTTTATTTAAACTATACGTTTTTATAAATAAAGTAACAATTAAGAGAATATAGAAAATAAAAACTATTAACTATAACTCTTCTAAAATTTCTTCATTCTCATTATTATTAGAGCGATTTCCATACTTCTTTCGAGTTTTACGAAAAGATCCATAAAGAGAAATGTTTCTATCTAATTTACTAAAGAATGCTCTATGTGGTTGTTGTCTTTCTGGATATTGTTGAAAGTAAATTGCGCTCGCTATTACTAAATTGCTGTAATTAGCATAATAACACTTTAACATGTCGCGTTTTTTTCATCGGAAAAATCCATTGTAATAAGTAAAACGATTTTCAGTATGATTAAACAGTAAACAAACTAAACTATGCGGAGAAATGTCAAAACGTTTAAGTTTTGTGATCACAGCACACCATATTTTTCTTAGTACTGTTATTTTTAACATTTTTTGCATTTATAGCCATTTAACTTTCTTTAATGAGGATACGTGACACATGAAAAAATATCAGAAAAAATTGATCTATTTAATGATGCCAAGATCTAATATGGCGGCCATAAGAAAAAATGAAGTTGATGGTGGTCAAAGGGAGACGAAATGAATGTATTAATCTTGTTTTCATTCCTGCAATAATAACTTCAGAACAGAAGAAAAAAGAAAAGTGTATTTTACGGTTTTTCGGAAACATTTCAAAAACTACAAATCATAGAAAATTTTTTAAAACGGATTATTGTTCTGCAGCAAAAACCGCAACTTTGCCCCAATTAACCGACTTTGTATCTCTTACCTTTTTCGAGATCCCAATGGTGACGCGCGAATTTGTAACAGTTATTTTTGGATACGGCCACATACACATTTCTCCAAACGTATTGTTTCATTGTTTACAACTATCACTATAAAAATTATTTCCCTGTACCAAGAATTGTTTCATGAATATAATTAAGTAACACAAGGAAGTACATTAGGATAGTAGTACTGATATTAATTCAATATTGTATACGTTGGCTTCTTTTTTTATTTTATTAGCTTATGTCAAAATCCTCAGTAGGACAATTCTGTGTATTAATCCGCCAAATAAGACTAAAAAACACTTTTATTGCTAAAAATGATTTTTTTGTAAACTTTATTAAAAAATCCATCGGTTTCCAACATCAAACTGACAAAATTTTTACACTCCAAATGGTCAGTTGACTATATTTTTCGTTAGACGAATTTTATGTGAATGGGAGGTCAAACATTTTGCTGAAATTTGGCATCTGGTGGTTGGAATAATGCTGAATTGCGGAGAATGACGTCAAATTAACATTTTTTTAATATTTAACTACATTCATGTGGAAAACTAGATAGTTTTTCGGAGTGAGAATATCACGATTTTCATAAGAATCATAAATTAGTATTTTTTAAAAGATCATAAAAGTCCTAAAATTGATTCTATAAAAATTATTTCCATTGATTGGTTCCCATTTATAATTCAATTGTTTTGTATACTGTGCATAAAAAATGCTATATATAACTATATATATAATTCATCACTAATTAGTATAACTTATAATAATTCAAAAGCGGATTTCTTTTAAATATGTAGATACATACAAAATTAGAGATGACTTCAAGTGTTAATTCCAATACACGTGTATGAAGGACATACACACTTAAATGCAAAAATATATTTGCGCGTTATTAGCTTGTTATTATAGTATAGGTATGTATTGTGTATTGATATCAAGTCAAAAACGATACCTAAGTCCATTACTTAGTAGAATTCTGGAAAGAGAAATATGTTTGATAGTGTATCTGTTGAGATTATATTTTGAAGAGGAACTATTTTTTGTGTTGTTGTTTTGTAATTATTCCGGCTCATCTGCACGAATTAACGCTTGTAGTGGTGGAAGATCCCGGATTTGGTATAAATAAGTTGATTGAAGTATCGCGTAAATTGAGTTTTTTCTTAATTTCGGTACTATCAGTGTGACAGTACTGGTGTAAAAAGTGATAATGCAGTCCTTTTTTACATTCGTTGTAAGTAAACTAATGATAGCTGTCAAATTAAATCATAGTTATGTGTTAATGGTTCATAATTGTTCTGGACACATTTTTTCATTATCTTGTCGCAAACCATTAAAAAAGAATTGTCAAATGGAATTTCAATCCCGACCTTGTGCAATTATAATACAGCCTGTATCGTCGTATTTTTTGTGAAATTATTATCGAAAATTAATTCAAATATTTGTGTTTGGTGCAATGAAAAATAAGCTTACCTAGAATACCCATTAAGAAGAAAATTGCACGTTGTTGATTGTAACAATTTCGTAAAAGGCATGCTTTTATTACGTAACTTACTTATCACTTACTAAGAAACATCTAGACGTTAAAAAACCTTGTAGGTATAATTCATCACTTAAACAAATAATTCTCATTAGTTTAGATCATTTTTATGATCATTCACATGTATATTATTTACCTAATACTCTTGTAAATAAACAACAATTTTTATGAGTGCCTCCAGCTATGCTACAGTGTCATCAGTTTCACTAGTTTAAAATGACCTGTCAGAAAGCTTGAGTTTCAACCATATTTGCAATGACATAATTTCTGACGTTTGTGAAGCCCGGAAAATAGAGACACTTTGTAACTTTTGTTTTCCACTCGAATGGAGGTGTGGCTCTAATTGCCGCTACATGATTTTTTAGAAGAAACTTTGATTTTCTGAGTTAATGATATTCAAATGGAAAATATTAGAGTTTACTCTAGAAGTTGATATACTCCTATTACTTGATATCATCATCTTGACCGTTTCCGCTTGATTAGTCACATAGCTAGCAGTATAACAAAACAATAAATTTAAATATAAACAGAGAAAATATTGTCAACTAAAATTAGATGACTATTTCATGAAAAATAGCATATATTTTGGGCAGATGCTATATTTTTATTAAGTAAGCTAATATCGGCCAAATTTATGATGTACAAAATACAGATACTGTAGTTAAATATTTGGCCAAATTCCTAACTGAACTGCGGTGAGAGGGTGTCATCAACTTTCCGTAAGTTTATGGTGCTTTTATAAGTATTTATGGTGTTATGAATCTAACTGAAAATATGGCTTGGTGGAATAAATCCTGGAACACTCTATTAATTTTATTATTTGTGACTCTAATTTTTTTTTGCTAATACAGATATTATCGAAGAAGAGTAACAATGGTTGGTTACTATCCATGTCAGTCGTCGGCAGAACGTTGTGTCTATTTTGGATAACTAATTTACCTCGGTGGTACATTTTTGTATTAAATACTACTTTTTCCTGGGGTACGTTATTAAAAGTCTCCTATCCGTTGATGTTTGATCTTCTTTTTTCTATCAATTTTAGGAACAATCTTATAGAGTAGGTACAGATTTTTATTTACATTATCTTTATCAACCGCTTACTGTTAAGACGGCTGTCATCTTCCTATAGTTTCTGTTTATACATTCAGCATTAATACCTGATTCTGCGATTCTGGGTTTGCCAGACACTTTTTGTAGGATTGCTCTTAATTCTGGTAACATTTTGCTTAAAATTCATTGCGAAATATGAAGACTACGTTATCAGCATAGTTGTTTATTTACTAAGTAATTCCAGATTGGTTTGTAGAGTTTCTTAATAAATGAAGATACAGATATTCTTAAAAGAGATGTTCGCATTTCATTCAACAAATGGCTATATGCCTTATTTTAAAAAGAGAGAGACAAAATTGTTAACAGATCTACGTAGCACTTATATCTTATTGGCTAAGACTATTTTAATATTGTTTATATCATGTTGTTATCATGTAAAATTCGGAAGTCATAAATCATCAATTATTCAAGAGAAGCTTCAGTTATATCTGTGCGTAACTGTTCACCTCACTCCCCAACGATGTCAAGTGGCTGCCATATTCTTCTTTTAAACGGGTAATTAAAAAAAACTATTAGATGAGCAATTTCTGGTAGTAGGTTAGGGGCTAGAATGTTATTATTTTACATGTTTTGTATATACAGAGCATTCCAATAATGGAAATACGTCGAAAACGTCAAAAAATACGAGAAAACGCCGAGATACGTCAATTTTTGTTCGAAAGGGGGAAACTTTTTCACCAATAAGGAAAAAACCTTGTCTTGCCTTTAGAAGATATCTTTTAAAGTTTTAAGGTTATTTTCTGTTACATCAACGGTTCAGTTGAATTCAAGGTTAACTTAAGTTGGTACAACTGCCACTAAGTGTCATTTGTACATACATTATTTGATTCCTTTGTTAAAAAAAATCAACATGTGTTATGCAGCCTATATTTTTTCCGGATGTGTGTTAAGTGTTAAGGATAGGTATAGTCTGCCCTACATGAAAGTTGTTGGAAATAGTATGTAGAATCGAAAAATGTAATAACATAGAGCCATTTGAAATTTTAATGTTCGATACTACAGAGCGAAGGCTAGGGGAGGGTGGGGGGTGAGGACGGAGGGGGAGCAAAACATGATTTTGCTTTATTCATGAAAAATTTCCCACTTCAAACAAAAATTGACGCGTTTCGGCGTTTTTTCGTATTTCTTGACGTTTTCGACTTATTTAAGGTGGATCGTTTTCATTGGAATGTTCTGTATATTAGAAATATTCCGTTCTATGATTGAGGCACTATTTTTGCTTGTAATGCCCTACTGTTTGTGTTTATTACTTTTTACTGGTTTTATTTCATTTGTATGGGTTACAATTAATAACAGGATACCCATAAGGGTATACTGACGGTAATCCTTTTGGCATAAATGTGTTTCTTCTTTTTATTACTTACATTTATAACTTTACATGTATTTCGTGGTTTGCCAATAAATTACTATTATTATTATTATAAGATACAGTCGAAAGTAAAAATCTAGTAAAAAACCCGTGCTTTAATTAGGTACTTATGTCATTATACTGTCAACGTCATTATAATATGAATAATAAAATGATAAAAAGATTTCGTATTTGTTTAGTATGTACAAGAATATAAAAAAAAACATTAAGGAATGCAAACAATATCTGGTAATATGTAGAACCGTATTTACCTAAAGTTTCTTGGTTTATTGGAATTGTAAGGAAATTTGAGAAGTAATAACCACTTACAGATAGTCGTAGCTTTGATGTTGCTCTTATACCATCTTATACAAATTCATTTTAATAAAGTGTATGACAGAAAATTGTTTTTTGTTTATTTTTTCTTGTTTTCAAGTGTAGTCTATAAAATGAAATTTAATTTTAATTAATTGTCATACATTCTTAAAAAAGTAAAATGAAAACTATCGTATTCCTTATTATGTATGTATTATATAATAAATTTTTTGTACCAGTAGTCAAACATTATAGACACATAATAGAACGCCGAGAAATGTCATTTCTCAACCTCTGAACTAATGAGGTTGTTCTGCAATTTCGTACATTTCAGGTGGTATATATTTAAAATCTTTTTCTTCAGATATACATAAACAAAACGAAAAATAATCCAAAAAATTCTTCGCTTTTATTTTCAGCAGTTATGTCAAAGCTTATCTGTCAACATCAAAATCAAGCCTACTTACATTTATTTTATAAGTTTTATTACAAGTGCAATCTTAAGTACATACATTAGTAAATTTATGTATAATTATCAAGGATTCAAGATCCATTTACACTCATCTTCTTAACCTTACAATTAGTATTAAAAATATAATTAATAATACTATAATTTTGCAGCGTAAAATTTATTTCGCCAATTATAAGTTGCAATTTGGACTGGAGTCCCTTCATGATTTTGTCTTTCTCTTTTTGATATTACATATGGTTATCTGTAATCTATGTACTATTTTTAACAATTGATTTGTGATTAACTTTGCTTGCATTTTTATTATGTTTAGTCAAACTATTTATGTTGTTTGAAATTTGTGATTATGGTGCACCTAAATTACATTTTAGATTGAAAAATAGTAGTGAGCATGAATTTCGAAATAAACTTCATCAATAGACTCCACGGAATGGAAATAATGGGGTATCGCCTGACTAACTGCATTTACCCAGGTTACCATTGTTACATTAACATCTCTCAAAATTATACATAGCAAGTATGTACATCTTTGTAATTAATATAAAATTGCTGCACATTCTTTCTATTAAGGCTTGTCGTCCTAGCCAAAGCTGATGGTTTCAGACTTTTGTGATAACAGATCTGGCTAACGTTTTCTAAATTGTACTGACCATTCTCGACCTACTATGTTCTTGGTTTCCTATGAAAAAGGATTTTCTTTTTATTTAGAGCTTTAGCATATTGAAAAGCCAAACAGTCTTGTTCGTTGCTTTCTTCAGCCAAAATGACGGAATACGTATTTTTCTAGATAATTTCTGGATAATGTCACAACTTCTTTTAACACCCTGTATAAGTTGAAATAAATGCAAAATACGTAGGTACTTTAATCTTTTTTATTGCCGGATGTATGTTCAAATGTAATAAAAAACTAAGATGGCGAAATATCTGAGTTATGTATATCGACTTTGAAATACTGCTGTCAGAGATGCTTCTTTGACAAGGTTTTACGATTTTAAAACGGATTTAATTTAAAAACATATTATGCATTCTTGTACTAATGTTTAGCTGCTTATTCATATTTATGTCGCAGTTTTATAACTAGTGATAATTCTATTGATTAATATGTTGCCGAGGGTAAAAAAAAACAGAAGGAAATTATGAATGGAAATATATAATTCGATAGATTCAGCTGTAAAAATAGTGTAAAATATACGTACATAATGTACACGTTTACTTCTTAGCCTAGACCATGACCTGGCTCAGCTACAAAAGCTCAAATTTACGTAAAAACCAGTTTAGTATAATTACCTGCTGTATTTTAGTGTAAACACTTATATGTACGTCTTTCGTAATTTATGTTCTGTTATGCAATCAGTTGTGAATACTACTTATTTACATGAATTTCCGGTTATTGTAGATATGCTCTTCTATGTTTTACATTGTAATTAGCCTACCCAAGTAAAAAATTATTTAATTGGTTTTATAAACACATACTTCTTAAAATAGTCTTCGACGTTGCACGCCTAGATCTACTACAATAGTATTCATATTTATTTATTTTTTCTAAGAGGATTTAAATGTCTATATTTACCACAAACTTAATATTATGCAATGAAAAAAATATATAAATTTCAATATTTTTAGGTAACAATTATTATTGGATGGGCATCCGCAGAAGATCTACGACTATTAGATCTTCCTCCAGAAGAAGCTCAACAATACATTGAAAGCAAAGATCAATCTTTAAAATATGCTCCAAAAATAGATTCTAATGTGCCAGCTGTTCGTGTATTAGGTGATACTCCCACCAACGTTCTCGAAGACATTTATTTAGCGAATCAATATCATGGTCAAGATGGTCTGGGTAGTTACCTGTATGGATATTCCGTACCAGACATTGCCAAAACTGAAAAGAAAAAGGCTCATGGAGACCTAAAGGGAGCGTACCAATACATAAACGGGGGTGGACAAGAAATCAAAGTTCAATATTGGGATGATGGTACAGGATTCCATCAAATCGACAACCTCCCAGAAGTTCTACCTAAGCAAGTTGAAGATTCTCCGGATGTGCAAGCTGCTAAACAGGAATTCTTTAAAAGGTGGCATGAAGAAGCTGAAAGAAATAAACATCCAGTTACGTAAGTAAAAATCATATTTGATTGACCTTGGTAAATTAAACAAAATTTTGACAAATTTCTATTCACATTCCATATCCTCTTTCATAGTTGTGCCTCAGCATTAGCTGGATAACCCAATCGAAATCGATGTTTTTTGTTTATATAATTTTTTTTTCTTGTAGTGCTCCAGGACCAGGAGGTATACCAGGAAGTGGCCAATCACAATATCAATCAGGATACGCTTCTGGTCCTCAAAGTGGGCAACCGTTCTCTGGACATTACCAACAGGGTCAAAGCAACTCGGGTGCATCATCGGGACCTGGATCTAATCAAGGTTATAATACATACCAAAATGGTTATCCAGGACAACCTGGAGTTCAAATAGGCCATGGCAGTAGTGGATACCAAGCTACTCAACCAAGTCAAGGTCCAGGCCAAGGAAGTCATGGTGTTAGCCAAGTAGGATCTCAAAGTTTTGCACAGGGAGGTCAAGGCGGATATCCAACAAGTCAAATAAATTCAGATACAAGCCAAAGTGGTGTTAGTGGTTCACAAGGTTATACTGGAGGTCAAGGAGAATTGCAAAATGGTTACAAATATGGTCAAGGTGGATATCCAGTACAGCCAGTTAGTTCTGGAAGTTCTAAAACAGAATATACAAGTGGATACCAAACTGGTCAACAAGGTGGATTTTCATCTAATCCTAATGCTGGCTACAATTCACAAGGAGGATATTTAGCAGGTCAATCAACTGGTTCTGGAAAATATGGACAAAATGCTACGCCAGGCAGTCAACAAAATCAACCAAGTCTTCAATATGGAGGATCTCAATCTGGGTATCAGTCTCAGTCTGGGCAATCGCATAATGATCAAGGTTGTTGTGGTGGACAATCTTCGAGTAACCAAGAAAATTACGCACAAAGCCATGGCGGAAATGAATGGGAATATAAGCCAACGGAAGAGGAGAAAGGGCCACCTAGAGGATTCTTCTATAATTTCGATTATCCGGTTGGTATTATCGTACAGAAGCAAGGTGCTGGAGGTCCTCATAAAAGAGAATCTTTAGAGCATTTATATGGTGAAAATAAAGCAAATTTTGAACACCAAGTTAAGACTGGCGCTAGCCTGGACGGTGCATCTCAATCTGGATATCAAGTACATGCATGATAATTAACACAATATGTTTTTAATGAAAGACTATTGTGAATTTTACTTTTATATAATCTTTGTTTAAGTAATTTAAATTTTTTTTGAAATATTTATATTTGTTATTTATTACTATAAATAAAGTGCAGTGCTTCATATTTCTTATATTAATGAAGGAAGAAGAATAACAATGCAAATTTTTACGTTTCGAAATTTATCAGATGACTTTATTTATACTTATTTATAATAAATATGAAAATATGTTTTAATAAATAAACCATAAATAGATTTATGGATACACTGAATATGGGATTTGGTCAACTGCTATTGGAAATGTTGTGTAATAAGGTAGAGGTCTAGGCTGTACACCTGATGTAATACGATTGATGATTGGTATTCTTTGGGCGTTGTTGCCAACAATTCCAGAAACTCCATTAACGATATTATTAATTACATCTGGAACATTTACTTCAATGGGAAACCAATCGGAACCAGAAATCCATTGGCCAATACCGTTCCAAAATACTTTTGGTGGTTGTTGATATGGCAAAGCGATAGGTTGATAACTGTAAAGACAGAAATAAAATATTTACATTAAGAAAGTTTAAATAAAAAAGTGTAAAAACAATAAAAAGTTAAGTGTATGACTTCTGACTTCGTTAACCTCTCTCCTTTTTAATTCACAAAAATATTTTCAATAGAATGTTTTTTTGCGGCTGTACGGGCGGGATAACTGTAAAGGCAAATTCGGCCATAAGGGAGACCTATTGTGCTCCCGTACCGTTTTAGTCCTCTTAACCAGGTTGCACCCGGACAAAGAAGTCCACAACCTGGTCCAGAGATAATTTGCTTACTTCCAGTTACTTACCAGTTAAGACTCCCATGACTAACCTTAGCCTGTCCCTGCTCATAAAGACTACCTTGCTTGCCCCAGTCTTTTCTCATACAGATGGATCCCGAAAGTTTTACAATGTTTCGTGCCGGCAGGTGCATTCCAATACGAGCAATACCTAGCAACGGGTTCGGATCTAACAAAGGTTTTGATGCTGCCATAGGAACTGTCACATGTCGGTTCTGGACCTACGAGGGGTCGTTCGCTCGCGCCTCTTGCTAGCTTGTCAGCCATTTCATTGCCTCTGAGTGACTTGGCACCCATCTCAGCGTGTTACTGCGATGTTCTGCCAGTTTTACGAGAATCCGATGGCAGTCTAATACTACCTCGGAATGACAACCTGACAGTCTGGCAATTATTTCGGCTTGGAAGATGAACGAGGAGCTCCCTAGGCTGAAGGCCCCGCCCTCGGTTTCTCCATCTCTCCAAATTCCAATTCCCGTGCCGTTTGGCGTTTTAGAGGCATACACAAACCAGCGGGATAATTATTCCCGTCTCGATTTGTGAACGAGAACTTGTGGTCTCTCTTTTGAAGATGTTTACATGAGATTTTATCCGACCTCACGAACAGTGGCGCCGCGCCGATTGTTTGATGTAGGTGAAGCTGCTAGTGTGATCTCCCTTTTTTACCAGAGAAACCTCCGCATTCACTACATTTTGCTCTATACGCTCCGACCACTGCACGAGCTGCAGCGGAGGAAGCGGGAGGATCGTCTCCATAATAGAACATGTTAGATATGCAAAATTATCGAATAGGGAATTCTGTGTCAAATAGAAAAAAAGTATTCCAAGGACGATAAAAACAAGATCGCTGATGTCAGAAATTCAACAAATATCGAGCAAAGTAGCCATTTACTGTCGTATTGTTGTGTTCATTTAAACAAAATTGCTACGTGTTCGAGCATTTTTATGAAAAACAATTATCTTCGATTTCATTAATGTTATACCATACTTTACGACTTCAATGTATATGTGAATCGGCAAGACTATTAGATGTTAATTAAATTTTCATACAAGATTTTTTTAAATTACAGACACAAATGATAGAAAGTGATCGAGCATGCCGACCTTATTGCAACCTTATTTTTTCTATTACGCGTCGCAAGTGTGTGACAGTTATTTTGGTACTTTTACTAGTTTATAACAGTATTCATTTAATTTTCATTAAAACGTCACTTCAATATTTAGAGTAGTAAGCATTTCAAAAAGTACATAATTCTGACACTAACCCTCACTTACAAGTTCACGTTATTTTGACATGCGAAATCTGAACCAGGTGAAATATACTCTGGCATTGTTAGAACCTGAAACGATCTTAATTTTTAGTGGTGGATAAAAACCAACAAGAATAAGCCTCCGAATCAGAGCATTTTCTTTTCTAAATCTCCTATACTGCAGAAAGATATTGATTGATATCTCCCTCAATTTGACAAGTATCGCACAATGGAGAGTCCTCCAATTCTAAATAAGAAAGACTCAACACTACAGTGACCTATTATTAAACTATTAAATGTAGCAATGAAATGGTACGGAGATGAAATAATCTTGTTATGCTTTTTCTCCTAGTAAATTTGCTCTAAATGCCATGAAAATTATAAGTGAGTTTTGGCGACTAACTTTTTATACTTTTTGCGTATGACGTAAAACCCTGACATTACGAAAACCCACCGAAACATACCAAAGTATATGTGGCTTACGAAGATAGTTAGTGGTATAATATATAGTAATTGATTTCTGATATGTTAAAGTATTTTTGCGTTTCTCGCCAAAACGTCTCTCGTCAAGTCTGCCAAAACTTCTCTCGTCATTCCTGCCAAAATTCTTTTTCAAAAGTTCAGAAAAAGCTACTCCGATTCAGTTTTATAGACGAAACAGCAGTATTTCTACCAAAGTTTGCTAACCTATCGGCCAACCAGTTTCCTGTAAGGCCATGATGGTCCCAAATCCAAACAAGGTCCACGGAAAACCCACTAGTAATTAATTTACACACTAGCTTGTTAATTTGTCAAATTAAATCTAGATCCATACGTGTGCGACTATTTTGTAAAACTAGAAGAACGCTTTTGGAATCTGTTACTATTACAGTCTTATTTCTGTAGCTTCGCAATGAAACTGAGACAAAATGAGGAATAGATTGCTTTATTTTCAAATTAAATAAAAAAATAAGTATTTTTCACTATTGTTAACTTAATAAAACAAAATTGTGTTCTATGAAAAAAATAGTAAGCTTTATACATTAACTCTCAACTTTTTAACAGTTGTACAATAAGTTGGGGTTTCTTAGATAGATGGTAAGGCAATATTGCACTTTAAGTTGCACTATTGCAGTATAAGTTAGATATTGTTTATGTATTAAATTTGTTGTATTGGTAATACTTGGTTTAAAATAATCTATCGATTTTATTTCAAGTTACTATTTACTCGCTTTAGAAAACAAACTTTGTTTCCAGAGCACGTTGAAAATATTTGTAAATTACTTCGGCTTCATTTTATGCAAATTTGAGATAAAGGAAAATCAAATTATGAAAAGTAACAAACTTGTCAAAATAATAATGTTTTATAAATAATTTAACGTATTAACTGTAAATTCAGATTTTAGTTTTTGCTGTATTTTTAAAATGACCACGAAACATTTCACTGAAATGATTGTGATGGCGAATGAATTAAACTTACCCCATTGGATAAACTGGAACAGGAACTGGTATAATATTCATAACCGGTGCACAAGTAATAACATTTAAGAAGCAAGCGGTAATGAGAATTATCTTCATTGTAAAAACCTTTAGATGTAATTCGTAGATTCAAACGCCTGTAACAATACTATCTTCTTTCGCGGCAGTAAGGAAGCCGGACATTGCGGAATTGCAACCGTTGTTTAATAGCGGTCCTTATATGTTCCACACAATTCAGGATAGCTATACAAGTACTTCATATTCCGCCAATGGCTGTATAGATAACATATTAACACATCACACGCGCTCAGAAAAAAAATCTAATTTTCAAAAGAAATTGAGTTTCTTGATTTATGCCCACCATCATCGAAATATATTATTAAAGATATCGAGAAACCCCAGCGGCATACATCGACTATGAAATTTCATCTTTAAGCCGTTAACACAAAAACGTAACCCGGTGTTGTTACGAAATCTGATTTACGAGCCTTACGCGCTTGGATTGACATGACATTCGAGTACAGCAAGACAATTTTATTACTGTCTAATTCAAGTAAGTAACGGTAAAATCTAATTTAGCGTTTTTTAACCTCATCACCTACTTACTCGGTTCTTTTGCCTTGCTTGAATAATGCGAAAGGGTCCGTATTGTTGACAATGCACTCATTGAAATTGGTTCACGTTAATGGGCTTGTGACCTACGTTGCATAAGTTTGGTATTAATGTTTATCACGCCGTACAATACATAAATATATACATAAAATTATTTTTGGCGTGCATTTTTATAAAGTGACTTATTTATATAAAGATTTTTGATTAATTAATTAAGCTTTTGTTTAGCTTTCTTAAACTATATGTATATTATAAATCACACTTTAAAGCAAGATCTTATAATTGATGTTGTTTTTTGAGTTTTTTTGTTAAACAATAAAATTTTTACGGGTTTTCCGGTCTTTTAATAATAAAATCTTTATTTTCGATATTTCGTCACAATTCTGTGACTTCTTCAGGAAATTATATTAATTAAAAATAATTTAGATTAATGCCTATGTAGTTTGAAGTAATTCAAAATTTTGAAGTACTTCAAACTATAGCGTAATTCAAAATTTTGAATTACTTCAAACTAGACGTTAATCTAAATTCTTTTTAATTAATATAATTTCTGAAGATGTCACAGAATTGTGACGAAATATCGAAAATAAAGATTTTATTATTAAAGGACCGAAGAATCCGTAAAAATTTTATTGTTTGATCTTATAATTATAATTTAAAAGGACAATAATTTTTGAGGTATTTCGAGCTACACTTTGAAGACCTGTAAAAGGCGAGATGAAGGCGAAGGTACAATTAGAAACACGTGTTTTTAGTAAATGTGAATGCATATTGTTAAACATTACAGAAGTTGTACTAGGAATTTCTTTACACCTTTCATATATACGGTCAGGCAAATGTGTGGGACACAGATTTCTGGTAAAATTATGGGTTCTATTAAAAAATAACCTTAATAAAGGTTTTTGTAGTATTTTTATTCTACTCTATCACATACTTTGATTTTCTACAACTTGCACTTGTTTCGAAATATAACGTCATCGGTAGTTTCTTTTTAATGGATCATCCTGTATATTTTAACATTTTTGGATAGACACATTTTCAAGAATAACAATGATATATGGCTTGATTGGTGTGTGATTTGAAATACTTGGCTATAAACATAGTTTTGTCAAAAACATCTGATAAAAAATATTAGTATTTTTATGTTGCCATCGAAACCTTTAAAGCACAAATAAAAGTATTGGAATTAGAAGGTGAAAGAATTAATTTGTTGAAAGAAATATTTCAAAATCGACAGTGTCTAGGGTGTCACGAAAGTTTAATGCAAGGGGAAGGGTTGAAAATTTCCCACAAGTCGGTCGACGTAGAATTGCTATAAATGATAATTCATTATAATATTTTATTCTCCGACGAAGCGTCAATTTTCCTACATGGACATGTAAATCGACATAACTGTCGCTACTGGAGTAATCGAAATCCTCATCGGATGATGTCTATATGACTATACCTTAGTCACTCGAAGAGTTGGAAGATCGAATTAGAATGGTCTTTCAAGAGATAGCATAAGACGTGATTCAGAAGTCATTAACGTCGTTCGTTGATAGACTAGGATACCTCAGGCTGTTGAAGGTCATCAGTTTGAACATTTATTATGAATTGTCTTATTTTCAATATTTTCTTATTGCTAACCTTTTCCGATATGTTATCAGATATAAACTGTATATCATTGTAATTGTTGAAAATGTGTCTATGTGAAAATGTTAAAATATACAGGATGATCCATTCAAAAAACTATCGATTACGTCATATCTCAAAACCATGCAAGTTATAGAAAATCAGAAAATGTGATACTATAGATAAGAATAAAAATACTACAAATCTTTATTAAGGTTACTTTTTAATAGAACCCATAATTTTGCCAGAAATCTGGTGTGCCTACACATTTGCCTGACACTGTATAATGAATGCATTAAGTATTTTTTATTTGTGTATAATTATTAAGATATTGTTCATTTGATAATAAGCGTTTTGGCATTGCAACAGCAAACAGAATGCTGAGAATGTCTAAAATAAAATTTTCTACCTTTTTGAAAACATTTGGAAACCTATTTTATAGGTACATATTTAGGTATAGAGACACCCAACATTATTTTGCTGCAAATTTCATCGCCAATCATGTGTTCATACTTTTTAAGTCACTTGGGAAGTCATTTTAACATAAAAAAATTCAATTAAAAATGCATTTGTGAGAAAGTAGCCATGAAGTCATTCATTCCTGTAATTGTGAATCAAAGCTTGAAACCTTTTCTGCGTTTTCCCGTATGTGACCTGCACTGACGTTTTTCTGTCCATACTGCCAGCTTCTTCACTATCTGAATTTTAAGTATCAGATTAGCTCCAGGTGTAATTTGTCCGTTTACTGCGGTTGATATAATTAAAGGTGTGATTGGAAAACAACAATAATCAAACTGGGTGGAAAAGATATCAAAAATATTAATTTAATTTGATCAAAATCTTTTTCTTATTTTGAAATATTAAAAAAAAGGTAGTACTTACACATACATACAGGATAACAACATGAAGTACGAAAGCCTATTGATAGGAGAAGGTAGTGGGAGGTAAAATTAAATGTATCTATTTTAGAATTGTCAACTGCGATGCTTGTATCAAATACTATGGCAAATTATAAAACGACTTTATAATGTGCACTTTTTAATTAATTGTGTATTAGGATAGTTTGATGGTTCGGTAAAGTATTTGATATAACCTCTGACATTCCTGTCATATAATAAGTTGACAATACTAAACGACTAAACTGGATACATTTAATTTTAACCCCCACCACCCTCTCCTATCAATAGGCTTTCGTAGTTCAAATAGTTAGCCTGTATATGTATGTATTATGGTACTACTATACTACTTAATTCCACTTACGGCCAAAATATTTCTGCTTCTTTTTATAAAATGCCGACGTTTATAATACGTATACAATTAATTTAGCAATAACATCAAAGAAAACATAAAGAGATGACAAATTTTATAAAATAAACTCGTTTGCATTATCTGTACCAAACTAGCAAATTTATTACTCTTACTCCCGCAAACTGAAACACTCACCGATCTACATTCATGTAGAAAGTCCGTAATACTTTTTTACTTACATACTAAAATCCTTATTTGTCTCACATCCACGAAAGAAACTACCTCACTGCAATCAAGTGCCATGAGTAAAGTACATTCAAACGTGTTCTTCGCGATCATCTTCCTTTACTGTTTCAATTCGAAATGTATAAATTGTGAAAACGTGTTTGGGAAGTTAGTGAACTTTGCTAAAAACAATGTGACGAGGCCAGTTATTAATAAGTTGTTTTTAAATAACTATCAAAACGGTACTGTGAGTAAATTTCCGCCAATTGTTGAATTTCTAGCGCAAAAAGTACAATCCCAGCTTTCGAATTTCGTTTATGAAGACCTCAGTCGTCCGCCCGCATGGAATATCCCAATTTATACATTGGCCCCAGATGATCCTCTATTGCAAGAATTACATGGAAATTTTACTGTTAATGAATCACATGTAATTGTTATTAATGGTAGCAATGTTCTTGCTACACCAAATTCTCATCAAGAAGAAACACCAGAAGATGAAATTAAACCTGAACCTTTACTGTTTGAAATAATAAATGACAATGAAAATATTACAACTAACGAAAATTTGATTGAAGTAGAAACTTCCAATATAAAAGATAGAAATACTGAAGAAGTAGATTTAGATGAAGATCAAGATGAAATTGAGATTTCTACTCCAGTAAATCTACTTTTTGAGATTATTCACAGAAATAGTAATATATCAACATTACCCAATGAGAATATCGGAGAGAGTCTTCCCAACGTAATTTCTATAACAAATGGAAGTCTGGATTATAATAATAATATTGTGCATGGGAATACACAATTTCAAACAATAATTATTTTATCAGATAGTTCTAGTGACAACGAGTAGTGTAATTGGAATGCGTAAAATTATGGTATGTTGTGATTAGTGATTCAAATTTATAAGAAAAGATATTACAAAAGTCGTTTATTAAATTTTTAATTGAAATTGCATGTTGATAGTATATTTTGGTTTAAATGTTTTCAATGAGTTGTACGAAAAAATATACCCAAAATAATGACAAAATTGTTATAATATCAAGAAACAATTACTTTAATAAAATATTTGTGGAGTTTGTTATCGAATTTTTGTTATTTTTGTGATAAATTAAGCGACTTAATTGTAGATGTATAAAATTAATTCAAATTATTTAGTTATAATTATTAGGTATGTGTCGTAATACATAAAATATTATTATCTATAAAATATATTAATAAATTCTTAAATTCAGATATGTGAATATTATATAAGTATTTACCTTACACCCACTCAACATTCCTACTATTATTGGCATACTTAAATCATACCATTAGTGTATACATATTTATATGTGTTATTATACGGTAAAATTTAAAAAAAATCGAAATTTAAATACGGGAAAGTGGGTAAATTTGGAGAAGTTTGTGCGGACAAGTACAACCATATATTTTTACAAAAGTCAATTTTGCATCATTAAAATAAACAGGTACTAACTTTCACAAACTAATAATATATTTGTTATTTTTCTTTTGTGTTGTATCTACCCACATACTACATAGATATGTATTTTAAGAAGATGCGAAAATATAGGTATACAGCAATAATGCACTCAATATAGTTTATGATTATATATCTAGTCAATCTAGTGCATCAAAACCTTACTTTTTTTATATGTGGTGGGAGCTTAGTTGCAGTGACTCCGTAAGCATTATCGCTTGTATGGCTATCACTGTAAATCTCTCGGTGTAGTAGTTTTGTATGTGTAAATTGTGTTCAAGTGGCCTCAGATCGCCTTTTATAATGCTGCGCTATTAATCACTTTGCTCTCAACAGCGAATGGTAAGTCCATCCGGATTTAAACGCTCTGAAAAAATGTTACCGTCCCTCCAGAGAATTGAAACCCGGCTCCTATTGTTCCGCCACAACGATATTCAGCCGCCTAACCACTGCGGCTATCGACCTGTTAGTATTCATTGCTAATTTTCAAAAATTACATTTATTCAAAAATTATAAATTTTATAAATACGATTGTAAGGGAATTATTAGATATAAATGATGATCTGAACGAAAAAAAAAACTTATTTTTCAATTTAGTAATAAATACAAGCAGGCTCAAACTCATGGAAGGCCATGTTTTAAAAATATGTTCAAATATACAGTGTATCTCATAATAAGAGGCTGGACTAAACTTATTTTATTTTAAACGGAACATCCTCCATTGCCAAGTATGTTTTTTATTTGAAATTACACGTTGGTTCACAAAATCGAGAATAACACATAAAATTGTGCATTTATGTAGGTATAAGAAATACTTACGAAATAATAAATGTTATTTAAGGCACTGTACATAACAACATTATAAATACAGAACAATTAAAACAATACAAAAAAATTAAGTTGGCCATTTTCTCTTATTACATTGTAACAGTACTTTGTTGAATCATACTACATAAATTACATTGATGACAGATAGCTATTATTATTGACAAATAGGCTTAATTACAAAACTAAATTAATGTCAAAATCGTTATAAGAACTTTGAAATATTTTAAATAGCATTTAAGAAATGTACTATCTACCGTAAAACGAGGTGACTTTGTGACAGATTTGACACTTTTAATCATTTTTTCAGGTCTAGTTTTATAGCTGGAAGGTCGAGTAAATAATAGGAAGCAGTCACATCATTTAGCTACTAACCAATAACGATGTGAAACAAAAAACAATAGTGGTTTAGCCAGAATTTTGTTGTATACTTATCACACATTCACCCCATCGCTCGGGGTGACTTTGTGACAGCATTGATCTTTCAGTAGAACACAATGTCACCTTTCTGTGAGGAGATTTTGGAACATTATAACCACGTAAATGTATGCCAGGCTCCGAATTTGTCACAAAATCACTTCCTAACTGAATCATCAATACGTCACAAAGTCAACCCAAATAATAAAAATTATCGTTTTGGCACAATTTATTTATAGAAAATGTAAGAAAACAACGTAATTTAAGTTTTAAATCAAAGTATTGCGATGTATTCCATACCTAAGCAAAATCGATATTATGAAGCAGATTTGACAGACCTTTATTACTTCTAAGTATCTTCTTTTTGTTGCGCTTCTCGGAGGGTTACTTTTTTTTCTAATTTCACTTAAATCTTTTTCTAATGATTTAGATGTATAGTTTTTGTAGGGCCGACGCCGCGGTAGCCCCTTATACTTCCGCACGCAGAGAAATATTATCTTGAGTTAAAACAGACTGTTTCAGTTCAAAACAATCCCGTATTTGTATATCCGCAAAACTATATTGTGTTATCATATATAATACAACGAGTGGTTTTGTGATTATCGATAATCGCCGGCTTGACACGAGATATGTTGCCAAATATTTATGTTGCCACGTATAATTATGTGGCAACATATCGAGTGCGAATCCGGCGATTGTAGATAATCACAAAACCAAGAGTTGTATTCTTTAGATTATACAACGAATAAACCAACTTCACTAAATTAGGTACGACATTTTGAGGTTAATTTCTAACGGGTACCAATACATATAGGAAATGTCATCACTGACAAGCATTCTGAGCTGCCTAATAACAATGCATAATAAAGCAAAAAACAGGAATGAATAATATATATGTAATCGAACTTTACAACATTCCATAAATTGTGACCAAATGTAGTTTTCAGATTGCATTGTATTAAGAGGTTTATTATTTTTAACTGTCTGATCAATATTTTCTAACATAGTTTCGCCGTCGACATTTTCAATCAAATTATGACAGGTAGGAAATGTTACTGACAAGCAATTTGCAATGAACAATCAACGATTAAAACCGGTTGCTATAGTAAATCAACAAAGGTGATTATCGCTTATTAATGAAAAAGCACGGTGCTTGATTATCACTTATTAGTCCAGTAGAGGTATAGGGAATTAATACATTATGAGTTGTATAATCACAAGAATATTATTTTCTAAGAAAATTGTTTTGACGCAAAACAACATTGGTTTAATGTGAGAATATAATGTATTTGTAAGACTTCCGTATGTCGACCACTGAATTGACAATTTATAGGCAATTTTACGGAAAGTACAGGTTTTACTGAGTCCAAAACGGCCCTCCTTTTCTTGCGGAGATTAGTCTAAGATACCTAAAAATCGTTCTAAAGTGTTATTTCTAGGTTATGTTTCGCTAATGTGAAAATCCTCGCAGAAATGTCAAAACACTAGCGAAACATAACCTAGGAATAACACTTTTTAGAACGATTTTTAGGTATCTTAGACTGATCTCCGCAAGAAACGGAGGTCTGTTTTGGACTCAGTAAAACCTGTACTTTCCGTTAAATTGCTTATAAATTGCCAATTCAGTGGTCGACCTTCGGAAGTTTAGCCAATGGATTTACTTCAAGTACGTTTCGGCGAAATTATTTCTCCAATTCCCATGAAGCTAAAATATACTTCACATAATGCATTATTAAATATGTACTTTTATTACTGCAAATGTCCACGCCTTAACTATAAAAAAACTTATACGTATCTAATTCTTGCAAAATCGTGCACGCAGATAAAAATGCACGTATAAACGCTTCATATACACATATAATCTCGAATGCAGCTGCTCGAAATTTGCAATTCAGCTATTTCACAAATAGGGAAGTTATTCAGATCAAATACGTATTTTACAACAAATATAGTCTAGATTGTATTAAACGCATTTACTTATTCCAAGAAAATGTGTTTGAATCAAAACAGAAATATTCTAGCATTAAAAATATTTGGGTAAAACAGTATATTTTCTTAATTCAAGAACATTTTTCTCTGTGTGCGTGGCATTTCTAAAATATACACCGAATAATTAGATAAGACTGTGGATTATCTTATATCTTGCTAATTCAACTGGAACATTTTAATCCAATATCTTGTAGGCGATTATATCGATTACAGCTTACAGAAAATAAATACAGCAAAATTTAAAGTAGGGCACAGGTGGAGCGTGATGCATTGTTTATATGAAAAGGATGCAGTTTGTTGTCTACCTGTGTTAGCGAATCTCGTAAAGCTATCAATTAATTAGCTACTTGGATTAATGGCCTGGCGATGCACGTATTGGATGTAAACTGTGACTGATGTTGCAGTGTTACAACTATTCAGTTATTATACAATATTTACTAAGCGCCACATGCTCCGTTTATCTATGTATTTTAGGTGAGCGTTGCGACGCTATTTATCCAACTGATAGTTGCCAAACTGTGGCAAGTTTATTTGCACAAAATCGAACCAAAATAAATTCGCATTAATATAATTTTGAATAAGTCTTCTTCTAGTAACCGTTGAAGTGTTAAGACGCATCGAATAAACCCCAAGACAGACCAACAGCCCTACAACATATTTAATGTTACTATGAAGATGCTTTTGTATGCTAAACACAAGGAGGCTTGTGCAATTTATTCCTTAAGCGTTAGTACCTATTGATCATTTTAGATTGAACTGAAAAGTTCGTTCAAATATGTCTTAGTTCCAACTGGTAGTTGCATATAACCTATTATAGTAAATGCACAATACCGAAACGTCTATGAAAACCGCTCGGATTACGTTTTTTTTCAATAACCCACTGAGAATTATACAAAATGCCTAATAATATGTTAGATTTTCTGAAGTGGATGAATGACCTGAATTTTCCAAGAGGTGGAATAGTCAGGTGACAGTACTTTGCTGAATAAGTCTTGCAGAATTATTAGAGTATGATTCGGCGAGACCTTTGCTATGGTATTTTTGCTGTCCATTCTCGGTGCTGATTTACGTAGTGGACAGTCGTTCTTAATCAAACATATACCGGGTGTTAGTAAATAAGTGCGACAAACTTCAGGGGGTGATTCTGCATGCAAAAATAATGACAGTTAGCTATATAAACGTCTGCTTTAGTTTCAGAGTTATATGGTGTTAAAGTTTTTCTTAAAAACTGACGATTTATTTATTGCTCTGAAACCGGTCGAGATAGGCAAATGAAATTTGGTGGGTTTTAAGAGATGGTTATTGCGCATTTCTTGACATCCAACCAAGAATTTTGTTTTTTGGCGTGCATACGGGTAATGATCTTAATTTTAAAGAAAAAAAATGGTACGCCAATGAGATATTTCAAATTAAAAATCAGTTTTGCATTTGCCATTCAATTTGCGATAAAAAACCTCTCTTGCCTTTTTTTCTTGTGAGGCGCCGTTTTTATGCAAAAAAATAAAACATCTTAACGTGTATTTTTCATTTCTTTAATACATTATCTAGTAGGCTACTGTCGACATTCAATATCAATGCATTGTTAAATACAAATATTTTAACGAAGTGTCAAAATAGCAACTCATCATTATTAAGCTTTTAGTTACCCAAGTAGCACACAATATTTTTAAAATATATAATTCTAAATATATGAGAAATATGGGAAGCGACAGATTTTATTTTATATACAAAATATTTCTGACTATATTAATTATATATATATATTCAATATTTTTTAAACATTCTGAAATAATGTATACAATATATTATGCAAGAATATGTTGTAAATATTGTAAATATATGTATTATATATATGCCACAAGAATGTTTATTATATATTTATAATATAGGTTTTGTACAGTCAACCAGAGTCAAGTGGATCAATAGGACTGAGATAATGTTTCGCATTTCTTTAAATAAATTCGCGTACAAACTCGACACGCATTCGTTCAATTGTTGTTTCTTGGCAAGAAACGACCATTGACTTATTTCTGTCTGTACGTGAAAACATTTAAAGAAATATGAACAATCTATCTCATCCCTTTATTCATCCACTTCACCATAGTTGACAGTAGGTAGTAAGGAAACACATTTAGAGTTAAACAAATAAATAATAAATAAATAAATTCTGCTATATTTTTTTCTTAAGAAAACAAACAAAAGTATCTCTAGTATATAAACACAATAATATTATAAAGTTTGGATAAAACCTCATTTAGGAATTCGGGCTTTCGATTGAGCTAAATAAAGGGACACTACCTTTCGAACTTGCTCTTCGGCTACATTTCGGTGCCTTTTTCTGGTTGCAGCTGTAAACGAGTAATATATATTTTATTATAAGTGCAATGCATTTTCACTAGAGCCTTACCAATTACTGCTTTGTAAATATGTAGGGTACAAAATGGCAACTTCCGTTTCTTTCCTATGCCAGAATATTGTAGTGCTACCTCATTCGTAAGAAGCTTTTTCATAATATAATAAATTGTTTTACTATCGCTTTCTCCTCCTAATAAATATAAGAAATTGACCTTAAAAAGAAAAAAGAATTACCCGCTTGCACGCAAATTATATGTGGTAATATACCAATTGATCAAAGTTTTGATTATCAGCAACAAAATTTTCCAATACATTTACATCTGCTATAGTTTCGCATGGCAATTTATTTAATAGAGGAGATTCTTCTAATATAGAAGTGTCAATTTTAGAGGTATATTTTATGAAATTGTCGACTTGGTCCAATCTTTTTGAAAGATCTTTTAACGTATATTTTATTTCTACTTGATTTTTTAATATTTCATTTAAAATATCTGCAAAAAAAACATAATTATACATTAATTACAGCTAATTAGGGATTCTGGATTTCTCTGGTTATTAGTTCCTATTTCTATAATTATTTAATAGTTTTAAGACAGTAAAATTAAACTAGTTGATAATGTTAAATTTCGAAGAATTTTCTTTTCTGGTATACCAGTTCTAAGTTGGGGTTGTTTCAAGTAAAAGCCACCAGAATCAATAGCAATTTGGTTAAAAGTCAAATAACCCGACAATCAATAACTGGTGTTCATTAGGTACCCATAACTAAATATGCCATAAATTTATTCACACAAATTATGAAAAACATCAAACTTACCACTTGAAGAACTTAAATTTGAATAATTTGTCAAGGTACTTGCCGGCGAACTTGTAACTGATAAAGCTGCAAGAAAAATATTTTTATCAAACAAAAAGATTTCGAACATTGTACTGTACATTGTACCTTCACTATAGACGTGTTCGTATTCTTCTGCGGAGGAAGCTACTGCAGATGCTTCGGTTACATTTATTTCATCTAAAACATATGTATCAAAATTGTATTTATAGATATGTCAATATATATATTTGATTTACCTTCATTATTACTAACTGGTAAATTGTATCGTTTCTTATCGGTATTTTGCTCCATTAATAATGAAGCGTTATTTCTATTAGTTTCGGCCAATAATTCATGTCTATTGCCTTCACTATTGGGATCATCTAAAAAAAGTCTATTGAAACTTACAAATGCGTAACAGTAAACAAAAACCTACCTTGAATATCTATATGGCGCGCATAATGTCTAATTTTCGGCACCTCTGGAATTTTAAATTCGGTGTTCTCGATAATTGACGATCTCTTTTTTTTGGCCGTGGCTGGATATCTACACATTCAAAATCTTCTAATATTTTTGGCATCATTATTTTCCTCTCAGACGGTGACATTTCTTCATCATCGTCATCATCATCTGTATTTTCGGACATAGAAGAATACTCTCCTCTTGAACAAAGCTCTTGAGCTTTTTTCAAACTTTTAATTCCATATCGTTTTACTTTTGCGCCATACCACTTATAATTCGATGAAATGTCTTTACAATCATAAATGATTTGTCTGGTTTTTTGCTGCGACATTCCTAATGGATACTTGTACATTGTATTCTTGAGATTCCCCCAAACAGATGGGACATAATCTATTGCATTTTCTTTTTCCCAAACAATAATGTCCCAAGACATTTTATGGCGCAGGTAAGATATTTTCCAGATTTGCCTTAAACTTCGCCTTACCACTATAGCAAAAGTGCAATATGATAAAATGTATACGATACACGTAAAAAGCTTCAAAGTATTTAGTTAAAAAAAGTTTAAATACCACCTGCATAATATTAAACTAGTTGTATAGGTACCAAAAAAAACAATTACAAAATAAAAACAAAGATTTTGAATATGTTTCCAATAATTTTAAGTACATGATCATAGTTTTTTTGAAGATGTAATTGTCGTTAAATCGTAAAGTATGGACATCTCGTTTTTATAAAATACATATTTTGTGTTTATATTTTGTGGAAGCATTTCTAATACCGTGTAATTGTCGGTGCTACTATTTATTATATTTTATTAGCGTAATAATTTAAAAAACCAAACGAATACGAAAACCGGAGGAACAACGCATCGTAGAAGCAGATTTAAAAATTAAACTCAAATCTAAAAACTACGAGTATTTTCCAGGGGATGTATTCCCAAGGAACGAGATTTACATACTTACTGTTCGTTTTACCGACGATTATTATTATTAAAATACAAGTTTTACATATTTAGATGAAGAAGTTCAATAGCAACATAATAATTATCACATTTTATAACTAAACACTTATACAAAATTTCAGTAATAGGAATACGTTCCGTAATAGAGCAAAAATGTTTAAATTCAAAAATTCCAATGCTTTCAGAACAGCATGGGTCATCGTAGAAATTCCTTAAAATTGTAGATGCATTTCCCTTAACATGCATGTCATCAAATATCTCATTTATTTTAAAAATCCGTTTGTTTTTTAATAAAACATAGCAATCCCCTGATGTATTTAGGTTAATTTGAAATTTAGGAAAAAATATTTTGTTGGAGGTTCTATTTATTACGGGCTTTGATTTTGGTGATATAACTGTTAAATTGAGTCCAAATAGTCCTTCCGACATACGTTTATAAATTTGAGCACATGCTCTATTTGGAGTTCTTATTACTGATTTAATTTGTCCCAAAAAATTTTCGAACGGGAAGCAACTGAGATCATCAAGAGTGTCTTTGAAATATAAAACATCATCTGCTAAATGTTTGAGAGAGTGAACATTATAAATACAAAACTCTGGTCCATATAAATTAGAACATTCGTTTACAAAATCTGCTAACATAGATTTAGCAACTTCAACACAATCATGGTTCTTTATTGCTTTAGGGGATAACAAAATTCGCAAAGCACCGTGGAATAGCAAAAAATGTCTATACAAGGGATGTGGTAGAATATCTTTCAAAACTATAGGACCTATGTATAAAAGGAGTAACCTGAATTCAGTTGCTTTAAAACGATCGAGTTCTGTTAATGATCTTGACTTACGAGGAAAGTCTTTGGGTATATATTTTGCACAACTTAATAATCTAGAATTCAGTTGCAATCGTAAGTTGACCGGTAATCTAACAGGATGAGACTCGCTTGTACCTTTAAACCAATATGTGAACAATTTCCGTGTAACTCCCAAACAACAGAGATGCATATAATCAAGGGGAAAAGTCTGTATTAAATTTATGGTTAATAACTCCGTAAGAGGACTAACAGATATTTGATGCAGAGGATATCCTTGTTTTTTTAAAAGTTCATGTATTCGTAGTGGACTATTGTTTGATTTAACATATGTAATTCGCCTATTAACTACTTCACCAGTTTCAGTACATCGCTCGCAACCATATTTACTAGTATGACCGCGAATACATTTTAAAAATGCTCTGGCTGGTGCATCACACGTTATACAACGTAAACGTACACTTATTTTGATATCAGTATTAGTAACTACATACCCATTTTGAATTAAGTTATTCATATCGTAAATAAATTGAGATAGATACTCCACTAGTGAAAAGGGTTTTGAATCACTGTAGAAGATAGCTACTACAAAAGGATTAATTCTTATATTAGGTAAATGTATACGGCCTAAGATGGGCCACAATTGTTTGTTACAGCTCTTAAACAAAGGGATACCATCTACATTAAATGATAATTCAATTACCCCAGTTTGCATAATTGTATTTCTTAATACTTTATTTTCTACATATGAATTCAAAGTAGCTATAATCCCGAAATACATATATTCTCCCGATGAACCTTTGCAGCTTTTCATTGAAATTATATTGCACTTTCGTGTAGTATTTAGCAAAGTACGACCATCCCTTGGCAATTGTAAGTCTGGAAATATATTGTGCAAGATTCTGAGTAAACTATTAATCTGCATTAGATTAATTTTGCACTGTATAGCCCAAGATTTTAATAAACTTATTAATTCTTTTTGGGATCATATTCAACTAAATTAGAATTATTATCGTTTGTAATGTCGGCTTGCAGTGGTTCGGTAGATTCACTAGTGGAAAATATGGGTTCCGAACATATTCTTTCTTTATTCTGTGATATGTTAATCGAGCTAATATTTGCAACATTTACAGCTGTAGTCGTACTAATAGTACTATGTGCAGCTTCATTTTGTATAACCCTATATTTTTGTAGTGAACGTTTTATGAATCTGTATTTACTACAATAATTAGCATTGGACGTCATACCTGCAATAGTTTTTACAAATATGTATAAGTTATAATTCAACATTACACACTTTAAATTAATTACGAAGATCTACCCACATATAGAATGGACTAGTAATAAAACCACACTAGTAAACTGTCGAGAAAGAGTGGTGACAACACAATGAGAAGGGACAGGGTTTGAATAGGATAATAAATACGCGTGTTTCTGTCTGCTGTCACGTGGTCTCCCTCATCGTGTATCCTTTATTATTACGCTAAAACTGTAATTTCTCTGCCTTTTTACAAAATAATATAATAATATAATTAATAATGTAACAGAAAACTGAAAGTAATTTTAAAAACGTTGTTTTTATACAAATTAATATGGTATTATAAACAAAATGGACACACGTTAAACACGGTGCACGACATTGTTTAACCCTTTGTCAGCTCATTTTGATAGCATTTTATCCATTTCGTTGTGTTGTCCTCGCTATATCTCTCTCTAGGCTTCATCCACATACTTTATTAAGATACATTGCTCACTTACCTCAAAGTTCCACTAATTATCAGCAATCTCAACACAAACAAAATTGTAATTTCATGCTATAACGTACATAAGTTGTGACGGTTGCTTCTGCTCATGTTCTACTAAACGTTGCATATGAGGGTAACATAACCGTACCGTACTACGCATGAACGCGCATAAACTGATGTTGCAAGCGTCGCGATAGGGATGAACTTCAAATATACCTATCTATTACCGAATCAACTGATAAGAGATTTGAGTAAAATCAGTAAATACTCCATATTACTACTGTGAATGCTTTATTTATTTTTTCTAACTTCTAACTGAATTAAAATTTCATTTTCACTCAAACGTATGTACTATACATGTTCTATATATGTAGAACACATTTTTTTTCGACATATTTTTAACGTTGAAAATAAATATTTTCCAAATATATTTGAATTTTTTACCTGCAAGTAAGTTCTATTTGAATGTATATAAAATATATAATGCATATATTTTTTCTAATATTTGTTATAAAAAAGAAAAAAATATTTCGTCTACATTTGTTTTTAAATATACCGTACAAAATATTTAATAAATGTTGCCTGTATAGTGGAAATATTTCTCCTACATATAATATTTACGAAATATTAAACACATGTTGCTAAAATATTGTGTGCTGCCTGGGTAGCTATAAAATTATTGTTAACATGTAATTAATTTTTCTTTTATTGAAAATAAATAGGTAACTCTGAAACTAAGCATTTGCGGACGGACGTTTATATAGCAAACTGTCATTATTTTTGCATGCAGAATGACCCCCTGAAGTTGATCGCCCTTATTTACTAACACCCTGTATATCACAAGTGACGCAGCTAGTTCTAGCGCCAAGTGTTAATAGAATCGTTTTATTTGTTATAATTGCCGAAATATCCTTGTCTGTTTAGTGACTTACAGAAATCTAATTCATCTGTATAGTATTTTGTTTTCTAACCTGTCATTTATACATTGTATATTAAAATCTTTATTACCCGAAATCTCTTGTATACGGTTAACAACTTGGAGAGATGTAAAATTTATGGTCGATTTTATAGCAACACACGTACTTTTCAAACCTAGCGAAAAATAGACCATTCTAATATACTATAATGCAGATCTTACCACAAGGATAGCATATACACTTAAATTACTGCACCAAATTATGAGCAGTGAAAGTGAATTTGTGCATTTGTACTTTGGAACAGATCTATTTGTCAATTGTCAAAGTAGAAGCAGATGACATCGATGTCTCTGATCTGACATTTATAAATCATACCCACGAGAGAAGATGCAAAATTTAGATGTAGAACCTAATCAGCAACATACAATTCGTGAATCGTACGACGACGGTGAATCAGAATGGAGTACTGGCAATTCGATCGATCTCTTCGACTTAGCCACCGCAGCTGGCCGCCTCGCAGGAAATCTAAACAACAAACCAGGTGCTCTAGACGAATTCTTCAATAAGCTAAAAGTACTCGAACATGAATGGTACGAAGCTGAAAAACGATACAATAATTTGCGCGCGGAGAATGATCGACTCAATAACCAGTAAGTGCCAAATTTATATCTACATTCAAAGAACTAGAAATATTTCAAAAAGCAAAAAATTTATTAAAAACTAAATTATATACTATAAAATATATAAGAATTTTCATTATTACTGCTGCTGTTCCTCTCCACGACCCAGGCGGCCTTGCCTACAATCCGGGCTCTAAAAGCGCGTTACAGACGATACGATCGGTTGTACGACTGTTGTACCACAAGTTGAAAATAAAAACGTAAAGACAAGTCAGTCGCTATTTTTCGTCCACACGTGGATCGTCGAACCAACTACGATGTTACAACAGATTGTACAGCCGATCGTTTCGTTTGTAGACCCCTTAAGGCCGAAATTATGGCCGATCACTTTCAGTCGGTCAACGAAAATGATGCTGACAACAAACTCTCTAATATCAAAGCAGAAAACTTTATAAGGTTAGTCTGAACGAAATTAAAAATTTCAAAAAGAGCCATAAATCGGGGAAACCCCCGGGCCCTGATCACATTCCGAAGACTGCCGTAGCGAGACTTTCAGACTCTATTTTACAAGCACTGGTATCCATAACAAACGCTATCCTTGAAACTGGCTATTTTCTAAATATCTAAAAACACGCAGTAGTAGTGTAGTTACCATTCCCAACAGTGACCAGGAAGCGGTGTTCCTGCAAAATCACCGCCTCATCTCTCTGTTATCAAATCTGTCGAAAATTGCAAAACATGTTATTCTCGACGGTGTGGAGGATGACCTCCTCCTACATAACATCATTCAAGATGAACAATTCGACTTTCTGGAGAGGCTTTGCACGGATTTTCAACTTTTTCGGGCCACGGAGGCTATTCGTAACACCTATGAGATAAAGGAGACAATGGGTGCGGTATTTCTTGATATCACACATGCTTTCGACACTGTCTGGCATCGTAGGCTCATCTACAAAATGGTGGTCGCAGAATTTAACTCTAACATTATAAAGGTATTATGGTCGTATTTACAGAATCATCGTACATTTGTCGTCAGGGTCGAGGACTCTGTCTCTTCGCATAGGGCTGTCTCGGCGGGTGTGCATCAGGACTCTGTTCTGGGGACTACACTTTTCGTGATTTTCGTCCACGATCTTTCAAGGGTCCACTTCTCAAAGCCCTCTCTGCCGCTGCTTGCAGCGTAGCCTCGACGAAATCCAGCATTGATCCAACAAATGGTGTTTAAAAATCAATGAGGCCAAATGCGTCGCTATTCGTTTTACTAAAACACCGACGACCCTTCCCCCCACGATCATCTTTGGGTGGGAGACTTTCAGTTACCTTGAAATAAGTCCACGATCTATCTGGGAATGACCCTTGATCAGGGATTAACATTTCGACAGAACGTCAACAACACCATGACGCGCTTTGTTTAAAAAATCGAAGTTGATGCCCACTTCCGGTTAACCGGAAGTGATATTTATTCAATAATATTTTCACGTGATAGTTCATATTCAACTATATCCAAGTGCAAAATTTTGTTTTAAAATGCTGTTCCGATTGTATAATACTTTTAATAGGCCATTCTCACCAATCACCCTGTATATTAAATTATATGTATGTTTGCCTAGGCTTATGCATGAAAAAACAAAATGTGCAATATACCAGAAGAAACTTAAATTTATCCAAGACAATCAAAAAAATTTCGAAAAACTCAAAGAAGTTTACTTAACTATGAAGCACCAGGAAGCCAAAACTAAATCTTTAGAAAATATTTGCGAACAGGCAAGCCAAACGACATCGTGGAATACGGGAAGTTTCGTATCAAAAGCCACCGGCACAATAAGTGTCATCACGTGCGACAAAGAAAGTCTCACAAAATACCACGGCAACATTCTTCAAACAGATTCCATGATCGCCATTAAACGTTCGGAACTGTCTGATGCTCACGATAACTTGCGGCTTCTTAAAGAAATGATCAAAAAGCGCGAATATACCTGGTCAGTGAATGCACAACGAGAAGAGGCTTTAAAAGAAGAAATACGAACATTGCAGGAGGACAAACAAGCTTTGGATACGTTGGTAAGGATGAAAGATATCGAATTGAAAGCTTTGAGAAACCTAAAGGGTCAAAATCCCACGGAGCAACAAGATAATATGGTCAATATGAAGAGAATTATAGGAAAATTGAGTAAACGATTAAGGTAGGTCTTAAGATTTAATACATACGCTTAAAAGCTTTTCAAATTATTGTTGCTTTACTTCAAATGACTTTAGATACTATCATCGAGGACAAGGACGCGTTTATTTTTTAAAATAGTAAAGTAGTGATATTTTTCGTAGAAAATAGCACAATCTTCAATTTAAATAAATGTAATGTTACTTATACCTTTATATGTACTGTATTTTTAGGGAAGTAGAAAATGAAAGAACTGGAAAATTTAGAGTACTGAGTGACGGAGAAGAAGAAGTACTTAAGGAAATAGAAAAAGAGTAGGTCTTAAATTCATATTCTCTTGAATAAATAAACTACCTAGTATATCATTTCAATTACATTATGATTGAAAATAATACTAAATAGTCTGAACTTTACAGCAATTACCTTATAAAGAAACCACAAATGGTAAAACCTCAGCCGGTAAAAGTGACCGTAAACCGTAGCTTCCCAGGAACATCTGCCAAAAATAAACTTATGAAGTCACATCTTTCAACCATCGTCGAAAACAAAACCAAGCAATTATCGGGATCCAGTGATGAATATGAAAGTGAAACGCAGGAATTAGAAGAATTAGGCAGGATGAAGAAAAACATTGAACTCAAGCAAGCCGCTCTCAAGGAGAAAGTTCAACAAATTATAAATTATTCGAATGTCCAAAAGGCATAACATAATCATTATATTTTGCTGTAAAAGTTTATTATAGTTCGCAATTTACAATATAATGTACAGATCATCATACTTTGTGTTTATATTTCACTTTGTGTTAGTATTTTGTTTCTTCAATGCGTTATTTACTCAACTGTAAACTCTCATTAATGGTTCCAAAATACGAAAGTTTTTAAAGAATTTTAGTACAAACTTGTTACTTATCTTGATCACTTCAAAAATCAATAGCGTTCTTGATATAAATAAAGCTATTTCACAAATAATCAAATCAATTGACTTAAAATGCAATTTTACTAGGACGGACTGCTTCTCCAATATTCTAAATAGGTTTAAGGTAATTCTAAATAACATACTAGTTTGTTTATAGCCATTTTCTATTCTCTATTATTATTATTTTATGTACAGGGGTAACAATAGATTAACAACATGTGCTCTTTTCATTAATTCTATATAGATACTCATTTTATTGGACTTTTGCTTTGTTGATTAATGTTAAGGACTCAGACACTTAAAACAAGCATTTTGTTTACTTTACATAATATACAGTACAACCTCGATAATCCGAACCCCCGGTAATCAGAACCGCCAGTAATCCGAACAACTATTTTGTTTCTATAATCCGAACAAAAACCTTTTCAAATTCGCTACTCCGAACATCGACATGAAGTGTTTCTTTTGACTAATAGCTGATACTAAAAAATTGGGGAGAGCAAAACAATGAATGTATTTTTTTTTGGTTTTTAAGTAATTTCAAATTCACGTCACTATATACAACCAACATATAGATTTTTAATACATTACTTCATACACCAGAATTTTTTTTTCTTTCCATATAAATAACAACTATTCACGGGCGTGCTCTTCCACCATACACTGTGATATTCATTCCCACTGCAGTTTCCAAATAGGAAACATGTTATTTTAATATTTTAACATTTCAATTTTTAAAATTTTTTAATTTTTAAACAACAAATTTTTCTCCTATTCGATATTTAACATCTAACATATATGTTAGCTTCTTCAACCTAATTGGTTTAATGGTTGAATTTAGAATTTAATCAACAATGTTTTACCATATTTTACCGTATTAAAGTAAGTTTAACTTTATACACATAGAATTCTCCAATTATAAAAAATCAACTGTTATTGTAGCCTTTGAAAAAGATAAGCGACTCATCGAAACGTCGATTGTTATACGATTAGGTAGAATAAACAGCTATTTGCTTAAGAAAATTCTTGCCATTTATTTCATCAATGAATGTATTTTTAACTACAAGTCACAAGAGATGCTATCGTTTGTGCTAGAATGTCTTTGTTATCGTTAGGGAAATTTTTAGAAACACTCTACATTTGGAGAGCGATTATTCATCTTTCGGGGAAAGACCGAGCGTGCAAGATTAATCGACACCGGCTTCTTAGATCGGCAGAATGGTAACCGAAAGTTATAAATTTTAATGTTATTTTGTAGAATAAATATTACTTTTGAGCTTATTTGTTGTTTTTTTCAATAGTTTTCTTTAATCCGAACAGTGTCGTACTGAATTAGTTCGGATTATCGAGGTTGTACTGTATTTGCTATATATTCAGTATTTGGTTAAATTAATATGTCTAAATCTCACGCTTAATGTAATATAATTATAATATAAATAAGTAAAATCATGATAACGAATTAATAGAAACAAGAGCCATAGCATATATTTCTAAAATGCAACTACCTCGGAGCTATCGTAAATGAAACTGCGTTGGAGCGACGAAAAGAAGCGCGCGCCATCGATAGCATATATGTATTTTTAAACATGCAACTACCTCGGAGCTATCGTAAATGAAACTGCGTTGGAGCGACTAAAAGAAGCACGCGCCATCGATAGCATATATTTTTAAAATGCAACTACATCGGAGCTTTCTTCAAAACTACGTCGAAGCGACGACCAAGAAGCGCGAGCCGATCCGTACTATAGAGATGACGTGCTATTTGACTTTGCGCGGTTTGTTAGTGATATAGCCGCCCACGGACTTGCCTGCGCTGATCGCGATGCGCATACGAGTGTGTACTCGTTGGATTTTTTGCGTTCAGCACACGAACCGTGGTTCGTGGAATAGAAGAGAAATTAGCTTTGTTTTGGTTCAGAATTCAGAATGGTTCTAGAGTTGTTGTGCACGCGCATTTACAGTTTAGCGTTTTGGTTATTTAAGAACTCGAACCGAATTTTTAGTCCGATGTTTTGGTTACTGACAGAATCAATTCAGAATGATTCTGGAACCGTTCAAACAGTTCTTGCTCTTCCATGAGTACCGATTCTGAATTATTAGTTCGAAATTACGTCATCGGTGCATATGTTCAGAAATTCGAGTTATTTCGATACGTTCGTCATCAATGATATTGATATTTACGTTGTCTTTTAAAGTTAGAGATTTTTTCCGTCTGTATTTGATTTTTTTTTTTTTAATTACTGTCCTGGGAATAAAATTTATGGAAAGTGAGTGGTATTCTAAGACAGAGACAGGATTTGAAAGATTTAGCGCAGAACATTCGCTATTGATATTTTGTTGGTTTGTATTTTAGTCTGTATCTAAAAGATGGCAGTAACAGGCTCCTAAAATGTGTTTTGGTTATTAAAAGTTCGGAACCATTCTGGAATTATAATGTTGTGCGCTTACGTTCTGCGCAGTTCTGTTACTAATCCTGAATTCCGAACCAAAACAAAGCTATTAGATATTCCTGGACGTAGTTTTGAGTTGTATCGTGTTTTACGAGGTAGTGGTAAACTATTGAACTGATTATTCACTTTCGCCCTAGTTCAGGAATAGCTCCGACAAATATATCCTTTTGGCTCGTTAAATACAAGAAGTACATAAAGTACACATTTCAAATAGCGTTTAATACGCATGATAGAGACATTATTTGTAAATATTATTTTATATGCTTATACATTATATGAGAATTATTATTTTGTGTCTTTGATGTACCTACAAAGAACTGGAATTTCTGTTTTATTTTTATTTCTTTATTACAATATATGTATTAAAATAAACTCACTCGTTTATTGTGAAAACCCCTTACACTAGTAGTATTTCTCCAGCAGCTAGGTCCAATAAAACAATTGGACCGTAACAATTAATTTATACAAGTCAGTATTTGTAAATACTTTTTGTGCAAGCTTCTATAAGCACGGTGACGTGCACAGCTCCGTTTTCTCAGTCTCCACCACTATCTACCATTCACAATTAGTGGAAGAACACAGAGACCTCCAAAATCAGTTTTCCCCAAGGTTTTTTTGTTCACGCAAACACGACAAAACAATCGCATAAAGTAGTAAACTATGTTACAACCGAAAAAGTTCCGAAACCAAAAAGAATTTCTGAAATAACTTCAAAATACGGGGTGACACCAATTTTATGCTCGGCAGTGTATATGGTAGCCATGAAATTTGTGTTGACGTAAAATCCGTGAAGTCAACATATGGCTTATTCCTAATTGTGATCAAATTTTTTTGTACTACTATGGGGATCCTCAACTGCCAGGCAAGTACTGCAAATTGATTATTTTAATTTTTAACTGGTTTGGCACGTTCTTCCTTTTTATATTCTACGTGCTCAGTTGCTTCAAATCGATCCCGAAGTCTTTCAAAGACTAAAGGTTCTGGATATCTTCGATTTGAATAACGTATTTGATAAATGCGCGATGCAAGCAGTGGATTTCGTTCACATTCTCCCAAAATAGAGATGATTTGAATTAGCTAGATAGTTAAATTTTGCTTTTAACTAACCTGTAAAAATATAGTGTTTCAATTTGAAAAAATGATTTACGCATTTCAATTGTTTCAAAAAGACACTAATTTCTAGAGCACTATGTGTAACGTATTTAAGTCTACAGCTGTTTATTATCATCATAGAAGATGCTTCTAATGCTATGTTAAGTTTCATAATGTTACATTTTTCCGTTAGGTACCGAAATAATGAATAAGATAGCAAAATGTCAAAATTATCAAACACATATCAATATCTTGCAAACTAATGAAAATAACTGAATATGATCCTGTATAAAGTTGCCTTTGAAATTCTTCAGGCAATTCAAAAATGTGATCATATATAGGATGTTCCATTGAAAAATGTAAACTTACTGATGGTTACGGGCAAACAAAACACCCTGTATATCGTAGAATAGTTTTACGTTATAAATTTTGTAAAACTAAAAAGCTTTTGTATTTAAATATTTGCGGTATTTTGCATAAAAAAAGATATGGAAGAATATCGCATTATTGTTACACCGTGTATATGTATTTTAAGATTTTGTAACAGTTGCAATAAATATTTGATGTGTGTACATAGTCAGTATTTGTTGATAATATCTGTCTGTTGCGTAATTTTTTCTGGTTACATTAGTGTTCTGATCCAAAAACAAACTCTTATTTTTCAATAAACAGTGAAAGTCAATTATTACGTCGTCGCTTATAAAAGCGAAAATTTAAAGTATTCTGGATAAACGTTTTTTATTCAACTTTGAAATAAAATATATATTATTTCGACACCATTATATTTTAAGTCAATAAATTCCCAAATAGTCCTTTGTAGTTTCGACATAATTATAAAACTATAGTAAATATTGAGTTCTTGATCAGCATTGTCCATGCAGGGAACAAGATACCACTTTAATTATTTATTTTAATACTATACTTACCTTAAGTGAATTATTTTGAATAGTAAATAGATTTCTAATGCCATGATTATTAATTTTAATAAGAAATTTTGATGCAATATTATTCTTTTTTTTTTTTGTAAGGAAAGATATCCTTTCCATCATCCGTTTCAATTACTTTTCTAAAAGGAAAACATTATTGAAGGTTTCATAACACTAATATTTCCAAAGTTGTTGTCAATGTCTGGAATAGTTTGTCTACCTTATACAAATAATTGGTTAAAAAAATAAATGATTACTTTATTATTACTTGAATAAACAGTATTGGTATTGAAGTTGAGTTGCTGTTTATTTTTTGTCATTTTAATTCTTGTAACCATGAGTACGAAATGCACTATATTAACCAATGGAAAAGATTTGCATGCCATGTATATTTTGGTGATCTGTGATTTTGTTTCCAGAACATGTCATTTATAAATCATAGTTATTCTCACAGTTCTTTTCAAAATATTAGTTTAGTAAATCACTCATAATTTCTTCGTTTCATTCTGGCCATTTTTCAATAATCAAATTTGCTTTTTGGGCCTAATGAAAAATTATAGTAATTTAAAATGGGCAACTTAATTAGTTGTGAACAGTGTACAGCAGCAAGTGAAGCTAGCGTATTTACTTTTTCAGACCCATTAGTATTAAAATTGACAGAAGGTATAGAAACTACTTATAATTTGTAAAACAAAAATATATTACTTATAACTAGTAAATATACACATATTAATAAACAAATTAAACCTAACAATTTTTTAGGAATTCGACCAGAAGACCAACAAAAACATGGTCAAGTGCGTGATATAAAAGATAGAGAATGGATGGATAAAATACAATGTATTGAAGAGCTACATACAAATGCATATGGTCTTTCCTTAGAAGGTGTTAATGAATTATGTCGACGTCTTGAGCAGCATCTCGATAAGATGAATGATGTCAATGCTTTAAAACATGAAGTGGAAAAGTGTTACAGAAAACATCCTGGTCAAACTTTACAATGTCGAGAGCAAGTACAAGAATTTGAAGATCATATTGATCTTGGCAGATTAAAAACTATAAAAAGAAATTTCATAGTGATTCTGGCAAAGATACATAATACCTACAGATAAATTTATCGCTTCTCTAGATTTTTAAATTTGGCTTCTAGGCGTTTAGAATATGCATCCAATTTATATGCTGCTTGCTCTAGTTTTATAACGCTATCCTCAATTTGATCTATTTGATCAAGGTATGGCTGTAATGTGTCATCTAAAAATAAGATTAATATTATACAAGAAAATGTGAAAAATAAAAAATTACATTTCTCCTTTAAATCATTCATATTTTTTGCAATATTACTTGCAATATGTTTCATATCTGAATATTTAGTAATTGTAGCATTGTTCATATTCTCTAATAATCTGTAATCTTCTAAAGTTGCCGTTAGTTCACCATATAAATAATCAGCAGTTTTATTAAACATAGTAGTAGCTAATCGACTCAGATTAGGATCATGAGGATCCAGTGCTTCAAAACTTGAAGTTGATGTTGATAGTGTAGGTCCTATAATTCATGCAAATTAATTTGGTTTTATTAAAATACGAAGACCAACTTGCCCCTTTTAGGCGAATCTGTAACACTTTCCGATTGATTATCTTCTGTATTTGTTGCCATTATTTATAATTTATAGTTATTGGAATGAACTATATGTTTATTGACTTGACTGTTTCTCAAAATTAATTGAAATATAATCATAACCTCCAATTAATTTTGACAATTATTTTGATATTTGACATTTGATCGGATATTGGAACATGCTAGAACGTGATTAGAACCACGGAACCGACGATGTTTGAACTATACTCCATTCAACTTAAGAGTGCAGTAGTTGGCGCCACAATCGGCGTTGGTTTTACACTAGAGAATTTAAATATACCGCTCAATTCAAAATCGACATTGACGTAGCCTAACCTTCAAATGCGGTAAATATACAAATATTATTACAACGTATGTATATTTTAGCTAATAATGTCTATATAACATTATGAATCAATACATTTCTGTTTTATTAAGTTTTGTTGAACTTTTTTACAGCTTTTTACAGGCAATTAATGATAAGATTGATTTTTAAAACGTAAAATTTATATGTTCGTAATATATTATTCAGACTATGTATAGAAATTGTATACAAGATGTATAACTATGTTACATTTATTAATATTTATGTATAGAAACACAATAATTGTATACACAATGTATTTTTTAAGTTTATTGTACATAAGAAGAAATATATTTAAATATTTGTATGATATAACACGCAAAAATCTAAATCATACATCGTATTTTCTTCTGCGATAGAATGTTTGATGCAATTAGTCCAGACTTCAGCAGTGATATGATTAACTCCATCCAATAATAAAGTTTTTACTTCCGCTAACTTAAAAGTTCTATTATTAGCAACATGATGCTTCACTTGAGCTCATATGAATTCGATGAGATTCAAATTACAATGATGTGGGGACAATCGTAATATTGTGCGAACACTTTCTGCTACTATTTTGTCAATAATGTATGTAATAGGATTGTCAGTAATATATTTTTTTAGTAAGTTCCAGTAATTTAACTTTTAATAAAGAATTATCAACAACAATTCCTTTTAAATTAAGCCATTCAACTAATGCTTCCTTTTTCAAGGTGTCTCCGTAAAACAATATCTTGTCGCTCCATTAGCACACTTTCTTGGTTGCGTTTCACCCACATAAGTCCTAATTTTTTGAGAATTTTCCATAATGTTGTTTGCTTAAAGTCTGCCAAATTCTCATCTGCATTAACAACCTACAAACATTAATTAGATCATGCTAACGTTAATTGAAATATATTTACGCTCAATATTTTTGTACACGTAGGGAACTCATTTTTCAAGAAAAAGGAATGCACTTGTCTTCGGATTGCTGACCGCTGGCCTTCATCCAAATTATCAAGGTGAATGAGACACACCTGCAATGTCTATATCCTTCACAATATTCAATACTGTTCTCTTTCCAAGTCCAAGTTGTTTCGCAGTCAATGTAATAGAAGCTGACTTTGAATTGTTCTGCTTCTGTTGCAAATATAAATTATATGCCATTTGCCTCTGCCTACTACTTATATGTTTTCCTGCGAAGGATTTTTTGAGGATCCTTCAAGTGTAATAGTAATATTAGATGAATACGGATAATAATAGATACTTTGAATTTGCCAGTAATACTGACAAGAACTTTGCTTTTAATGTAAGGTGCTTGCAAAATTTGAAAATACAAAGAAAAACGTAAGGAAATATCACAATACAGCAAATATATACGAACAAAATAGCATAAACAAATTTGACGTATCGCTTTTAACCTCAAATTTCATACGTATAAGAACAGTATTTTAGACAGTGTGTACGTGCCTCGATAATTGACCAATCACAAGCCGTAAAATAAGGTCACCAAAAAAGGAATCTATAATGGATCCTGTCGCGCGGTAATTTTAAATTTTTTGCTAAAAAATTCTAAACATTTTGCAAAAGATGGTAGAATACATACAACAATAATACACACTACATTAATGCTAGATCTGAAAGTTAAGACAAAAATTAGCAATAATAACGTGTTATAAGTAAAAGCGTATCATATCATACAACATTTGAATGAGGAAAATTAAAGTACAGGATGGGCCACTTAAAATGATGCACTAAAATTACAGCCAAGCTAAATAGAAATTTTAAAATCCGACGTAAATTGTGGTTGATGAGAAGCACATTTTAATAACAATGTAAATTTTATAACATTCATGATGACGTCACGCCGAAATCAATTTTCATTTTATTAAATAGCACATTTATGTTTTCTGTCACTGTATTGTAAGACTTTGATATTTCTAACACATCGCAATCACTTATTAAATATTTTATCCAACTGTATTTGCAATAATAAAGAATGAAATTTGATTATTTAAATTTCGCGGTTTCGAAGTTTCAAGCTTAGTTTACCGAAATTTTACGTAACGTATGTACATATGTTAATGTGTCAGATTTGACCCTTTTCACTTAAGAGGGTTGTCTACCAGCTGATTATTTTCCAGTTGTGCCATATCTACATAATTCGATAAATCATTTGCTTGATTTTATTTCAATATAATTTGAAAATTGGGCTTCATATACATATTTCTACAAATGTTTTACATCTACATATACAAGTTTGTCTATTAATATTCAATATTAACTTCACAATCGCGTTTACCTTGATAGGGGAATAGAGATTACTCAATTCATTTTTAGATTTAATTTCTGAAATTTATTGCTATGAACATTAAAAAGACGTCCATGCTTGTGTGTATGAAGCCCAATTTTAAAATATGTTTTAAATAAATCATAAAAACATATTATGAAAAAAATTAACTGTTGCTAAATTTAAAATATGAAGTGTAAACTACGAAATCTAATAATAACTATTTGAATATATTTCCCATGCAAGTACTATTTGCGCAACAAAATGACTAAAATATTGTATTTATAAAACTCGGAGAAGTTGTATACCACTTGTATACGAGCTCATACCACCTCATACCGCCAACGACTAATGTTTTTGCACTTGCCGATGCAGATTTAATGCAAGCTGGTCAATAAGTCAAACACTTAACACCAAATTATTGTTTCTACATAAATTAAACACTAAAATAATTAATTTTGAACGTTGTCAGTTACCAACTGACATAATGACTACATCGAGTGTCCGTAAATGATTGAAGCTGACAGCTACTGTCAAATTTTGGTTAAGTTTGTAAGACGACTTTTGATTTCGATTGCAAGAATTAACATTAGCGTCTCACGCGGTAGTTACTTTCAGCATAATTATTAAAAATTGTTTCTTAATGTCAAACACAATATTCTTCCTTTTGGAAACGTTTATTGCCAATTAAAATTAGTTAAGAACATAATTATAAAAAATTGTAACTATAAAACCATTGCAATGACAAAAATACAAACCCAACGAAAATATAGACGTGCGACTATGGCCAGAGAGGAATAAACCAACTGACATTCTCAGGGTGGTAAACTTTAAGCACAGAAATTGCATACATTTTGACAGACGTCAGCTTCAAACATTTACGGAGCCCAATTCAAATTTTGCGTTTTACGCAAATATGCATCAGGTAAATAACATTGCGCGCTTCAAAATTTGAAATATTGGCGGCAATTTCAAGAAGTTGTTGATTTTATTTGTTAGTAAAATTAATCATATTTTATACAGTAATACGTTAAAAAATTAGCTGTTTACGAAACTTACAATAAAAATACCACATCCCATTTAAATAAATACAAATTGATTTCGGTATGACGTTATGATGAATGGTATAAATATGTATGTACATACATTTTTATTAAAATGTGCTTCTCTTGAAATTCTTTTTACCTGGGTCCGATTTTAAATTTCTTATTTAGTTTGGCCATCCTGTTATATCTTATCTGATCTTATCAAACAATTTTGTATATTATGTATATACGATTCAGAAACAATACAAGTTTAGACAATTCAAATGATTTAGTATTAGGAAGTAACATGTTTTCAGCGATCATGTTTGTATCGAGATTTACCACAGTGATTCGAAGAGACTTGTGAAATTGATCCACAATCTAGGAATCTAGTAACTAACATAAATAATTTCAATGTTGGCTACACATTGACATCATCTGACCAATCTGACGCAGTAATAGGAGCACAGAAATAAGTTTGTTCAAGTTTGTCAACCTAATTTTCGGACACTTCTAGGTATATTAAATGTTCTAAGATCTATTATTTCCGATGTAGTTTGCCTGAAACCCATTGCACGAATATTCAAACTAATAGTATAGAAGTACGTAGAAGATGTTATTTAGGTTATTAAGGCCGGTCCAAATATGTAGACTATATGCTACAAAATGTACGCATATTCCTGCCGTATTGACCATCAAGTATAATTCAAATAATTATCAACAACGAACATACAAGAATTTTGGTCACAAGGAAAAAGATACACCGTTCGCATCAAAACTTTGGTTCTCGTTACTACTTGTATTATTTGTTGCGCCGAATTTAAATTACAAATGGTATTTAAGCTCTCAATTTATTAACTACTAACACCTACTTTCTATAACGTTTGTTTTATTAGGATATACAGGAAGGTATTTCCATCAGTAGATGCTCACTCAGAATCATCTGAAGGCCACAAACTCAAGTCAAGTGAATCTAAGTTTGAAGGGGATGGAGGTTCAAAGAAACCAAAGAAAGAAAAAATTGGCTTTCGAGATCGCAAGGTATAATGATCTATGTTGTGTATTACTTGTACATTAATCGATAGAATTTATTCAAGTAGATAATAGATTACGAAAATCGCTTGAGAGCTTATTCCACACCTGATAAAATTTTTCGTTATTTTGCTACTGTAAAAATAATTACACAGCAAGGGACAGAAATCTTGATGACACCTGATGATTTTTTAAGGTCTATAACACCCGGACTTCAACAGCCAGAGGGTAAAAATAATAAATTTCATAGTGCTACAGTTTGGTGTGCATTTAACAATTTTATTTATAACCCTTGTTTGTAACCAGTGGAAATTTTAATTTATAAGGGTTAAGTTTTACTTTATGCATATGTGTAGCAAACTTTTTTTGTTTTTAACTAATAATGTGTATATAACATTGTGTCGTAACCACACACTGGCAGCTATGGTTTTTGTATTTACCTCCGTTTCGATAACTACGTATGCGTTTTTAATAAATACTCATTATAATTTTTGTTGAGATATTTGCAATTTACTTACTATTGGAGGTTTTTTAAAACATTAATGGATAAGGTTATATATTGGAGGTTTTTTCTGGTTGTTCTACAAGTTGTATCAGGATAAATTGCACTCAGAATAGACTCTTAATATTTCACTGTTTCTGTATCATGTTCAAGAGTCAACTTTTTATTGTACACATTGCATATTGCAATATCTAACAAAAATCCCATATTTTCAATTAAACGGTTCCTATTCCATTTTCATCCAATATCTTGACTCATAAGTTCTTGTACTTATTTGTTGCTGTATAAGTTTCTTTATAGCCATATTATCATAAGTATAGGCTGTTTCACAATTAGTCGATTCAAAACGACTCTATAGAAGAATACCTATATCACAGCTTATTTACAAGTTCCATTGAACTCCACAGAAGTATATCATTAATATTTGAAACTCAATAGGACATTATTTGAAAACGTTTGGAATTTAATAGACTAAATCGGATAGGAATATATGAAGCATTATTATAACACCTCCAAGTAGAAGCAGATTCTGACATTTTTGTAGTTTCTACAATAGGAAATACTCAAGAATTAGATACAAAGAACCTGGTGAAAGATCTAACACACTAGACTACACAATGGATGATGATAGGAAGAACAGACTCCAATGAAAAGTTAGGAACACTCCTCTCGCCAGATTATGTCACAAGGCTACGTAGCAGGAATAAAACAATAAACTAGGCAAGCTCTAAAGGATTCTTCAATTTAAAAGAAAAAAGAGAAACGCCTATTACCATTAGAATTAGCTTCAATAATAACTTCCGAAAGTGTTAATGGTATGACTACATGATTACCAGACCCTATTTCTGTATCTAGTAAATTTGCACTACACTTCGTATAGATTGTACTTTCAAGGGATTGGTGAAGAAATATACATTAACGATTATTTTATGGTATTATTTAGCGTGAAATGTCCATTTAGTAAACAAAGATTTTGTTTTAAAGCGACTTTCATATCTCTATAAAAAGAATACTATTTTGATAATTTTTTGCAGAATAATCAAATGTGTTTTAAAGCAAATCTTTTGTTTACCAAATACAATTTTTTTGCTAAAAAAGAATCGATAGCAAATTGCTTGAATTTAAGAAAACTGGAGTTTATTTTTATTATCTCCGAGTAGATACGAAATTTTACTAAATAGGTATCCTATATGATATTTTTACACATCTTGCTCTTCTGATTTGTTTTATATCGACTTCCCATGTTGATGAAAATAATTTTTAAAGTATAAATGTTTTAAAACATAAACGAGTTTAAAGCCATCAGCGATCTCTGAAACAGCCTTTGAAGGACGAAATTACGGGAATGATGTACTGCCAGTAGAAGCAACAAGATTTAATAAAGTATGCATTAAAAAATGGTAATAAATTATGTTGTCCAATTAATACATCAATTTGCTCAGTACTTTATTAATATTATTATAAATATCTTTTCATTGCATGAATCTTCAGATTATCGAATACGAAAATCGAATTCGACAGTATTCTACACCAGATAAGGTTTTCCGCTACTTTGCGACATTACAACTCCAAGGTAGTCCTTCCGATCAACATGAAATTTATATGACACCTGAAGATTTTCTAAGGTCAATCACGCCAGGTTCTAAACAACCAGATGGTTAGTTTAAATGTGAAGTATTAATTCTTTTATTGTTATTTCGAAAATATATTATGTTGCAGTATAACTCTTTTCTTTTATTTTTTAGTTAATTGGACACAGCTTCAGCTTTGCTTCTTACATTAAAAAAGTCGTTTTACTAATTATTTTTACTTCACTATTTACTATATTATAACCAATTAACACAACATTAATAAAACTGATCATATATTACTCAAATAACAAATTTTGTCCTATATGTTTGTTTTAAAGATACATTTTCATAAAGTTTTTATTTAAAGACAATAGAGATATTTATAATTGTTGAAAATGAAATGGACAAAATTTAGATATTAGTTTTGTATTATACAGGATCCGCCAAATCTCTGTTTCTCTGTTGTTGCTCTATTTTCCAATACTCTGGAAAAGTATACAGGATAAAGTTTATGGCTGACAACTGTTGTATCTGTTGTTGTGTTTTCTGAAAATATTTTTTTACTATACAGACAATGTTTTACAAAGTTTGTTGATTTTAAACAAGCTATCATTAAAATATATTTCTAAGCTAGATGTTGCTCGTGCTATTATGGAGATTGTATTCAACATGCTTGTTTTCAAACAGGACAGCCTATGTATTTTTCCACTTTTGAAATCCTTATAAGATTGTAAAGTGCCTTTGTATTGCATAAATAATATGTCTCTATCTCACACCATCCTTGAGATATTCACTCGTATTCATAATTTTAGCCAAATAGATGTCTCTGGAATACTATAGTTTTTGCCGCATACTAAAGTAGAAGATTGATCTTCTGTAAGCTTATTAACAAAATATGAATCAAACTTTAGCAAAACTGTAGTTTTCAAAATGTTACGTAAACCAAACTTGAAAAAAATCGTTTTGGATGCAAACCCTCATTACGGTTATTTAAAATAGGTTACAATCTCAAGCACGAACTATAAATATGACCTTAAGTATTCTCAGGCAGTAGTAATATAACACATTTAAATTTAGATAGTTGCAACAAATTCCTTTCATTGTATTTCTTTGTAATTTGTTTGCGTTTTCCTATTTTGGTATATTGGTTTTTTGATTTATTATCAAATTTTCAATGAATGCTTTGTATGTTTATGTTATTTCTAAATAATTTCAGATTCTCTCAATTTACATGACATACATTATATTTGTTTATTTTTTCATTGGATTCGTTTAAATAAACAAACGGGTTTACACAAAAACATTTTTTTCCATATTTTTTAAATTTTGAATTGTTTGTTCGGACATCTTACGCGACAATTAGAAAACATTTTTTTGCTTGAGTTTGGCTCACATTTTGTTAATAAACTTGCAAAAAGCAAACTGTAGAGTAAATGAGTATTTCATCCATCTTAGGAATATTTTTTAATGATAGTTGACTTGAAACACACTTTTGTTTGAACATTTTTTGGAAATTTATACGGTTTCAAAAAATTTAGATGTTTCGATGCATTTAAATAACCCGGTGTAAGTGGTGTAAGTTTTTAATAATTTTAAATTTGTTGCAAACGAACAGATGTCGAAAAGAACACAAATATCTCCTAATTATGTATTAACTTTAAATTGGTAATAATATAAGAATAAATTGGATGCATTCTATCAAAGAATAAAGATACATAACAATATACAGGCTGTTTCTTTTAAAATAACATGCTTACGTTCCTTATCGCTAAAACGAAACTATAGTCGAAAGTATTTTAAGAAACTACAACAGTTGTATACCAATCATTTTTTCCGAAGTTCATAAAATCGAAAACTAACCGAATACGTGTAATTTTAGACAACGGACCAACGGACACATTTTAATAGTAGATGCTATTTTGTTCAGTTTGTGACGTTTGTTCCATTGGCCATTCCATTTTCCACTGGATAATTACAATAAAGTAATATGTTACATTAGGAAGTTTGTCAAAAACAAAAAAACGTTCTGATAGTTGCCTATGGTGTGCCTATGTCTAGACATTTTTGGAAAATAAATAATATATAAAGGGGCAACATGATGAACACCTGTTAATTTCGTAGATTATATACAAACATATGAATTTTTATACATTACTGCATATCGTATAAAATTATTATATTCGATCATTTTAAGAAAATGTTTTCGATTTTATGAAATTTATTCCATACTTTACGACCAACATTAGTTTTCATATTAAATATTACTATTATTACTATGAGACAAATATTAATGGTAGCTTTTCTTTCTAGGTTTGGGCTTAGATCAATTTAAAAAGTATGACCCTAAGGTAAATTTGCTTTTTATATATATACAATTATATTGTACATATGATCAATATTCAAGTGATAAATAATTGAATTGTAAATATTATTATTCAAGCAGTTACCCTTTTATAAAAATGCTGCAAAAGTAAATAGCTAAATGCATATACTTTGCATAATACAAATGCTTAAACATTATCTTACCTTACAATTAATATTCATAATATTCATTTATAATGCTTTATTAATATATTCAAGAAAAAATATTTCATAAAAATAAGACACTAATGCATGCTATTCCGTTATTTTAAAAGTAGGTACATCTTTTAATAGTTCCTATAAACACAGTTTTTATTGTATATTTTTAATTGTTAAATTTACTTTAGTAATTAGAAATGGTACGAGTATTTATAACTTTCTATATATCACTTATCCGTTTTAATTTTAATAATACTTTCACATACAATATACAGCAAGGACCGAAAGTCTATATGCATCAAACTGTATGCTCTACCATATGCATCAAATTATCTTAAGAGTCAAGTTCAGTCCTGTTTTCCTTAAAAATCATAGAAAAAAAAAATGAAAAAAATTGTGTAAGTTTTAGATTTTTTAGTAAAAGTATTCTCAAATTTTGAACAAAATTGTTAGAGCCGTTTAGCTGTAATTGCATTTTCTTATCCAAAATTCCATTTATTTAGCTAACGGTTCAAACGATTTTATTCAAAAATGTATGAGATATTAAGATTATAATGTAGATAATACTCAATTTTTTTCATTATTTTTTTATGAACAGAAACTTCAAAATTAAATCTGGAAAGTTGTTCCATTACTTCTTATGGAGTTAAAGCAGTGACGACAACCTCTATGTTTGCTAGTAGTTTCGCTTCTTCTTACATAGATGGCACTATGACGACATCGTACGTCGAAGACAGAATGCGATACAGATATTGCAACAAATAATGGACCGGTTGCAGTTAGAACAAAATCGCTAATGGACATGCGCGGCGGGAACTAAATCACGCCCATTTTTTCAAATATTTAGTTACTTATCCTGAACTACGAAAATTCCCCATGTCACATCTGATTCACATCGTCCGCGTCCAGACTGCTACCAACATCGTAACTTCAAATAATCTAAGTGCATAACAGTCACCATGGTTACCGCGCATAAGCAAAGAACATTTTATAAATGAAATCGGTGCATCGCCGGATCTGATATCTAGCTAGACAAAACTAATAAGTTGTATCTTGTATTTATCGCACTCTTTCGAACTCACAGATTAAACATAAGAAAATCATAACGATATTTTGTGTTTGCAATTGATATTTGATATTGAGAAAGAAGTGGAGTTACTATTAGCTTTGTTTAGTAAGTACGCTTCTAATACTTCCAACGATTAGAAACGGCTACAAAAAGAAAGTGAATGATTGTCACGTTACATTACTGAAGCAATCATTTATCAAATCATAAGTTATTTTTTAATCCATATGTCCTACTCTGAAAACTTTTCTTGTGACACTTTATATTTTTCTGTTGATGTTTATTTACCGCAAAGAGGAACTTTCCTCCACATTTCGATCTACTTTGTGATTATGAAGCAATTTGTAATTCTTTTACTACAAAGACAGAATGGATTGTGTACCTAAATAAGTAAAGATAAAATTTTGAGACTTTTTATTCTTACGTATACTTGTTTTTCATAAGTAATATAACAAGTGACGAAGATTTTCCGATAAAATTGATTTGGATAATTTGTAAGTGCTCTTCGGGCTCGTGAAATTATTTAAGATCAACAAGCACGAACAAATTATCCAAATCAATTTTATCAGAGAAAAATCTTGGTCACGCGTTGTATTGAAAAAGACTATATCACGAATTTCGTAATTTACTGTCTTCGGTTGTGTTCATTTTGCCATGTATTTGGCTGGTAACTAAGGAAATAAGGTAATACTCCATTAGCATTGATAAAACATAAAACCACGAGTGATTTTATCACTTATTAAAATCCACACGTGATTTTTTCGCTATAATATGAATGTCATTGGCTGTTGCTAAGGAATTCCAACTGTGTGATTGGTTGACAGAAATGTGAGTAGTCGAAGAAATATCATAATTCGGAAGTAATACTGCCAGATGCCACGAATATGTGATTTACATTTTCGCAATCTACCAACATATGGCCAAAGCTGTAAGTAAGGTGTTTTACCAAGCGTACAGTTCTTCGTTTTCGTAAACTACACTACCGTCCCCTATTGGCAGCGAATTTTACTACTTCGCACTGAACTTGCCTCTTAAGAGTTTAAGTTTAGGATAGTGATATTTCTTTGATCCATTAGCAGTCAATAATTCCAGATATACACTTCATCTATCATTCTTGAATTTTCATTTAAACTATCCCTACAGAAATTAATACCAAATTAAGAATAAATTATAAATACAAAAGTTAACGTTTTGACAGGAATGACAGACACTTACTTGTTAAGTTTTATAGCATCTTTATTAAATCATTCATTCAACTATTCACTGTAAATCCCACAAAATCGCATTTACGAAAAATTTGTTAAATATGCACCGTTTTGATAATATTTCGGCACGTATTTCACGAACTGTAGGTCGATCAGAATCCCGTAGCAAGTGAACTTAAGTCGGAGAGGTTAGGTAAAAGTAAGACGTTACAGCACTCAGCTCTGATTGGCGCGCTGATGTAAGAGGCGGTTCTAATGGCTCATGCGTTGGGGTACCTAATCCGTGAACGCTCATTCACGCTTGTTGTATTGTTACATTAACAATAGATCATTGCCACGGCATTCGGGTCGACCTACTTCGTTTACATGAAGCATTATTTGAACATTGAACATTCGATTGCCAATATTTTCTCTTGTCATTAAATCGATGTAAAATTCTTAAATTCTTTGCATACTAAATATTTTTTTACGGTTTGCTTATAACTAATTACAAGCGTCATTGCATGATGTCTTTAAATCTTTAAATGTAACAAATCTCAAAATATGTATTTGTGGTAAATTTGCTTAATTAACATAAATAAATTTAAAAATAAATATATCACTTCCGGTTAAAATAAATAAATAAATTAAATAATAATAAATTTTACACATATTTTATGTATCATACCCTATACCTAAATATGTACTATTACTTCCGAGTTATTCGCAATTAAAGAAAAAAATTGACAGATACCGATCTTAGTTTATAGTCATATTACGTCACGTAGGAGTAAAAGCTACTAATGAAATTTTGCATACGCACAGCTGATATTGTGTAGTTGCACAACATTTGAAGTTCTTCTCTGTAACAGCTGTGCGTATGCAAAATTTCATTCGTCTCTTTTATTCTAACCAATCACCCTGTATAAAGTACGGAATATATTCGTTATTTCTCAAACTATAAAGGTTTTGAAAATTTCTCTCACAGGTCGAGTTTTGCTTTCAATTATACATATTATTTCGTATTTTATTTAAGTTATGGTGTTACTAATTAGTGGGCTGGTATGACATTATCGATATTTTTGTAAAATTAGAATTCAGAAATGAAATAGGATGTTTAAAAAAATATATCAATTATGTCATTTCAGATCACTAATTACTTCATAAATTAAATAAAATGCAGCATAATATGTACAATTGAAAACAAAAACTGACCTGTGATAAAAATTTTCATAATTATTTTATGGTTTTAGAAATAACGAATACATTACATACTTTATATACACAGCATATAAATATTTCTCCATGCTATCAATGGATTGCACTATATCATTGTTAGTTAGCTAAATTATGTAAAATCAGTATATAGTATGTTGTATGTACATATAATATACAAGTGCTATAGAAAGGATATTTTGATGCATTTTAAAAGTAGACAGATTGCGTACATTTCGTCCTCACTGTATATAATAATTAATTAAGTTTTTATTATAATCTCCAGAATGAATACCTGTATGTACACAAAACTTTATACATATTGTATTTGTAGGTTACTGTCTTTGTTGCACTACTTTACATATAAATATTATATTCATTGTCTGTTTATACAGTATATTTTGTGGTATCTGCTTCCGATATCCTACGTCTATGTTTTATTTCAATTTTGAAAAGTCGTAAGGACATAGTTATCCCAGTAAAGTACATTGTTTTAACTATTTAAAATAATATATTTCAGAAATGTGTTGTATACCGACTGATGTATTTGGCGGAACCAGTACTATAAAACTATTATGGCAATACATGTACTGCCGTGAGGATAATAGAAATTCTTACAATTACATAATTTAACTTATCCCCTACTTTTAAAACTACCGAAGTCTTCAAATTGGTATGATCAAATGCATTCGTCTGTGTACAATTTATATCAGTATTGGCAAATTTTATGTAATCTATCTACTAGTCACAGTTTTTTTTTTCGTTATAAATAAATGAGTTAATATTTAATTAACATTGACGACTGTGTTAAATATGAGAATGTGACTATTGTTACAATAAAAGAAGGTATATTTTTGCATGTGTATACATTTGATATACCACTGTAATAAATCAATAACGTCACCACAAAAAGAAAAACACTTTTGAACACAATTATTAATATGACGAAATATTGCATTATCTCTCATCAACAACAGCCACAGCCCCTTGTCTTGACGTTCTGTTTGCCCTAATGTAGTTTTTCTGTTTCTAAAATATCTTGGGTGGAAGCGCTCCTCGTGCGCATCACTAATGTAGAATGTGAACTTGTACTCAAACCACCACCTTCCGCTCCAGTCCTTTAAGAAAATGTTTCATGCGCTTTAGTTATGTCTGCACAGGCGGTATTAAAATTTTGAATTTTATCCATTAAAGATTTTGATGTCGTACATCGTTTGTCCTGGTATAAAGTTCGGTCATGGCGGCTATTTCTCTTCAATGCAGTGGTTTTCCCTGTCATGACAGCTATTAATGTAACCTGATTGCATACCTATAGATAATTGCAGGAATAGTCTTTTTACTGTCTTTAAAAAAATGTTCATGATGTTAGCTATATATTCATGTTGTTTCGTAAGTTTCCTCGTTCGAAACAGCGTAACCCGTTGGAACGCAAGCGTGAATGTCTCTATTACGCACTGATTTTAAACTGGTCTTTAACAAATTAATGAATTACTCGTATCTTTTATAGCTAGAGTTATGCTTCTCACTGTTTCAAACAATTTACAGATCTCATTGCAATCGATTAAATCGCCGACCATTTTTCAATAGTTATTATCCTATATATGTACATTATCTGTTCGTTCATTTATTAGATTTAGAAGCAGGTACCCCACATTATAGAATATAATGGTAGAAAGGTGTAGTTGGATTTCGGATACTGAACAGAGACTGAAAAGAGTTGTTTAACAGCATATTATAGTATCTTTCCATGAAGGATTTCACGATTAAAAAATTAATGGTAGCTTCTACATATAAAAACTAAAAAAATAAAAACGGTATTATTATTTTAAAAGGTAGATTATGTAAAAATTTGCCTCTCTATTTGCTTAGAACTTTTTGCTATTATTTTTGTTTCTATACTTGCAATCGCTTTTAATGTTTTCCCCTATATTTTGCAGCACAAAGTGGAGGTAATAATTCCTATACTATCTCATGGTCTTGCATTTCTCTTATCACTGCTTTAATTTCAACATTTTAAGACTCAAGCATGTGTATATATTAGAGTAGTAGCATGTTCATAAGTATTACTTACATTTTTTTAAATATTGCCTGAAGTAATATAAATTTACGAAAACTTGGACTGAGAACATTAATTTATATGTGTAACAGGGGTTGTTTCAATTTTTTAGCGTCTTCCCAGTAACCCCTGTTACACACCTAACGTAGTACGCTAGTACTTCCCTTCGTATATTAATTTATATATTGTCAAAAATGAGAACAATTTAAAGAAGCAAATATAGCTGGCAGTCTAGGATGCATCAAGTAAATACATGTTCTTAAAAATATATACTATGTAGTTGCCTTTATCATGTATTTTAAAACAGTGTTAATATGCACCTTTAGTTATACATACTTATATCTATATGCAGAGAGACAATATATTAAGCATGTTTTATGTTTTTATTATTGGTTAAACTTTCTTCTTTTTCTTGTAGTTTCAGGTATATCATGTTATCCAAGCTTAATTTAAAAACATTGGCGGTTAACTTTAAGTTAGATTCATAACTAATATGTCATCTCTTTAGGATTATTTTTAATAGTGTTTTCTAGGTATTTATTAGAGTTCATCATCAACCACCGTTTATTTCAACATTATTCAGATGTCATTTTATATGAGTTATTTTATTATATGGTATTTATAATAAATTATTATTGTTCTTAGACCGCCCATCATAAACTGGATTTGAGTTTACATGAGGACAGTATATTCTACAAATTAGGAAGTTCTGGATTGATAACGTTTTCTGATTATATATTTCTACTCACTGTCTTATCAAGTAAGTACTATTATGTATTTATAGTGTAATTATTTAAAATATGATTATGTATCTTATTGATCTTTCTTGGATATAAATACGTGTATATCTATGTAGAAAATTTTTCGCAAGAAGTCGTAATAAAATTAGTATTGCAAATACACAAAATGGATCGGTAATTTGCCAATATATCTTAAGAAATTTATGTACTTACAAGCACAAATGTTGAAGGAAATTAATTTATAGATAATAAGCTTGATTTAGTTTTAAATTTGAGATATAGTGGAAGTGATAGCTAAAGAATTATTTCTTAAGCTGTCTTAATAAAAAAAGCAATTCAAATTTGTTAATTGTTGAAAATGTATTAAGACGCTGATGAATGCTCTTTTATATAAAAAAACATTGAATGCAATAGTCTAAAACATTCTGTCAATCTAAAAAAGTTGTCACGTAGTAATACACAATTCAAAAGAATTTTAACCCTTTTCTAAATTATTCATTTGGTAGTAAGAATTGGTACTTACAGAATCTTGGTCAACATTACCACTACACGCTTTTATAAAGCATAAAATATTTATTGAAACAAAGGTAGAACTGTTGTTTCCGTAAAGTTGAAATTTGAATTGTGAACAGAGTAAAAACATGGCAATACATCTCCTTACTCGTTGTGGTCAAATCCATATGTACACTGCATAATTCTAGTTTTTAACAGCGTCACTTCATAAAACGTTTATTTATCTACATTATGTTTGCATAGCCTCCAGACGCCACTTTGAAATTGCTTTCCGAATGTTTGACTTGAACGGTGATGGGGATGTAGATTGTGAAGAATTTGAAAAAGTCGCCACGTTAGTTCGATATCAAACCAGCATTGGTTCTAGGCACAGAGATCATGCAAACACGGGTAATACATTTAAGGTATATATTTTGCATGTCCTAAAGTCTACATATGAATTATTGCATTTACTTCTCTACTTTTAGGGAGTTAATTCTGCCTTAACAACGTATTTCTTCGGACCGAACCTGAAACAAAAATTGACTATTGAAAAATTCTTGGATTTTCAAGAACAATTACAAAAGGAAATCTTAAGCCTCGAATTTCAACGGAAAAATCCCGACGAGGATGGTAAAATTAGCGAAACTGATTTTACAGAACTTCTTTTAGCATACGCTGGATATCCCGATAAGAAGAAAGCTAAGATGCTTAAGAGAGTCAAAAAAACGTATACGTTCCCACTAACTCTTAAAATTTATAATCGTTGAATTGTTTTTTTTTTAGATTTAAAGAAAGTAGTCAGGGCGTTGCTAAAGAGGATTACTTGAATCTCTTCCATTTCTTGAATAATATCAATGACGTAGACACAGCGCTAACATTTTATCATATCGCTGGCGCTTCAATAGACGAAACTACTTTGAAGCATGTCGCTAGAACTGTTGCGCATGTGGAATTGAGCGATCATATTATCCATGTTGTATTTACTATTTTTGATGAAAACCGTAAGTAGATATTTCTAGATTTGTTCGTAGATTCAGTTGTTGATCATTGTCAGCAGTGAAAATCTGCTGCGTATACACAATTACTTTTTACCTAAACATCCGCGTTTCTAACGATTTCTGACTAACTGGTTCTACGAACAGACCTACGATAAATACAAGGCCCATATTTAATCACAAGAGTACATAGGTATAAAAATAAGCTATTCAAATAACGTTAGCAGCTTATGTAAATGCGAATTACTTAATTTCTTTTTAAAAACAAAAAATAGTTGTAAACTATGTTGTAATAGCCAGCAGTAAGCTATTAATCAGATATAGTAATATACAGACTGTTTACAATAATCAGTTGAAAATAAATGGTAAGTGGTGTGACAGTGTATTTCTTCTTCTATTCTTTCTATGTAAAACATAATGTGTATTAAATTATATATGTGCAACTTAGGTTGTCAGATCAACTTAAATAGCATGGACTAACATCACAGAAAGAATATTAAAAAGCTTGAACAACAATATGTTGGTAGCGTGTATTGACTGTATCTATCCAAAGTTTTTGACAGGGTTAATCTTATCTTGTTGAGCAAATTGCATGGTATTAGAGTTCTTGCTTATGAAATATTCGCTTCTTACTTAAGTAATCGAAAAAAATATACTGAGGCGAAACATGTTCACAGCCGATTTTTTTTTCTGGAACTTTGAAGACCTTTATCTCGAAAACGGTACGATTTTGAATAAGCCTATTTTTGGTCAGTGGTCATTATTTGACATGTAGTATCTCCAGTTAAAATATATCCCATTATTAATGAAGCACCCTATGCATAAAGGATCTACCAAACAATGTCTATGGTTCGCTTACTCTTTATGCTGATGATACAAATATTGTGGTTAACAAACTTGTGCTGAATCTTGAAAGACTAATATAATATTCTTCAATTATGCTGCTTCATTGGAGTTGAATGTCAATGGTCTTCGTTTGACGTCGGTACCACATTGTAAATTGTTACTTGTTACACTTACTTGTGACAGTAGATTTAAGTGGGATATGCATCTTGAAAAATTTTTATTTTGGGGTAATACTACAAACTAGACTATACGGAATCATTCAGACCATTTCTTTTGTGACTTTAAGATATCTTTACTCTAAAGATATATAAATTATCGGACGGTATCCATCCTCACTTTGTTAAATCTTGCTCCGAAACATTAAGTATTCTCTTATTTATTTTATTTAATAAATTCTTCCATAGTGGGGTCTTTTCTGATGTTTGGAAGCAGACATTAATAACGCCAGTGCATAAGGGTGACTTTGTAATAGTTATTTACGAACCAAGTGCGTGAAATCATATTTCGCGAACACGACTTGCGGACACGAATTTGCGAAATGTTTCACGCACGAAGTTTGTACAATATTTTTTGTACGAGAACTATAATAATAATACATATTGTTAAATACGTTATTGTTTATGACCATATATTATCCAGGTTAGGGATTTATGATTTTAAAATGTCACTGAATTAATCAAGTTCCAGTAAGTACCAACTTTACTTTTACGCACTCGTGCTTAAAGTGACTTTTTACGCACGCAAATCGAATCGTGAAATGACAGGTTTTGATAGGCGAGTACAAAATAGTTATTTACGAACCAAGTGCGTGAAATCATATTTCGCGAATGAGTGACCAGTTTAAAGCGCGAGCCGTAAGGCGAGCGCTTTATGGACACGAATTCGCGAAATGTTTCACGCACGAAGTTTGTACAATATTTTTTGTACGAGAACTATAATAATAATACATATTGTTAAATACGTTATCGTTTATGACCATATATTATTCAGGTTAGGGATTTATGATTTTAAAATGTCACTGAATTAATCAAGTTCTAGTAAGTACCAACTTTACTTTTACGCACTCGTGCTTAAAGTGACTTTTTACGCACGCAAATCGAATCGTGAAATGACCGGTTTTGATAGGCGAGTACAAAAATGATATTTGCAATTATCGCCCCATTTCGAAGCAGTCTGTTTTTGGAAAAATTGTCGAAAGTATTATCAACTCGTTAATCAAAACTGAAATTAAAGATATAATTATACCACAGCTACATGGGTTCTGTGGAAATCCACATCTGTTACCAAAATGTAATAACAGAAGGAGAAATAACCTTTCAGGTAATTCGTAAAATATCTATACGTGCGACATAATAACGAACGTAATAATTATTTTGCTAACTAGTATGAGTGCCCGAAATAGATATATCATAAATTCGTTTTTATGCAGATGTTTATCACCCGAAGTTAAATAGCACATTCAATACGCGAAACATGCAAATCTTGCACTATCCATCCTCGCTATATGTATTTTTGTCTTACGAACGCTGGCGCCTTCCACATAATACTTTATACGTACGGAATATATGACAACACGATCATATTTTTTCTCAAATCTTTACGCAGAGCTGCTGCTATATTTTTGAAAAATACTATAATTACACAGATTCTAATAGGAAAACAATAATAATAAAACAATAGCATTCACTAGAGTAATAATTGAAAATTATTTGGGAAAAACTCTGAATTACACATCGCTAGGTATTCGATTGGCGTAGTTTCAGTTGCATGAACGATCAAAGATTTGTCGAACTTCGATTCGCAATTAATTTGCCAAAGATGGTATATGGGCAAGGTCTGAGTATGTGGATGTGACGTCTGGTGCCAAAGTTCGCATCTAACCCACTTTATTTATTCTATACATCAATGACATTTATGTGGTCTTAAAACGTTCTCATTTCTCATTATACGCAGATGATCTTAAGTTGTACTCTGAAGTTGGTGGCGTGGTAGATAATTGTCCAGAGTTGAGTAATCTTGAACAATATTGCGAGAAAAATAGGCTCTTTCTTAATATACAAAAATTAATTAGGGTCATATTTATAGTCCGTGCTTGAGGTTGTGTCGATGCTTGAGCACGCGTTTTTGACAGATTTGTAATGGCATTTACGTCAAAATCGCGTGCTCAAGCATCGACACAACCTCAAGCACGGAATAAATATGACCCTTAATAGTTTCTAAACTGGAATACGGGTGCGTGATCTGAAATCCTCATTATAATATCTATATTAATAGAATTGAAAGAGTGCAACGGAAGTTTTTAAATATTCAATATTCCCAGATTAAACTCCAGACGTCCTGACAAAATACTAATATTGGTCTGAATTCTCCTTTATATAGAGCCACTCTTCTTTATAACACTGAATGTTAAGACATTGACATATTTCACCCAAGTTTTATTCAATTCAAGAAATCTGTGTTACAAATGTATAAACTTCGACATTCTGCACGAAATAACAGTCAGTAGTTAGTACTTACTACAGAAATTCAGCAAAAATTTAGAGTCGCATAGGTATAATACAAGAAAGAAAATACTTTAAGACTAGTGTAAATAAATTATTGCCAGACAAATGTTTTTTAGCTTGGACGAATTTATTAATATAAAGTCGTGGCCGAGCTCTAGGAGTTGAGATGAAAACCTTCTATTTGTTTGTTAGTAGATGTAATTGTGATGATGAAATGGCGCTACAAACGTGATGTAATTCTATTATATTTTCTTGGGTATTGTATTATGTTTTCTGTTTTATAGCATTCTTATTATCATATTTTAATTGTCTGTACATATAAATAGTTCTACACCAGTGCTATATAGAACAAATAAATAAATACAATATTTACTCATGCTCTCTGATTTAACTGTGCAGCTGAATACAAAGGAACGTGCTGATAGTATAATCAATATACCGATATTAAAAATTAATTCCGAATAAAAATAAAATGTTATGTTATTTGATACTGCACTAATAATTTTGGTGTTCCACTCAGCTTTTTTTTTCAACTTACTATGTAAAATCTAAATCCAGATATTTTTCTGCTTATACGCACGATTATAAATTATAGGAATACGAACCATTAGGAATACGAAATCCACTTATAAAAATAAAGCGCCGTATTTAGAAGTAAACACCACAATAAATAAGTATTAACTCTAATTATGTATAATAACGTTTAAGTACGCCAACAAATACAAGTAATTGACCATCAACAATGATTCATTATGTAGTTAAAAATTTAATATCAAAGACATACAACTAACAATGCATAAGCTGCTGACTAAATTAAATGCCTTTTTTATGTCAACTCCGTTGGATTTAGCAACATACAAATGACGGTTCTCGTTGTTTTTCGAGATTAAATGACTGTTTTGTATAATATCTTAAATACCTTATAAAATTGTAAATTATAAATAATTACTTTTTCATTTACAGAGGATGGACAATTAAGTAATCGAGAGTTTATAGCTGTTATGAAGAACAGATTATTGAGAGGTCTAGAGAAGCCCAAAGATACGGGTTTTATTAAGTTTATGCAATCGGTTGTTAAATGTGCCAAGGATGTGAGGTCCACTATTTAACCGTTGCTTATTTGTCTGTTATTTATTGTAAACGTTCACATTAAGTAATTTATTTGTATGGAATGTTAATATTTGCAGTTAATTAAAATAAATTGAATAAATATTGTTTGTGTGAATGTTTTGTTAAAATAGAGTTAATAACGCTAGTGTATATTATGACGGTTCTGGACCGCCAAAGTGTAAACGACTATATATTCACTAATTTTTCTTTTATTTTGTTTTTTTTTTTAGTTATTATTGTCAATATATGTAATTTTGAGCATTCTACTTACAATTTTGTACATGTTTATTGATTTTATTATTTGATACCATTTTACTACTTAAAACCGAAGAATGTAGACGACCAAGATATTGCAAGCTAGTGTTTAATTATGGTAGGGGTAAATTTTATGGTGTACTTATTATAAAATCAATCTACCCAAACAACATGAACATGGAAGGTAAAGGTAATGATTCTAATAATATAACGTCTAAAATATAAGCGTATAGAAATATTCAATGAGAAAAATAAATTTATGTCCTTAACTTACCTAAACGTAAGCCCTATTATTATAAAGTCATTTATTTAAAAAAAGTTGCCAGAAATTTTCGCTAACTTGTATAAATAAATTAAAATGGATGCTGACATAAGGTAAGTATATGAAGAAAATTGAAGCGCTTAATAATGATTTAATAAAGTATCTATATACCTTCATACAATTCATTATATATACGCTACCAATGAATTACACTGCTGGCAAAAAGTGACCATGTATAATTTTAGCGGTGCATAAAGGTTTTCCATAAACGAGTTTATGCAAAGAGTTTGGAATTTTTCTATAGTTGCAATTTTTATTAAGTGGCTCCGACAGGTGCGTCGACATGGAAACCGACGCGAGCGGGAGGAACCGGCTCTTCTTATTGTAGTGCAAAGGAGTACTAGACGTACTTTGTGTGTAATGCAAGGCCTTACCTGAGCAAGTTAATGCGAGAAATGGTTGTGGGTTGGTTCATCGAAGACGTGGTAAGCGTCAACTACCAGCAGGCCATTATAATATGCAGTACTATTATACATGATGGACGTACACGTCTGTTGCGTGTTCTTAAATTAACGTGAAAAACGTGTGTTCATTACGTCATTTTCCGTTTTGTTTTATAGCGATTTTAAGACGTAAATGACGAACGATTACCTACAAATAGCAGCAACTTGTTTGCTGGGTTAATACAATTGATTGAACAACGTTATAATAATAAGTAATAACAAGAATAATAAGAATTGATAAAATCATTTAACATTTCACGAAATGAGTTTCGCAAGAGAAATAAAATGAAAGTAGAAAAATTAATAGATATAATGTTGACACTTAAAAGTATGAAAAAATGTACAGTATCTGTTTGGTAACTTGTACATTTCTAACAACAAGTTTCGGTACAAATTTTTTACATAAGTAAAAGATCATAATCACATTACTGGCGAAGTTGGAGAGCTGCTTGTACTTCATATAATTTAAATTTAAAACTTCCAAAATTCGTTATTTATCGATATGATTCGATGATATTTCTAAATATTGGATTATAACGGTACGCGAACATTGTGCGGATACAAATTTCATTCCAAATTCAAAAGAAAGATTATATACAATAAAAGAAAAGGAATTCTTGATCAATATAAATAAACTTATGATATAATCAAAATGTAAAAAGAAATATTATAATGAAATAATTACAAAAATGTAGTGTTGCTTAAAAAATGTAATTTAAAATAAGTAAGAATAAAGATGATATGCAAATCGTTGTAATTTAGCAAAAGTAAATAATTGTTATTGTGCGCGTTCTGACACGAAGACATTAACAACATTAAGAATGCTATCCAATTACCGATAATAACATTTTAAAAATAACTACAAATTGTTAAAATTGTACTTAGTAGCAAAGTAACAAAACCAGCTGGTTGTTTAAAGTAGCCTATAATATTTTAAGTTTGTAAACAATTTACATTGAGTATTGCAGAAAGGTATATATGTTAGCCATATGAACTATAGTTGATTCATACATACATTTTATCCACAGTTAATACATATTAGAAAAGAAAGACTGGTACTTAACTTTAGGAGATAAAAATATAAGTGATTAATGGAGTAAATGTCTCTAAATATTTGAATTGTAAACATTTTGGTAAACGCGGCGTTTACGTGAACTACAACGTGTGACGTATGAACCCTTGTTTATGTTATCGAAATCAATGGCTTGACTACTTGTGCCTTGTATTCGGACGATTTCTTTTTACTTAAAAAAAAGTGGTTCACTGCCATGAGGAGAGATGTACCTACCTTTGGGAGAGAAGACTGCTTGTTCTGATCATTTTGATGTAAGTACAAGTACCTAACCTATAAAAGTAGTATGGTATTAAAATTAGTGATAATATAGAAGTACATACATTACAATATAATATGCATAATCATGCATGTACACAAAGTACTAATTCTATATATGTATTAAAGGCTTAAAAAAGGATCTTACATTTGTGTTATCATATGAGTAATGTCATAACCCTATAATCTGACTTACAGGTTTTCTACGTCAGCTTGCGTTTGGGTCACGTGACTTCCTCAGGCATCTTTCAATTCAAAAAATCTCGAAAACCGCAAGTCTTTGAAAAAAAAAATTTCTTTTACCGGCCATCTCAATCCTTTATCAAATGTTTAATTCTTGTTAACTTTTGAGAAATCTAGGTTGTCTATTCTCTTAAGATGTATGTTTGATAACTCCAGAAATCATGCTATAAAATGATAAATTATATAGAACCAGTTTTTTTTAAGTGTACTACAATTGGAATTTATTTAAGATCAAAAGTTGCATGCAATGGAATTAGAGGAGAAATATCAATGATTCCACATCGGCATACAATAGCCAAGAATTGTTACTTTAAACAGGCATGTGACATTAATGATATCAAACTCTGACATCTTTAGTAAAAATGATGATATTTTTATATAATTTTAAATTGTGAATGAAAAAAATTAATAATGATTGATAAAAATAGATATACAAATTTTATAAGAAAAATTTGTAAATATAGCTATTTTTAATCGTTCAAGGTTTGGCGATCTAGAACTGTCATAATTAAAGCAATAAGGATATTTAGATAGCATGCATGAGTGTCGAGCAAAGGAATTGTTATGTCTAAAGCGCATACATCGCGATGATTTGTTATATCTATATTTAACATTTATCTATAAAAGAAGTATTAACAATCTGCAGTTGTTGGACCAAAAATCCGCAAGATAGTGCAAGCCTCCAGATTCTTCTCGTTAAATAGTGTTCGTCGCAGTGTAAATATGTTGTGTCTACTGATATAGTAACTGAGCGGTTAAACTATGCTTTGAACTAAATTAAGATCTCTTCGATTCCGATAGGATTGATATATGACACTAAACAAATTATGGGAACTCGGAATTGTTAGATAATTTTATTTAAACTGTTCTCTAAACTAACTACAGTTTACCCGATGCCCGATCAATGTCGGTGATAGTCTAATTAGATTTATTCGGTGCTCCTGTATACTGTCTAAAAATCCTCGCTTCAGGCATAATATAGATTATAATCTAAACTAAATACGCTTTATTATTTGTCTGCACGATATTTTTTGTTTCACAAGACACTTCAATTCTCTACCGCAGATACAGAATAGAACCCAACAGAACAGTAGAACCCTATAAGAGACAAATTACATCGCAGATTTTAAAACTAGATACATAGATATGGATAAATTAGCACCTTTCCTACTCTTTAACGTAATTTGTCTCAGTCTAGATTTCTGTCCGGAATCTACTACGGATTTTCATACAATGCAGTCACAAGGTGTGACGAAATAATTCTAAGGCTGGACTATATGAAGAAAAAAACATGATTTATCTACTTAATGCCACGAAAAATTGGCATATTAGGATAATTCAAATAGATTATATTGATTAGGTGTAATTTAAATTTTAACGTGATTGAATGATATAATCCTAGCTGTGGTTATGCAATTTTGGTATATAGGGCTATCCAAAATATCAGGTACATAAGTACGTTTAACGATAAAAATTGTACTTTTACGCTAAGTAATCTAATTTCTGTGATCTCACAAATGTAATAGATTGATGATAATTGGGAACAAGCTAATTGTATTCTGTTGTTAATTGCTCAGAAAAGTAGTATGTATGTATAATATGCAAGAACGAGCGACCTAGTAATTGCACAAGAAAACACTTTTAGGTGACTCTGTATACCTATATTATTTACGATAAATTACCTACTGATATATAACTGATAAGAAGAGAATAAAGTGATAATGACATCAGCTTATTGAATGTTTAAATCATTAAATATTAAAAATCCGTTGTGCAGTGATATTATTCTTTAAATATGTATATCGTAAAAATATTGTGGCCTCGCCAACACAGGTTGTAATTGTTCTAGAACTTAGGGGAATTTATTTCTTTATAAATAAACTGTCAGTTCGATAAGGAAGCCCGAACACGTAACATCTAAACAAGGTAAAAATCATTTTTTTGAATTTTCGAAAAATTCATTAAACGGAGAACTCGTCGACTTAACTTCATATTATCGGTAAATTCATAATTTTATTAATCGATTCCTTTTAATTTTCTGGATATATTTTGTAGGGTTACATAATACCACAATAAGCGCCTTTTATTGATTTTAGGGAGTTACATTTGACGGTTGCGACTGATTTTAACCCTCGTCATTTATCTTTTGGCGCTAAAATGACCGCATCTTGTAAATTGGCGAAAGTACCGCGATTTTTGCGAGAAAATTGTCAAGAGTTAAATTTTTGAAGAACTGCTACGTTCACATGCTCGCTGCATCCAAAATTCTATTTAAAATTAATATGACGTAGCCGTGTCGCAAGAGATACCGAATTTTACGTAATTACGCATGCTATTATTTACATATTTGCTTTCCTAATTGTGAAAGTAAATAGATGTATTCTAGACCATGTTTTTATTCGTTATTATTCTTAGAACTGCATGACACATAGTAGTCTTCGCGGAACCGGAATCGATAGCAATGTGCCGATATTGAGGTTAAGGACTAGTAGAACGATTTTCTAAGAGGATTTTATCCCAAGAAAAAAATATAGAAAAGTGGTTTTATTAACGAAATATTGTTTTTGTGTGGAAATAGAAGATGCATCGGGCTAGGAGCTTAGTTAACACCGTGACAGGACCTAATGGGCAAGCTTTCGCAGGATGGCTTTTAAATCAAAGTGTACAACCAGCAGTAACATGTGCACCAAGAATTTATTACAACAGTCCGGCAGCTGCGGAACCTTTTTTAAATGGATCTTCATCGACATACGTAGAGGATATGTACAATGCATGGTTAGCAGATCCGTCTAGTGTTCATGCTGTAAGTACATAATTTTTGTTGAGCTAATTAACGTATAAAGTAGTAGGTATTAAATGTAGAACTAGCAGTGTGTATTTAAAATTTGTAGAAATTGCTAAAATTTACAGTTTTAACATATTCTAATTTAAGCGTATGCTCTTATGAGTGCATATACCAGCTGATACGTCTCAGTAGCAACACTGAGCTTTTTGCGTATATTATATGTTAGTTATTTAAAAGGCACTTTAAAATGTTGTGCTTTAGCATATAACTTGCCTTCATATAATGAATTTAGCACCTAAAAACCATAAATCCATTTAAAAATCTCAAATTTATGATTTGTAATTATATTTTTCAAATTTCTTAGTAGATTTGTAGTTTTATTTGTTGAAGTTTGTCACATTAAGGCAAATTATATGTACAAAGTGAAGTACAAAGTGTTCTAAACAATCAAATTTTGAAATGCAATTTAAATACCTAGCACACAAAAACTTGAATTAGGCCAAAAATTAGTGTTACATCAACTGGTACAGTACACTCTTAAATAGTATTAGGTAGTTCAAAAATTAAGTTTTTTGCTTTAATATTTTTCAAATTTGAAATATTAAGCAAAAACCAGCTTTTGGATCAAATGAATTAAATTATTTGTTGGTTTTATGAATGCACAATAAGAAGCCTGGTTTTAGAATTTAATCTGCATCTATGTTACATTTTCAATATTAAAGCAATTAGAATGACTATATTATTATTTATGTTTTTACAAAATAGTTTTAGAGATCATTGTAAAATAGAATAAAGCACACATAATATTTGGGGACAGAATTATAAATACATTTTAAGGACTTAAAAGTAGTTCAATATTTGGCTTTAAGATATCAAGTTGAAAGAAAAAGCAATTAATTATTTGATCGACCTTGAGGTCAAAGTTTCTATTATTAACTCGATACAGAAAGTTTAAGACATTTGAACCTTTAAGGAATTAGGAAGATCAAAGTTGAATATTTTCTGTAATACAATCCTATTTTAATTTGTTGCTTTTCAGTTATAAATTTTGACAAAAATCAACTTTAGTGCGGATACTATATCGCAATAGAGACGTGTCCATGTTGTTATAATCTTTTACAAAATATGTGCATTCGTTTCATAAATACAGACTAATACAATGTGGTAAAAGTGCATGCGAAAACTACTATGGGATTTCTAACAATAAGATATGATAGCATTATTAGTTAATTGTCAAATGATTAGAGCTAATTTGATTTGGAAAATTTAAGTAAAGGCGAGAAAACTGTTAATGGAAGCACACGAATATACAGTTCTTAAATGAACAGGTTTTTAGACGTCTTAGAATTGTGTGACAGTTATGTAGTACATACAACATACACTTATAAAAATAAAATATAAATATTTGCAAAAGAAAATTTTGAGTGGTTTATTAAAAATTATATAGGGTGTTTCATAATATATGCGCAGGACTTCAGGATGTGATACTTTGTCAAAAAATGTGAAAAAAAGTTAGCGATACAGGGTGTTGAAATTTAATTTAAAAAATCGTTTTTTGGAAATATTTCCGGAACCGTTTATCATAAAGAAAACAGCTTTTGTAACCATTTTCTACTTATAATAAGCTACATAAGTTGTGTGCGAGAAAATCTTTTTTTTTAGTCATAATTGGTGAAGATTTTGAAGGGGTAGTGGTTGTTTTTCTCCCCAACTTCTACGCCACTGGAAAAAGTACGATTTTGAGACGCTCATTTGAACCGCCAACGTTTTCTACGCAAAAAAGGTACTGTTAGTCATAAGCTCTAAAGTTGACCGTTTTCGAGAAAAATCAACTTTTATGTTGAAAAACGTGGTAAATTTTTTTAAATAAAAGTTTTATTTTACTAAAACAGAGCAAGTAAGAAAAGCATACATTAACAACATAAAAGTTGATTTTTCTCGAAAACGGTCAACTTTAGAGCTCATGATCAATATACCTTTTTTGTGTAGAAAACATTGGCGGCTTAAATGGCCGTCTTAAAATCGTACTTTTTTCAGTGTCGTAGAAGTTGGGGAGACAAACAACCACTACTCCTTCAAAATCTTCACCAATTATGACTTAAATTTTTTTTTCTCGCACACAACTTAAAGGGTAAATTGATGGGAACTTTTTTTCAAATTTTTGGACAAGCTATCACATCCTGAAGTCCTGCGCATATATTATGAAACACGCTGTATTCTGTGTAAATGATCAAATATTACTTCGATTGACTTATAGAGCTTACCGAAATATGCAAGTCTTATGAAAAATTCTATAATTTTTTGTTAATGTAAGGTGTACTTATAATGGAACTACTGGAATCTAATCTTAGACTGCGAGACGAAAGCTATGAAAGAGATAGTAAATACAGTTTTTCAAAGTGGACGTGCGAAAAAAAAAATGTGTTCGCTGACGTGCAGAACATTTTATATAGATTTTATTAAAACTACTGCTTCTTTGTTCACAAATATCTTCCTTATTATTAATGAAAAGAAAAAAAACTTTGGCTTGTTATATACACTAATGTTAAATGGAGGTACCTACGAAATCCATTTTCAAAAGAATATAATGTAGAATTATTTATAATTCCCTCAAGATAGCGTAAAATTTGATAATTTTAAATTTGTGGTAATTATTAGTATAAACGGGCTTCGTAGGTACCTCTGCCTATCTTCTTAGATCGTACTTATTCAATCCTTGATGAAATATTTTATCAAATTTGGAAATTATATTGGAAATACTTTTACCGTGTTATGAGATAGGAGCAGTACACCCTTAACGTCATGTCTCATCTACTATCAACTTTAAATTCGTCAAAATAAGTTTGTCAAAATGTATCGACACGTTAATGAAAATATTCATGGGGGAGTGGGCTGGGTACTAGAAGATGTATTATAGACAGATTGAGGAACATTGGGATATTAGTAATACTACAGCTTGTAGAACAAAGAATAATGGGATAAAGAAGAGAGCGTGAGTGGAAATACATGGAACAGAACGACAAAGGAGCACAACTAATGATGACGAGACTCCTGTGAGTGCTTGTGCAAATACTAACTTTCCTGCCAATGTAAGAACTGCACGAAATAGAATCTAGACAGCAAGCTTTCTTGTCAACCAGCTGCGCGGAAACCATTTTTATCTGAAGAAGAGAAACATTTCAAAGTTGAATGTTGTCTAGGGCAGCGATTCTCAAACTATATGTACATACGTATAATGTAATAAGAAGCTCTTGTCATTTGACTTTTTAAACAGAAAGAATGTTTGCTTTTTGTTGGTGTGCAGTTGGTTTCACTTAAACTAGGCTAGCTAAGTAATATCCCATAGGGTAATTAATATTCCTTTCTAGCAGATGGCACTCTTGAAGGTTGTCAAATCAAAACCGTCCAAATATGAATAAAAAACCGGGTTCACACGTTACTATGAAAATAAGAAATAAGTTTTGTCCTATTTTTATATAGTCAACTGCATGTGTCATCATTTTTTATTGTTTATTACTTGTGGGGTAAATTGCCGACCTGGAAATATACATAATCTCTAAAATTGGTTTGTTAGAGATTAGAGGATTTTCTCATGCATCATGGTCTGTACAATTGCTTCTGTATGTGGCACATCTACCTCTTTATGACCGATATTTTGAATGAATAGTTTTTTTTTAATCGGTTGTTGTATTTACATAGTTATTATAGATTCCATACGCGTATTTACCTTCTTACATATATTATCAGATTTTATCAGCGATTTATCACAAAAATCGTATTTTGTACATGAATACCTCTCAGTGGCGCACCCACGGGGAGAGGGGAGGGAGCTTTGGGGACTGAAGCCCCCCCCCCCCTTCCCTTCAGACGTATACAAGGAGAAAATTAAGAAATTACAAACTGGAGCAAAATATAAAAAATATATATATAATATATAGGCACCTACTTTAGATTCTTTATTAAATTGTATGTATTACAAGATGACAACCCTAAATTTCGCCCTTCCCCGTCTCCTAAGGGATATTCCTGAGTGCGCCACTGATACCTATGCAATACTCGGTACTACTAATTTCAACTTATTTGTTTTAATTCAATTGGAAAGTACGTCACTAGTTTTATACTTCATCATTTGTCTTAAACCCGCATTTTGTAAAAGAATTAACAAGATTTTTATAAGACAACCGATTATCAGAAACTTAAGAGATTATCTCAAGGCCACCATTCTGAGGAAATGGTAAATACGGAAGAATGAATACCTATATCCTCTCGTGACGAAACTATAATTGAGACAGAATAAAGGGCATGACATTTTCGCAATGACGTATTTTACAGTATTTTTACAAAAAAAAATTTTATTGTTTAAATTTTATGAAAATATAAATACACGTATCTAATTGTTTGTTTGAACAACTTTGAATTGAGTAAGCTGAACACCAAAAGCATAATTTTTTAATAGTATTTCTTTGTATACAAATGTGTTATGGAAATTTTATATAAAATTTTCTATTTTTTCTAGTTGCAATTAGGTCTAAATTGAGGCGAGAAAATATTAAATTTTGATATACAAATGCAAGTCTGCTTTTTAAATAATAGTTGATATTTTTAAATGCCTAATAATAAGAAATAAAAAAACAGATTAAACAGCTCTCGGACAATAAATTTATTTTATGCAAATTTATAGAAAATTTTATAAAAAAAAAACTAAGCATTTTAATTTCTGAAATTTTCCATTACGTTGAAAAATGTTTTCAATTGTCTGGGTATGTACTTTTTTTAAATTTACTGTTAAAACCTGTCACAACTCCTTAGTCTATAAATAAATGTAAGATTGCATAAATGTAGGTTGTCATCTGTAAAACTAAAGTTGATTTAATTATTACGACAATATTTTTAATGCAGAATCTTTCCTTTTCTTGCATATAATTCTAATGATCCAATTTTGAAACTCGATCAAATTTTTGATCGATACAACCTATGCTTACCTATTCTATTGTTATAGTGGGAGCAAATTGCAGTTGTTAAAGGTCTATTAGATGAATAAATTACGTCTCTATCACACACTTTAATCTTTATGCATCTAGATTAGTTCAGTGATAAAATGCACGTCATATAGTTTATTGTCTGTTTTAAATTATCTAATACGAAATTGAAATGTTCAATTATTATAGATTGAGATGTGAAAATCCAATTTGTTTCATTATCTAAAAATAGATTTAGTCAGGTGCTTGTTAAATCGAAATGATATACAATCGTAATCGTACGGTACGAGTTGCAATAATCACGGAAAAGAGGATTGATATTGATCATCTACCTTGAAATGGTTAAGTATTAATATACATAGGTTAGTGGGTCAAAGTCATAAACTTCTTTTACTAGAAAAAATCAATGCTATTCTTATTGCAGTGTTACACTAGATTTGGCGCAACCAGACCATTTAACTTATATCTAAATAATGTGAAATTATTATTATCATTTCATAAATAATAAACAGATGGCAATATTATATTTGGGAATTGTGTTTGATTCTCGTTATATTCATGAACTAGTAATAATAATGAAAAAAAGTGAGAAAAATAGGAGCAGAATAGTACGTTAGATAACGGTCAGTTCTTTACCGACCCCTCTAGCTTCGCCATGAATGTTGATTAAGTGCATTTACATATACTGGTTGATTTCAGACATAGGATAAATAACGGCGGGAAGGGGCAAGGAGTACGAAACTTCGCTAAGAAGTGAGGACACGTGCGAGTCTATCAGCGCTTTAGACTAGACGAGACTAGACCGTGATAGAGAGACTCGTACGCGTCTCCACTTCTTTGCGATTTTTCGTACCCCTTGCCCGTTCGGGCCGTTATTTATCCTATGTCTGAAATCAACCAGTATCTACTTATTTCGTCGTCAAGTTTTTTATTATTTTTCGGGTCAAGTCCTCTAACTATTTTCCTATACTTACCTCAAATCGCTTTTTAAAGAAAATATATTTCTACTAAAATTTCTTATCGTGTTACCCCTAAATAATTAAAAGATGAATTTTAGGCTTCAGGTAGAAAAACGTTACGACACTCCAATTTCGTAGCTACATCTGAACTATTGCATACAGGCTGGGTTTCAAAATGAAGCTTAATTATTTACAAAACTTGGGCATATTATATACAGGGTCATACTTGAAGATCAAATCAATGCTGAATTTTTTAAAGGGCTAGAGATGTAGGTAGATTTGTAAATTAGAAAATTTAAATTGGATTTTTTTTTCTCATAGTTCAGAATAAAAGAAAAACTGCAGTTTTTAAGCACCACCGGCATTTTGTTTTTCTTTTTGTTTAAAAAGCAATATAATAGGGGTCGTGGAATATATCAGTTTAAAGCTAGTTATTTGCTCTTTCAAATTGTATTAAACATATACGTGATAACAGCAGTGTTAATTTGTTACGTTGGCAGAGATGGGTACAGAGCTGGATAAAATTTTCTATAACTATTAGGTGAGATGTTTGGGACCATAGAACTGGTCTCTAAAATCGCTTGACATTCCCCCTTTAGATTTTTAACTATCAGGCAGTATTCAAGAAAAAATATACAGAACATCAATAAATACCAAAGCAGAGCTAGAGCACCTACTGATACAAACAATTCAAGATCCTGCCGAAATTAGAATTGTTTCAACACATGCTGTCAAGACTCGACTAATAAATTGTTTATATGTCTGTGGCTAACATTTGTTGAAATATTTTAAAGAGTCTCGTTTATTCCTTTTTTTATTTATTATCATTGCATTTTTGTGTTCATTCTGTATGTAATGTATGTACATAGATGCATCCAAATTTTTGGTGCGAATTTTCTATTTCTATATTTATTTGTAGTAAAGTTTGCTGATGATTCCATGTCGTGTATTAAAATAACAATGTACTTTAATAATCAGTTTCTGCTATTTTACCTGTAGCTCACAATCAAACGAAAAATAGAAAACTAAAGTACGAAATTGCTATCACAATAGTTGCTGTAGCCTACTTGTTAAAAGAAACAATTATGTCTTATTTTCTTTATTATTTATTTATTTTAATTTAAAAAAATGATTTTCGGTCATTTAAAAGAACGTAATTAACATATCAAAAATGGATTGAGATATTTAGAGAAATTAACCAAAAACAATCGTGAATTGCAAAAACGAAAGAATATACAGGGTGTTTCAAATACAAGCGACAATACCGTATTATTGAAAATATTTTAGATAGCTGTTGACTACTTCTCCATATCCGTTTAATACTCCATCTGCCGTGGATCATCCTATATGCAGGGTGTCTCAGCGATACCGTTCATTAGAAGTTTATGGGGTTCTGGCCAAAATATAAATTTGAGAATTGAGAATTATATATAGTCGATTGTGTTGTCTTCAATGAAAATATTATTAGATTTCTAGCGCTTCCGGTTATACCGGAAGTCGCCATCTATTTTGTTATTTTTAATGAAACACCTGTATATTTTTACATATTTGGATTTACCTATCTTTAACCTTTATAAATACATTTAGTTTCTTTAATTTGATTCGGGCGTTTTGTAGTTATTCGATTTTTTCTAAATAAAAATTGCTATAGCGGACATTTATTAAAAATATCAGAGGACACTGGATTTTTCGGATATCAATTTAGAATTCATAACATGCTTAAACAACATGTTGGAGTATATTGCGTGGTTACTTTACTATGGCACGTTATTAGTAGTATCGTAACTGTGTCCAAGCTTTAAGCATATATGCATACATATTCATATGAACTTTTTCCTTAATAAAATCCTCAGCATGAATAGTTCGTTTTCTTTTAAATAAAATCACAGTAATTTTACTAATCTGCAATCTCTATTTATACTAAACAAATACTTAAATTAATTTATTTACACTTCTCTTAATGACTTGTATTGATTGATAAGAAAGCGGTCTATTGCACTAAATAAATATATCACAGACTTTGACCCGAGAACACTGAAAACTCTATCAGAGAATCCATATTGTTTTTTTACCCGTATGTGTTTACGAAAGATATACGTGTATATGTATGTAGTTTGTATTTATTTGAAGATAAACGTGTTTCTAGACTAAATCAAATCTTTATATAACACGGTTTCCATTTATCGGCACTATTTCACAACATGTTGTAATAATTGTAAAATGCCTATCTACAATGCTTCATATATGTATGTATGTATACTAATTTGTTAGGAGAGTAATACAGATATCTATTACAGTTAGTTAATAATTAAATGCTAATTTTGTATTTAGTAAGTGAAAGGTTTTGCATTAAACTAAACTTAATTTTTGTGATTGATAATGATGATCTTGTTTCACAGGATTTAAATTTTGTTTATTTGCTAAATACAAATTCCCAGATTCAGGATTACCATTTAATATTTAACTAACCGTACCAATACAATATCTTGACTTTTTTCACGGTTTTATTATTAATATATCACTTCCAATTATCTTATCTTTAAAGGTTAACACACATGAAGTTGTCGTACGATTTTTTTTTATTAGGAGGAAGTTTACTTTATGGATTTGACCATGACTAATATTAAAATGACGAATTCGTACCCAGTTTAATTTGGCTACTGCTACCTAAAACAATCATTTTCTGGTTACATGCGCATATTAGTGGATATAATATGAAGTATATTAATTCTCATTATTTTCATGTAAGGTGTGGTTGATAAATCCACAAGTTCCATGACTTGTGGTCAGTAATTTAGAAAAAAAATTATTTGTAGATTTTGGCAAATAGTTTTTATTAAAGATTTATTACTATTATCGACTAATTATTTATTATCATGACTATCTTCTTCTGCTGGCAAAGAATAAGGATTTATACAATATTTTCTTGTTCGTTCAAAGAAGTCGCATATGGTATTTTGTTTATTAAAATTATGTTGATATTATATAATTTGTTTATTGGAATTATATATTATTTCTCTGTTAGTTTAGTAAATATTGTTTTAAATCAAATATATATTCGAGAATAACTACTTTGTTTTTAAAAGTAAAATCTTAGTCGTGATATAAACAGGTTTGCCTTGATTATAACTATTAATCTATAATGAAGTAAACTATATCAAAACAATATTCTTCTTTCATTTCGACATGCTTTTTACTATACATACAGACTTTTTAGAAGCATCCTATTTATCAGTACAATATTTTTCGAAACGCTTACAATTACTTCTCTTCGATCATAAATTGTGTACTTAAACCAATACATACTTTGAAACACTGAAGATCCAGACCAGATATTGCTAGTTTCATTATTTGGTAGTAGCAAACCAGTGCATAACTACGAGGGCTGCTCAGTTGTTTGTGGTGTGTTAATTTTGACACAAATTTGTTTCTCCTGCACTTATGTAATGTTGGATTTCATTCTTTAGGCTTGAAATTATTCAAGATTCAAGAGAGTCAAGTCGTACAATTTTGCTGCCCAATTTGTATCTTCAATCGATCCGAAAATCTGCTGTGTAATAATTACATAGCTTTTTTCGATGCGACAGCTTGTACCATCTTATTGAAAGTTAATACCCATTTTTAATTGGTGCCAAAATGTATTGTTTATTATATTATGATAACGAACACCATTAAATCTGCCTACTTTAGCAGCGTCATTTTGAAAAAATACAGCCTAATTATGTGTTGTATCAAACTTCAGTTTTGGGGCTGCATGGATAGTTTATTATATGGTATGTGGTAGTTTTTTTCCTCATATATGGCATTTTTGCTTACTTAACGTAGCCACCTAAGTGAAAATGAGCTTCATTAAAGGAGATTATGTAGTGATAAAAATTACGTGTTTGTCATCTCAGAAAATGTCTGCGCAGCGTGATCAATCGACTTCAATTTTAGCGTTAACTGGATCTTGTGGGCGTTAAGGTGAAATCTTCATTCAAAATTTCATAAAGTGATATTGGTGGCAGAGCTGATTGTTGGGAACGATGCCGTATGGAGTTGTTCGAGTTCTGTAACGCAGCTTGTTTAATTGCGGTTATGTTGTTAACGCTAATAGATGCCGTTACAATTTGCTCCACATACACGTAAGACAGTTTTTAGTAAATTTTAGGCGTGCGGAAATGACCTGGCATAAGAATAGCCTTCCTGAAAATGAGAACAATAAATTGATATGGATTCTGTTATGGAACAAGTAGCAGTAGGAAGTATTACAATTTTTGAATATTGTTTTGCTGTGTTCTAAATGGTAAACAAATAGAGAACTAGGGACGAACTACATTAATTGCGTTAATATACATATGTATGTAGGTTCTATTGTACCTATACAATAAAAAATAAACAAGTGATAATCTAAGAAGCAGTAGTAGTTGATGATAGCAAACTGTTAAATACATAATATATGTTAAAATGCGCCAATTGTTAAGTGTCCAGAGATATATTTTTATTCTAGAATTAGTAAGCGTAATTTTTAGATATGGTTTGTTTTGATTACTGCCTTTTGCCAAGTAAAAAAAAACGGAAAACATTGCAAATGTTGTTTTAATGACAAGTTACAAACGCAGGTGTATAATAGAGAGGTTTTTTAAAACATTGTTAATCTTAATAGCAATATTGATTAAAAAATCTGTTCTAAGAACGTGTTTATATTTATGAAAACATTAAAGAACGAGCAGTGGAATTTCTACGCAAATGTGCCAATATTATCGAACAATTTTATCGATTAGAGTTACTATTGTTGTGCAATTTGTTCAATTAAACATCCAAATCAATACGATTTTTCTAGAAATAATTCACTATTAAAGATAGTTTAATACAAAGTACATTCTGCTCAATTTTTTTATATTTTATAGTATATACAGTAAGGTATTCACTTTTGGAGAAGCCACATTTTGGCGTTAACAGTAATTTAATTTCCAATGTCACTAAATATAACGACAAAACTGTTTTTTTTAATAGAACAGCCTGCATTTTTTTACATTTTTCGGATTACCATAATCAAATCCGACGACATAATTGCTCTACTCTCTATGGGATAACGACGAAGTTTTGCCAAATGCATGAGGCTCGTTCAAGGAATTTATTGCCAGACAACAATGTAGTTATATTTATTTCAATTTATAGTGTTTAATTCGAACATATTTTATATTTTCCAAGGTATTATAAAAAAATTATTAACGTGAAATTTCTTGTTTTAATTTAAGAATTCTAAAAATAGATGAAGTCTTTGAGAAGAACACAGTTTTAAAGCTATTATGAAGTTCCAGTAACATTGGAACTTGAGATAAGATAGAATGTTGGCACCAGTAACTGTATGTCAACCAAAGGATCCGTACATGTTAATATTGCAAATAGTAAACCAATTCAAGACGTATCAATTTGCGCAAACCAAAATTTTCTATACCTTGTTTAGTTTTGATCCTACAATTCATTAACGAGAGCGCTGCAATTGCAACATTTTTGATAAAATATTTATTTTCTCGAAAACAAAAGCACATAGGTCTAGGAAGGTCTTAATAAAAGTTACATACGCTTTTTCTATAATTGGGACACCCTGTATATTTGAAAATATTTTCTAGTTATGCCTCGTCTAAAATAGGGACAACTTTTATTTGAAACTTTTTTCTCTATACTGTAAAATAAACAAATTATCAAAGAAACCGCGTCAACTGGGACACCCTGTATAGTATTCTAATAAAATTTGCAGCAGTTGTATATATGACAACGCATTTAATTTACTTTTCGCTTATTACGTGAATTGAAAAGCAAATTCCTATTAAATGAGATAAAACCGTTGTTTTGTATGCATTATACATATTTTATCAGTTATTAAGTTATTATTTGTTAGAAAATTTTATATGCTCATATTTGGAGGTGTGATCTAGTGATAAGGAATATTTCTATAACAATTCCACTTATAAGAATCCCCTCTGGAACATTGTATCATGTTTAGCTCAAAGTTCTAAAGATATAATGCAATCAACGTTTATATTTACTGATAATAGCTGACGAAATATAAGTACCATGTTAGATTAATTATATTAATTTGTATTCTATCTCATCTTTTTTTTTTGATTTTAGCAGCGAGTTATTCGAATTTTATTGTATTATAATTTGCAATAAAGTCGTTCTGATTTTTGTCTCGTTGAACAAGCCGTGACAACTTAAAGTCAAGGTCTATAGTAATTTTTTTAACAAATTTACATTCTCTGTACATGTATTATAATATGTATGTAATCTGTTATGCATATTTACGCATTTCAGTTTTGTACATAAACCGAAATACTTGAACTTCACCTGATCTATTATATAAGAAGCACTTTATAAAATATTGACTAAGCTTTCGTCAGGTTCTATAAATATTCGCATTATTTTATCACGCTTCAATTATAACAGCTGTAAATTAATTTCTGATTAATAATTCAATTCAGTTTATTATCTGCGTTATTATAATGTTTCACCTGATTCCGTTTATCCTTTCTTGATAAATGTTCTTAATCAGATTTTATACTCAAGGCAATATTACATTTACAATAGAATATAGATCCGTTGTAATTCAGCCTTCAATTTTTAAGTAGTTTTGTTATGATATTTTAAATGTAGAGCAGTATGTTTAAAAACTGACGCGATATTATAAAATAGAACCTTGAATCCAATGCAATTTTTTTTTCTAGGAACACTTTGGAACTGACCCAATTAAATGAAGGTATTCTGTTTGGAGAATTGGATGCGAAATTGTTTATGAATAAGTAGGGCCTTGTTTTGCGTTTCGTGCATTTTGTAATGCGACGAAATAAATTATATACAGAAAGGTGTGGGAATGGATTCCTCCACTACTTTCTGAAGCTTTTTTGGTGTTAGTTATAATAAGAAACGATAATAAAAATAACACTTGAAAACGTGGCAAATCATACTGTGATAATGATTATAATGAAAAATGTGTTAATAGATAAACTGAAGCATGTTCATAAATCCTAAATTCACATTTATGTACATACCAATATATCTAACATAGCAATCATATGATGACCTAACCTAATTTTTTTACACCTACATTTTAAGATTTATTTGCACATTATAGTAAATATTTAACTTGTATCGTCAGTATTTGCTTAAAAATCAATCCCATGACCCGTGCAAAATAAATTTAACTAAATAACAATAATTTTTCGTGGCAATTTTGTATCTGAATTAACTATGTCATATACCGTATCTTTTTTCGGGTCTTATTTACTTCAGTATTTTTCCTGGTTACATTAGAGACCCAAAACAAGAATCAAGAAATTGGTCTCTTGTTTTTCTATGTACTTTCCATAAATACAATCTACAGAAAAGATGCTATGTGCGATTGAAAAGAATGATGAGTCGGAAACCATTGTTATAAAAATATACACTCTACCATCGAAAATAATTAATTGTAGTTAAAAAATACAATTAAGATTGTACTTTGTGGTGGTCGATAGCCGCAGTGGTTAGACGGTTGACTATCGTTGTGGCGGGACGATAGGAGGCGGGTTTGAGTTCTCTGGAGGGACGGTGACATTTTTTCAGAGAATTGCAATCCGGATCGACTTACCAATCGCCAGTGTATTTTCTTGGCTACACAGAAACCCCAAATTTGACTTATTTAGATTTTTATTTGTGGGGACGAATATCCATCCTTATATTTACTGTATTTTTTTATGTGTGATGGATGTTTAGTTGCAGTGACTTCGTAAGCTGTATTACTTGTCTGGCTATCATGCAACTCTTGCGGTGTAGTGTTTGTGTCTGTGAATTGTGTTCAAATGGCTTTGTGACAGCATCATATTTAAATTTTGTTCAGGGGAAGCAGGATAATTTAAATTTATTCAAGAAATTCTTATCATTCACGTTTCTCAAGGTTTGTTGGTAATTTAGCCTACATTTTTAATCTGTAGTCAAAAATGTATGTTTCCATTTAATATTATCGATAAAAAAACAAATTTTCTAAAAAATAATAAACAGCGCCCTCTACCATGCACGTTACTTATTAGATTGGTTTGAATTTGTAAGCACTACATTGGAGGAGTAATACTGTTTTCAATGAGACTAAGTTTGCAAAATTCGGTTTCGAACCTGAGTTATAAGCGTTTCTTCAAAACAAAGTTTCCCAGCCTCTCCTTCGCTCCTCTGATGTGGCAAAATATAAAAAAAATGTCTATTGTAAAATATGCAGAAGTTTTTTGAAGATTCCGGTTTTGATATTTGTGATAGACCTTAAGTTGATAAATTTTGTATAAATATCTAATTTAAATTTTTGGTGTATAGTTGCGCCATACCTAGTATTATTTAGTTCCCTAAATAATTTCCAGATATTTCTCGGGGCCACTTTCGTCAGTGAAATTTTTTCCCGGAGCTTTAATATCAACCGTTCCTGAGATATAGCCGATCGCTATTCTTAGTTGGCCACACAAGCTCTGTCTCAAATTCTTAAAGCATTACATGAATCTCGCTTATTATAAAAAATTATTTACTATTTCAATGTTTCGGAAATGCTAAACCATTTTCAAACTCATTTTTTAAATAGAAACTTATTTCGTGTATTTTCTCCTATTTTCTTCTCATTTCAACAATATATCATAATAGGGTTTTTAGAAAAATGAATTTCAAGATGGTTTAGAGTTGAAAAAGAAATAAGCATTCCCAGCATGTTTAGTTCAGGAAGCTATCTTTACAAAGTGCTTTTTACTTTTCAAAACTATAATCGTTTTTTGGCGAAGAATTGGTTTGAAGAATTGCAGCAGTTTTAAATGTATTCATAAGTTTTCAAACTAATCTATAGAGCACGGTTTGAAACAAGTTTGTACAGTGGAGGGGATAATTTAGCAACTTTATAAAATTATCGAACGTATCTGAATATCTCACTCTAACTCTGAAGTCAGTATCAATTTTTATTGCTTCATTGATATCAGGACATGTCATAAAACCTGCCCTTTCCCTAATCACCACAATTTTATGTCCGTTAATCTCCAAGTAAATACGTGGGAAAATACTTGTGAGGCACTCTCTAAGGAAAAATAAGCTGTCATAAAGTAGGCAATAATCCCCACTGTGGGTGTCAAAATAAAAGTCGTTTGTCAAAAATGATTTTGATTGAACATTTTGTGTTATATATGGTAATCTTGGCGATCCTGATTGAATACGTTTATACAAACTAGTTCTTGTACTTTTTGAATGCGTTTCCTGACGCGGTTCTCCTACTAATGTCAAGGATGTACATATATCTTATGTAATTTTCATAATAAAAAAATCTTGTTTTTACAATTATGTTTTTCTGTGCATTCATATTTAATAACCCTATCATTTATGTTTACATAAAAATATCAGCTAACGTTATCTTCTGTATCTCGTAATTATTTTTTTAATAAACATACGTATTATTAATGTTTTTCTAGAAAAAAGGTGGTCTCAATGTTTGGACACATACCTACCTTACAATGCAATATGGTAGGTACTCGTTACAGTTTTATACATCAAAAATATATAGCAAAAAAATGTTCAGTAAAAATCGCAACTCTAAAAAGTGTTGAATTATTCTATTTTTTTTATTTCTAATTTTAAATTTTGTAGCAGTGCCAACAAGCTGATATTTAAACACATGATTTTAACTAACAGTTACACAGATACACAAATAAAATTTCAAGCATTGAACTTGGGTTAGTAATTGATCGACGTTAAAATTAGCTTCGATATTAAAATTTTTATCGGGACGGAAAATTTGCTGTCTGTTTATATTAGAATGTGAATGCACGGAATATTATAAATTGATTGATATTTGTAATAAGAATCCAACATGTATTCACATGTTGGATCAATCTCCAACGAAAATTGTTTACAAAGTCGCGATTCAAAGTACAGTTGGCGTTGAGCTAATAAAGTCCGTCTTAAAACAATATCAAAATTTATACATTTATATTAGCGCAATATAAATAATAAACATTCGTCTATAATGTTTTCAATTACGAAAAAATAAGTAATATTGCCAAAAACTAGTACAGTCATATATTCGTTCAAATAGCAGTGTTATAATATTTCTCAAATTAGATAAATATTATTATTGATGTTGTTTTTTGACCGCTTTTTTTAAATAATAAAATTTTATGCGGGTTTTTTCGGTGATTTAATCTACAAAATTCCTTGTAATGATTGTTTAGGCTCATATGTAGGACAAACCTCACAATGGTTAAAGCATAGAATTAGTCAACACAAAAGCGAAATTAGAACTGGTAAGCGTTCTTGTGCGTTGGCTAATCATGCAATAGAATTAAATCATACGTTTGCTTTCGAAAATACTGAAATTTTAGATAAAGAACCGATATACAGAAATAGGTTATTTCTTGAAATGTTTTATATAAATAATACTAAAAATAGTGTTAATTTTAAAACCGATACAAAGTACAAGTAATTTATATATTGTAATCTTTTAAAACAAAATAAGAATACAATTTAATATCTTGCTATTGCTTGTAATTTGGTTTGCTTGATTAATTAAATTTTCATGTTTTTGACGTTTTAAAAAATTCTGACAATATTGGCATATTTTAATTACTTCAAACTAGACATATAATCCAAATTCGTTTTTGTGTTTTCTAAAAAAATTTACATTTGTATATTTTACATATTGTTTACACTTTTAGAAAAAATATATTTCCTGACGAAGTCACAGAGTGTGACGAAATATTGAAAATATAGATTTATTTTATTAGGACCGAAAAAACCCGCATAAAATTTTATTGCATAAATATTATTCTTAGTATTCTTAATTATTTCTACTTAGACTAAAAAGAAAAACGAACATAATAAAAATTCTGGGACAAAATTGTGTTATTATATTAGTTGCTAGTTTTTGTTTCGATATTCTTTTAAGAAACAATATTTTGCTGCCTGGCCTTAATTTCGAATAATGCCTTTACAATGTTGCAGTATAAACTGCATTACTTAACGACAATGATTAATTGGAATGGATTTCCATGCCCTTTGGTACACTTCCCACAATTGCTTCATATTTTGTGGCTTAGGTGCTGAAACGACCTTCTTATATCGGTTTATGAGTGTTTAATTGTGTTCAGGTCTGGTAATTGTGCAAAATGATATTATTGCCCATAAACCACTTTTTAGTCTGGTGAAAAGTTTATTTGGGATCAATGTCCTGTATATAAAACTTATTGTAAAGGCATGTTCTCTTCTGCGTTGGTAGCTTTATATCTTTCATTATAGTAACCTAGCTGTCAGCATATAAAATGCCCTCAATTTCGTACAGTACGCCAAAACTACATATGTTGCGAAAACAGCCGCCATATTTAATTGTTTTTTATTTTGGGTACTTACGACTAAACTCTGGTAATGGATGTCTCCTGACATATTGCTGATATCCATGAGTGTCAAAAAATTTTTAACGAATACGACTGTAGTTGTTTCGCCACATACATAAGTATGTACTCTTCTTATATCAACGAAATTTCTGGTGCGTATCATATACTGTAAATTTTTATTACCGATATGTAAGACTTTCGTTACCAAAATTAATAGCTGAAGATTACGACTCTGCTTCGTGGTTTAATTTATTAATTAACAAGACAATTTTTAATATTACAGTTAACATGGTAATTATAATTAAAAAAACAGCTCGATAGCCGCAATGATTAGGCGGCTGCTCAGTGTTGTGAGAGAAGGCTGGAAGTTGGGGTTCAATTCTTCGAGAGAACTTTGCAGAATAGTATGCCGAACGGTCTACTATTCGCTGTTGGCGTCAAAGTAATTATCAGCGCAGCACTATGAGCAAGACTCGAGAGAAAGAGTCGTGCAACTAGCATCCACCACAGATAAAAAAAAAATTAAAGCTAAACATGGATCTCTAGAATAAAAGAAAATAAAACAACTTATTTAACAATCAACCCACTTCCGCAGCGTTATTAGAAATAGTTATTAGAAGCGGTTGTTTCGTCGAATGAAATTTATCGCGATGAACAAATGTTCGTATAGGCAGAACACGTAATAGTAAAATACGAATCTTTGGTTAAAACACTCTCTGACTTTGTTATAACACGATTATCACGGTGTTTATATTATGTTAAATCAACTTTATACACAAACATAAATTACTAGCTGGCCCGAGAGACTTCGTTCTGCCTAGAAAAGTATTGATTTAGATATTTAATGCTTTATTATTACGGGTACCACGCTTCGTGTCCCGCTCGTCCCGTACCACCCTCTCTGCCCGTCCGTCCCGTACCACCCACCGTGTTCCGCCCATCCCATACCACCCCCCGTGTCCCGCAAAACAATTGTAAAAAATTGTAAAAAAAATCTTCGGGGATATTTCGGGAATTTTCTTGGGTATTCTTCTTGTTTGGTCGGAGACCAGTCCGAATTGGTGCGAATCATCGAAATCGGTCCAGGCGTTCTTGAGTTGTAAGCGTAGTAACATACAGTAACTAACGGCTTTCTCTTTTATATACAGCGTCGCTGATATGTATGGAAACGGTCGATTATTGGGTAAAATATACGAGATACCGGAAAAAGTTAAATACAAAAGTTTTAGGGTTTTTAAATGCTTATTAGCTAAGAATAATTTAAAGTATACAGGGTCGGTGGTAAAGTCGTGGCACGTCAAAGTTACATTTTTTTAAATGGAACAACACCTGTATATTATTAGATTATTCAATCCTTCTTCAATTTTAAGTAAAAATTGTAATACACATAATGTACCTAAATCCAACGACGTACGATTATATTGCAACGCTGTAAATTCCCCAATAAACTTTTTACTTTCAATGCCAATGGCCATTTCTTAGCCCTTCGCACATTCGTTAACTGCATCGTATCGCGTCAATTGTCTATATCTGGCTAAATAAGGGCATCTGTTCGGGCAATCTTCAGTATACGTCGATGTGGACTTGTGCTGTAGAAATGTGTATTCGCCTTGCAAGTTACTGACCTGACTTATGGCAATACTGTAATAGACCATATTTCACAGTTATATGCTAATTGCAGTTGTTAGAAATATACAACAAATATATTACTAAATTTTTTTTTAATATTTTACGATTTTATTGCTTCAATATCTAGGAACTGTTTGGGTATCTCCCATTATATCGTTTTTGTAGTTTTCTGTTGTTACAAAAACAACGTTATAGAAGCTATTTATAAAATCATTAAATTGATAAAATTTTATTATTAAATTATTATTACCCTGCTATTATTTTTTTTGTACAATTAAGAACATAAAATGAGCATACACATAACATTATGTTTATTATTATATAAAAACATAAATTGAGCAAAAAGGGCAAACTATTGATTAAATTTGATGATTTCTATTTTAAATCAATGTGCCTTGTTCGTATAATGTTTATTTATGCTATTCTTAAGTCTAATGAAGTAATAATCGTTTTCAATCACGTGTAGAGTACATAATCTGTGCAATTAGCGTTTAACGATTAGAATAAAAATTAAATGCGGTGTAACCACTTATTTTATAGCGGAGTGGGATTTACATCATTTAAAGTAACCTTCAATTATTATCTATAAATATGCAACCGCAGAAATAGTGAATAATTTCAAAATTGCACTTCAGTGAAATAATAATAATTAATAATATTACACAACTACCGTTCAAACGATATCCCATTAAAATAGAGTAATGCTAAAGGGTACAATGTAGATTGTTTTGCATGGAAACACTTTTTACTTTGTTATTCTGAAGCACTAAGGAACAGAACATTTCTTCGTCTCGTAAAGAAAAATATGTGATTTTGAAAGTAGTTTTTCTTCTGAATTCAAATATGATACGAGTACCAGTTTTCTCGCGTCTGGCAAGGTTTTCGAGAGACAGGCATTTATAATTTCAAATAATTTTACGCCTAATAATATTCCGCCTAGTAATCAATTTAAATGCTTGTCAAACTGCTTACTCCAGTGGATTTAATAGTCCTTCAAACTTTTCATCGTGTATTATAAATAAATATTCCTTCTTTACAAAGCTCCTGTTTTAAGTACATGAAACCTGAAGTATTTTCTTGGCTTTGACGAAATTCTTCATAAATTCTACAGGTCGACTAGATTATTACATTGTTACATTAACAATAGATCACTGCCACGGCATTCTGATCGATCTGTAATTCGATATGTAACGGAGATATATCCGCATTTTTAGGATTACACATTGTGTGATGGTTCACATGTTTCTGTCCAGGGATAAATGATTGGCGTTTATATCATTCTTTTCTAATGTACAGGTCTACAGGTCTAATCTAACAATATAATAAGCGTGGATGAGTGCTCTGAGCTTATACACCCCCAACGCATGTCATTAGATCGACCTCTTACATCAGCGCGTCAATCACAGCTGAGTGCTGCAACGTCATACTTTTACTCAACCTCTTTGACTTAAGCGCAACTGCCACGGGATTCTTGTCGACCTGTAGTGTTTTTTTTTTCTGTCGCTGCTATCCGATTCAATGTGTGCAACACTTTGATCACGTTTTTAGTAACCTTTATTATGTCTATAGGATCTGCATAACAGTAGCAACAGTGCCATTAGAGTTAGCTAATTTAGTTTCATCATATTTACGATTCTCTCGAACCTTCAGTCATGAGACAAAAATCATGTTGATCCGTCTAGTCAGCCACAGTTTTCGGTTTTTGCTTTTTCTACATACAACTTCAATGTAACTTCCATATTTTCAGATAAATTTACTCTATGGAAAATTAAGAATATAAAAAATGTAAAAGTTTCTTGAAAACGTCATCCTTTTGGCAGTTGCGACAAATTTAAGTCGCACGTTAAAAACTTATTTGCAAAAGAATTTTATCCATTTTCAAAATATGTGCTAAAATAAAATAATGAATTATTAATTTTTACTAACTGTAACGATTATACAACCAACTAATAAATTGTTGCCATTGACATATAAGTATTGTGGTTTCAATTGTCGCTAACAATTTGTAGGTCAATGTAAATACATTTCCACGTAGTTTTCGTAATTGTACTAATTGACCGTGAAATGTTGTTGAATTTGTTTATTACTTATCTATCTCATACATCATACTGGAGGCAGTCATGGACCTTGACAAATTGATTCATAACTCAAATTGTTGCTCAGACGTATTTTACAGACGTATGTTTGTGTTTTCAAGTGGTTTATATAGTTTAATTTTACTAGCTTAGAACATTGTTTTTATCGCAAATACGAGTCATAATTTCATATTATAATTTAAAGAGGTGCTTCGTCTTGACAAATACCTTGTTATTATATGATCCTAATAAAAAAAAACGTTTTTATGCTACTTCATGCATTTAAAACAACATAAACTTTACTTGTTTGCCGTCTGGTACTTGTGTTCTAAGTTTCAACCAATTTTCTTCGCTCTATACATCATTATATTTTCACATGGTTTGTTTACTTTATTTAGTCGAATCCTTTATGTTTCAAATATTTTCTATTTTGTCGTTAATTTTACTGTATGTTATATGATAATTGTGATGTTACATACATTATTCTTGTTGTCGACATCAAAAAGCTTATAACTTCACTAATTGTATGGTTTAAAATATACAGGCCTTAAACTAACAAAAATTTTCATATGAAATCAATCATATCCTCTGAAATATTTATATATAAAGGAATAGCCTATAAGAAAACAAAGGAATTGATGTGAAAATAGACTGTGCTGTAGATCTGTTTAAAAAATAAAACTTTATTTTAATTGACACTATGTTGTAGGGCCCAGTTTATTCGAATATAATTTAAAAATATAAAAAATATGGTACTGAATGTTGTTTAGATTAGATCAGATGTGGATTATGTAGGCAATGCTGCCTCTCTTGAATGCGATCTGTAAGATCTATTGCGAGTACACTTAATCATTTAGTCCCAATTAATCTCCAGACTTCTGAAGAAGTCTAGGATTTTTTGGGGGCTATAGTTCTAATATACTAGCCGGTTCTACATGCGCCTGTTCGTGGTAGTGGAGTCTCTACCGGACCACCGCCTCGTAGTTGCACATACAATGTGTTCTATTGTCTCGCTGTGTTTCGAACAGAATCGGCATTTATTACAGTCCACCGTGCTCATCTTCAGGTGGTACCTAAGAGGGCCGCCGCTAGTGAGTAAAGCCATGATGAGCTCCAGCAGAGATCTAGCCCTGATGGCTGAAAAAATAAACTTTTTTTTTGTGGTGGGTGCTTAGTTGCAGTGACTCCGTAAACTGTATCGCTTGTCTGGCTGTCACTGCAACTCTCGCGGTGTAGTTTTTTGTGTGTGTATGTTGTGTTCAATTGGCTTTGTGACAGCATCATATCGCCTTTTATGATGCCGCGCTGTTAATCACTTTGCTCCCAACAGCGAATGGCAAGTCGATCCGGGATTAAACTCTCTGAGAAAATGTTACCGTCCCTCCAGAGAATTGAACCCCGGCGGCGCCTATCGTCCTCTCACGACAATAGTCAGCCGCCTAACCACTGCGGCCATCGACCCGTTTGATTGTCTTAGTTTTGGGGTGTTAGACCAGTATGAGATTTTTTGTTCACTTTCCCACTGTTGGAAATAAGCTTTTATATGCTTTTTGGTGAGACTACAAAATCTCAGGTTAACTTGGATTTAAAAGGGTAGACCTTTAGAGCCTTTAGCAAGATAAAGACATAAATGTATTAATACTAGCTTGATTAAAACTAACAAACTTTTGTTTAAAAATTGTTTTTGAGAATATATATGCTCTGTAACATCGCCATGAAAAAGAATCTGTATAATATTGTTCCATCATCAACTTCAAATGAAAATTTGAGAGAAAATTGGCAGTTTGATATTTAAATAATGTACCTATTTGTCGATATTTCTGACAAAGGAGATTTTCCAATACCTGATTAAATGTTTAAATGTTATCAAAATAAAATTTATAGTTAATAAATTAATATATTAATACTTTTGTAATTCTCTAATAAAAGAAGGTCTTATGTATGTACACAACCGACACTTTTGGAAATTCCGGTTAACTAATTTGACTCTCTTTACAAAAACAGAACAATGCGGCTACTTTAGAAAAATTAATTACGTGTGTATACGTCATTGTGTTTTACGTTACAAACAAGTTGTCCAATAGGAATACTAACGAAATCGAAAACGTACTTACTAGGTAATCCGCCAACAATATGTCAGCTTCATTAACAATTCTTAAAGCTATTGCTATGTAGTTTATATGGAATAGTTCTTAATATTTACTCGAATTTACTAGAACGAAGGATTATGCATTTATGAAAGAAGCAGTATCTGCTGTACCTATGCCTATATTATTATGGTTTCGTAGCCTGTTAAGCTATAAACATTAACCTTCAATTACTAACGGTTAAATAACGTATCAAATTAGGTTTTAATATTATATAAACGAGCTCGTGAATAATTACCACAATTTAAAAGGTTTCATTTTGGCACATTAGGTACATTTTAGTTTAAATTTAGGATCAATAATGCAAGTAGGCAGGTCAGTAGTAGCATGATTATAAAAAGAGGGGGCTCGGACGAATTGTTTGAATATGAATTGGATTGAATGGAAAACTTAATTCTAAATTAATGCCTATTTCGAAGAAAATAATACGGCTAATCAATTACAGTGACAGTACTAAACAAAAGCAATATATAATTTTTTTTAACTATATACATAAGTAACTGATTTTTCTAATTTGTATGATAAATCTAACTTTTTATCATTTTTATATTCGATTTAACGGCCAGTTTCATAATATAGACGTAAAGCTCCTTTTACTAAAGTGACCTTTAAAATCAACTTAAAGTATTTCCGTTTCATAATAGCGCTGCATACAAACTTTATTAGTTAAAGCTGATTAACAGCAACAACCTATCGAGGTTGGTAATTTCTGTTATATACATAGAATTTGAGACGTAATTTTGTTATGTATCTGTCAGATCTATTGTCACATGTGGTTTTTAGCAAAATTTATTTTCAGAAAACGTGTGATAAAATGAAAAAACGAAGACACAAATTTGAGCAAAAAAGGAGTTATTTTTGAAAAGAAGTCGAAAGAGATATAAATATAATAGATTTCAAAATAATGAATCATTTCGTTTAAAGTTGATCGGTCCGAGCGTCTAATACTCCCGTGAAACCTTCTACAGAAACAATTATAGCCTGTTGCAAAAAGCCGCAGAGTTAATACAAAGTGTCCATGGTCAAGTGCACCAAGTTGGCAACGCCAGATTTAATTCGGTGAGACTATAATATTGCCTGCCTTGACTGGGTAACTTCATTCTTATTATGTTTAATTGTCAAAAATGAAAATCTTACGTCAAGATTATCCATCACTGAATTGATAACTTTTTTTTTAGAAAAACCAAATACTAATCATTAAATTTATTAAATAAACGCAAAAGCTGATAGAATCACCAACAAAAACGTAAATGCCATAATGACAGTGAAAACTGACAATAGTGTTGTCTGTTCAAGACATAGGTCCAACATATAGAAATAAAACTGAACTATTTTTTATCGAAGATGATTGTTGTGTTGCCAACCCGGTGCACTTCGAGTTGGACACTATGCAGTAGCCCCATAAATGATTGCATAGATCTTTCTCTAAAAATTTCGGTTTGATTTAACAATCGAAAGAACTCAATATTATATTTAACGAAATAATCTCCCCATATTTAGTATACTTTGCTTCTTCTTAAAACATCTTCAACTTCATCATTTGAAGAAAAGCCTGACGAACACGAAATATTCATTTTTTTCTAAAGAATACATGAATTGACGTGTAATAGAGATATTTGACATAACATTTGACAGCGCTAAAGTGGTCTATAAGACGTTAAAGTGACAAAATTGGAACTTCTTTAACTCGAGGTACACTTTTACTTTGAAGTGACATGACGCATTTTAAAATTGAAATATCCTTTAATTTGATTATGAAACCGGCCGTAAGTTGTTAGAATTATTTATTGCAATTACATGAATGTGCCAGCAGTATTTTCGAAAATATTTTTGAATAGGAACCTATAATAAAACACTTTTGTAAATGTAACCTACAAAAGGCCCAATCTAACTTATCACTTTCATATTTTAAATTGTCAGTGTCAAAATTTTTCGTGTATTTGTCTTTGGTTCTTCAGAAATGTCCTCGACCGTCATATTTATCCTATATTTTTTAGATAAAATACTGCAACCGGTGGACTCGACTTCTATATTTTTACGATTCACCAAAGATTTTTTTATTGGATTCCTGTTGAGCATTGTCTTTCATTCCCGTAATTGCTTAAATCTCGACAGCTTTAATTATATATTTACCTTTTTATTTTTGCTTTCAGTCTTGGGACTCTTTTTTCCGAAATTCAGCGCAAGGACAGGGGTATCAACCTCCACCATCACTGGGAGGACCGGGGAAGAATGAAGTGGCGTTGACTTCACTTTTGCCAACTCTTAGAGGCGGTATAGCCGGTGTATCAACTCTAGATGATAAAATTATCGAAGATCATCTTGCTGTACAAGCAATCATCAGAAGCTACCAGGTAAATAATCTTTTTAATGCATGTAATTAGCTTTCTACCAAGCTCTAGAATGGTATAGAATTAGTTAGAATACATACAAGTTTCCGCAATAATATTTTTGTGTTTAGGCCCGAGGTCATTTGGTGGCAAAAGTCGATCCTTTAGGTATTATGTACCAAGATAGAAGTACAACAATAACTGAAAGACAAGGTTCTCCGCCAGATGAGGTTATCAGACAACATAAACTGAGTAAGTACTTTTACAAGTAAAAGAGAATGTCATCTACAATAAAAAAAGCGGTATAGGTATAGATGTAGTTATTTTGAAAAGCAGAATAGAAAAAGGTATAAACAATAAATTAATGGAATAAAATTTCATTATATTGCTTATTATTGGCATATATTTTTTTTTCAATATTTGCTAGAACTTTTCGATGGAATTCAGGTCCATAGTAAACAAATTGCGTCTTTATAAATTTTCTCAATATCTGCCATTTTGTGTAATACACAGTTGATATCTTTCAATTAAATTATGAATTAACTACATTGTTCATTATATTTATGCTTATTATCATTTTGATAACGAATTTCTAAATATAATTGTTCCATTGGTATATTGTCTAAGATTGAATTATATTTCACGTAAATTTGGTTCTTTAAATACAATCACAAAAAAGTACCAAAGAGTTTAAATGTGAACTTCTCGATGGCTATTTGATTGTTCCACATTTTCGATGTATATCTGGTAAATTGCAGACATTTTGAACGTTATGGAAAAATGGTGTTTCTAAAGATTTTCCTAAAAATACACATTCTCTAAAAAGCCCAAATATTTCTGATCAGTTAAGAGTCTCATTAAGACAAAGTAGTCGGACCAAGTACCTTATTATTAATGATTCCAAACTAAAACTTAAATAAAATTTATAAAAGCAAACGATTGTTATCCTAGTTTATTGTACTACCTGAGGAGACTGTCGGTTTTGAAGTTGAATTACTTTTTATTTATGTGGATTTCCGAATGATCTAGTGTATTTTTGCTATCCTACAGTTGTGAACGATGTCTCATATGCTCGAAGAGCTTTTCTGTTAATTAGGCGTTGGCAAAATCGTAGTCGCGAAATGTGGTCTACAGGTCTTGAAACAATTTGGTAGTCGGAGAGGACATGCGTAAGGTACTCCTTACAGTCCGGGGTTCCAATGTTGTAGGTCACGCTTGTGATAGGTCTTGTTAGATCGGTACTTGAGTTAAGCTACCATTCGCTGTTGGGACATAATTAACATTATCACAAAGCCATGAAAATACATTTATATACACAATGTACATAGCAAGAGCTGCTGTGGTAGTCATGACAACCAATATAGCTCGGGAAGCCGCCGCAGCTGCACCCACCACAAAAAAGATAACAATGTTTGTAGTTGTTACTTTATAGTTCTTCAAAGTTTTGATTACTGAAATTTGAGCTATTGATTGCCATTTATTCTTGAGGAGTTTCGAGACGAGCTCTGGATGCGTTTTTTTTCAAATATAACAATATTTGTAATTTTGTATTGAAGCTCAAATATTTTCGCATCAGTAAAATTTCTCATATTAATTTTTCTTATAATCTTTTAAATATGAATTTTATGGGCTGTCGTTTTTTTGGAAATTTTCTTCTGTTAAAGCTCTTGCATCAGTTCTATGCTGTCAGAAATATAAGTTATTATGTATGTCAAACTTTTCCGTCAGGAATATCTTACCGTTTTATCACAAAATCGCTTAACTCAGAAACTGTGTTTTGTGATTAGTTCCGTCAATTGTTTTATCAAAACATTTACTTTAAATAAACCCAAAGGCCACATTGTATTGATAGTTCAATGTATGATTTGCTGGATTTGCAGTAGATTAAATATAACTATCTCAAATGTTCAAAACGCCAAATACATCAATCTAAATGTGCAGCAATATACAGGGTGTTCTATAAAAATGAACGTCCCTCGTATAGCAAAGATGATAAAAAAATCTGAACACAGTTTGATATTTGCAGAAAAATTTAGATAAGCCAACAATTTAAATATAAAATATAAAACTTTCGAAGATGAAAGAAAATTTACGTGTATATGGTACCGAACAATACGATTAATATTTATAAAAGATAAAAAAAAATACGAAATCAAATAAAAGTTGTTCCTATTTATTTCGATAAGGATGGATTGTCACATGTGATAGCTAATGTGATTATAATATTAGACTAAATACATCATATCTTCTCTTAATTTAAAATATAAAATTATATAATTAGGTGGATATAAAATACATCTGATCAATTTTAAAAGACGAAACAATAACAGGAAAGATATTATGTCTACAATTTTTTGGCAAAGGACAGCTGGTTTGGAAGTTGGAAAAATAGGCACGGAATATAAAACAATAAAATTTGTTTTAGAAAATTGTCGGGAGATCATTTCAAAAGATTTTTTTTTAAATTTTTTTGTTTTTCGTATTATTTAGTATTGAAGAGTTAGTTCCCGACACTTTATATATGTAATTGAAAGAGTTACAAGTAAAATATCGTTGAACTCCATGTTCTAAACATTTATATATTCGAAACAGCATGCATCTTTTCAGATAATCTAGCGATGGAAGCAAATTTTATTAATGTAGTATTTAGACATAAAATAAAAGGCGGACATATCATTTATTAGTAATTGCTTAATAGTAATTCATGAACTTAGTATTTACTTTCTGTATTATCATGTATAGATGACACCGATATGGAGCGTGTGTTTAAATTACCATCCACCACATTTATTGGCGGTAAAGACAGTTCCTTGCCACTTAAAGAAATCCTTAAGCGTCTCGAACTTAGCTACTGTCGACATATTGGCGTTGAATTCATGTTCATCAACAGCTTAGAACAGTGTAACTGGATTAGGAAGAAATTAGAGAGTCCCGGCGCTGGACAACTAACAAACGATCAAAAACGACTTATATTAGCCAGGTTGACAAGAGCAGCTGGGTACGTATAGACGTAATAATTTTTTTATTTTTAAGTGTGATTTTTGATATATATTCTATTTTAGATTTGAAGGTTTCCTGTCGAGGAAGTACACATCCGAGAAGCGTTTTGGTCTTGAAGGCTGTGAAATTTTAATACCAGCAATGAAACAGGTTATCGATAAAAGCACCGAATTAGGCGTAGAAAGTATAATTATGGGTTTGGCTCACCGAGGTCGTCTTAATTGTCTGGCTAACGTTTGTCGTAAACCGCTCGTACAGATTTTCAGCCAGTTCGCTGGGCTTGAAGCTGCTGATGAAGGTTCTGGAGATGTTAAATACCATTTGGGAACCTACATTGAGAGGTACGCTTATATAAGATGTGCATTTTTCGATTGATTTATATTTAAATGTAATGTTTTTCAGATTAAATCGTGTTACGAATAAAAATATCAGACTTGCCGTGTGTGCTAACCCGTCGCATTTGGAGTGCGTTTCCTCAGTTGTCCAAGGCAAAACTAGAGCTGAACAGTTCTATCGTGGTGATGGTGAAGGAAAGAAGGTAATTTCAGTTTCTTATAGTTACAGAATGGATAGAATATTGGGGTTACAAAACATCGTTTAAGTTGTTTTATATATGCTATTATCATGGCAACATGAATCTTGCTTTGTATTTGCGATAGCTCTATTGTGCTGTGATGGCCGTTTCGTTTCTTTCCCTCAAAGTAATAACTATTCCATTTTATTTTAACGAGCGAAAGATTTCCTTCGTTAACATAACAATATTTTTTGAGAAGGTGTACCAGAATATAAAATTGCATTTAAAAATAATTCCGTACTGAAAAATGGGAGAGTGTGATCAACACATCTAATAATTTAAATGTGGGATTTTGGTAAACATTATTGGTTTCAATTCTCTGAAGAAAGTTTTAATTAATTAAAATGATGGAATTGTTAAAAAATATTTTGCCAATACTGGCGCATAAATGTCGACGGCCGAGGGACACCTTGTGTATTCTACAAATTTAATTACAGATTGATTTGATTGTTATTTTCCAGAAATTATGGATTGGATATGTTGAACCCCAGATTTAAAAAAATCGAAGGACTACCTTGTAAATAGAGGTTGTCTTGAAGGTACTAAAATCCTTATAATAAATCACATTAAAGAGTTGAAAATTTTATATATATTTCTGACCAGGAAGCAGTGTTTAATACTATCAAAACAAAGTTAAATTGAGCTGAATTGCGGTAAAAAAGGGGTTTTAAAATTCAAAAAGAATTATTAAAAATATAATATTAAATTAAACGTTAGTCATTATTGTTTTATGTAAATATAAACAGAAAAATTAAATTTTTTTAGGTGATGTCCATTCATATCCACGGTGATGCGGCTTTCTGTGGTCAAGGCGTGGTTTTCGAAACTATGCATTTATCTGACTTGCCAGCATACACGACACATGGCGCAATCCATATCATTATCAATAACCAGATTGGTTTCACCACAGATCCTCGCTATTCTAGATCTTCACCTTACTGTACAGGTATGCATTTTTTATATCTGAATACATAACAATTTATTTTCATTTATATAGGAAAATAAAATGTATTTTACTGATTCGTTTGCAGATGTCGCACGTGTTGTAAATGCACCTATTTTCCACGTAAACAGCGACGATCCAGAATCCGTAATTCACGTGTGTAACATTGCTGCGGAATGGCGTGCCACTTTCAAAAAAGACGTTGTAATCGATATCGTATGCTATAGGCGGAACGGACACAATGAAAACGACGAACCAATGTTCACGCAACCACTTATGTACACCAAAATCAAGAAGACTGAGCCAATTTTAGAAAAGTATTCTCAGCAATTAATCGCTGATGGTGTCGTAACTCCTGCTGAAGTAAGTATTTATTCTGATTTGACTATAGGATTGTCCTTATTTTCTGTTGTGACATTAGGTTCAAGATGTTAAAGAGAAATACGAAAAAATTTGCGAAGATGCATTCGCATCTGCTCGTAAAGAGACTCACGTTAAACACAAGGATTGGCTCGACAGCCCATGGTCCGGTTTCTTTGAAGGTAAAGATCCATTAAAGGTTGGACCGACTGGCATCAAGGAAGAGACGTTAGTCCATATAGGAAATAGATTCTCGTCACCTCCACCTAACGCTGCAGAATTCCTCATACACAAAGGTTTGTTGATTTTGATTATTTTCAAAATAAATTGAATCTGTACTGACGCGAAGTTCTTGCATTTAGGTATTGAACGTATCTTGAAAGCAAGAATGGACATGATTAACAATCGCGTCGCAGATTGGGCCATCGGAGAAGCTTTCGCTTACGGTTCTTTGATGAAAGAAGGTATTCATGTTCGTCTATCCGGTCAAGACGTAGAAAGAGGCACATTCTCACATCGTCACCACGTCCTCCACCATCAAACTGTTGACAAAGCTACATACAAGTAATAATCTTAATTTCTATAATTCACCATTTGCAATATTAATTAAAAATTTTAATTACAGTCCACTTTGTCATCTTTACCCCGATCAAGCTCAATATACGGTATGCAATAGTTCCCTTTCAGAATATGCCGTCTTAGGCTTCGAACTTGGTTATTCGATGACCAATCCTAATGCTCTCGTGATTTGGGAAGCCCAGTTTGGTGATTTCTCCAACACAGCTCAATGCATCATAGATCAATTTATCTCCTCAGGACAAGCTAAATGGGTACGACAAAGCGGTCTCGTTTTACAATTACCACACGGAATGGAAGGTTAGCGCTATAAAATTATAAAAACTTCAAAGTAGCAGCAATTCAACGTGAATCGTTTTTATACCGTAGGTATGGGACCAGAACACTCCAGCGCTCGTCCAGAACGTTTCTTGCAAATGTGTTCCGATGATCCAGACTATTTTCCACCAGAGAGTGACGATTTTAGTGTACGTCAATTGCACGACTGCAACTGGATCGTAGCCAACCTTTCAACCCCGGCTAATGTTTTCCACATACTCAGGAGACAGATCGCGTTGCCCTTCCGCAAACCTCTAATTCTTATGTATCCTAAGAGCTTGCTTCGTTTACCTACTGCCAGGAGCAGTTTCGATGAAATGGTTGAGGGTACCGAATTTAAGAGAATCATCCCTGACGATGAAGCCGACCCAGCGAAAGTCAAGAAAGTCGTATTCTGCTGTGGAAAAGTTTATTACGATTTCAAGAAAGAACGTGATGCTAAGAATATGCAAAATGATGTCGCTCTAGTCAGACTTGAACAGGTGAATTCATTAAAAATATAAAAGTTATATAATTATTAAGAATATCGGTATCTCACAGCAATCTAACCTAATTTGAGTTTTGAACTAAAACTTTATATACAGAATGTTTCTCTCTCTGCATATATATTGTATATATTATCAACAAAGATATTGTTTTCAGATTTCTCCTTTCCCATATGATTTGATCAAGCAAGAGTGTGCAAGACATCCTAATGCAAAATTATTCTTTGGCCAAGAAGAACACAAGAACCAAGGCTACTGGAACTACGTCCAACCCCGTTTCCATACAGCTCTTACTGGCACCAGAGACATCAAGTAAGTTAAAAGATCATTTCTTTCGTCCATCATTCTTCGTTATCATTATCAGAACCAAATATAGAAGATATGATTTATTAAATATGAACATTCATATTTTCTTATTTTTATATTTCTTGAAAAAAAGATAATTGATCTTTTACTTTCTTCTCGAAAACGTTAACAGACCTACTTATGAGGGGAAGAGTGTAGGTTCGTGGTTCAGCCGTTTATTTGGCAAACAGGAACCAGTACCTGAAGTCAGCACAGTATCGGACGATAATGAGCCAAGAATTGTTGGGTGAGAGAAATGTCCTCTAATAAATCATATCTTCATGTTGTGTTTTTTGGTATTATTTTTTATGAAATATATTCTGTTGTTGGTTTTATTTTGTTCGCAATTGTAGGTTTACGCAGTTTACTAATGTTTGAACACTCCGCTTATTTGTTGCACATTTGTCCTTGGCTTATTATATTATTGGATTTTATTTTAGATATTGCTGTAATCATTGATATTATGTATTGATACAAATCGGATGTTTAATTTTTATCGCAGTCTATAAAACAGAATAAGATAAGAAACATTTTTTTTTAATGAGAATAAGATGGAGAGGGCTGGCATTGTTGTTATAATTAGTACATTTATCATCAAAACGTGAATGCCTCATATTTCAAGTATGATCACATGTCTACCCAGCGTCTGTGCATGCAATACGTTAGTGTTTGAGACTGTAATTGGTAGTTATGTAATTTCACGTAATTTGAGCATAACTAATTAGATTAGAATACAAATCATTCTAAAAGAAAACCATATCGCAGATGTAAATAATAATTTTATTTAAGGAAAAAGTTTTAATACATATAATACATAATATTAAAAGCACATGTACCTAGTGAATATTAAAAAGTAATTGTTTTCAAATTCGGCATTGAGTTCTTGATCGTTTTTTTGTTTGTTATTTGTGTTGCCGATATGTTTTTGGCATTGTAATCGTTTTTCAATCGATAAATACTTATTGCACAACAATATCACGCAGTAGCTTTTAAAGTTTATTTCGAAGTAAACTTTAGAACATACCATCATCACACGATTTTTACGAATTGCTCCTACATTCATATTTGTTATTTTCACCGGTACATGAAAGGAATTGGAATGATTATACTGGCTAACAAATTTCCACTCGTACGTTTGCTATGAAGTGACTTATACTTATAATAGGCAGTCGGTCAAGCTATCTCTAATTTCATTTAGTCTTTCATGAATCGATATTTTCCCATTCCTAACAGGTCTTATCGTGCTTATCGTTAACGTCTGCACAAAAATCAAAGTAAAAATGTTGAATACAGAATATATTATATGTTCTATTGTTGCCACCCCCGAGAATTGTATCATGCTCATGATTAAAAAAAAAGTTTCCCCAATTTGGTAACTTGTATCATGGACATCCACATAGCTTTTTCCAACAGTGTTAACTTGGTTTCATTTTTTTAAAATTTGCTATTAGAATTAATTATAAAACATAACATTTTAATTTTATTGCTACTTCTGTCAACTACAGTATTTCTGTATTTATTCTGAATTTACCTCAGCAATTTTAGTTTTACAAGTTTGAGTGTTTTTTTCTATGTAGTTTTTCATTTTTTTAACTGATGTTCTTTTTTTCTTAATGTTTCTCTATTTTGAGTTCTTTACTCCTTCTTGCTTTGCGGTTCGGTATATTATTTTTTTCTTCTTTTTGTGATGATAATTTCTTGTCAATTGCTTGAATGTATAAGAAATGGCATGATTAAGGATAATGTACATCTTGTAGGTAGGAGGTTTATTCCCAATCTGTGATTATCACTAGTAATTTGCTTATCAATTTTTCTGGTATTTTGTTGTTGAGTTACGTAATAGGAATATTATTGTATTGCTTACAATTTCCTTGTTGGAAATACATTCGTTAACTCCTATCGTCCGGGTTTCAATTCTCTGGAGGGACGGTGACAATTTTACAGTTTCAATTTTATTATAATTTTCTAATTGTTGTTTTTGTAATTTTCATTTTTTTTTCTATTTAAAAGCTTTTCCCGTGCGTTATACAAAATTGAAAACTCTTCAGTCACGGTTTGTCGAAGCTTATGGAAGTATTTACATTTGTTTATGTAGTAGTCGCCAACTGTATTCAAAAACATGTCAGAAGTTAAAGATAGAGTTAAATTCTTTTGCAAATCCTAGTTAATTGTTTTATTGTAATTGTTTATTTTCCAACACTCTTTGTGTAATCAATAGATTACACATTTGAACCAAATAATAATTTGGTTCAAATGGGTATAAACTTCAAGCTGCAAATCCGACTGAAATTAGTGATTTTATTTGGTTGAAGACGTCGAGAAATACAATATAAGAATCCCAAAAATACTGTGCTAAGCGTTCATGGTATATTGAGTTGAATCGCCCTGCAAATGAGTGCAATGTAAAAAGATTAAGCACTAGAAACGGACTACGTTGTTTCGACCTTTTCGATCTCGTCAGCGTTCTCCCAAATTCAAGACCTAATTTCATCGCAGTTTACCTCTCAACGTATATATTGTACAATAACCTCCGACAATGGAGTTTAGTGGACAGGGTAGGTCGGAAGTCGCGCCGTAAGCTGGTAAGTTGTATATCGAGTCGTCACTAAACTGCTAACTGATTCCGACATCTAGCGGGACTTTCCAAGCTAGTACGGTATTTGCTGTACCAATGTGTGTTGTTTTAAGACCTGGCGGCGCTACTTCCGAACACTGACGAGACTCAAAAGGTTGAAACCATGTAGTCCGTTTCTCTGTAACGCGCTTGCAGGGCGATTCCAACAATATTATTCTATTACAGACATTTTTTAGAATGCCTTTACATCGCGTTCACATATATTTGTGAAAATTATAAGTGGAAGTCGAGTCGCCGGTTAGCGCAATGGTGTTGGGAGTGGGCCGCGATAGCCATACTTGGTGGTTCGACTCCACCTCCGGACGACATATTTTTTAAAATAAAAATATGTTTAATTAATTGGCGGTTGGAAAATTGCATTATATATACATGTTTAATGTTTCATTTGATTCACAACTTTTGCACAAATAGAGGTAAATTTATCTTTTGTAAGACCCTCAACTGGTTTATTGCTTTGCAGCCACATCTGTATTTGTAGTCTGTTGACAAAAATGCCACATTAGCATGTGCGGTGTCGGCTTCATATTTATTTTATAACTTCTTAGGGGCGAAAACGCACATCCAAGACAAAGTTCGTTTCATCTCCATCAAAACTGCGTATCGAATCTAGCAGAATATTCTCGAAAATTTTAAAACACTATTTTATATTGTGGAACTTCCCCAAAAGCATCTGCATTTTACGAACTTGGTGGAGAGATAATGCCACTTAGGTTTGTAAAAGCGTAGTGCTTATTATTGTGACTACGCTAACAATTGCACACAAAAACAAAAAGTAGACGTAAAAAATAAACACATATTCTAAATATAAAAATGGGTACATTTTCTCATTCAACCAAAACAGCAAATCTGCATTAAATTCCAACGAATTTCTAGATTTGGCACTTCGACATTTAAATGCACTTTTTTGTGTAGCCACATGTTAAACTTTTTCTTGTTTAAATATTAATTCTCTTCTTTTTTTCTAACAGCTACATTGGCAGGCCTGTCGCTCCAAGCCCTGCTACCGGCAACAAGACGCAACACAACCGTGAATATCAAGCCATGATGACCGATCTCCTCAGTTTGTAAGTTGAGGAGCATATCTTGCAACACGCAACATAGCGAATAACAGTAGAAAATCACCGTTTGCGTCGATTGGTAGTGATCAATCAGTTACACTTAGACTGCGTTTATCCTCACTACTAAATATAATATCTGATAGGGTTTAACTTACTATTGTAAACGTAATATTTATTCGATCGTGACGTTAGATCGTTGGCGCAAGGAGGTTTTCTTTTCTTTTTTTTCTAATAGAAATTTTTCGATGATAATATATAACATAAATAAAAAATAATCTTGGTTGAAAATGGAAAAAAAAAACATGTTATACTTAATGCACACGTTTAGTTGTTTATATATTGTCTGTCTTAACTTGTACATAGCACATTTATGTAGAGTAAAATAACATTGTATATAAGTATAAAAAATACAAAGCTGACATATGTGATAAAGTCAGGTGTATAGGAGAAATATTCATGATGGAACTCATACCCTATTTTTATTATTCTAGCTGATATTTTTAAATTGTTTGGTTTTTTTCTTTAGAGTGGAACTTGTCCAAAAGAAGTAAAGAAAAAGAATTAATACTCTAATTTTAATAAAGTTCCGCTTGCATTATGTATACATAGTTACTTTAGTAAGTTGGTGCAATTGGAAGAAGAGAGCGAAACTATTTTATCCTTCAATAAGTATATGCTAATTTGTACATAAATATCTACACTTTATTCTTACAATATAAATCGATTTTATCTTTTATCATAAATTAAACTTGATTGGTGCATATTTTTTCCAATTAAATACATAAAAATATAATGTGAAACGAATAGAAATTAAGAAGAATCAAAAACCTTATATTATCGTTATTACCAAAATAAAGATGGCGGTTAAGGTATTGTTGATGATAGTATTTTACTTACAGTTTAAATGTTATTTATTTATTATGTATGAATGACAAGTGTTGCTTGAGAAAATTAATTTACTACATAACCCCTGTTCATTTTAATTCATTTTGTGTTTTTAAACTGGGAAACTTTACAGATAAGCGATGGGAAATCTTATATCTTTAATCGTACGAAATAAATAATCAACGTTTTTGCTTTCGGTTTGCTAGACATGAAAAGCCTCTCAGCTATTTTTGGAAGGGCAGGCAACACCAGTATTGCAAAGGTTCGTACGGATGATAGGGGAGAACGGAAACGGCCCACGCCGCTTATAATGTATATTTATTTATTAAATGATATGAATCGTGTGTAGTACGAGTATACATACAATGTACTAGTTATACAATAAATTATATTATGTTATTCCCTTGTTTTATTTTGTTGCTGTTAAAAGAATAGATATTACTTATGAGAGGTAGTGTCCATCCAGGGTGAGCAAGAAGGAAGTCCAAATTATTTTAATTAGGATAGAAATGTCAAAATATGTTCATTTTTGTTTGATTCAGTTTGATTATATCACTTCTTGATATGATTTACACTTGTGTAAAAAGTGAATCCGTGAATATTCCCTGGAAATAGTAAGAAACAAGAAGCAGCTATAACAAAAGAGACCGAGAACAAAATTTTATGCAAGAGTCTGAAAACGTTCAAGCTCATTTGTGACCGGTCATTTGAAGGTTAAATTGTAGGATCACTGTCGTCGACCACAATTGCGGTAATATATGCTGCTTGTGCCAAAATATGACGAGCCGTGGGAATGCGCCGATACACGCTCAAAAGAAGTGGTTTTTTTAATGTTTACAGGTAGTTGCGTATGAAAATAAAAGTACATGATGTAAGAAAAAAGAGAAACAGAATTATTAACTTTAATGATTTTTAAAGTTGTTGAGATAAATTGTTGTGATTAAATTACATTATTAGTAATATTTTTTTTGCTATTTTTAACTGCTAAAATCGAAACCAAAACGAAGACATTACGAAAATAAATTTTTCACTCAAATATTTTTTCTTTTTCTCCTATATCTATTTATTGCGATGAGTTACATAAACTCATAATACGGAAATGTGAAATTCGACTAAGATTTCACAGTCATTTAATAGATTGCTTACGCAGATGTTACTATTTCTCGGCATGCATTTCCCCATATAAATAGAAAATTATTATATGTAATTCATGGCGTAATCTATACAGTACAAATCTTGCACCTATGCTCGGTTTAATCACGAACAGAATTAGCTCAATAACTTAAAAACCATAACAATTATAATAGTGCTCTCCCAGACTTTTTTGGAGAAGATTTCATGCTCTATAAAAAAGTCTGAAGTTTTTTAATATCTTCTGTAGTTAAGACTACGTCTGCCAAGAAAGGTACAATTAAGACTATTTTTGCGATATTTTCCCCTTTTGTTGCGAATCCAGTTTTAACCGTACTTTTTTTGTAGAGCATGAAATTTTCTACAAAATGTTGAGGAGGGCACTATTCTAGTTATTGTGGTTTTCATGTTCTCGAGCTAATTTTGTTCGTAACTAAGCTAAGCACCGACCATAGCTGCATGATTTGTACAGTATATACAAAAATAGTGACCATAGTGATAGTATCTATATTATGGTATTTTTCCCATTAATGTAAAAAATACAACACCTTTAGATGGCATATATACAAAAAGACATATTATGGAAAGCTTGTTTGCTGAATACTCTTTCGATTTCAACTACCCCATCTTCTGTGGTATACAGGGTAATTCTCAATATATGCGACAAACTTTAAGAGCTGATTCCTGAGGTTATTTTGATCATAAAAGTTCATATAAGTATATGTCCAAAAGGGTTTGGTTTTAAAGTTATTGAATGTTTAATAATAAATATGAAGTATGACTAACACGATATAGTATAACAGTTGGTTCTTCAAAAACAATTGTGTTGAGAGGGAATTGTATATTTAGGTGCCAGCAGATATGGCCATAAGAATTGACAACTTTTCAATTTTTGATAAGATTGATTACTATATCACTTATACTATACTTTTGGATGATGTAAACCCATAACCAGCAAAACATTAAACCACAACTTCTCATTAACACTGATGTCTGGTCTTGAATATATTCCATTTACACAAATCTGTGTTTAAATGCCTGTAGTAGCCCCTCCTACTACCAAAACATTTTACGTGTTATCGTGTGGATTATTATTACACCGTGGTAAACCGATTGCTGTTGCAATGCGTAAATAAGTAATTGAATTTGCAGAAAAAGCATCAAAGTAGCGAGTCAATTTAATCGCGAATGGTGACACGAATATACTTAGATGTAAGCCACAAGTAATTTAAGCGGCTAAATAACCGTACGTAAACATCTTTGTAGGATTAATCGGATAAAAATCGTACAGTGGGTACGAGAACATAATCGATGGGTCAACATTATGCATACTAACTAGTCAAAGTTCTAGGTGTTCGGTCAAGGAAGGAGAATCTTTGTAAGAAGCTGAGGGAATCAAAAAAGAGATCGCGAATATATTGGACCAACAGTAAAACACAGTGGCAGTTCACTAAGGGTACCTACTTACCTACCAAACCTAGGTAGCATGTAGCGTTTGTAAAACGTTTTCAAAAGGTTTCCTACGCGTTAGCAAAAACGTTTATATAACGTTTAGGAAACGTCTTAATGTCACAAAAATAAAATGTTATAATTTAACGTTTCAGGAACGTTCTGTAAATGTTACACGAGAAACATTTTGACGCCACTTATTAATTGCCATAGCTTAGTTTCTGATAATGATGATGAACTACAAAAGTATGTAACATATCCTAATTAAATGAATAGCAGGAAAGTGAAGAATTGATGTAAATAAACAGTTATAAGATAATTTTCTAATTTCTACAACGTAAACTCCGTATCATTATTCATTATCTACTAAAAAGTTTATACGTATCAAACACGTTATATTTTCACCGTCAAAGTAACCAAATATACCGATATCTTTTTAACGTTACATTAACGTTTAGTGAGTAACGTTTAGGCAACGTTATTTTAACGTTTATAAACGTTGAACGTTGCAAGTAACCTTTATTTAAGCTTTTAAAAATGTTTTCGTGCTACCTGGGGAGTAGGTAAACAATAACCTAAAACATACGGCTCAGATATGGAAAAATGATCTTGACGAACGGGTGCAAGTCAATATTTAAAAAACGATGATTTTATTACCTATTATAGAAACCTCGACCTGAACCAAATAGAATTGCTGTGAGACGAATTAGATAGAAGCGTGGCTCCTACTTTCAAAGAAGTCATATGGAATGTATTGTTCAATGAATGGAATTTATCTTTCAATTCCTGAAGTACATAAAAGTCATACGATAGATATGAATGGAATTATAATGAATGGAATAATAGTGCAGTCGAAATTTTGTGAAAATAATATCGAAAATGTCGATTCATATATGAGCTGTTTTATACACGAAGGGTGGTTTTTTGATGAAAACAAAATTTATTTGCAAAAGTTTTAATCAGAGAGATTGCTTTAAAATTTTATGTCTAATGTAAAGTATTATAAGAGTTAAATCCATTTTTTTGGTTGATTTTTCTATGAGTTTTCTATCTTGGTCAAACTTCCGTGAGCGGTAGTGTATACATACATCCTTAAAATTATGTGCAGATGTTTCTAATCTTACTTAATAATAGAAACAGTACAATTACTAAAACTTTGTCTATGTATTTTTTGTAAACTTCCATTGGAGCTCAAGTTTTTCCAATCGCTTAATTGACTAACGGTAGGAATCTATGCCAAAGTTATCGTTTTTGTTTAAACAGTTTGGTTTCGATATTTGTTCTAAAAGTTGCTCCACAGAGTTAGACACACATCCTACGAAGTTAGGCGTTATCTTCCAGTGTAAAAAAGCCCTTAACCATCTTCAAAAGTTTATTTATTGTTAACTATATATACAGTCAGCGCTCGCTTTACGTACAGTTGGTATAACGTACGTTCGCTAATACGTACATATTCATTTACTACCCTCCGTTCGCACGAACGTATCCAATATCTCTACGAACGTACAGCAGATCACTATGGTGTTTTCTGTTGAACGACTCAGACCTAGATTCCGTCGTATTTCTGTCAATTTTTCTCCTTTTTCAATAATTTTTAATTTTTTCTGAAAACTAATAGTTTTTCTTCTTTTTCGATTTCTTTCACTTTCGCTCATATTTTTAATAATTTTTACCAAATATTTGGTAAAACTTGTATTTAACTGTTTTCAGCGACTACTCAATACACTTAAACTCAAATAAGTTTAAAAGTAGTACTTACCGGAAAAAAATATCAACATTCTCCCAAGTTCGGTATTTTTTACAGCAGTTTATTGATAAATTACGGGGGGAGTCCCCATCTCAAACCGATAAAGTTCGAATGAACCACTACGCATATACGTTCGTACGAACAAAGAGGCGTGCGGAACCATAAAATCGTAAACATCAATATGCAAATTCACCGTCCGTTCTCCGTACATTCGCTTAACGTACAGGAGTTTGTGCACGCATTATGTATGTGTACACTCGGTTGATTTAAAATCGACTCACCCGGCAAGCGACGTAGACCTAACGTCGCACACAGAAACTTTCAACATTTAACTGGATGTTTGTAGTAATAAAGCAATTTGCTTATAAGCAGGTAAAATAGCTACGTAATGTGAAATGAATGGAAAGATCGCTGCAGAAATATATTCTTTTTCAGATACTTTTAATACCTGCGTTATTACGTAGTATAGCGTTTGCCAACACCCATTACCATTACCACATATAAACGCAAATAAAATAATAATACAAATTAATTTTAGAACCATAAGAAAAATTATTTATCAAAGCAGATAGACAGGAATCAATGTTCATCTTAAGTTTGTTTCGTTAAAAACACTAATTTTATTCGAGAATTAATAACAAAACACACAGTAAACAAATAATAATTTATTTCAAATAATAGGGAAGGCAAACGAAAAGGCAGTCAAACTGAAAACAAATTAATACACAGAAAAAACTTTTGAATTATTGGTTGGTTCTGAAGGACATTTTCTGCACCTTCATGCGAACATTCATTCTCTAAAGTATATGTAATAGGGTGAATCAAAAAACGCGTTTTTTTCTGCAATACAATTCTAATAGCACGGAAAACTTAGGCGTCATTATAAATAAAAAAATATTTAAAAATTTTTTTTCCAAATTTGAAATCGGGCAGAAGGCCTAAAGTTACCAAAAAAGTCAAAATCCCGGTAAATTAAAAAAAAATGCAAAAAAATACATTTTTTGTTGTAATAGTGAAAAAAGTGTTTTTAAGAATGTCCTTAATGCATACAAAAAGTAATTAGACCCATTCTTGTTTTACTGAATTTGCGCAAAAGACCTAAAGTTGCGAGCAGGGTTGCCGCCCTGAAAATATTATGTTGGCTATGAAGGTTACGTAAGAGACTTCAAAATACCTTCAATAAATTTTAGTGCAAACGACTATACTACAACGAACATATGCATTGTACAAAGTAAATAGTTACTGTAAATATTGTAAATAAAATTCACCCTGGTTGGTTGGTTGCGTAGGGTGGATGTGGAAATCACTTGTTAGAGTCTTATTACAAACCTAATGTATTAAATAAACACTCATCAGATATGGAAAACGGCGTTTTTACGGTACTATAACTTAACTTATACTATAATTTAGGCCTTTTGCACGAATACAGTTAAGGTTTTTACACTATTACAAATTAAAAATAAATCTTTTATGGGTTTTGGCACATGTTTAAAAATCGTCTAAACTAAAAAGAAATTGTAATAAAGAGGTGAGATTTTTAAACCGAGCCATAGTTTAAAAGAAAATAGGGCGATCCTATCATCTCATCAACAATTTTATAAAGTAGGGTAATTCCTTCGGCAAAAATTGCGCTAAAGGGAGTAATCAAAAACTAACTCGAAGGTAGCGCTCATCGATATCTCGGTTAGCCTCTTCTGGTAATGTAATCGCGCAACAAATAAAATGTAATTTAAATTTAGCAGCAATTAACAGACGTGCACAACAAATTTTATCCGCTAGTAAATGTCGGTTTCAAAACCATCCTTAATCCGCAAGATCATATAAAACGAGTGGAAAAACGTCATATTTTCTGACGAAAAGAAATATAACGTGGACGGGCCTAATGGGTTCAAATATTATTGGCATGATTTGCGTAAGAACACTCACGTTGCGATGAACCGACATTATGGTGACGATAGTATCTTATTTATACGCGAATGAATTTAATTTTGATATGGATCTTCTGGATATGGTTGTGATAGGCTTTGATGGAAAATTTCCGACTGGATGTTTCAGCAAGATAATGCAGCTATCCATAATTCCAGACAAACAAAGGAGTAGTTTCATAAAAAAGAAATCAATTTATTACAATGGCCCGCTCTCTTGCCTGATCTGAATCCCAGTCAAAATCTTTGGAGAATATTTGTAAGAGAGGTGTATGCCAATAATGAACAATACAATAGCGTTAAGGAACTAAAATCTGTGATTACGAAGCGCTGGAATGATAATCCTATTTCAACATTGTGAGAGTCCAATTGAAACTTCTGCACATCTTCTTCCTGACAATCCAACAATGGGCAGGAGAGGATAAATATCTATACTTCTTATTCCTGTAAATTGTAGAATATTCCATTCTTTCCAGCAAACCTTAAAATTTACGAAACATTGGCATATTAGTGACATTACATTGATGTATAAAATTTCAATTTCAAATGAAAAATTAAAATAACAAAGAAAGAACTAAATATCAAAATGTTGATAAACATGGAATTAATTGGTATTCGTTTGTATTAGTATTTATTGTTTTAAGATGCAATAGAATATCGCAATATAAGAAGTGTTGATTTTAACGCCGACTAAACATCCTATAAACTTGGTATCCATGTCTTGTTGGGTTAATTTAAAATATCGTGACAAAATTTAGCGATGCCTGCCAATTCGACTCTCAGCTGTTTCAGCAGAAACTACAATAAAACCATCTAAATATACAGCGAGCCCAGGATTCCTCCCCCACCTAGGCGAAAAAATGATATTGAACCGCGAAGATCTTACGCCGAATTTCAGCGTGCTCCTTCAGTACCAGTGTGTGTTAAAAAAACACATCCACACGTACACTTTCAAATGTCCCTACAGAGACCGTCGTTTTGGCAATACAGGCCGAAAAACAAAACCGTAAGTCGAAAGTTAAGTACATAGTTCCTAACGAATTTTCTAAAACATACTTCTCGAGGACGTTAACGATATAAACTGGTGGCAATTTACGTTTAGTTACCTGGTCCAAAGAAATTTATTGCGTGTACGCGTAACTTGTTGATGTCCGCGTAAAGTTTGGAAGATCGTTTTTGGACGGCGTTCAAATGTTTTTTTTTCGTCTGTCGAATATTAGGGGAACGGTGAATTCTTGTATATTCATAAAATGACAATATATTAGATAAAATGCATAAATATTTTCGCCAACCACATCATTTTGAGGAGATGCCATTGTATAATAGCTATTTCTTCTTACATTGTTGTACCAACTTGGATATTGAAATCGAAATATTTAATTGGGAAATCTCATTGAGCTACTAGCAGAAAAAGATTAAAGTGATTAATTACACTAATGTCATAAATCATTATTGTTGAAGTTTTTATTTCCTAAGTGATTTCGTGGAATTTAAAACATATCCTAGCAAATAGAATTTTAAAAATTTGCATTTTTTATAACCTTCAATATATTTTCTTTAGATTATTACATACGTAAATGATGAAAATAGAATCTTACTTCTTCAAACATTGGATATAATTAATTTGAAATATTATTGCATTTTTCATACGAATTTCATATTTGTCATATCTATAATGCTTCTACAAACATATATTTATTTTAATTTGACGTTTATTTATATTTAGTAGGCGTAACTCCTAATTATTTTTATGCTTCAGAGAGAAGCGTTGTTAAATATATAAATTGTACCTGATCCAACAACAACAATTATTATAATAACAATTAAATTGATTTCATATATTGTTAATATGTCCAAATTATCGTTCATTTTTTTAAATAGTTATACTTTAATTAAATCTAATTTAAAACTTCTTGATTAAATTTTTTACCAGGAACAAGTTTCTCCACATAGTCGGTTTTCTTTCAAATCAGACAGTAACATTATTTTACCAGTTTTGTAAGGTAAGCATTAAAATGTCAGATATCAATAAATTCTCTGCAAAATTAATAGAAAACGTTGGATTTTTTAGCATATTTTTCATTATTATTGTATGGGATTTAACCAACTACATTTTTTTTTAAATTGACGTAGTATACGATTATGTGTATCAAAATTGTTTCGGTTCACTACTGACCTAAAGTTCTATTGTACCGTTATCTCAAATCTAAGCTTTTTGATATTGTCTATAACATAAGACATCTCCGGGGTTTGACGCATTGTAATAATTGGGTTTGCTCTTGATTAAACCACTTTCCGATAAGTTTTGTTTGCTAGGATTTATTAAAAGATCGAATGATATTTGCGCCTAAATAAAAAAAATAAAAAATATTTTATTATTACAAATATTGTACAAGAATTAAATTAATTTAATCTATATATTATTATTAAACTACTTATTTGGTAGAATAAATTGACGACAGTAGGGTACATGAATGTGAATCAAAATAACGAATTTAAGAAAAGTCTGTCTACCGTTGCAATTGGTCCTATATCAAAAACGGCAGATTTTTTACATAGGTCGTCTTAGTAAGTTTTGATGCAGAATTGTATGTCCGATACAAAAAGCTCGTAAAAAATATACCATGCTATTTAAATTAAGAAAGTTGACGTCAAATTCCGGTAAACCAGCAGTGGTACAATGGCACAAATAATTTTGCCGATGAATCCAGATGATATCAGTTATAACTACAAGCTTTCAAAAATGTTGAATTTCAAGAACATCAAAAAGTTCTAACGAATCACTTTCGTGAATGACCCTGGATTTGTGAAATGCGCTTATTGGAAACCGGAAATGCATTGATATCAGACATTTGTTTATATAACACTGACGTCACAATCGGGAATGACGTTTTCGCGCGCATTGTATTAATATGAATTTCTTTCTTTTTTATTGTGTTGCAAACTGATAATTAAAAAAATTGTCATCTTGCCTAATATAAAATAGCACATCTTTTTAATGAAAGTTTGTGGAATAATAAAAATATGGAAATAAAATTACTACTGAGAGTTTTACAAATAACATTTCATATATTTGATATATTATTTAAACAAATATCAGAAGAAACCTTTTTAATTTCTCTACGCGCGAATGCAAACTTGTTTAAATGTCCTAGATAGAATCTAAACCAGACATAGTTTCATGTCTGTCTGAGGACGTCGTTAACTGCATCACACTAATTATACAGAATGACTCATCAAAAATAAAATAGTCAAATTACCATAGAGGACAGAAATGGGTTATAAATTTAACTTCTTAACTCCACCTTCCAATGGGAGGAAGCTACTTTTCCTTTATCACCATAGATACAGTGATCAAATGATACCTCTTTTTGAAGGCATCTAAATCCTATTTACAACGATACCATGCTTCTTTGACTGGACTTCAACAAAGGTTGTTAAAAAGAAAGTCAACAAATGTGGCGACTACATTTCCTCCATTATTCGGTATACCTTTGTTTTAAATACTGTCGAATAGGTTGACTGTAATGGACTCTATCTTATTGGAAAAATAATACGTCTTCACTATGCTGATCATGGTTGGCAACAATGATAGTCGAGATTGCATCAGCATTGGGCCTAATCATTCCAAGTATATTTCCCCATTCAAATTATCATCAAAAAAGAAAGGTGGAACTATTTTATTACCTAAAAATTTCACTATACCCGTTTAATTTTGTTGTGAGTGAACATCTGTCAAAAAATCAGATATTAAAAAGAATATTTTGATTATTTACTGCGCGGTTACTTATTTCTGATGCAAAATCTTTCATTTATTCAGATATTTTTTTAGCAAAATAAGGTTAAATGAGAAATAAACGTTTTTAATCGCATTACTTTGCATACAGTGTAGTCCAACAAGTATCGTTCTAAAGCGAATTCAATTGCATTTAAAATGATGTATTTCTGCCTTCCGTTTTCTATAATCATAAAAAATTATAGCAATCTACATATAACGCTCATGTGTGCTCCTAGAAACACAAATCCGTCGTAATAATAATTGTTTTATTTTTGATGGACCAGCCTATAAATATAAAACTTATCGTCTGTTTAACAAGTCTTTTAATTCCTAGTAAATGTAAATTAGTTTGTATTAGCAATACGGTTACATTATCCGAAGATGCTAACCAGAATATCTCCGACTACGTACTGTCTTCAGTTGTGTTAGTTTCGCATGTTAATGATCAATACTGTTCGTTTATCTTATTTTTAAATATTATATTATTAGTCAAGAATGTTTTATTGTTACTGTTTAAATTTTAAACAGAAGAATAAATTCATTCTAGTTTTTCTCTACCACCATTCGCATAGTGTAAACAAATGGTTATGCGCTCAATGTGAAGTATGAAACAATTTGGCACAACTTCAATAAATTATGTACACAATTGTGTAGACGAAATAATACATCTGTTGTCTGTAGACATTTATAAGATTTAATTAAATATTTCTTACAGGTTTACCATTATTAGAGTCAGCTAAACTTATTTACAGATATAGGGATTACACAAGTCTTAAAAATTCAGTAATTTGGTATCTAGGTAATACTTTAATGCCTTGAATGGTTTAAAACAACGGTTACCAACCATACTGACACACGTTAGTTTATTGCCAATATATTTGTTGCTTTGCAAGTGCAAATAAAATTGCAAACAAAGTTAGAAACGAGAATGGAAATATAACCCTAAAGATAGTAGCGTCAGCTTCTTTAAACGAAAAATAGTCGGTACCATTGGCAAAATGCAGTCTCTCATTATAATTGTTGCCAAACTATAAACAAAGATAGGTTTATATTACGTATTGTAAACACATTTTTTCTGAACGACACTAACAAATCGATGGCTTTGAAAATTTAAGATAAAAATAGATCACTATACATGTTTCTTTAAGATGTGGGAGTCTTATTCATTACAATTTTGATCGAAAAAATATAAATCGACAAGATATAAATGAGCAATCTTTTTATAATAAACTAGTACTTCATGCTTTATGCTCAGAAAGTGCTCAACATCTCGACATTTTTTAAATAACTAAAAACTAAAAAAAAAAATATTTTTGATAGCACATTATAGAAAGTTCTACTTGTACATACATACATATGTATATGTATAACTAGTACATATAATGTGATGTAAGTGGTAACAAAGAAGTATATATTAATAGACATAGGTAATGGAATGAGAACTTCATTGAATCTAGTTTTTATTAGCCTTAATGCAGATGTCCGTATCTTCTTCTTGCATGCCCTATTAACTTCAATACTTCTAAGGATATAAATGGTAAGACATGTTTTAAATTAGCTAAGACTTTTCTCATGCAAATGTTAATTTTTTTCGGCTTTATTTTAAGTTCGGCACAATGACATGCCGTTCCTTTATTAAATTAAGTTCGCCATTTGAGAGATACTAGTTATAAAGGAACGGATGAAACTGATGAGTAGAGCTGGTATATTGGTGCCACATACATAACCGCAGATATTTCGAGCGTTATCTGGTTTGCGATCGATATCTAGCCTTGTAAATGAAAGAAACCTTGAATTGGAAATGAATATCCATTAATCGTCTAATGTGGACTTTTTTTTCTTATAATTTAAATTAAATCCAAAATGTCATCTCGTCAATTATGGAGAAGAAATCGCCCATGATATAGAAAACAACGAAACGAGGGAATCTCAAAAAATCCGCCACGAAGAAGGATTCAATGCGCTTGAAATATCTGTTCAATATATTGAGAAACATCCGGAAAGCAATGCAAGTGATCTTTTACTGATAAAACGAGGGCGAGATATTGTAGCTAAAAAACGAACGAGCAGGTTGAAACAGTGCTCTATTATAGAATTTCTTAAGAATGTCAGTGATAAGTTACATGTTATAGTAACAATGCTTTGTACCCCAAAGATTAATTTAAGTTCGTTTGATTTTTACTTTCATATACCTTTGTGCTTAAATATATTTTACAATTCCAAATACATAAAAAACAATTAAGATCTTTGAATTCTTAATTTTCTGTGTTATCCAAGTATTCGCTTATGCGAGATTCCTTCTCCCCACATTACTTGGGATAACTGAGGTTCTACTGTATTTAATTTAATACATAAAATTAATATAAACTAGCAGATTATATGGCACAGTACAGATCCATTGATATATTGAGACGTATTGATGTATATGTCGATAACACATTTTGCTCTTGATATTCTAAATGGAACCCTATAATCAAATTAGCATTGTTACAGTATTACTGTATGGATAATACCAATATATTTTGTATATGCAATTTATAAATTTATATAGATTTATATACAGATATATATATGTATATATATTTAGATTTTATTGATTGCAAGGGAACAGTTTATATTTTTAAAACTCGTAACGCTATTTTGAATTTATTTCTACAGTAAAAATATAATAACATATGAGAATTTTGAATCGTACCTTACCTTATTTAGCCGATATTAACGCATTCGTAGTTAGCCAACAATCAATGTTGAATAATATAGGTGACCGACTTTAAAACGAACTGTTTTAAGGTTCATCCCACATATAGTTTATCGAAAATGTACAGATCACTTCCTTACAAAAAATTATTCACTTGAAGGACTGATTATCAATGGGCTGGATATAATAGCGGATTTAGGATCAAATGTATCATGTTATAAATATTGTACGCTGGTACAAGTACCAAATCAGGTAAGCATATTAATACCTTCTTTACAAATTTTGTATTAAGGTTAGGTATCCATTTTAAATTCAAATTTTCGTAGTTTGCTGACAAAGAGAATTATTTAAAATGCTTCCAATCGATTCTAGTTATCATTTCTTGCAAATTATTTTCAAACTACTCTGTAATTGAATAGCAGACTTAAGAAATCGATTATAAATTGACCGGAAAATTGTATCAAGTACAACTCCTAATTTATAAGGAGATCATTGTAATTCCAAAAGACACTGTAATACCTCAGTCGTAATATGAGCTAAGTACATCATTTTGTTTGGTTTAGCAGTTTTATTTTAAAACTCGTACATAATTGTGACAGCAAAATTATTACTACCTTAAACAACTGCATAACCCCAGCCGTTGGATACAGAATTTCTATTTAGCAAGTAATAACTTATAGAGTCAGCGAATAATATAATATGCATTGCAGTACAACGCCAGCACGATACATAATATAAACTTCCTAAAAGCAGTGTATTACTGTATGTTCAAGGGAATGTTTTGTGGCGCTGCAGGAGTGCTTTCATCAGGCCAGAATACAAAATCCTGTTACTTGAATTTTGTGTGCAATTTTACAATGCAAAGCTAAAGTCTCGTTGCTTCTAATAGGATGGCAGCCGAACTAAGAAGTCATTAATATTAGACAATTTTCCGTCTAGTTTCGCTGTAGGTGTTATTTAAAATTGTATAGAACTGCAACGAATTTCGTCTCTCCATATAACTTGGGAGTTGCAATTTTAGAGAAGAAATTTAATTGGAGTAAAAGTTTCGAGTTAAAACATATTTGAAAAGACAGTGACCCTAGGCTATAGTTTCAAATTCTCTCTCTTTAATTTCGTATTTATATTATAATAAATTTAAATAAATCCTGGATCTTTTTTAGAAATAAACATTATAAAGGCAAAAAAATCAACCAAGCCCAATGTAGTATTAGCTGTTTAGTTAATTTATTTCTAACATAAAAGAGAAATTTATTCTAGATGAAAATATCCATCTATAGCTAGGGATCCAACTTACATCCCTTGCCATCCTGTCACACTACAGAAATGTAAAGTTATTGACTTCCATAACTGTATAAATGAAGATAGACCTTCGAAAAATGTTTTACAATGGTAGTCGGTTTAATTTTTAATAAAATAAAAGTTGGATACTTTTTGTTTTGTAAAAAGCCAAAAAGTCAATTTTCTGCGCCGTCTAGCGAGCCCTGGTATTCCTGCAAGCGAGCCTGTCACAAATTTAAAAACTGTTCGGGCATACATATAAAATCCTGAAAGTTCAGAAATCGTTATTTTTTACACATGTGTACTGCATAAGAATAATAATTATGATGGTATTTTCAAGCTGTCTAAAAATAGCTTTCTAGTTGTCTTTACATTTATAAGTTGGTAGCGATAATGAACACCATTAGATTCAAATATATGCGATTTTTAATTAATAATAAAGACTTTATTTGAAGTCATAGTATGCATTATCAATAAACCGCACTCTAAAAAGTAATCGATAAGGGCAACAATCCATCTAGACATGAGGAGCTTTGTGCAGCTTACGGATACAATCAATTCACTTACAAAGCCGAATCACCTATCTCGAAAGGAGACAAAAGAACAAAAGAAGGTATTTAGTTTTAAAGTCTCTGTTATAGCACACTCCTTTTTCTTACCTATCAGCTTTGGCGTTCCGATTTAACCATTTCGAACGGAACTAAAAGCACGAAGTTTCTTCCTCTCCAATACAAACTTAATTTCTAAGTTTGTGCGCCGATAGAGCAATTTCACCGTTACCTCATCCAGTTCAAAACAGTACGCTGCTTACGAGACGTTAAAATTTAACGATCTTTTATAAGTTCAAGACATTCACTTTAAAAATTTTACAACTAACAGAGACTACTAAAGCGCTTCCACCGAAGAAGAAGACGAATCGGTACCTTAGTATCTAGGATAGAAATAATTAAAAAAGGAAGTCTTTAAACTTGATGATTTATATGGAAACTAGCTCGTAACTGTTCCATAATTAAATTCTTCGTACGCCGGTAGTGCATCATTGATTCTTTGACTTTTTGCACTCTATTTTGCTTTATACAGCGAGTCGGAGACGTAATTTTTCATCTCTATCTGACATTTTTAATGCTTACTTCTCTTCCTTTTAATTTTCAACTGCATCTGCGTCAAGTGTAGTATTCTCTCGCTTTCAATTTATTCTCGAGCACCAAGACAACTTAATTTAAAGAGAGAAAAGTTTAAGAACGCAAGACATTTCTAAATGTTCGGTTTTTCTATTTAGTATACAGGGTGATTGGTGAGACTGGCCTATTAAAAATATTATATAAACGGAACGGAATTTTAAAACAAAATTTTGCAGTTCGATATGGTTGAATATGAACTATCACTGAAAATATTTTTGAATCAATATCACTTCCAGTTAACCGGAAGTGGGCATCAACTTTGATTTTTTAAATAGCATGCTATAAAATAAATTACAAATTCAGGTTCTACGATAAATTTTACACATATTTCATGTATCATACCCTGTTCCTAAATACCATTCCTTCTGAGTAATTCGCAATTAAGGAAAAAAAGTGACATAATACCAATCTTACTTTATAGTGATATTACGTCACGTAGGAGTAAAAGAGACGAATGAAATTTTACACACGCACACCTGATATTGTGTAGTTACACAACATTTGAAGTTCTTTTCTGTAACATTATACAGGATGTTTAAAAACTTAGTTGCTTATAAATAAGTTCAATCTACGAAAAGTAGACTTTTCTAAATAGAAAGGTATATATTTTATTAGATATTCTGATTCTACGAAAGATTCTCTTTTAATCCGTATTAGGTGTTCCTATACCTAACATGTAAGGTGAATAAGTTATAACGCTTTAATTAGCATCCGTACCTAAAACGTTCAGATATGTCAATTTACTGAAGCAGGAGTCATTGTTTTACATACTTATTTGCCATTTAATTTGACGTCCGTCATTTTTGTTAGTCGTTCTCGCATGCATTGAGAAAAATAGATCTCCACCAGTATAATAATTATCTTGCCCAATACGAGAATGTACTATAGCAGACAAAAGAACTGAATCACCTATTTTGCGGGGTGCCGATAGCGATTTAATCTCTGATTTACTATTTGTTTGGTCAACTCTATGTCTCAGGTATATGGCTTTACTTAATCTATGTATACGCTACAGGTTATATCTAGTGTGTTTGTTTATGAAGACAACCAAATAAAAGTACGCAATTATTACTAAACTTTTTATATCTGCATTAAGATTAATATTTTTACATGAATGTGACTCTTTCAGTTTACATGAAGACAACCAAATAAATTGTTTAGTAATAGGTACGCAATTATAATTGTCTTTTTTTGTTTTTTTAGTTCATTAATTACTCTCACTGAAACTTGAAATTTACGAAATTACTCTCACTGAAACTTCAAATTTACGAAAATAATGGAGTTTTTTCTCAATTTTTCAGTTTGTCTGCCTAGAGGACACCTCAACACACATATTTATCGGTGACAATTACGTTAAATACTTAAAAAATTAAACCTTTCTTGTTGACTTTATACTGTGTCTCCGAAATATAATATTCTAAAAATTATTGTATTCTTGAATTGTTTGGTTAAATTTCTACCTTTCGGCCCATCTGTTATACAGGAAACTTAAATATACAGAAAATATACAGCATACTTGGATACTTGGAAAATTAAAAAAAAATTAAAACTTCAGCTTTTGATGAAACTGTAGACACAACCGCTACCTTTGTGACTATTTATTTAGCGATTGTGTCTACAGTTTCATCAAAAGCTGAAGATTTAATTTTTTTAATTTTCCAAGTATCCAAGTAATCCTGTATATTTCCTGTATATTCAAGTTTCCTATATATTTTAAAATAACAGATGGGCCGGAAGGTAAAAATTAAACCAAACAATTCAAGAATATAATAATGTTTACAATTTTTAGAATATTCTATTTCGAAGACAAAGTATAAAGTCAAATCATAAAATTTTACAAAATTAACAATTAACAGTAAAAGTTAACTAACACACAAAAAATTCTACTTAACATAACATTGCAGGAAAATGTTAAAGATTATAATGCGATAAGACATTAATACTTCGAAAGGATCATCATTTTCTATAGCCACATTTATAATCATTTGTAATGACCCTAGTAATCTATCAATCGATCATATAAACGAATATATGCATACAATATAATAATACACTGATTGTAAAATAAAAGTATTTAATTATTTATATTAGCAAATCCGTAACTACATTAGAAACTCTTTCTAAGAAGTAAATAGCCATATGTTAGTATAATTAAGGATGGAGAGCAGTGCTCTAATTCTGTAAATTTTTTTTTTTTTTTCTTAAAGTAGTATTTTATATATCGCAAATTATAACTATTTTTTATATGCGTATACGATGACTAACACATATATTGATAAATATTACAGCGGACACTGTGATAATGCTATTTGTTGGTGTATTTAGAGTGCATGCTATTGCAAAAGATATTACTACCTAATGTCTTTATACTTATGTCTAAAATATTTTACAGCATACAGCCGCTGGCACTTTACAGTTGATCAAGTTGTTTGTCTTTTATATTTCGCTACCTGATTTAGTCCCGACGAAATTTTATGGCTTTTCGATTCAATTCATTTGTCTCTTATAGTACATATAAGAAATTATTGTATTTGTTACAAAATATATTCTAACCTTATTATTTTTTTACAATTTTTATTTTACTTGTAATAACATGCAGATTGTTGTGGCTTCTGCACCATACATGGTTGCCATATCGAGCCGTTTAGATAACTTATTTATTTAGGTTATCATTATTGTTGTTCTTATAATTTTTCTACTGTACCTTTTATATTATCTTTTTTGTTATTTTAATTTTACCTAATTTGTACTAATTATTTAGACCTTTGATGTAGGTTTACTTTATGTTGATTATTGAAATACCCTTTGTTGGGAGTATCTAGGAGAATTCTTAGATAATCTAAATTTTTTACCGATATTGTTCTTCACCATTGTTCTACGAACATATCGGTTGCTAAAACTTTTTATATCTTAAACATTTTTAGAAATTTTTGCTGATCAGTAGTTGTAAATGTTAGTATCTTTTACTAAACGTTCGATATGTTTATTTTACTATTTGATTACCTTCATTTTGCATAATAAATAAATTCGTTGTTACTTGATTTGGTCTATTCTCCATTATAACACGATATACTGAGAAAAATGTATTGTACAGAAGCGCAAACAATGCGATTACAGGTAAAATAAAAATTGTAAAAAAATACTTAGATTACAATATGTTTTGTAACAAATACAATAATGTTTTGTTGTAAAGTAAATTCTCGCATCGTTTACCCTAATTATTGTACTGGTGCAGATCTATTTCTCTCAGTGTACGCGAGAACAACAAACTAAAATGACCGACGTCAAAATAAGTGACAAGTAGTATAATTTTTAAGATATAAAAAGTTTTAGAAACCGATATGTTCATAGAACAATATCAGTACAAAATTTAAATTAGTTAAGAATACTAGATACTCCCAACAAACGGTATTCGAATAATCAACATAAAGGATATTTACATCAAAGGTCTAAATAATTAGTAATTATAACAAATTAGGTAAAATTAAAATAATAAAAAGGATAATATAAAAGGTACAGTAGAAAAATTATAAGAACAACAATAATAATAACATAAATAAATAAGTTATCTAAAGGGTTCGATATGACAACCGATTCTATTAAGACATTCTATATTCGGAGACGTATTCCTATAATTGATGCTCTTCGAATAGTATGTGATGTTATTTGTCTAAAGGATCGCTTATTCCCATAATTCAATGGGAAGAATTTACGAAAATACGATTAACAAAATGACAGATGTCAAAATAAGTGGCAAGTAAGTATGTAAAACAAATGAGCTAAGCACCCTTGCTTCAACAAATTGACATATCTCAGTATTTTAGGAACGAAGACTAATTAAATCGTTATAACTTATTCACCTTACATTTTAGGTATAGGAACATCCAATACGAATTAAAAGAGAATCTTTCCTAGAATCAGAATATCTAATAAAATATATACGTTTCTATTTAAAAAAATCTCCTTTTCGCAGATTGAACTTATTTATAAGCAACTAAGTTTTTAAACACCCTGTATAATGTTACAGAGAAGAACTTCAAATATTGTGTAACTACACAATATCAGCTGTGCATATGCAAAATTTTATTCGTCTCTTTTACTCCTACTTGACGTAATATCGCTATAAAGGAAGATCGGTATCTGTCACTATTTTACTTTAATTGCGAGTAACTCAGAAGGAATGATATTTAGGTATAGAGTATGATACATGAAATATGCGTAAAATTTATCGTAGAAGCTGAATTTGTAATTTATTTTATAGCCTGCTATTTAGAAAATCAAAGTTGATGTCAACTTCCGGTTAACCGGAAGTGATATTGATTCGAAAATATTTTCACTTGATAGTTAATATTCAACCATATCGAACTGCAAAATTTTGTTTTAAAACTCCGTTCCGTTTGTATAATACTTTTAATAGGCCATTCTCACCAATCACCCTCTATATAAGGCGCCTGAGTGATTTTAAGCTGAACTACTGGTTAATTAAATTATCACATATTGTGATACAGAAATGGAAAAACGGAAATCATATTGTAATAGAGAAGTAGTTGTCTTCCTATCATCATCTTTCTGTCATATCAGGTGGTAATAGGCTCTAAGGTCACTATGTGTACTACTCTAATATGGTGGGTGACCTAGACCAGAAACCAACACACAGAATGTGTGTCAAATTGAATTATGAACGACCAGTGAGAGGTCTCGTACATCCACATATATTCAAGGATGACATCCAGATATGTACGTCTCTTCTGGTAATATAAACATATTGAATCCAAAAACAATCGGACATCGAAATGTCTAACAAATCATACCAAACCATGATGATTCTTTTTGGGGGTTGATATTCATTATTTTGACGTTACTATTCCATAAGTACCACTTGTGTTTAAAATCTAGCCATACTTGCGATAACATTAGAACTTGAAGCCAGCCAGGTGTATCTTACGATTCATACTTTCTGGTTTTAATGTATATTTAGCTCATCATTCGTTTTCTCAGATTATTGCAACCATTATTTAACGAAACATCTTGTCGTATTGTCTTCGTTTTTCCTTGAAATTTCAAGTCCTCTCGATCCTTTTTGACCGAGATTTATCGTAGTATTCTATTCTGTTCTTAAGTCATATAAATACATTTAAATTTTCTTTTTTTCATTTGATTTCCTGTAAATTCTAGCAAGTACTCGAAAATTTTGACTTTGTAATAGTGAATAATATTGTTTCTTTTCGTTTCGCGATTGGTTATTTCCAAACCCTAATATTTTATTTTAGGCGTCTATAGTTACGTAAGTTTAATTAATTACGAGACTTTATCTCTCGAGATCGTGCTGTCCTTCTTAGATAAATAAGTGGAAGCTTTAAACGCCCTCTATTGTTAAGCGTCGGTGGAATATCCTGCTGATAATATTGGACCAGTGATAGACCCCTAGTGGGCGATTTCACAATCATTAGCAACATCGACATCATCATCGAAGGTTAACTCATACTATAGCTATGAATAATCTATAACGACTACTTCTATTTTGGTTTATGTGATTACGTGCTAAACTATTAACTTTATTCATTTAACATTTAATTGGTGTCAGTATTATATCAGATAAAAAGCTATAAATGAAGCGGGAAATACTTCAGATTAACAGTTATTGAAGAAGATTCTATACATAAAGCAGTGAAACTACAAAAAATCTTGTAACTTAGAAAAGAAAAATACATTCGCAAACAAAACTTTTTCTAGATAAATCGGGTAAGTAACCCGTGTATTCTGACCTTCCGTTCTGCTTTATTAATGGTGGTTCGTTCGTTTTTTCCGTCAGGACCCATTTCTTAAAGATTTATACCCGGGCCGGTGCACCTGAGATGTATTCCGAAGGCGACCGCTTGGGAAACATTCTCTTTTATAAGACAATTTTTCTTATTATGGCGGTGATGTCGAACGGTACGCAGACCTGGGGGTCTCGTTTGGGGACCGCGGAAAACAATTTACACATGAATGCCGAATATTAGGATCGTAATGTGTCACGGTTTGGGATAGGTAACTCCTTCGAGATAGTTTCACTTTACTCTGTTTAAATTAGGTAAATATACAACACCCAATTTTGTAAAGTGCAGGGACGTATCAGTTATCTCAGTCAAGTTAATGGCGTAAAAGTCGTATCGTCTACCATAATTATGTTCGCCTCGTCGAAAACTCCTACGCTCTGCTTTTGAACCACGAGAGGTATCAAGATAACAGCTTCCTACGTTACTGTACTTATTTTTCTCTTCTTATAATAACGGAGGTGAAAAAATATAACTTTTTAACTTATGTATTGTTAGTATGATGCTGTGCTATTTTAAAGTGATCCCTCTTTATTCTTTTCGCCGTGAGTAGGTTTTTAGGAATCAATTGATTCAAGTTATAAAAACATTGGGAATTAGTCAACAAAGTCGAGTAACTTGAAAACTATTTCGATTATTTTATGCACGCTTAGTTTTTCGCAATACCTATCTATACATACTTATTTTTTTCGCGTCTTGTAATCTTCTGTTGAATTATAAACGTATATGTTACCGTGAAGGAAATCAGTATAATTTTCAGTGACAGATCCATGATGTTCTAAAACTCTAAGCTCAACAATTTTTTGGGTTAAAATTAGGCGACCTTAGTGAATATAAATTTTCAAAATGTTTTTGTCAACACTCCACTTTTTTGCTATAAATGGAGTGGAGCATCCTCCTTCAAGTTTGACTAGTATGTGTGCTTTTTATGATATACTTCCTTTTCTGGGCATTTTCGGCTAATGGTATATTGTTGGAAATGACCCTGCGAACGAGTGCAATGAAAGTAGATAATAGAAACAGACCACGTTGTTTCAACCTCGCAGGTTTTGTCAGCACAACTTCGAATGCAATAATTTAATCGCAATTCTCCTTTCAACCTTAATTGTATAATACTTCAGACAATGGACTAATTCCAACCCTCTGCCCTTTAGTGGGCAAGGTCGGAAGTAGCATATCGCAGGGCACTACACAACTCAGGTCGCTGCAGCAGATACCGATCTATCTCGGACAATTCGTGGATTGACATTCCAACCTGTGTTGTGTAATGCCTTGTTATGTACTACTTCCACCAGGGTTGAAGTTAGTCCTTTGTCGGAGGTATTATAGAATTAAGTTGCGGAGTTGCGCTGACGAGACCTGGGAGATCGAAACTACGAGCTCCGTTTGTAATGCTTGATCCATTCTCATTGCACTCGTTCGCAGGGTGATTTCCAATAATATACCATGAGCGCCTATTATTGACATTTTCTTGGTTTCTGTATTTCTGCATTTCTCAACGTTTTCATGAGTAATATAATACATCCCGTTGCTACAGTTTCATAAGTTAATTTGTATTGGAGTCGAAGTTATAGTTACACAGCTAAAGTTGCCCTACTTTTCTTGTAAATGATTGTAACAATAGATTTAGAATGTTTAAATGGGTTTAATTAATGTAATTTAATTCAATTCAAATTCTCTAGGACAGTGATTCTCAAAGTGGTCGAAATCGACCCCTTGGGATCGTTTCCCATGGGTCGACATATAAAAATCGACCCTATTAATTAACACAAGTTCTTATTTGAAACTTTCAGGATACTGTATAAGTTGTGTTACGTGTACCAATTTGTGGGGTCTGAGTTATCAGTTCATTTTGGAAAAGAGGGGTCTCTTACCCGAAATAGTTTGGGAATCCTTGCTCTAGAACAAAGTAAATCAATTTCTTCGTCGCTTTAACTCTATTTTGATTTAATTGTTGCTAAAATTATATGAATTTATAATATCTGATTAATGTCGTTTTTAGTTTTAGTCATAAAATTTTTAATTTGTTGAAATTTGTTAAAATATTCTTTGGTGGCGGCTGGCGATGGCTAGTGGTACGAAAGAAACGGTGTCGAATTGGGGTTTCGGCCAGGTATCTTGTGGAACAAGGAGTGCGACGTTAATGACTTGTTTTGAAAACGGTTTAGAATCCGAAGGTGAATATTTTACTGGGAATTAGATATATGGATACCATTTCCCCTGTTTTTGACACCAAAAAATGTACTACTGGCGTTTTCCTGAACATGGTAAATAATTGCTTCGAAATCATACAGATTACATGTAAAAATGACACAAATGGTGAGTTATCATCTCTTCACACGTTAGTTAAAAGAAATAATATTTTAAATTTTGACGTGTGTGGGAAAGAAACTAGTACACTTTGTAAGAAATTGTAAGTTTCCAACCGATCTGGTCACTACAACATAAAAATACCCAAATTATGGCACTTATATAATATATGTATGTACATATATACTTATGGGTAATGTTGTCTGTGATAGTAGATATACTGATTTTGTTTTAGTTAAAAACCAAACGTTAAAAGTTGCACCAAACTTTATAATATTCATAAATAATGATTCGAGCACACCTATCCATTTATAAATCATATTATGCACCGCCCTAATTTGAGTATAATATAATGCATAGGAACCCTCTAGTGAAGTGAAAAGGAACTTTATCAACGCCGGGCACAAATAGTACATTAATTTGTAAAGTATTGAGCGTACCCTGGCTCTTACAAACATATTTAAATTTACACGCTCGCTACCTGCTTGTCCCCCGTGCATAATGTTTCTAGAAGCTGGGTGAACATTTCTCGTACCTATCTGACGCCTCGACGTTACCTAATACAAAATTTAATCATTAAAAACGGGCTAATACTGTGCGCCCCTCAACGTAATTAAGGCGAATTTACTAGATGACAGGAGCAGGAAAATGCAGAATTTACTTTCAATGGGAAACTTAATTGCGTCCAACGTCGACAATTTAATTTCGTACGAAAATTTCAGAAGAGTTTTGTTATCTCTCTTTGTGCTTTTTATTGCCTTGCTTTATTTTTTCGCGATGACGAATTTGATTAACTACGCGACTTTATTATATAGCTCTAGCATACAGTACTTTATGTACGAGTTTATTCACGCCTGTATTTCTTTTGTAAAAAAAGTATGATTTACGTATCCTTTATCACTAGCGAATATAAAAACAAGTATGTAGTTAGTAGATACAGATGTACTACCTACTATTTTTATAGAATCATTGCTAGAACCTTGTAAGAGTCTTTCATTCACATAGTTTGATCAGTTGTATGTACAAATTTGTAATGATACTCATAGAACCTATCCTTTCATCTTGTGTGTCAATGCAAATCTTGTACATGAAAAACAAGCCATTAATTAACACTCCAGTTACTTTGTGAACGAATACACAAGATGTCTGTTCGTTATAAATAACTACCGCAAATCTATGGAACAGCTTTATCGCATTGTCACGAACAGAGCTCCTAATTGGTTAAATGGTGTGTGTTACCGCTGCACTGCATTTGCACTTCTAGGACACGCTTACGTAAAGTTTCGTACAGTTTGGGCATGCTAATTAGCTCCAAGTTTAGTCATTCTTCTACAATCCCACGTTTCAGTTCAGTTACTGCAACAAATTGTATTCTACGCGACATAATAGTTTGGCAGTTTTGGCAACACTTTCAAGCAATTCTCAAAATCCGATATACATCTACTCAATATTTTATTAAAGCAGACAAAATTTGGCAAAGCAAGCTATTTTCACGTGTCAAGTATAGTCATTAGGCAGTCACGTCCACTTAGAATGGGTGTACATATCTTCAAGGCTACTATAATAACTAAAGCTACGCATACATTATTAGTATTAGTTAGTTGTGTCTTGTATGTTACTTGGAGGGCGTCTCGCCTACTAAATGGCGGTAATACAATTTTATATCCTGAAATATTTTCAAGATACAAAATAAATATTGGATATTTATCAACCGGATTTTACCCAGAATTCTAAAAGTAAAGTATTTCACGTAGATAAAGTGATTAAAGCAGTTGCACTGCATAACAAATCTGTTTATCAAAGGGTAATTACAAAGTAATTAGTCCTGTCTGTGTATTCACAACAAACAGAAAGCTACGTAACATCATATATAATTAAGGTAGAAGAGAAAAATGAGGAGAACTTTATGGATGATAAATATTTTGCGAGACATGATAATAAAATCGATATATGTGTGAGGATGACCTTTTGTAATCAGTTAATATAGAGAATAAAACCGATAAAGCAAGACCTAAGACTGTTATTACTGATTTGAACTAATCTTGAAATGGAATCTTATTAATGATGAAATGTCGTGCTTAATGATATGGAAAAATTTCGCGTTTTATATGTTGATTCCACTTGCTAATGAAGTGTAAGCTTTAAAGAATAAATCATGAAATGTTTGCTCATTTCAGCTTTCACTATTAAGGACTATATAGTTTATTTTAAATATAATGTCTTGTAGCAGACATTTTTTTGTTGTTTAGACGCAATTTAATTGGGTAATACAAATAAAAAATAGTTAATACGTCAGTTCAGATTTGAATATTAATCGTTTGCAGAAACGTTTTCTCTAGAACACCTAGAAGTGGCACTTGCAGACAGTGTAGCTCGTTAAAATACGAAATCGATGGATGCTCGTGGAGAACGACATTGCATTATCGCAAATGCTAGGCAGTATCGTAAAAAGTGTTCTCTTAATAGATTTAGAATAAGTCATTTTTGTATCTATACTTTTTTCTTGAATTGATTTCATTCGTGCATCTATAGTTTTTATAAAATGCTGTAGATAAACAGGAGGGAAATTCATTTCCTGCTGCAAATTGAGCATGAACTTTGAAGATATTAAGATTCGTTAAAATACGAAATCTCCTGGAGAACGACATTGATTATGTTACTGGCATGAAAATTTGACTTGAGTTATTCCAAAATGTTGAGGCCTCTCAGCTGAAAATTTGCAGGGGCCTCTCACTATTCCAAATATGGCTATTATGCTACGGAGCGACAATTGCACGGTTCAAACAAAATATCTTTTTATAAGTTATGGACTTTCTCACAATACAAGTACCTCGTCAGTGATCATACATAGTTTCTTTCAATTTGATGATTTCGCGTTGTTGAAGGTATGCGTTTTCGACAAAATACTTTGCTTCTGAAATTGCTAGTAATGGATAGGGTAGTTTGATTAGGACCTGGAAATTGTAAAACCAATTTCAAAGCATGATCCCAATCTATGTACCAACAGCTATTGTTTATCAGTGGCAGCCTCTAAAGAAAGAACGTTGATAATAAAATATGTAGGTTGAAACAGACGTTGCTCATTTTCTGCATGAATATAAAGTCACTACTTGGGCAGCAACTATTGACAATTTTATTATTGGTTTAGCGTGTTTAAATGACACATCTCAAATAGACTTGATCAACTCTAGCAGTGACCGAGCTTTTCTTAGACATTCGCTAAAACATGCGGTTTTATAAAACAGAGCATTCTTACATTTTACTTTAGAGATGATCTTTGATGAATCTTTGTATGTATGTATGTATGTATGTACATATATATCAAAGCTATGATCACTAATATACGATTATATATACACCGGAATAGTGTTGATTGTGAAAAAAGGTTGTCGGATCAGATTATTTTAATAAGATGATATTCTCAAAACTTCATATCCGGCTGTCCGAAACTGGTTCATTTAAATTAATAGTGGTTCTGGTAGACCTAGATCAGTTTCTTCTCCCGCAGTCGGATTAGATATTTTGAGACGGGTGGAAGACAACCCAAATATTAGCACCAGAAGACTTGGCGCAGAACTGAACGTCATCCTCTCATTTGGAGAATTCTGTGGGAACAGCAGCTCTATCCCTACCACATTCAACGCGTGCAAGTTTTTGCTCCTCTTGATTATGATGCACGTAGGGTTTTTGTCATTGGGTTTTACGAAAGCTGGCAGAAACTCCTAATTATGCGGCTCAGATTTTATTTAGTGACGAGGCTGGGTTTACAAGAGACGGAATATTCAATTTTCATAACAATCACGTCTGGACAGATGAAAATCCCCATTCTGTTGTTGAACTGCATCACCAAAACCGTTTTTCGCTAAATGCTTGGCTTGCTATTTTTGGAAACTCTTTAATTGGTCCAGTATTTCTCCCTAATCGTTTAACGGAACAAGTATACTTGGATTTTTTAGGAAATGAATTACCCGTTTTGTTGGAAGACGTGCCACCTTTTAACAGATTATATATGTGGTTTATGCACGATGGAGCTCCTGCGCATTTTTCCATCGTAGTTAGAAATTTCTTAAATCAAGATTACAACGAGAGATGCATAGGACGGGGTGGACCAACTGCATGGCACCCTAGATCCCCTGACCTGACACCTCTAGACTTCTATGTTTGGGGGCATCTAAAACAATTAGTGTACGCACGACCTGTAAACGATTTGGAAGAACTCAGGCAACGAATCGTAAATTGTTGCAAGGAAATTCGGAAGACTCCAGGAATTTTCGAAAGAGTGCGTCGATCTTTCATAAGAAGGTGTGAAGCGTGTTTCGAAATGAACGGTGGACATGTAGAACAATTTATTTAGTTTTACTTTAAATAACCATTTGTTTAATTTACAATGCGATCAGAATTTCTTTGAAAATTTTTATCCTATTAAAACAATATACAATCGACTATATGACAAAAAACAGTTGAATTGCGGACCCATCTTGACTCAGATTTTTTTGTTTATTTCACACTAGTACTATAGTTAGGTAAAATATCCGACAACCTTTTTTAACATTCTGTATATATATAACGGGTCGATGGCCGAAGTGGTTAGGCGGCTGACTATCGTTGTGGAAGGACGATAGAGCCCGGGTTCACTTCTCTGGAGGGACGGTGACATTTTTTCAGAGAGTTGAATCCCGGATCGACATGCCATTCGCTGTTAGAGCAAAGTGATTAACAGCGCGGCATTATAAAAGGCGATATGAGGCTGTCACAAAGCCGTTTTGAACACAATTTACACACACACAAACTAAACCGCGAGAATTACAGTGATAGCCAGACAAGTAATATAGCTTACGGAGTCACTGCAAATAAGCACCCACCACACGTAAAAAAAAAGAAATAGTTGTGAAATCATGTTGTGTTTGCAACAATATAACTGTGTAGCTTACACTGCAAGAATTGTGGAACGAAACATTTTCTAGTCGCATAGTTAGTTTTTCTATTATTTCTTAGTTCTGCCAATTATCCTTACCATCGTCAATAATCTGGGTGAAACGCGCCAAAAAATATTGATGGCGCTAATAGTGTAACGCCTTTCTATGGTTAGCAATGTATTGTATTACCAACTTGGTTACTATCAACAACAAAGTGGTGGAATATTTAAACCCCTACTTCATTAATAGGTGTAGAAAAAATTACACATTTTGGTTAAGTTTCCTTTTGTTTGTTTAAACGGTGTAATATATCCCTCTCTTTAAAACGAGTCAAAAGTAAAAAACTCCACCAATTTAGCAATGTTGTCACCTTAAAATTTGATGTCATATGGGGTTCACTTTTAATTGCTCGCCATATATAAAATATCAAAAAATAGAAATCTTAAAGTTAGAAGTTTAATATACTATGTCATATCAGAGTTATCTTGTTATAAATAAAAGCAAAGCAGCGCAGGTGGTGCCCTCTATAATGTAAAGTAAAAGTGAGGGAAGATTTGCGTTTCTCATATCAGACTCTCTCCACTCCCCTCTCTAGTAAGTATCAAATTTTATGAAAACACGATCAAATTTTTGATCAACGATAAGACTACTCCACTTGAATCGTCCTAATTTAGTTACAGGAATCTATGGTATCATCATCACAAATCTTTTAAAAGCGCTTATGATATTATCTATTTTTATCATTGCAAACCTACATACATATATAGAGTAAGTTCGGAAAATATTTTCCTGATTATTTTATTTTGTGTTTTCTTATCGAGGTAAAGAGAAGAAAACACATTCAACACTTTCAATGTTTACTTCATATGTCATGAAAAATTAAACGGCCAAAGGTGACGTCATTCAACATATTTAGGTTCTGTATGAAATGTAGGTACATTTGTATGTTTATCCAACTATTTCAAATCTTTAAAACAACAGCTGTGAAAAATATTTACTTTTGTTTTTAAAGGTAGTATGATAAACAACAGCAAAAATAGCGTTTCTATTTTTGGAGAAATTACTAAATTAAATACAAATAATGAAATTAACTAATCCACACAATCTATTCGGTCACGGCATACTTTCGTGTGACATACATTCGTGAGTATTCAAACCAATTGCAAAGAATAAGAACTTGTAGCGTGCAAGCGATTAATTGAAACGTGCCTTAAAGGTTTTGCTATTTGAACTTTTGTTCTAGCGGGCACCTATTAAGCAATGACTATGAAAGCATTCTCAGTTTTTAAGGTAATTGCGTAAAACTGCAACATAAGTCCTAAGTTATGATTAGGTGACTCGACATTCTGTCTTGGATTTTGCAAAAAGCACCCACTACATCAATACTCATTCTACTTTTTCTCTGAAATTCGAAATAATAATTTTTAGCTTATATTTATAGTTTCCACTATAAGATATAATTCACCCTAAAAAGTAGCTAGATTGCCAGTCCATTACACCTTTTCAACTCAAATACCGTACTTTATATCTCAAGCTATATACTTTATAGTACTTCTGGGAGCAAACTTGAAACCCTCTCTAACAGAATAGCATACTATAATGAAATCCATACAGATGAAAGTTAGATTTAGTTTGATTGAGGTTAATGTTACAATCTGCAAACTACTCTGAGAGAATATTCGCTTCAGATAGGGGAAATAATACGTTCACATCAATAAATTACCCTGCGCAATTATTAATTCATTCATTAGAGTGGCTGCAATATTGCATACGAACAAATCTGTCCATTCGCATAACTAAAATTGAATTGTTGTTACAGTATTACCGTCTTACCTGCGGGGAAATAAAATACCCTGCCTGAGATTTATCTGTGGTCATTTAGAAGTTATTGGCCTGTCTTTTCCAGTGGCAATTTCCCGGAAAAAGTTGCCGCGCAGTTCTTCTGTTTTCACATCCTGTGTCTATAATGTAACAGGGTAATGTCAATATATTAGGCTATCCCGAACCAGTTGTTTCATTTTATGAGGGTAATATAAAAAATTCACTGCTATACAAAACACATTGTAGGTATTTTACTCAAGGACAAAGCAACTTCACTGAAACTAAGATATTGCGTGGTATAGGAACAAGTTTAGTGTAAGAGCATTGTATTATTATAAACAATAGCGTTATATAAAATGAGCAGTTCAACAAACACACAATTATACCAACATATACACATAATGGTTTATTATTATCACTGCCTATCCTATTCCCAACCATTAGATGCTTACGCCTCCAGGTATATTTCATGTTTTGTGTTGGTCACAATGGTGTCAGTATAGAAGCTTCGTTACATATATCGTAAGCATGCTCCGTTTGCGGCAAATTAATTATTCTAACTACGTAACAAACATCTAATCACCTGCTAGGCAAATTTTGCTACACTACCAATTAATTAAGGGCACTAATTGCTCCGGTGGAAGTTTGAGGTTGCGTACAATCATGAAATTAAGACAGATTATTGGTTGCGGTAAATCACCTAACCTATTCTACAAATTTTTAATGTACATCCATTAAAGAACAATCTAGGTTACGAGTAATCACTCTAATCCTGTTATAATATACGAGTGTATCTGAGATTATATACATATTTGGGCACAATATCAAAAATTTTCGTTATTGTAAGCCTTGCTTCAAAACTTTGTTTTGATGGATTCAAGGAGAACTGAAATATTATTTTTAAAACAATTTTGTTGAGGAAGTACTATGTTCTACAATACAATACTTCTAAATAATCTGTAGCTGGTACGAAAAACATTTGTATATTTCTAACAATGAATGAAAAAGTTTTGATTTAAAGGAATACTGCTTCCATATGTCTCTTGTCGAAAAGAACGATTACTGGTCCAGTGTTTCAAATTTAGATTTAGTTTCAGCTTCAAATATTTAAATATTATTTTTGTAGCCCTATCTTCAGTCTCTTTCAAAATGAATATTTTTGAACCTTCTGTTCACCGGACGGACGGACGTTCTAACAATTGCATCACCGGAGACATAGTTCGAATACCTGTATCTAATACCATCACAAATATACGTGACAAGGAGTTTGTAAAGGCCTCGTATAGGCAAACATTTTAACAACGACGTGTTTCTAGACGTATACATATAATTTGTATTTTTCTACAACCGTCAATTGCAAGCAAATATTTTATTTTAAAGATAAATAGGGTAGGTAAATCAGCTATTCGAACTATGTCTCCGGTGGTGCAATTGGTTAGCACGTCCGTCTGGTGAACGGAAGGTTCATGGTTCGAATCCTTGCCGAGACGCTTATATTTTTAAAATAAAATATTTGCTTGCAATTGACGGTTGTAGAAAAATACAAATTAAAACCAGGTGATCGTCGAATAGTTGGTAGTGTTATGAAACTGCACCCTATTTTTCTTTAGTTTGATTTAAATTATGAACTGCATGCACTGCATTAATTGATTTTATGGAAAGCCATTTGCATCAATTGTGTTGATGGTGAGGAGATACCATTGAACATTGATCTGAGAATGTGGATTTTGCAGGATCATAACTGTCATAATCTCATAATAAATGAACATTTACATTATAAATTTCTAGGAAGATGGTTTGGAGGTGTTGGCGTAATTAATTGACCTCCTAAATCTCAGAACTTAAATCAGGCATTTACTACCACAAAAGGGAACATAAAGCTGATAATCACGAATACATTTAGAAATATAAATGTACATATGTTAAGAAATGTAAGTCGTGCTTAGAAATTCGCCTGCAGTTAAGCAATGACGAAGGCGAAAACAATGTTTTACAACAATTTTTTAATCCGTTCCTATTTTATTTCTTTTTATTTGTTCAATTATTTCTTCTTCTTTGTATTTACTATTTAATTGTTACTCAATGTTTACTCAACTCTGAGCCAGACAGTGATAATCTTAACCAGTTAGATAAGTATTCTATTGTGTTATTTCTTCTCGAATGGTGTAATTTGCTTCTAATATTTCCACGACCAACAAATTGAAATCAAACTTGCTTTGATTTGACATTTACTACAAAAGATTGAGCACGTAGTTATAAGAAATGCTTAATAAATAATAAAATTCATTAACAGATGAGTCCATTACACTCATAAAATGTAGTATTTTATTTAAAAGAACTGAAGAAATAAATATTCAGAGTTTAAACTTGCTCTGTGTACAAATACTGATTATTTGAATAAACCACTAAATTCTAAAAAATGTAGAACTGGTCTTAACGCAAACAGATTGGCGCTACAGAGTGTGCTAATTTTGCTAAGATAGTACACTCGGTACGACTTAGTCTTCGAACGATTTTAGTGAGTTACCTTATTAAAATCGTTCGAAGACTAAGACGTACCGAGTGTAGAAAAGAATTTAAAATTATAAAAACGTACAGGGTGATACATTTAAAAGTAAGTTTACTTTATCTTCCCACTATGAGACATCTGATACTATATATCTAAAAGTACATATTTACAAAATATTAATTCCTATACCGAAGCAAAAAATTACTTTAATGTTAACGATACTACCACACTAACATATAAACACAAAAATATTTACATAGATGTGGATACCACACCGGGCATTAAAGCAATTTGTTGTTGCTCTTGTCTTTGTGGTTGTACTGTTACCCACTAGTAGTTAAAAAACGAGGAGTACCCGCATTTAACATGTAGCTTTCCCTACTTGAAAATCTTGCCCGATAAAATACATTTCTTTTAGACAGCTTTAAACTTGAGCAACAGAGTATGATAGCCTTTAAATACTACCAAATAACGGGCATTAACTAAGGCAAATTGTCGGTGGGTGGTGACGCAGACTGCATTGCAAACTGCTTTAGCATCTACATATGTTCTAAGGTTGAGTTGCTTCGTTAAACGTAAAAGTCTATGAATAGTAGGTAATTCCTCGAAGCAAAATTGCTTATCTTAAATTAGTTGGGACTTCATCCCTGACTCAATAATTTTTCTGAGATCTATAGCTAGGGACTTCAATTCTCAACATTGCTGGTTGTGGAAAATCAGTTAGCCTATTGAGGATGTGTGTTAGTATTGGTAACTAAAACAGGAAAAATCGAGTTCTATTAGAAACTGCTCAATAAATTTATTAACTATTATACGGTAATGTTTTTTATAGAAAAAGAAGACAAAATCTGTATGCAAAATAACCTTGACTAAAGTTTATTTAATTATTTTTTATTGTATAATATAGCATGTGTAGTCTTACACATAGCATTATAACAAGACAGTATAAATTCGCAACACGCTTACATGTTTTCAAACTAATTAAATACGAAACTCCAATCGATAAATTTACGGCTGCATTCGTAACACCCCGGTATAATTTTCTCAAAATCTAAATAGCGACGTCCTATATTTAAAACAACGACACTATTGACTCATGCGCGCTGTGAGTTAAGCTTCCGTCATACATATTCATAAAGGCGACCAAGATTAATGATATGCATTGGTGTTCTTTTTTCCTACGGATAACATAACATGCTAACAGGTTGGTCCCGGAGTATTATTTGTAATATGTCACGTAACATCGTTATGAATAGAACAGAGGTCCTTTTGATATAGGTAATTTAATTTTTACTGCCAAAAACGATAAGCTTTCGAATTAATAGTACGCGTAAACACTCACGAAAAGAAGTAATCAATGAAAAGAACCAATTAAGACGGTATATTCGAGGTCACAAAATAGATATTAATATTAAAATATGCAAACCTTCAACCTTGCAGATTACTCAATCCATGCTATTAATCTGAAAAGGACTAATATAACTTTTGTGTTGTTTCTTTTATAAAGGAATATAAAAACTCAAAAAACATTTTTTTTAACAGAAAACAATTATCTTTACCATCAAGTGCACGCAATTTTTTATATTATCATTAAATTAATGTGAAGACGAAACGTTATTCGGAAGCACAATTTGTTTTTCATTTTGCTTAACATTTGTCAGAGAGAATTGATATTCAATACACAATGAAATATAAAACTTAACAATTCAACGAGGCAAATGTTTGACCTCTATATGATGTACGAAACAGCACCGTAGAATACGATACGTAATGGCAAACGACTCTTCGAGCTACCTTTGAAGTGAATGTCAATTTTCCAGATATCTTTGTTTTAGAGACAATTTACCGGCGTCTTTATTCAAGGTATTGTATTCCAAGAGTATCTAAATGTCACGTTTAAATATGTATAGGTAGGGCATATGGACGTTAGAAATGTTAAAATAGAACCTAGCAAATTAAAATACAATTAGATATTAATTCCCTGTTTAACAGAGATAGAGTGTGTTACAAAATTGATAGGCTGATTATACACCAGCGGCTTCTACAACTGAAAAGAAGGAAGAAAGGTTTATTTAAATATATGTCCCAAAATGGTTCGTTACAGAGTTAGACCAGTAAATTTTAAACAAAAAAATCACTAACTACAGGCATTTAAGTCTTTTAAACGTAAGTAATCTATTGCGTTCAGTACGTCATTAAGTAATTGGTGTTTCTTCCTAATTAACTCTACAAAAATGGCAGATTAGAATTGAAGAGATGTCTGACCAATGTATCATTTGGCACATTATAATACGACGGACGCAAGTAGACTATGCAGTGCATTTTCAAAACAGACATTTATCAAACAAGAAAACATTCAAAAGGCTTGATAATGCATTCAGGAAAACAGGATTTTTTGAATCGTTAATCAGAAATCACTGCAGACCAAGTATTACAAGAACTTTTGATATGGAAGCATGTGTGCAGGATCGAGTTGAGGAAAATGCAGTAGTAATGGAAAAATATAGCGGTTAGAAATATGCGCGGCTGATTATCACATTTTTCCATCTGTGCTCTTTACTGAGTAGTAAGACGAAGTAAGACGAAAACCGTCATGTTATTATTCAGTACAGATATTCACAGTAATTTGCATTAAATCTATGGGCAGGAATTAACGATTGTGTGATTAGTCCTTTTGTACTACCCGGACGACTTTGCGGCCAAAATTGTTAATATTCTTTAGAAAATCAGCTATCTGGTTTGTTGGAAATTGTTCCACTCAATGTTAAAGTACGTTTTGATTTATGCACAACAGTGAACCGGCCCGCTTCAATCACATATCACGCGGATTTTTAAACGCATTGAACATGGATTGGTTGTGATGGACATGTACGATCTGTCGATTTTTATATGGGCACATCTAAAATCAATGGTGCATTCTGCTCCATAATTGATGATCTTGGTGCTCTTTTTTCTGAAAAACAAATGAATAGGGAAACCATCCAAGGATGGCGATGAAGGAACTAGGCCAGCTCTCTAAACTTGGCTTGAAATTGCAGATGATCTAGGAAAAGCTAAATGTGATATATGTACAAGAACCAGGCAGGAAATGTAAAAAGAAGCTTTCAAATTCATAACATCTATAATATGAACACTATAGAAGAAGGAAAGTAAAAGGCCTACCATGTTTTCTAAAGTGCGTCCTATATTGGGTGTAAATATAAATATGATGTAACAATGATAATTTTTTGCAAGAGATGAAGATAAAGGATATCCAGGATACTGTAATCAAAACATTTGATGACAGCGAAGCAGGATCGTGCGATAATCATGCTGTAGTGTCCATTTATTTGATATTTATTATATTGTTATTAACAGAAATATAAAAAGAATACTTCTAACAAACTATGCTGGACGTACAAAAGCATAGCATATTAGACCCATTTGCCGACTATATAAAAAGTAAAAACAGTAAATACAATTACTGTTACATTAATATGTAATATACCAACTTGCGCAATTTTATTTCTCTGACTCGTGCAATGACATTTGCACCAATTTCTTATGAAGGCTGTATTTATTTTTTTAATAGTATATAGTATATTTGCATTTCATTAAAGTTTGCCCTATTCTGCCGCATTTTTTACATCCACTAATAGCTTGTTCTGGTTCCTTAGCTCCTTAAATTTGACGTAATATCTCTTCAATTAGCAACTGTGCTGTCCAAATATTGTTATTTGCATAGCAGAAGTTAGGTAATATATGTATGTACATACATGGAGATGTTGTAATTTCAGTAGTTTTAATTTCATATATAATAATCGTTTTGTTTTTGTTTTTGTAGATTCCACTCCTATATCACCGTTTTGTCGGCCGATTTCTTTGCTCTCGCGCTTTGCTCCTCTTTAGACCAACGATTACACTTGCCTTGATGTTCTATTTGTATGTAAGTCTGTAGAAACAAGAATACCAGTTTTTCATATCAAAAATGTACATCTAACCATTAACTGATTTTTCAACTGTATGTCGAAGAAATTTTGGAGTACACTTGCTTTGCGGTTGAAAAATTATTTAAGCCTACAAATTTCGGTGAAACGAATCATTTGCTTGTCGATAGCTACTTCTATGTACATATCTTGGCGACATCAAACTTCCGTTTTGGATCCCTTGAATTAAAAGCCAAGAACTTTTAAATGACTTCTATCTATGCCAACTCATTATAATGATAATAAAATTAATTTTCGTTTCCTTATTCCAGTACATTTTTACTTAGAAGTGTTTCAAACATGCCGTAACTAGAGGCATAACAAAGAAGTTTTTTATGTTGGGTCGCGTTGAAAGAAGAACTTTAGAGTTTTAAAATATTACCGGCATAGTTTGCAACAGAAAACTGACGTTTTTTCCCACCTGTACCGGACCCGCCCGACCAATGGTCACCATGTCTATGGGTGTCCTTTCGTTCTCCCAAATAGGTTTTGTTTTCTGCGCTCTAGTGCCTCGTAGTGTATGATCGGCTGTCTCCGGTTCTATCTCACAAAGTCTACACTTTGTGCCCCATCAAACACTTGTGTAGGTGTTCTTTCACCGCATCATGTCCGGTCATTAGGCCCGTAACAATTTTTTTTAAATGTGTGGTGGGTGCTTAGTTGCAGTGACTCCGTAAGCTGTATTACTTGTCTGGCTATCACTGCAACTCTTGCGGTGTAGTTTTAGTGTGTGTAAGTTGTGTTTAAATGGCTTTGTGACATCATCATATCGCCTTTTATGATGCCGCGCTGTTAATCACTTTGCTCCCAACAGCGAATGGCAAGTTTTACCAAGGTTTTACCATGTCTTATACCGGGTATAGTACTCCAGTATTCTTGCTGTTTCGTACGGACCCAGTCGCCTATGTATCTCCGGGTCGTTTGCCTTGTAACCCCGAAGACAGGTTCTGGGCCGTACATTTCCATCTCTGACCCTCACTTTGCGAGTTCGTCAGTCCTTGCGTTGCCATCGATCTCTTGATGATCCGCTATCCAAGTCAAGAGATCTTATTCTGGGAAAACCCACATTAAGATGAATTGGAATTTTGTAGAAAATAATTTCCAATTCTTAGATACAACTTTTGGAAATTGTAATAGACTTTGGCGAAGAAATGTCATTGCAAGACTGGATATTTCAGCAATACAATGCTGCTGTCCACACTTTCACATGAAGAAAAGGCCGGTTTCATCAACAGAATATCATTGCATTACAATAAACATTTCCTCCGACTAACTTGAAGTTCATAAAAACCTTTGGGGAATATTTCGAGGTGATAAACAAGCAAAATCGGTCATAACAAAATACTAGACTGAGATTCGTATTGCATTTCTGCTTAACAGCTTAGGTACTATAAACATTTCACGGGATCATCAATGTATGTACATATGTACTAAAATTTGGTACTAATAAAGGTTTTATATGGCATATGGCTTAAAAGTAGTTGTTCGAAAGTGTAACAATAGCACTAAAGGACTTGAATAAGAGTAGAATACTATTGCGCGCAAAATTTAGGATTAAGATAAATAATCAGTTTCAAAATTATCCTGCTTCAGTAGTAATAAAAGCATTCGGAAGTTTTAAATGAACATTTTATTCTGTTTTCAGTCTAACGTTAAATAACTTTACAAAAATATCAATCAATCTAATACAAAAATTGTATATCCTTTGAGAGTGGGAAACGTACATAATAGTCTGATTTAAAATTATTTAGTAACAATCATTGAGTATGTAGGTAGTTGCTACTAATATACGTAAGCAAAAATTAATTTTACTTATATCCTCAGTCATATAATATACAAGTACTTTAAATAACAGGTTGCTCTGAAAGGTATTATATGTATGTATATGTAATGGTTGCCGCGGCACGTGTTGATAGCAATCGTATACGAGCCTGCCTCTCGGAAAATATTAAAGTAATCAATAGACTTGCCTACAATCGTGGGCAGCCTAATTGATTGCTATAGTATTTTGTGCACCCAAACCTATAATAATGTAAAAAATTTTCAAGCAATATCGAGGTATAATTTTAGCTGGGCATGCAGTCACATTAATTTATTACTACAGTAGAAAGTCGCTTAAAATTTTTTCAAATAAGCTGGGTGTTGTGTATCGATTGATTTTTGCGGTAAAAATTTATATACATATTTATTTTGAATCTGAATAGTGTCTCTAATATACACATTTGCGATATAATCTCTAAATATAACACAGTTTAACAAAATACAATGTAAATATTTCGCTACACATAAAATACATGCACTTAACTTGTAGGATACACTATATAGTTTACAAACAAGCTTACGTCTTAAGTTTTATATAACTGTAGGAGCAACTATAATGGTGCAGTGTTCGCGCAAATATGTACTCTACCAATCCCAGCCGTAGAAACTTCATGATATAATTGAAGTTATATCTCTTGTTCCTATTTACTTTTAGGATGTAACGGCTACACAAGGGTAAAATAAAAACTAACAAACCGACAATCGAAATATTTTCTTAGGATGTTTTCGGATTGTACCTTCTTTCCCTGGCAACCGAAGTGTATTTGCAACATATACCGGGTGTCCCACTAGTGCGGTGTCGGGCGGTATCTCAATACCAGTTGAGATACAAAAAAATTTTGAAATAGAAGATGTTAAATTTTTAAAAGGCCATAACCTAAAAATGCTTTCATTTATACAGAGTGTCTCGGAAAAGCAGTACTTAATCGAAGTTTATTTTTTCAAATGGAACACCCTATATTTTATTACATTTTTAGAATCTACTGTAAAATCAACATACCTTTCACACACAATGGTCTATACCTAATCCTAATAGTTTTTGAAATATTTGATATTTTCTCTAATGGATGTCATATGCAGATACTATTTTTCTAAGTCATATCTTACTTATGTTTGACCCCAGAAACAAAATTTTTGGTATGCGAGTAGTCTATACTTGCAATAATTTTTACAAATTGCTAAAACTATTTTATTTATCAACGGGTCGATGGCCGCAGTGGTTAGGCGGCTGACTATCGTTGTGAGAGGACGATAGGCGCCGGGGTTCAATTCTCTGGAGGGACGGTGACATTTTTTCAGAGAGTTTAATCCCGGATCGACTTGCCATTCGCTGTTGGGAGCAAAGTGATTAACAGCGCGGCATCATAAAAGGCGATATGATGCTGTCACAAAGCCAATTGAACACAACTTACACACACAAAACCTACACCGCAAGATTTGCAGTGATAGCCAGACAAGTGATACAGCTTACGGAGTCACTGCAACTAAGCACCCACCACACATTAAAAAAAATAATTAATACAGAGTGTTCAAAAAAGGGAAAGCAATATATCAAATTTCAGATTAAAAAATCTCCATTTCCTTAAATTGAGTACCTAGTGTTTTTTCATGCTATCTTACTCCTAAAGGAAAGCGCTATATTTTTGCTTAAGCATGTCATATACCTATCTGCAATAGATTTCGAGATATTTTCGTTTTTATATTCGCTATATATAAGACTGCATTTCAAGACAGCAATATGTTAAAACTAAGATGGCCATGGAAAACAAATAACACTCATCATAACTCTAAACTGTCAAATAGCTACAGTATTTGCTCCGATTAAAATGTGTGTTTTTCTATGTTTTAAGGATGAATGTTGCTCTAAAAGAACTTACCAGTACGAACACACTATTCTAATTTGAATTGTTTGCACATAATATGTTATCTTATTCAGTGAAATACCTATAATATTAAGTTATATGTATACTGCTGTAAAACTAATAAAACGAAAAGGAAAAAAAGAACAAATTTTTATTTAAAGCAAGAAATAATAAGAAAATTAAACAAAAATATTACTGGGCAATTGCCATATAAACTGGAGATAGCGAACTGTATAAAGACTGCAACCTACTTCCAAGATACAAATTACTCCCCAATACAAAACAATACTATACAAAACATAATACAAAACAATACAATACAAAACAATGACACTCCCTAGACAAGATGTTCAATATGTCCACCATTTTGTTCTTGGCAGACAGTAATTCTGTGAATAAAATTTTAATGCACCCTTTGAAGCATATTTCATCAATCGATTCAAAAGCTCGTTGTATTCTAAATTTCATATCTTCCACTGTTGTTGGGGCAGTTTTGTATACCTGCGTTTTGACATAACCCCATAAAAAAAGTCTGGTTTCGTCAGATTCGGAGATCTTGCGGGCCATATCACTGGTCCTCCTCTACCAATCCATTTATTCTCAAAATGTGTGTTCAGATAATGCCTCACATATCTGCTAAAATATGGAGGAGCTCCATCTAATTGTAACCACATTTGTCTGGTAATTTCTAATAGTACGCTGTCAACCATATCCTCAAATTGATTTCGTAAGAAATTCAAAAATAATTCTCCATCCACCGTGTTATCGAAAAAGTATGGTCCCATAACAAAACGTCCAAGAACTCCACCCCATACATTAAGAGACCACCTATGCTGATTATCCAGTGGAATTATCATGAAAATTGTGGCGATTAACAAATCCATTTTTATGAAATGTGGCTTCGTCTGTGAATACAACGTTATTGAAGAAATTTGGCTCCTGATAATTCTTGTCTAATCCTCAATTACGGAAGTTGCGTCTGCTTATAAAATCTTGTTGGCTTCTTGTATCCGTTGTACATAGTATGGGTGTAATTTGTGTTTCCGAATAATTCTGTTCGCTGATGTTTGCGGTATTCCAATTTCGTTTTCTAACGTACGTGTTGACGTATGTGGATTTCCCACTACAGCTTCCAATACTAGGGATTTTCCGTTTTTGTCTTTGCAATTTCTTTTCATAGTGCTCGCTTCCAGTTCTCTCAAAACGTTCTTTTAACCTGGCAAATGCATAAGTATTAGGATGCCGCTCAGCATTTGGAAACCTTTGCGCGTAAATGCGACTTGCAAGGAAACAATTCTGATCGCTCGATCGCAATGCGTAAACCATGTTTATAAGTTCTGGTTGTAAAAAATTCATCATACTTTAGAATACATAAACACGTAAACTTATATAGAAAATCTGCTTTAAACAAGTTTAGAGTTATGATGAGTGTTATTTGTTTTCCATGGTCATCTTAGTTTTAATATATTGCTGTCTTGAAATGTAGTCTTCTATAAAGCGAATTTAAAAACGAAAATATCTCGAAATCTATTGCAGATAGATATATGACATGCTTAAGCAAAAATATAGCGCTTTTCTTTAGGAGTAAAATAGCATGAAAAAACACTAGGTATTCCATTTAAGGAAATGGAGATTTTTTATTCTCAAATTGTTTTCCCTTTTTGAACACTCTGTATTAAATAAAATAGTTTTAGCCATTTGTAAAAATTATTGCAAGTATAGACTACTCGCATACCAAAAATTTTGTTTCTGGGGGCAAATAGTGTCTGCATATGACATCTATTAGAGAAAATATCAAATATTTCAAAAACTATTAGGATTAGGTATAGACAATGGTATATGAAAAGTATGTTGATTTTATAGTAGATGCTAAAAATTTAATAAAATATAGGTGTTCGATTTGAAAAAGTAAACTTTGATTCAGTACTGCTTTTCTGAGACACTCTGTATAAACTAAAGCATTTTTAGGTTATGCCCCTTTAAAAATTAAACATCTTCTATTTCAAAAATTCTTTTGTATCTCAAACTGGTATTGAGATATCGCCCGTCACCACACTATTAGGATATCCTGTATAATACAATTGTGTGATATATAGCAAGATGCAAAACACTATTTTTGTCCTAAAATTTTTTGTGCAAGTCCTTGGTAAATATTATAAACGTCATAATTCTGCAAGTCACATTAATATTTAAAATACAAGCAAAAAATAAGAGCCAAACTTTTGACTTCGCCATCTTCCACCTACATACATATGGGTGCAATATAACAAACTAAATGATATTTTACAGTATCGTGCTCTGTATAAACAGAAACTAAACGGTTAAAATAGTAAAGATTTCAATTGTAATAAAACAAAATTTAGTTTTCGTTACCGATGTACACGTCAACATATCTAGTGAACTTTGGGGCCCGTTTTTTGTCATAATAATGGTTATTCCTTCATATTCCTGCTCCTGAACGAATTATTCATCTCCTCGAGACTTCAACTAAGCGCGGAATCAGCCATCGTACGGAGCTTCGAAACCCAATGTAGAGTTGTTGTAGACAATAATTGACCAAACTGGACTCATAATTTTTCTCTTATAAGATGTGTACGAAACCAGGTCACACAAATTTGATCCTAATATATTTTAAGAAGCTCGAAGAGAATTCTGTCAAGGGGCTGCAACTAATGTGTGGTGTGACTGGGTAAATGCCGCAGTGTAATGTCATACTAAGCTAGAATGTCTGCAGTATTTAAGTCGCTGCAATGGGATGCGTAATTACTCGTATTAACTAGAAGCAGAAGTGGACGGGGCTCCTTGACACAAAGTCAAGAAGGTCTTTTATCCATAACAAATATATAAAAATTTCCACATGAGTTGATCCTAGAGATATTTTAATTAGTAATCCTGGAGGCATGTGGTCGTCAAATCTACATCTAGCATCAGACTAATGGCATAACTCATTTTAACACTATTTTACTCGATATCTGAACCTTCTCAGTGACCTATTATGTCCTATGCTATGATGCCTTCTGGAATACCTTGCTGTGGTAAATTTTTGTTGTTCACCAGGACGCAACTGATGTAAAATTTCATGCTTTCCACTCCATGATTGCCTCAAGTGTTTTTATATCAGATTTCTTTCCGCATAAGACAAAATCGTTATGTTGAATATTTTTAAGTGGTTTGTCAGAAGCTGTTACACAAACAATGCGCCGCTTTAAATGACATGATCGCGTATTCGCGTGTTATTTGACGAGCGCAAAAATACTTTTTGTCAATGTATGTCTTTGCACAAGAAAATTTAATTTAATTTTAGTCCATAGGTAATCACTTTTTTATCACAAGTTTATAGCTCGAATAGAGAAAAATTAACAAGAGGAGTCAACTTAGGCAATTTTCAGGATTTTGTTATTGTTAACAAACAAGAACAAAAGATATATGTATATGTTTTAAAGCTACATACTATAATATAATTCTAATATAAATTAATCTGAATCTAAAGAAACATAAAAAAGTAAAATGTTAACATTTTTATATGCTACATTTCCTGTTGTGTAGCGAATAAATTTCGTTACGAAATTATCACATACAGAAAACGCCCTAACTTGTACGAAATTTCACTTGAATGATTTTTACCTTTGAATTGTGGTTCGTTTCCAAATTCAATTGTCACGGTTATTGGGTTGTAAATTTAACACTCGAAGGAGCGTGAAATTTATACCATGTTAGTATCGAGTAAGTGTCTATCAACTAAAATTCAACGATCGTATAGCTTCCCCATTGTATCTATTGATTTTACACCTGAAGGACGAGATTGTGGATGTGTCGAATATTATGAATACTAATGCACGGAAACGAAAGTAAAGATGAGTTTTTTACCTTCTATAATTTTTCCCATGCAAACTTTGCCACCCTCTACTATCTCCTTAGAGCTTGAATAAAAAAAAAACCGATAACGTGTTGTATTAATTGTGTCAAAAACAATATGAAGTTTTAAGTAAATTTCTCCGTAACAGTATAATTTTTTTTACTATACAAGCTTTGCCACACCTTTTCTCCCCTTAGTGGGTATAATTTTGACAAATCTCTTCTTAAATGACGTTTACAATTTAAAATCAACATCCGCTCCAAATTTTAAATTTTTATCCTTAGCAATTTGGGTATGATGTTGATATGTACATATGTTGGTCGGAAAAAATATACATATGTACAGGGTGAGTCACGACTATTCCCTCGGTCTGTTGTGTCTAAACGCTAAAAAATATCACTTTTTCATCAAATTTTAGTCAAACATGCAGGACGATAATGAGCACATTTTAAAATTATTTCCAATTATGAAGGGTGATTCCATAAAGTACAACATATCAAAGTTAGATTATTTTTAATGAAACACCCTATATTATATACTCGTACCATGTTTGAATTCTACGTCATAAACTAGGATAACTTTGTTAATAATTCCCTGTACCTTTTTATTGCCAATTTCGAGAAAGTTTAATTTTTACAAAAATGAACACCTTTACGAAAAAATTAAAAACGCAAATACTGTACTACACATTTGCAACAAGTTATTTTGACATATTGCGGTTCCAATAAACCGGTAAAGTATTTTGAACTGGCTACACGACATTAAGCAAAACAATGTATACTTTATATTTTTTCAACCATCAATAACTCTTTTAAGTTAAATGGAACACCCTACATTTATCCATCCTATGTGAAAGCATATTAAACGCCCTACCAAAAACTATAAAGATGTCCATGTCTAAAGTTAACGATTACAATGTCATTAACGATATTCTCTAAAAACCTCATAAAATCGATGCTTTTTTCATCTAAATAGGAGGCCATGCTGCTTTAAAATTAGCATATGTTCATCTAGTTGTAACTGTCATTAATTCCTACGTTTAAAACGTATGCTTTAAAAAATTACTACGTGTAGTATATGAAGAATAAAACAAACAAACAATACCCCACCTACCATTCCTGAAGATATGAAACTAAAATAAAAAATAATGTTATTTCAAAGACTGTATGACACAATAAAAAATCTGCCTATTAGTCTCTGAAAAATGTGTTGAATGAATTAATATATGAATTAATAAAGCGTTGTGGTGTTGGCGTTACCGACTTTTATCTATTATAAATAATGTTAATAAAAATATATTTCATTCAATCACTCCAGGTATTTTAAGGAAGATGTGGAGTAGACATTTTTTGGAGAACTTATTAAATTCATTTCAATCGAATATGTTAAAATTGAATGTGGTTGAGAATTTTATATGTTATTTGTATGTAATTTTATTAATTTGTTTATGATATTGCTTACTTATTATTTTATTTTCAATCTAATACCATAACTTACCAACGTGTAATATATGAATATATTATAAACCAAGAGGGGAGTTTTCGACATTTTAATATTCGACAAAGTCAAATATTCATCCGATTCAAACAAATGATATTCAAATACTCGACGACTATTTAATTACTTGAATGATTCATTTGAACTTTATCTCTTTAGTAATGTATTAATCGGATATTCAAATTACTTCAACGTAATTTCCAGCTTTATTTATACTTAGAATGCAATTTACAGAAAATATAATTAATCACACACAAATAATTAGAAAGCATGGCCTATTTAGATGAGAATAAGCATTAGTTTTAGAGCGTTTTTGGAGAATTTCGTTAATAACATATTAATCGTTAAACTTAGATATACAGTGTGTTTCAGAATAAGATGCTGATCCTTAAGGGTGTCAATCCTTACGTGATTTTAAGAAGAAAAGTTCAAATAAACCTATGTCCTAAACCTCTTAAGTTTTGAGCTACAGGCTATTCAAGTTTTGAGACAAAAATCGTTTTTTAATTTTTGTGTACTTAAATAACTATCTGTCAAAACTGTTTGGCATTATCTAATTATTTCGTCATTGCAATTGTTTCCTTGACAACAAAGTTCATAGCCTCCTTTTCCAAAATGATGATAGGTACATACATAGCAATAATTATGCCCATATAATGATATTTATTTTTTGATCGGAAACCGTTCGTCGGACGAAAAAAAAACAGGAAAACAAATTTAGCTTAAAATAAATGGAGATTTTAAAAATAATTTTTATTTTAAGAAAAAGCAGTGGCGTACATAATATTTATCTAAAAATATCTAGCCCACATCCTGTACGGACGCCACTGAATAAAAAATTAAAAAAATGTCTATATCAAAAAATAGATGTTGTTGCTTAGAAGGCATATGCGAAATTTTATTAAAATGTCTCGAAAGATATTAAAGTTATGATAAAAGAACTATTTTTTTCTCAAAACTTGAATACCCTGTAGCTCAAAATTTAAGAGGTTTAGGACATAGGTTTATTTGAACTTTTCTTCATAAAATCACGTAAGGATTGAGAACCTTAAGGATCTGCATATTATTCTGAAACACTCTGTAGACATATTTATAGTTTTTGGTAAGGGGTTTAATGTGCTTTCACATAGGAGGAATAAATACAGAATGTTCCATTTAAGTTAAATCAGTTATTTATGTTTGAAACAATATAAAATATTAACTGTTTCGCTAAACGCCATGTAACCAATATCAAGACACTCTACAGGTTTATTGAAAGCACACTTGTCAAAATATCATCTTACAAATGTGAATCTTCCAAGTCATACGGTTTTCCTGTTTATAATTTTTTTGCGAAAGCCGACATTTCCATAAAAACCAAATTTTCTCGAAATTGGTAATAAATAGGTATAGGGAATTATCAACAAACTTATCCTAATTTATGACGTAGAATCCCAAAATGGTATATAATATAGGGTGTTCCATTAAAAATAGCCTAACTTTGATATGTTGTACGAATCATCCTGTATAATTGCAAATAATTTTAAAATGTGCTCCTTATCGTCCTGCATATTTGACTAAACTTTCAAACTGATATCTTTTAGCGTTTAGACATAAGAGACTGACTCATCCTGTATATAGATATGATGTTACACTCTGGCATCATCACAACGTATATCTCCTTGATAAGATAATAAGATCGTTATAAACAACAATAATGGTCTGGTGGAAATATAAAAATTCATACACATACATATGTATGTTTATACATATGACAGGAGAATCTTAATAAAGATCTTCCAAAATAACAAGTTATTTTGATAAAATAGACGTTGTGCTTAAATAAACGTAACAGTTTTAATAATCACAAATTTTAATCGGCCCAACTGCAACAACGCTCATTTATATTATGTGTGATTGGTGCGTGAGCTTGCATTGTATGAACAAATCTTTTAATACTTCTTACAAACGTATTATTTGCAGAACAGGGTGCTACGTGTCAATGTTAACGCACCCTGGTTCATAACAAACGCACAACACAAATACATAGAAACCTCGAGATACCAACTCTCGGAACACGCGATGGGGCTGGCCAGGAACAAGTTACAGAGGGTCGCTCGGTAGGAGAACTCATTGGTTCAGCATTTGGGGGAGCTGGACCAAGATAGACCTCCGCCCCACGTCACCACTCGACGGATACTTGACGCGGAGAATTAATGCCGTCAAGAAGGAACACCAAATAGCTCTGTACAAGTTGAACGCAAGAACGTGATTTCCGTGGCAAAACCGGAAGCCACCTTTAAGAAAATAGAGGGCTTAGGGAGTTTAAGTCCAGCCTTAGAGCACAGGCAGACCTCAGACAAACGTATTATGCTGCATAAAATAATGGAGTAGTACAGCCATGATGAACAAAAGAACATGTGCTGGCTAGAGAAATGAACTATTGTCGCAAATCAAGTCTACAATATTGGCGTATTGTTGCTTTTTCCTGAGCATATCGTATTTGACAGGAAAGACGTTGTCTGCCTCCAGCGGCCGGCGATCTCCGTGTCGCACTTATATCTGAAGCAGCATCTTTTGCGTTGAAAGTTCTGCAGGTGCAGGAAAGTGTGGCAAAATTCTGATCGTGGATTAAGTATTTTTTAGACTAAATGTAGGAGAACAAGATGAACATGAGGGGAGTCCGCCTGTGGACACGAAGCAGTTAAGACTAGTTAGCCAATAAAGATTTATATAAAAGTAAATTCGGTGTTGTGCTTTAACTTCTGACCAATCTGGAATGATAGAGAGACGCTAGGTACAACTTTCTAGAATTCTATCGCACACTAGCACATGAGTAACTGAATTTCCAATCCAACTACATTTGTATAATATGTTTGTTGTATTAGGCAAAAGAATTTTAGCTATACCTATTGTGAAGTAGAGAACACTAGGGTATTAATGCAAACTAATTATTATTCTTTCCGATTCATTTATTTTTATCCAAAGTGTAGTTGCCTTCGAAGTGGTTTGCGCAATTAATTGTAAACAAAATTCTTCAAATCTTACCAAACAAAAATATTTTTAGCAGTTAAATCTAAATATATTAAAGGCCATGTAACAATCTGTGTATGACCAGCCCAATTATGTAGGGAAGACACTTTCTGTCTAGTAAATTCGACATTCTATTTTAATAAAATGTCACACTTTGTAAGTTATCGAAATGTTTATTTAAAATTTACAATATAAAACGTTACATAACCATTATTATGGAATAAGGTTCTGCAGCATTATTTCCGTAACCGACAATATTGCATTCGTTTATTATAGTCTAACGGTATTCTTTCTGATGAAATTATACTTTATAAATGTGGAACTACTATTTCGTTAGTATTCCTTCCACAGACTTCATACTATGTTCTGCTACTGTTTGCGTCATAAAACGATAAGTTTTGTTCTCGCCAGTAGTAACAATCTACATGCTCAAATGCTGCTTAATTCTAAGAAACAACTTCGTTTACAGTTGTCAAGGATAATTGCCATCTCTATTAATATTACAAACTACAAACACACTTTCAGTTAGGAGGTTGAAGATACGAAAATCATTTGTTTACCAGAGATTATCTCTCGTTAATCTAAAGTTGAATAGAGCTCAATAATTTCCTAAGAAAAACTGATTATGAGTTATACAGTGAGGTTGATTAGTCCATCAAGACACTGCGTAATTTTTATCACATAACAATGTCCGAAACTTATTCTGAACGTCCCGAGATAAGGTTCATATTAAGTTACAGTTTTATTGTTATTTAACCATAAAAGTTATGAGCTACTTAACTAAAATGTATAAAAACGATGTTAACAACAATAAGTTTACACTAATAATAAAAAATTATGTAACAATATTGTGTACTTATCTACATTAATAAATAATTCACTAAGTTGTTGTAAAATTAAATCGTATTACATCACGAGCTCTCGCATCTCATTGTTTACAACCCCATAGCGATCGTTCAGAAGGGTTCCTACTTAACGACCCGTCGACAATAACGCGTCGACCTACGCATCTCAACGCCCGACGCACTAACAACTTTATTCAAATGGCCAAAATAAAGGCATTCATTTGCTCGTTAATCGCAAAGATATGGCGTAAATCTCGAAGGTGCAGATTAGATGTCAGTTCTAGACGGTCTTGGAGTACGTAATTAAAGAACGAACTGGCACACCATTTAACTGTAGTATAGTACAAGTGTAGTATCATAAACTTTAGCAAATGATTTTCTTACATGAATTAGGTAATAATTTTGCAGTAATACGAGTACATTCGAAAAATATAACAAAACAGGCAATGTATTGTGAAATTTTATTTAAAAAAATGTAATTATTACAAACATTCATGCACAGTTTGCTATTCTACCTCAAAAAACATTTAGCCATCATTCTAGGGAAACAAGTGTTCAAATATTAATCAATACGACCTCGTTGACAAAAAAATCGATTTCATCCGTATATTCTGGATTCCCAAGATAATTTATAATTAATGCGTTCCTCTCCAGTGTTAGATTCAGTTGTAAGGAGTTTGTGGCAATGATGGATTTAAACTGTGTTTCCCGGAGACTATTATTTGAGGACGCACATCACCTGTGGGGTTAGAGAGAACGGATTTAACGGCGATCTGTTAAAGAGGGATTGATTGCTACAAGGGTTTCCTATTAAATGGTTAGCCAGGAGTGAAAGCGCTTGAAATTGATGTATTTGATTGCTTTCAAATCTGTCCTTTTCGGCAGTCAAAGATAACTTATAGAGTAATACCAACAAGATAAGAAAATCCAATACGCTAGCTGTAAAATAATCATTGTTTCGTGGTACTGACTTAATTTTCACCTATTCTTGTACAATTTTATCCAAACTCTCAATAAACAAATGCACTGACTTGAAATCAGAGATTACAACACACCAAAGATTCAAGGTGTTCAACTTTTAAGCACTCACAAATCGAAAATTATGCCTGAACGACTATTATTTTATCGTTTACTACAGGGTGTTAGAACAGGCGGTCTCCTTCTACTTATTACATAGTTTACAAATACGCTCATCCCTAAAGATGCCAATTCTGTGTAGCTATCTCCTCTTAAAAGACTCATCTTTGTTTGAAGCTGCACTCAATTGAGAGCCATCATATCTGGAGCCAATTGCCTTGAGGGCTGTCCCATCATCGGTTAGCTGTGCATCTGCCCCTCAACATTTTGGCAGTGTAACTGATGTGCTTTTGTAATCCACTCAGCTACTGCACCCCGTATCGCAATTTTTGTTATCGTCAGATCCGGTTCAGGTCCAGTGAATTTCGTTTCAGAACCTTTTCTTTCCAGTTTGTTTGTTATTTCGCTACCTGGTATGCCCTTATGCAGTGGTATCCATACTAAAACGATTTGGTGGTTATGGCCAGGGTTCTCAGGTTTTCCAGGCAGTCCCAAGCTAGTTTCGAGGTTTCGAGGGCCACCTGGCTATCCGATAGGATATGAATGAGCTGCTTCTTAGGTTGTTTCTGTAGTGCCCTTCGGGCGCAAGTTTCTGCTACTAGCATTTCCCTCTGGTGTACGGTGGTGTATTGTCCTAATACGATATATTTTTTATGCTTAAGGGGTTCACTATATACACTTGCTCCGGAGCCTGTAATTCTTTTTAACCCATTTGCGTCCCAGATTTGGTTTCGATTTCCAAGTTTCTGTTTTACTCTCCACTCATGCCAATCTAGGACGATCTTGAAGAGTTTGTCACAGGAAAGTTTGGGAGTCATCGTATCACAGCCCATTTCAAAGACAAGGTTTGTGACTTGAGTCTCTATTCTGGCATGCCCTGAAGAAGTCTGACTTCTCCAGTTTCCACCTGACTTCAATCTGCGTGCACCCATCTCGTCTCCCCCTTTATATAAATATCCAAGGGAGATAAGTTTAACACGGTTTCCATAGTGGCTGTAGGTGTGCTTTTTACGGTACTAGGCGACAGGCAAGCCAACCTCTCAAACTTAAAAATTGTGTACTTAAATAAATTCTTTTTGAATATCGTCATCTGTATTTTTTATACATAATATATGAAGTCTAATTACGTAACTATTACTCATTCCACTAATAGGTACATTGAGGGTGGGTTTATGAATGTGAGGATAAAAGTGTTAGTTAAGTAACTGACAGATATTGCTTACTGGCAGATAAAATTTAGCAACTACAATGCTTAATCTTGCACATAACTTCTATTTAACATTCAATAAACGTTTTATTATAATTATCTTACGAATAAAATTTTATCTGCAAGTTAATTTATTTATCCTCACATTGATAAAGTCGAATAATATATGGTAAATTTTGTGGGAATCAAATACCTAAATTGTCCGGTCAGTAATCATATGATTGTAAGTAATAATATGGTAGTATATCATTATTAGCGAAATATAATCTACTTTTATATGCTCAAATATCCATTTTAATACATACCTTTATTGCTAACAATTTCAATAAATTTCCTAACATTACAGCAAAATAATTAGCACTGCCCATTATATGGTGCAATTAATTAATTTATTTTGCATAACTCTGGAGGTTTCACCTCGAATATCACCTGACATGGTGTTACTAACAGAGAGGCGCATTGATCCTCTCCGGGGATCTACATACATGCGTAGATATGCTGATATGCCATCTGAATTTCAGAGTAACTGGTTTTACAAACGGGTGTTATTAATTTTCTTTTTTTCATTTATATATGTATATCAAAATAATTATTAACATTTTAATTATATCAGTGACCAATTTACTTGTCACAGAAATACGTAAATAAAGTTAGTATAAGATGACAATATGCACATTTTTGTGCGATAAATGGTGAAAACTAAATTGAATTTGACAAAAACTAGACAGAGACAGATCGGAAAATGAAAGCTAATTAAGTTTCTTTTACGCAGTTTTCAATGTTATTTAATGTACCAAGGTATATATTAGATACTTCTGATCAAATCAACATGTAACCATCTGAATAGAAAAAAAGGCAGAGTAAAATGGAATAGCATTCTAACAATGGAAACGAAAGTTTTTCTTTCGTTGTATCACTATTTCCGATACGTCGCAACGTAGTCTTTCTACGAATAGATAGAAACCAATAACAATGCGAACATTCTTTCTTGGCTTTTATTCCGTAATTACGTCCATTCTCTCGAAATGATACCGACATCCATTATTTTTCTAAGCTGTAGGCTCGAGGAAATTTATCATTGGCAACTATAGTTTGAAATATTACCCAACGTTTGGGCAGAAGTTACTGTTGCTATTCATATTAAAGAAACGGGTAATCCATCTTTTCTAATAAATTGTAATGTTGCTTGCATAAGATTCATAAAGTTGAATATTAGTTTCTAATTAGCGACTAGAAGAAAGTTTTTGTGGTTATGCTTATGATGTTCGATCTGCCGAAACTTTACTTTGCTGCTTCTAATACGAGTTGTGTTTTTTCGTTATCCGGTTGGAATCTATCGCCGAGGATATCTTAGTATTTATTTTGTTTTGTCTCCTTTAATAGTTTATAACATTTACTTTCTTCATGTTTCTCTCCAGTTTTCTTTCCTGATATACATATATTTGGGTAGAGAGTAAGTACTGTTGATTTCAACTTGATTTTTAACCTCTAGGTTTTTGATTATTTTTTATTTCTTTCTGTTGATTAGTAGTCTAGTGTTATATATTTTTACAAATGAAACTATAAAAGTAATCTAATCCAATACTGCACTTTCAAACAGCAAACTCCTAATACTATTTGTTCAGCAATCGTCTTCGAGGAATTCTGCACCAACATGCATTTCTGCAGAGAAATATGAAAGAAGTGAATCACTATAAACGCCATCTAAGGGTTGCTTAATGTTGTTAGGCGTATGCATCTCTTTTCGTACAAATTCCATTTGTTATCTTATTCTTCTTCTTCTTCATATACCTTATGCCCATTCGAGCGTCGGTAGTCTACTTATTAGCTATTCACCCATCTCTTCCATGTCTTCTGGTCCTTCACTGCTGCATTTATTTGGGTCATTGTTTTGCCTTTCTCACTTCCCCTTTATTCTATCTGTTCTAGCCAGGTCTTTTTGGGTCTTCCTCTTTTCCTTTTCTTGTATCTTCTAGCTTCCATCACTTTTGTTATTTGGTTTTCTGTTGTCATTCTTTTCATATGTCCGTACCAGCTCAGTTGCCTCTTCTTTATTTTTGATGTTACGGACTCTTGGTTTAGTTCCATTGCCCGCGATTTTTCTTAAATGTTTCATCTGCGCTGCGTTAATCTGACTCTCTACTTTCGTATTAATCATCCATGTCTCGCTGCCATACAACAGTGTTGGGATTATTATTGAGTTATATACTCTAAGCTTTGTGTTTGTTCCTATTACCTTCCTTTTGCCATAGATTACTTTATTTAGGACGTAATATATTTTTGTTGTTTTGCTAGTCCTATTTGCGATTTCCATGTCTGGTTTGCCGTCTTCTGTAAATATTACCCCTAGATACTCAAAAGTTGACACCCTCTCTATTATATTGTCTTCATACGATAGGTTTCTATTTTCTTTTGTATTATATTGATTTATAATCATTGTTTTGCACTTTGTGAAGTTGATCTCCAGGTCTATCTTCTTTATTTGCCCAATCCATGTCTTTAGAAGTTCTTCCATCTTCCCATGTGTGTTCGCTACAATGACTACATCGTCTGCGTATAGAAGTTCGCCCACTTTTACGGGTGTTAAATTTGCATATCCCACTACTGTCTCCCGGCACTCACTGCTTTCTTTCATGTTTTTTAGTATTCTATCCATCACCATTATCAACAGAAGTGGACTCAGGCTGTCTCCTTGCTTTATACCTTTTCCCATTTCAAAATCCTCTGATCGTTTCCCATGTATTTGTACCTTTTCCCTTACATTTATATATATGCTTTTTGTTACTTCTGTGAGTTTTGTTGTATGTCTAGTTTTCTCATGCTTTCCCATATTACTTCTCTGTTGACGGAGTCAAAAGCCGCCGTCAGGTCCACAAATGTGATATATAGTTCTTCACCTTGTTAATTTTTTGTTTCTATGATGCTTCTTAAGATAAAAATGTTATCAGTTGTCTGTTTATTTTTTCTAAAAGCAGCTTGTTCCTCTTCTAATTTATGTTCTATGTTCATGATTTTTCCTTCTATTATTCTAGTGTATAATTTAAAAATCACCGATGACAAACATATAGCTCTATAATTCTCACAGCCCACTTCTTCTCCCTTTTTATGGATAGGTATCATTATATTTTCTTCCCAGTCCTTCGGGATTTTATTTCCCCTCCACGCTTCGTTGACTAATCCTAGTAGCCAGCTTCTTCCCTCAATTCCTAAGCATTTGATCATCTCCGGGTCTATATTGTCGCTTCCAGCTGTTTTTCCAATTTTAATTTTTTGAATTGCTTCTTCCAATTCTTCTCTTTCAATTTCCGCAGTGTAATTTCCTGTTTGTTTCATTTCTGTATTGGAACCTTCTGTGTTTTCAATTTTATATTCAGTATCCCGTTTGAATTTGTTTACATAGTGTTCTTTCCATACTTTTAATATGTCTTCTGTTCTTACTTGTATCTAGTTGTTGTTATCTCTGATGTTTCTTATTTCTTTCCTTTTTTTTCCCTTGATGGCTTTAATTGTACTCCAGAACTTTCTATTATTGTGTTCATATTCCCTACTAATCTCTTTTCCAAAATCGTCCCAACTCTTCCTCTTCGCTTGTCTTAGCTTTATTTTGACTGTATCTCTCGTCGTCGATGTTCTTTTTTATCTTGTTCCGTTTTTGTTCGCAGGTATTGTTTCCATGCCTCTTTTTTTGGCTCTTACGATTTTCTGTACATCGGATGTCCACCATCTCGTTCTCTTGATATTTTTCCTTATAGTCTTTCTTCCGCATACTTCCTCTGCCTCGCTAAGTACTGTTTCTTTAAAATACTTCCACCTGTCTTCTATATTCCAGATTTGTTTCTTGCTTACTAATACTTTAAATATTAAGTCAGTTATGTTTTGGTATCTTTGCACATTGTCAGGTTGTGAAAGGTTTTGAATTGCTATTTTTGAGTATTGTGGTTTCTCTACTATATCTCTTTTCCTCAAGCATACTTCCGCCTTTACCATTCTATGATGTGTTCCTATTTCTGCCCTATTTATGGTTTTAGCTGTTTTGAATATTGATTTTAGTGAGGAGGTGTATACGATATAATCAATAATGCTTTTGGCTTCCCTTCCTTCCGCTATGAAGGTGTATTTCTCCCCTAGAGGTTGGTTCTCGAAGGAGTTTCCAATCCATAGGTCGTTTATCAAACAGAACTCTATCATTCTTTTCCCATTTCTATTTAGGGTTTCGTCTCCTGTTGTTCCCATACATCCCATTCCTCTATTTACATCATTTCCTACCCTTGCGTTCCAGTTACCCATCAATATTATTCTTTCATTTTCTTCTCTAATTTCGTCCATGCAGATCTGAAGTTCGTTGTAATAATGGTCCATTAATTATCCGTGCCTTCTATGGGTCCATACAGTTGTACAATATGCAGTGCTACTTCTACGTCTACCCTAATCTTATTGCTAGACATTTTTATACTGTAATCAGTCAATCTGATACTGACTGGCTACTAAAAATTACTACACTTTGAGTCGTAGTCTATCTAATGTACCTGCTACATATGCAACTAGCACTAGTTCCAAAAGGTTTGAATCTGTATGCCCTATGAATCCCAGGATTTATCGTACTTCCCTCGTACATGTCCAAGCATCTTCCACTACTAGCCGTTAGTGCTGCATCCGCTCTAATAAATACCTAGCAGATTATTTCCTGGATGATTTTGAAGAACTTCTGCTTGAACACCATTATACTATTGATTTAGTATTATTCGTGGTACTTCTTTTTCTGTTTACTTACTCTATACACCATGTGCTGGAATTATGTCCATTTTCCTGATGGCTTTCCTAAATTAATCGACTTAAGCTTAAAACTATCTAAAGCATCTACACTGAGAAAAATGTTTAGTAAAAGTAAATAAAAATTCACTAAAACTTAATAAAAATTTGTATACTATTTGGGACTAATATACTGTATATTAAATTTAAGTAAACGCGTTTTCATCAAACAAGTATATTTAGATTTAGTACAGTACCAGTAAATATAGTCAACTATTGAAAGCAAATGTTCTATTATATTAAGGACAAATAACTTCGGTATTTATTTCAATATAAAAATATATTAGTACTAGCCTATCAGTTCACTTACAAGGAAACACAGGCAAGTGGTGGTGGCCGATTTAAATGAAATTTGGTGGGTTTGTAGACTGATACAGTGTAAGAACAACGGTAACTTCCATAGATGCTAAATTGTCCGTTTTCAGGGGGTGGTACGCCGTAAAGCCAACGCTATCCTTCGGTATTTGCTTTAATATCTCTAAAAGTAAGACATATCAAAAAGAAGTTAAGACAAATATATAACTGTTTTATGAGTACTTTTTTTTGATATGTCTTATAGTTTTGGATATTAAAGCAAATATCGAAGGGTAGCGTTGTCTTTAGGACGTTCCACCCCCCGAAAACGGGCGATTTAGCACCTATGGAAGTTACCGTTGTTCTTATACTGCATCAGCTACAAACCCACCAAATTTCATTTAAATCGGTCACCACCATGCACTTGCCTGTGTTTCCTTGTTAGTGGATAATATTCTGCTAACTTCCATTACTTTAATAAACTCTCTATAGTGTTCATCTTTGTTTTGAAATACTAGAACTGAAGTTATAACTTAAATGGATGAATTGATTACTCGATGAACCAAAGTATCGCACAATGCACTGATAAGAAACAGACGAGAGAAACGTAAAGCCATCAGTACATCAGTAAAACGCCAGTATAGCCAATGAGATATGCATTTGCACATGGATTTGTATGTCCCAAGGTCACTCATGCGCAGGTGCACAATCCGATTATATTACGAATGTGTCCGATAGTTCAATTAATTTGTGTAATGAGAATTATTGACAACTGATTTTACTTTCGATACTTAATTCATTTACTATTACTCTTACACTACAGTATACTAGCTTTTAGTTTATAAGTTAGTTGAAAGTGACATTATTTTCAAATATTATTAAACCGTGTACTTAAAAATATAGCATAGATCACCTATCCTAGCACACCATTAATAGAAAAACAAGTTTACCAAGAGCAGTTACATCAAGTAAATTAAACTAAATAAAAATTCACCTATAATTATTATACTCTTCTTAGCTATACAGTATATTAAGATTATTTTTCTCAGTGTATCATTTGCTATTACAAAGTACAAAAATGAGAGAATATCCTCTATACATATGCACAACTAGAAAATGTACTTTGGAATATTGTAACACCCACTGTTCTGGATATGATCCCTTGTCAGTTACAGAAGCTTTCGCCTTGATATCCGTGCAACCTTTCATCTTCGCCAGGATACCTCTACCTCTCTCATTAAACGGACTTCCGCATAACTAATGGGATCATGTCATCGGACAGTTGGCAAAAACGTTCGTTCGCTTCCTTGGGCGGAACAAATTAGTAACTCTACAGAGTTAAGTGCTGTACGGTGTGGATTACAACTACGGATTAAAACAGAATTGTATCTCTAAATGTGCGGCATTATGCTGCGACATATTTCTTATAGTACTGCACTAGAACACGATCGTAAACAATTGTTTAGAATCTCTTAGATCTTTACTAGGATTAAACCGGTGTAAAAATTATCGACCGTGTCGGCGACAGAAACAAAAGCTGGTGCTTTAGGAAACGTTGAAGAAGCAACGTAAGATCGTAAAGATTTTCCGCGTGGAAAACGCTGTCGCGTAATTTATAAATAATGAGCGCTAGAAAAGGAGCGGGATTAATAAAAGGAATAGAGGAAAAATTCCATATCAAGTTATATATAGTTAAGCCACCACATCCGTTGAAAATTACAGAATAATGAGGGTTAAAATCGGAGGTGTACGGCAATCTTACCTTACATCACTGTAATTAGAATTTCTATTGCATGAATATTAAGTTTATGTGTGTGATTCAATTTAAGTGACAATAGTGTTAGTATACAATAATGACACAGTACTTACATAGATTGGGAGATATACATACGTTTTTAACTTGTCTATGATATACCAACTTTTCGAAAATAATAATAATAATTTTTTTTTAATGTGTGGTGGGTGCTTAGTTGCAGTGACTCCGTAAGCTGTATTACTTGTCTGGCTATCACTGCAACTCTTTCGGTGTAGTTTAGTGTGTGTAAGTTGTGTTTAATAATAATTGACTAATAATAATAATAATAATATATTTATCGAATGGATCTAAAGTACAAAAGAATGTACAAGATATAGGATAAGTCAATAAACATACAACAAAAATATGAACAAATCATACGGTTCTAATAGAAATTAGCATATATACTATATAAAAAAGAAAAACCACAGAATCGACCATAAATGGTATTAAGTTATTGTTAAGAAGAAAATAACTGAAACTAATGTCTACATTTACAATTGCTTCCTGGTGGAAAATTTATTTCTGAAATTGTGTAGTAATACAAGCCCCTAATGAAAACTACTAAGTTTAGCACAATTCCTAAGAATAAGATTAACAATCCTTGTTTTAATCCAATATTAAGAAAGCTACAACAACATTATACAACCATCGCAAATCTAACATGATAGTTGACCATAGAAGTTTATAGTATTGTCTTTAGTTTTCTACTAACCTGTCGACAACTAAAGTAATCTCTCGCGAAATAAGTTTAGCCGTTTTTACACAAAAAAGAGGAGCTGGCGATTCGTGGCGAAAGATAATTCTTTTTACGGATGAAACTAATAAACGATGTACCTACTTTATTAATTGAACTCAGAGGAATGTCAAGCACGTCTTTCATTATTTTTAGGTAAGGCTGTAAGTCACAATTTTCCCGTTGGTTTGTAGAATTATCTGTTTTTGCGATATATAAATACATATATCTTCCAAAATTCATCTTTTTTTATTCTCTCTTAATAGGATTTTCGGCAAATGTGTGCGAAAATGTGTTTTTTTTGTTTTAAAAACAAAATCCATTTAGCAATTTGCACATTTCTAACTCATTGTGTGTTTGAGATATTAACATTAATCTTCCTAATCTAACATCGGTTTCGAAGACCATTGGCGTACTAACATCTCGTCTATCAAAAAGGGCGAGTACAATTTTAATGTTAATACACGTTCCTTGTCTGAGGACATATTTGAAATCCAATCCTTTTTATTTATAAATGTTTTCAGTTTCACAGTTACTGGAGAAGTGTCTAATGAGAGAGCTTCAGTAGTGGATTCAACTTGAACGAAAAACTGGTACTAAATACCCATATAAATACTCTTATAGCTGCAGTTATGGCAGCATTGTCACTAGTTTAAGCAAATTATCATTTTGTTTGTCTAATACTATCAGTCTCCTACGCCCTCGTGTATCTTCACTTTGACGTAGGCAAACTTGCTTTGCCGGGTGAGAGAGCTTGCGTGCTCTAATGAACCTGAGAGCTAAGCCGGCGGTAGCTGTGCTACCGGTAGGGTCACCCATGCCGGACAGGTCGAAGGTGAGGTGCCAGACTAAGAAAGATACCCCTTGCCCAGCTGTCGTGTCGTGGCTAGGGGCCTGCTAAGGGACAAACGATGCCAGTATCTGTCGCACTATGTGTAAGGATACTGTTAAACCATACTCCTTCCCCTGTGGTTATGTCTCACAGGTGGATAGAGTGGGGGTCTTGGCTTAATCGCCCGGACCGAGAGGAGGCAACCTCAATAAAAACCTAAATCCTAAGGCGGGTGGGCAGGCTGACGGGATGCATGGCTGTCTAGAAGATCAGTCTCTACTGCTCACACTCCTGGAATACCGGGGGACCTTCCGGAATACTAGCCTTGCGCCTGTGTGGGGGCTCCACAGGCGTTGACCACCCTTTCCCTCGTACTCGTGGGATCAATATGGACACAGAGAACACTAAACATAAACATGAGTTTCAGGTAAAGGAGGAAGGTTCGGACTCGGACGAATCGAACTCCTGCGACACTACTCTCAGAGAGGTCACTTCGGTGACGGACTCTGAGGACACCACCGGCGGAGAACCACAAGGAGGCTCTGTCCAGGGAGAAGGTAAAGAAGAGAGCACTGAACAACTGGCGGTAGGTATGCAAGGCATAGGACTCGCTACCAAGAGGCTGTCAGGAGCCCAGCGCAAGAAAGCTATGAAAGCTCGGAAGATGGCCGCAGGGACTTGGACTGCGGAGAAACCGAGCAAGACCAAAGGGACAACGGAACGTGCGGCCAAGGCGGATCGACCAAAGACTTCGGGTGAGAAAAGACCGAGCCGAATCGAAGACACCACGACTACCGGAGCGAAAAGATCCAAGGGAGAACCCAGACCAACTGGATCTTATAGCGATACTGAGTCGGGAATCAGACGGGCGGTGATTAACAGACGCCATCCCGACATCGTGCTGACCCAGGAACAATCAGAGCTGGTACAGAACACATTGGCAGATGTGCTATGCGATTTAACTGCGGTAAAAATTGGGGGTGGAGGTGGATATGGACCGAGGGAATACGTCATCGGATCGGCCTATCTACCGACTCGAACCCGCCACCTACCAGGGATGTGGAACAGCTGGTGAGATACTGCAGGGAGCGAGGACTGCAGCTGATCATCAGCTGCGACGCCAATGCGCACCACACAACCTGGGGAAGCACGGACATCAACGAGAGAGGTGAGTTACTTACATTTCATTGTAGCAAATAGATACATTGAATGTGGGTAACAACCCGACCTTCGTTACGCGGAATAGAAGGGAGGGTATTGATGTGACTATAGCCTCACAATATCTAAGTAACTTTGTCGCCGACTGGCATGTGCCTGAGGAGGTAAGCTGCTTGGATCACAGACACATAAGATTTACTCTGGCAGGCAGAGTGGAGGTGAGATCCTACCGGGATCCACGAAAGACGGACTGGGAGGCCTTTCCTGACCTCAGGTCTGCGCTCTCCGGGATTAATAAGAGGATAGGAAATACAGCAGAGCTGGACATGGCTGTGGAGCAGCTAAATGACACAATCATTTCAGCCTATAATGACAACTGCCCCTTATTGCAAGGCACTCCTCCAGGAATGTGCCCTGGTGGAGTAAGGAACTTGCGGAACTGAGGGGAGAAGTTAGGAAGAAATATAATAGGGCCAAACGATCAGGAGAGTGGGAAGAGTACAGGGCCGCTCTGACTGGTTACAACAAGAAGCTGAGGGAGGCGAAAAGGAGGTCGTGGAGGGGGCACTGTGAGGGGATTGAAAACACCCAGTACAGCGCCAGACTCTACAAAATTCTTGCCAAAGAACCTCAAGCATGTATCAGTACTCTCAAAAACCATTTGGGAGAGTACACCACAACAGGGAAGGAGACCATAAATGAACTATTTAGGGTACACTTCCCTGGCTCTGAGATCGTGGATGAATCGAGGAACATCTGGGAGGAGCGTCGGAAGAGGAGGGTGTCCAGACTTCCAGAAGGATGGTTGACTATGATAAAGTCAGGTTGGCTATTGACTCATTTGAACCCTATAAATCGCCGGGTCCAGACGGCATTTATCCGATTATGCTGTAGAAGGGAGCGGAACTACTGTATGCGATACTGTGTAATATCTTTAGATGTAGCTTGGCTTTTGGCTATGTACCAAAAGCGTGGAGATTCACTAGGGTAGCATTCATACTGAAGCCTGGGAAAGCAGGATAGGCTACGGCGAAGGCCCTAAGACCAATCAGCCTAATATCCTTCACTATGAAGGCATTGGAGAAACTGGTGGACAGGTATATTGGGGATGATGTACTGGTGCTTTCACCGTTACACCATGACCAGTATGCTTACCGGACAGGAGTTTCGACAGAAACAGCATTTCACGAACTAGTCAGTTTAGTGGAGGACACACTACAAAACAAGGAAGTGATGCTGGGGGCCTCCATCGAGGGGGCATTCAGTAACACGGGTTTTGATTCAATTACCAGAGCTCTCATAGGCAGAGGTGTGGACGGCACTTGTGTCGCCTGGATAGACTCTATGCTTAGGGAGAGAGTGGTGGAAGCCTCGGTCGCAGGCGAGACTCTGGCGGCTCGGGTGGCTAGAGGGTGTCCGCAGGATGGGGTGCTGTCTCCTCTCCTGTGGTGCCTAGTCGTAGACGGGCTACTAGAGGTGCTTAACGATCACGGTCACAGGGTACTGGCCTACGCGAATGACCTGGTCATTATATCGCGAGGCAGGCACAACAACACGGTCAGAGATCGACTGCAAGGGGCTCTGAACATGGTTAGTGATGGACGGAGTTGGCGGGACTGAGTATCAGTGCTGATAAGACCAACATCGTGGCCTTTACGCGCCGACGAAAGCAGGATGGCCTAAATCCGCTTACGTTGAAGGGGGTTACCATAGAGATAGTGGGGGAGGTAAAGTACCTTGGAGTAACATTAGACTCCAAACTTACCTGGAACCAACATTTGGATAGAATTACCAAAAAAGCGGTGACAGCGTTAACGCTGGTAAGACGCACATATGGAAAGAAATGGGGGCTAAGACCAGACATGCTGAGTAGGATATACAGCATGGTGGTTAAGCCAGTAATGAAGTATGCAGCTTTGGTATGGTGGACAAAGACGCAACAAAGGAACGCTATTCATAGGCTGAGCAAGGTGCAAAGACTTGCCTGCCTAGGAATAACGGGAGCAATGCGGTCAACACCGACTGCAGCCATGGAGGCACTCCTGGACTTGCCAGCGTTGCACCTGGTCATACAGGGAGAGGCAAGGATGGGGGCATACAGGCTGCAACACACAGCGACTACGAAAAGGGTCAATACAAATCATATGTCGATAACTGAGCATGTGGGAAAGGGAGTGTTGGAAATGCGGACCGACCACATGCCGGTAAGGCACAGGTATGGGAATCCGTTCACGGTGTCTATAGCGGACGGACGGGAGGAGGCTGCCAGGTATGCACTGAGAATCAAAGAGCAAGACTTAGTCTGGTACACGGACGGATCTAAGACGGCTAATGGTACCGGTGCAGGGATATGCTCTCAGAATGGGGGCCACAGTTACGCACTGGGGGAGTATGCTTCTGCGTTTCAGACGGAAGTATATGCTATTCTCCAATGCGCACACACAATGAATGTGAAAGCCGTGACCAACAGACGAATTCACATCATGTCTGATAGCCAAGCGGCATTGAAGGCGTTATTAAGCCGGAAAGTGTCGTCCAGGCTGGTGACGGAATGCCTCGACGAACTGGTGAAACTGTCGAACCGGAACAAGGTTTGGTTGACTTGAATACCTGGCCATCAGGGGATAGAGGGCAACGCAAGGGCTGACGAACTCGCGAAGAGAGGGTCAGAGATGGAAATGTACGGCCCAGAACCTTTCTTCAGGGTCACAAGACAAACGGCTCGGAGACATATAGGAGACCTGGGTTCGTACGAAACAGCAGGAATACTGGCGAGCCTCACCCGGTATAGTACATGGCAAAACCTTTATAGGGAAGACATGCAGGAAAAGAGCTAGAGAACTACTACATCTTAGTAGGAAACAGCTCTGCATCGTAACGGGACTAATGACCGGACATGCTGCGGTGAAAGAACACCTACACAGAATCGGAGCGTTTGACGGGGACACAAAGTGTAGACTTTGTGGGATAGAACCGGAGACAGCCGATCACATACTACGCGACTGCGAGGCACTAGATCGCAGAAGGCAGAATCTATTTGGGATAACGAAAGGAGACCCAGAGATATACCTTACCCACTCGGTTAGAGACCTGTACAGGTTAGTGGAGGGGACTACCGTGCTAGAGTGGGTGACCTGAACAAACAGATGTGGCACAATAAGCCTGATGACTGCGGTGCCTACCGGTGACTATAGGTCGGACGGGTCTGGAGAGGAAAAAAAAAATCAGTCTCCTAGTTAAATGTTAATCATACCTTGAAAAGCCACAAAATGAAATTTTGGGAAAACTACTTGACAGATTACATTTAATAGTGCTGCTGTCTAGAGGTTATTGAGTGAACTAGTACAAAATCTCTTTTTTAGACTATATTAAAATTTGATAAATGGTATACACTGTTTTTATAGACGATTAGAAAAAAATCGCATATTAAACGACACCTTCAGAGTAGCACGAACATATTTACCAATTCTCGTAGCTCTAGAATATGTAAGTCCTTTGAACTGTACGATGTTATTAATTCATCGTCAATAGTCTTTAGCGAGAGATAGATTCGTAATGATCCAAAAAACGTCTTGGATAAGTCCTATGTTTCAATATCTTTCTTGGTTCATTAGATACGTGACAAAGCAAGAACTCGCGCGATCTCAAAACTGTCGCATCAAACATCAAAATATTCCATTCCAATCCGTCGTACAAAAACAACGAATTCCGTCAGTATTAAATGACAAAAACAAGCAAAGCCTTTATTATTTGCACGTCTCATCCGGGTATTAAGAGGAGCGAGGATCGGTTGGTTGTACCCTCATTCCTCAATGTGGATCCTTCATCTGAATAATTTCGTTGCGGAGTTGGCCTCCGTTTGTCACCCGTTTCGCTTTCGAAAAACTTCTAGCTAGCTTTGACGTTTATTTCGTGACCGAATTGCCGAAAAGATATTGTTAGACCATTCACGGGTTATGTATGTGTGCTCTCTTTTGCGAGTTTCGATATCCTTAAATAGAGTTGGACGTATTTAATAGCTATTTAGTAAATCAAATGTCGCATGAAACCAATGTATTTATAACCGAAAACGGTGTAGAAATAGAGGTACGAATAGCATTTCGTTAATAAGCCGGAATTATTCAAAACGATAGCTTCGGTCTAGATATAAAAATAGAAGAACAACATAAAGAAAACATAAAGTAATTTTGTAATGTTTTGCAGAAAAAAAATGGATTTTAAAGAGAAGAAAACATTAAAAGATTTTCTTCTCTGTATATATATATGATGTCAACTTAATGAACAGCCAACTAAATCATTGTTAGTAAGATTAATTGCAGAAAGAATTCGAGCAGTTTGTAATCAATAAATATTTATAGCAGAAAAAATTTAGAATATACATTCACTCTGCTATTCACGTTTTCAAAAGTATTTCCAAATGTTCCAAATGATCGTCGTTATGTTAACTTCTGCAATAATATCACCAAGGAATTATATTACCAATAGAGGATTATTTGAAACGAAATAAAACTATACTGACAGACTACGAGAACAGTGCTACATAAAGAAGTTCTGGAAATTGAGCTCGATAAAAAGAATTGGACAAAAGCACTGAGAAGCACGCAAAATGGCCCGTTAAAAGTAATACTGAGAACTAGAGGCCAACATTATAAATAGTCCATACAGGTGACATAGAATAGCAATGCTTAGACAAATTTTATTAGGGATTAGGCTATTTTTTAATCTATATGAATCAGTTTGTAATAAGGAATAAGTTTAATTTTGTCTAAATTTACTTGAAGGTGAATGGGTAGTCATTGTGCACGTCCCTATGCAGGGTGGGTCAGGGAAACATTTGTACCTTCAGAAGATTATTGCGACGAAGGTTGAGATCAAGAAAAGCTCTATCATATCGGTGCAACGTATGATGCGTACTCGCTACAATATCCTTCCTCAAAATACAGTTTCGGAAATTGCTTCTGTCTTGGGCCAATAACTTTTGCAGATGAGCGAATGTTGCGAAAGTGACAATTAGCGCACAGAAGACCAATCCAACACCGGAGAGCGAGTAAAACGGTCTCCTAGGCGCTCTGTTCCTATCTTGCCGTACTGTACGTCGAATTTTTCACATTGACCTTCATTTTTATCCTTACAAAATGGCTGTTACTCAAGAATTGTTACAACAAGATTGTAATAACCGAAAACAGGCATGTGAAAAAATGTGATTGATAATCTGCCTGACGACACAGTGATTTTTCAGCGACGGGGCGCATTTCTATCTTTCCGGTTGTGCTAATAAACAGAATATGCGTAATTGGAGTGATGTCTTCCCTAAGCAGATTCAAAGGCCTTTACATAGTGATAGGGTAACAGTTTGGTGTGTAGTCACCAGGGAGGGGATCGTGAGATCGTATTTTTTGAGGAATATGATCGTACCATCACTTCCGATCGGTATGTGGGCATGATTCAAGATTTTTTTTGCACCATATCTTGAACAATTGGATATGCGACGTGTTTGGTTTCAACTAGATGGCGTCACGGCCCACACAGTCCATAATTCCCCTGGGACTGCCTCAAAGATGAGATGTACTAACATTGCGCTAACAGCATATAAGCCCTAAAAGAAGCAATACACCTGGAAATAGGTCGCATACTGGAAAAGACGCTTCAATATCCGGCTACAACAATGTAGGGATAATAGAGGCCATCATTTGCAAGATATTTTGTTTAAAATATATAGAATGTTGTACGTCAACTATTAAGTAGTTCACTGCTTAAGGATTAAGAAATCTCAACCATCAGCCAGTGAGGAGAAATTCGAAATCGTCGGCTTAACTAAGATTTGGTTTTGAGATTCTGTATACTTTTCGAGCTCTTGTGGGCGGTAGTTTACATCACTTTAGAGTAATAAAATTAAATTTAAATAATATATTTGACTTGCAACTTTGTATTGGTGCATTGGGTTGTAAATATGTATCTAATGATGTTTCATTTAATATCTGTATTATGTATTTTCCCCCTAGTACAAGAGTAGTTAATTTAGAATAATTTTTTGAAATATTTGAACAATTATGGCAAAGACAATACCATAATTTTTTATGATTTTAATCTACATATTTTTACTAATGATGTGAAAAATGATTGATCTCAAACAATAAATGTTTAACATTATTGACTTTTTTGGAGTAATACAAGTATATATAATGCATTTTTCCAACCGCCAATTAATTAAACATATTTTTATTTTTAAAAAATATGTCGTCCAAAGGTGGAGTCGAAAAATGGCTATCGCAGCCCACTCGCAACACCATCCCGCTACCCGACGACACGATTCCATTATAATTTTTCACAAATATATATGAGCAAGATGTAAGGCCTGGATAGACAACAATTTTAATACCGAAGTATTTATTTTTCTTAGCGTAAGTACATGTATGTATAATGCATTTTTTCCAACCGCCAATTAATTAAACATATTTTTATTTTTAAAAATATGTCGTTAGGAGGTGGAGTCGAACCACCGAGTATGGCTATCGCGGCCCACTCGCAACACCGTTGCGCTACCCGACGACTCGATTCCACTATAATTTTTCACAAATATATGTGAATAAGATGTAATGCCTGGATAAGCAACAATTTTAACACCGAAGTATTTATTTTTCTTGGCGTAAGTACATGTATGTATAATGCATTTTCCCAACCGCCAATTAATTAAACATATTTTTATTTTTAAAAATATGTCGTACGGAGGTGGAGTCGAACCACCGAGTATGGCTATCGCGGCCCACTTGAAACACCGTTGCGCTACTCGACGACTCGATTCTACTATAATTTTTCACAAATATATGTGAACAAGATGTAAGGCCTGGATAGGCAACAACGACTGCACCTCCGGACGACATATTTTTAAAAATAAAAATATGTTTAATTAATTGGCAGCTGGAAAAATGCATTATATGCTGGGCGGTTCACTGGGAACTGCATCGATCGATTGTGAGAAAACTATAGCTAGAAATGATCTGAAATTTTGGCTCTATACTAAAGTCGATGAGGGCCACTCGCCTAAAATATTTTCAAGAAGGCGGCGCTTTGGGATATACCGGAAATAATCTAAAAATGTGTCAATATACAGGATATTCTATTTAAAATAACGAAGTTGGTGCTTACTTGCGGTATATCCCGAAGCGCCGCCATCTTGAAAATATTTTAGGCGAGTGGCCCCCGTCGATTTTAGTATAGTGCCAAAATTTCAGATTATTCCTAGCTATAGTTTTCTCACAATCGATGGATGCAGTTCCCGGTGAACTGACCTGTATACAATAAATGTTTATATGTTATCTAGTTACTTTTGTAAAAATCTACTGAACCTAAATCACTAGATAATACTAGATCTAGTAATATTAAATCTTGCCTATGGAAGTTTCAGGGTTTATTATTCTCTTGTTGTTTAAGCTACCAATCATACGGTTCTAGAAATAAATATTTTGTAAACTAACAAGCATAATACTCAGTGTCTAAACAATAACAAATTTTTAATCTACATTTACGAGTGTGTGACACGAAAAAATTCATCTTGGTTCACAGGGCAAATTATTAGTGTTATTAAAATAAAGGCTAAACATTTTAATAAACTTAAGAATTTAATAAAGCTAGCAATGAGGTGCACTATTAGAGTGCATGTCTAGAAGCTGAAATAAAATCACGGATTTAATGCGAATACGCCGGGTATCTCGTACATACGTGTTCAGAACAATGTATCTGAGAATCCTATTATCCTCACTGTTTTAGTCGTTTATAAATATGACAAAAAGTTTTAAAATACTGTATCAAAAAGATAATGTCTAGAGTACTACTACAGTTAAATAAGGTTATGTTTACTAAGCGGAAATACCTCAATAATTGCGAATAAGTTTTATTGCGAAAGCAACTATGTCAATATAATAAAAATGAACTTAAACCAATTTTGTCCTATATACAGTACGTTTTTTGATATTATCAAAAGATGTCAGATAACATCATATGTTGAATAAACATTTTAGTAACCAATCAAGGCGTTGAAACGCTTAAATAGTGTAAAATAAAAAGTACACGTAAAAACGATAATACTTCAATACAACATTATTACTGTAAGCGGCCGCTATATCTGAATAAAAAAGTGCAGTTATTGTTAACAGAAGTGTATTGTCACATTAAAGTAATTTTTATATTGTTCCTTGTATAACTAAAAATGTTACATTACAGAGAAAAATATCTAGTTTTTTGACATATTTGACACATGTAACATACTTAATATGATCATATCCTACAAATGAACAAACAGTGGATAATCGTCTTAAGCCATAAAAACGTTAAATAACGTCTGAAACAAACAGGTTCACACGGAAGAATTGCAATTATGAAATGGGTTTTGCGAGTATGAAATAAAATGAGGATACAGTCAATTTAAAGTTGTGTTGTGGACTGATAAATAAAAGTAGATAGAAGATATGTGCCGAATCTTTTAGTATTAGTACACATTGAAAAGTATACACAATTATACACAATTTATACAAAACTAAAACAAATCTATTTCCCTATTCCGGATTTTTTTACTATTTAAGCCATCTTAAAAAAGAAAAGCTGCAAGCTGCTAATATTTTTTGACCAGTCTGAATTTTTCCGGATTAAATATATTTGCCCTGGAACCAAAGAAACTAAAGAATTACAAGCAAAGTTGATATTACACCATCAAATTATGGATGCCTTTTTTAGAAGTGGTAATTAGTTTTAGATTTCTTTCGTACACCTAGACAATGAAGATAAATTTACATTTAGGACAGCGAAATATGTTTCTATCTGTTGTTAGTTCAAATTAACTTAATTATATCAACCCTAGTTATGTCAATTAGCTGAACCGAATTTGTGTTAACTTACTGGATCAATAGAAGCTAGTTGGAAGCGTGTTATATTTCTACAGATACGAGTCTTCCAATATCAGAAGTCGTTACTAATATACAAAACAATTGATCAGCTATATGCGTCGTGTCGGATTCATATAATACACTATGAAATCTCATTATTTTTGTAATAGGTGTTAAAATATGAATGTACTAATAAGGTTTGACACAAAACTTATTAATAATTATTTAAAACAATAAATATTATCTGATTACGATAAAATAGCAAAACAAAAAGTACTCGCCAACTAGTTAATAAAGTAAGTTCACTGCTACAAACGACTGCACATGAAAGTTTTATATTCCAATCTCTAAGTAAATACTCGACTTCGAGTAACTCTCAAGAAATTGAGTATTTTATCTAACAACGACATCTTTTTATTTATTTTTGAACCACCGAACTATTTTACTTGCCTTGTTTAATTTAACAATAACTAAGACAATAAAATAAAATTTTGTGTACCTAATACATGTAGTGGAGGAGTTAGTTGCTGAGAACTGCTATGACTGCCTTAGTGCTATGAATTATTTGAATATTTCATTTGAGGCGATTTTACGTATTTGTCGGCATTACATAGTAGCATTTATTATTTTGGTTACACGGGAAATAGAAAATGTAACTGCACGTAAATATAGAAGAAAATACAATACTCACATAGTAAAGATCCTTGCAAGTTGTTCTAACGGACAAAATAACTCTTTTGCACCTTACATATTTCTTGTATTTCTCATACGTTTGCAGAGGTAGCAGGAATTAGTCTGCATCCAAGCGCCACCTGCTAACGAAATTTAAAATTATTAACTAAAGAATAAGTTAATTCTTAGAGTATTAATCAATTGAAAACGAAAGTTTCACTTTTTCCCCATCAGTGATACTTGGCAAAAGCATTTTCAAATAATTTAACATTCTTGAGTTAAGTTTTAACATCTTTTAACATATTTTATGATTTTACATAGACGGTTTGCTTGTACACACCGATTTCTCACTTGGATTACCTCAGTATAGCTATCTTTGTTCAAGTTTCTTATCTAACGTCCCCTAAATCTTACGCAAAGTCACGGTAGATAGCAGGAACAATAAATCTTGTCGTGTTCGCAATGTGCTGAGTGAATCACTCAACATTTTAAGATGGTGTGAGGATATATTCAATTCGTATGTGTTATCTATACATTTTCTAAATTTTGGTTAAAACTTGCAATACATCATTTTAAGCGTAAAGTAAGTAATATCTCGCATCAATCTAGTCTGTTAGCATTTTACAATATAGTGTCTAAATGAAAATAAAGGTTAAAACTACAGTTAACAAAGAATACGCGTATACCTTGCATTCACCGCAAGAAGCTTACACATTAAAGCCATCATTAATCTTACGGAAAAAGTAAAAAAGAAATTAGGACGTGTAGCAACTAGATTTATTATATACGATGTATTGTTCTCAAACTGAAAATGCAAGAAGTTTCATTCTTTACAATTTTTTGTCTTGTCGCTCAGTTTGGGGAATTACAAGGTCGAGAAAATGCGATCCTGCTTTATCTAAAGCTACTTACGAGAAAACTGATTATGCGTTGAAGATTTCTTTTTGCACTACAGAAACAATACGACACCTTTATGTTGTATTTTTGCCGTGAAGCTTGAATGGAATTAGGATTTGGATGCATTATTAAGAAGCCACCAGAAACATCTATCGTATGCTCACACGAAACAAAAATAAACATTAATTTGTTCTATCTTCGCTTGCTCTTTTTATATTTAGATAATCTGATACTATTACACAATTATCAAAAACTTCTTTATGTACCTACTTATATTGTTTAATGTCTTGTTGTAATGACCTATCATCTGCTTGCTCTCCTTGTATTCCGTTAGATAATTGACAAAATTCTATTACATTATTATTGAATGCTCTTATTATGCAGTCAAATATGTCTTTATTGAGTAAATATTTTACTTATACAGTTTCAGTTAATATTCTTTAACCAATTTCGTTAGTCATATTTTTATATTTATTAACGTATATCATTTGCCTGAAATTTTGATGTGGTTATGGGTGTTGTGGCATCCTATTTGAATGTCAGACCTTATTCCCTTAATTTTGTAGATGTGAGAGATATTTTTGGTGGTACAGACATTTGTATCTAATTCACTTAAGCATCTGTTTGGGATACACGGCATGACACAGGTTGTTCATATAGTTCTTCTATGTCAAACATTAATTATTCCATTAAGAATTTAGAGGTAACTACTTTCCCCATATGGTGATAATAATAATAATAATAATAATAATGTTTATTATGCCCAACAGTAAAAAACCAAAAAGAACGCACAAATACAGCAAAACGTGCATTAGTAAAAAATGAAAGAATGAATTCCTAAACAATAAAAAACAAAAGAAAATAGGTAATATCAAAAATTACATACAACATACATATCAACTAAACTTAAAAAGAAGTTTCTGTTCAAAAAAAATATCTTCAAAATATTTATCGGCACTCCTGCATATCTGGTATACTGGACTTCTCTTCATACAGTTAGTACGGCATCGAGGTACTAAAAAGGTTGTAGAGTTTCTTGAGGCGAATCGCGGAGTGTAAATGGGGACCAATTCCAACAGAGAAGGACAGTCAACAATACCATGTATTAAACTATGCATGAAATTAGCACCGATCACTTCACGCCGAGTATCGAGAAGCATTAGATCGTGTTCAAGTAAAAGTAGAGAGTGATCATAATTCCTTACAGGATAAGCACCGTTCAACTTAAAGCTTAAAAACTTCAATAATCGTCGCTGTACCCCTTCAAGCTTCACCTTGTGGCAGACGTATAGCGGATGCCACACAATAGAAGCATTGTCCAATCTACTCCGCACCAAGGAGCAGTATAAAAGTTTAGTGGTTTTCACGTCAGTAAAGCACTTTGAACTACGTAATATAAAACCCAACATTCCGGAAGCAGATATACAAGTACGGTCTATGTGAGGTACAAAGGTTAATTGTGAGTCAAATAGAACTCCAAGATCTTTGACAGTGTCTGTATATGTCAAAATCCGTCCATCCAAACTATAATCAAAATGAGTCACACCTTTCCTGCGAGAATATCTGACAACAGTGCATTTGTTGATGTTCAGCTTGACCAAGTTTCGGTGACACCAGTTCCATATAATATTAATGTTATCTTGCAGATGGTGTGTGTCCAGAGGACTATCAATTCGGTGATATATTTTCAAGTCGTCAGCGTATGCCAACGCAGAACAGGTCAGAGATTCGAGCAAGTCATTTATAAACATTATAAACAATAAGGGGCCCAGGTTTGGCCCCTGGGGAACTCCTGACGTGGCAGTGAATTCACTCGACCGAAATCCGTTATAATGGACGAAGTTGACTCTATCGGTCAAATACGATGATAAAAGCGCAAACAGCTCACCATGCAATCCTAAGTACAATAGTTTCTTTAACAAAATATGGTGATTAATAGTGTCGAAGGCCTTGGCAAAATCAGTATATATGACATCCATCTAACCGCGCTCGTACAGCACTGAACTAATACTCTGAGTGACACACACCAGGTTTGTAATTGTTGAGCGACCACTCATAAAACCATGCTGAGCTGAAGAGATTCTCGGTTTAACGTGGTGGTAAATTGTATTATACATAATCTGTTGAAATACCTTAGAGAAGTTCGATAATACGGATATAGGTCTATAGTTGTTTAGATCCGCTCTGTCACCCTTTTTAAAAATCGGACTTATTCGAGCCCTCTTCCAGATTGACGGAAAGTAAAGTTACCAGTTAGTAGCGCCAAACTGAATAGTATTTTAAGAGGATAAAGGAATATCATACGGCAATCTTTAATTAGAAAAGACGGCACCTGATCATCACCGGCAGTCAAGTTAGATTTAAGTTTATTTATACTCCATAAAATTTGTTCTTCAGTGATACAGGTGATGTTAAGCGGTACAGAAGATACGGTACCTAGATCAGGCAGTGAAGCAGGCAAATATATACTGGCAAAACCGTTAACTATGTCATTCGGAGTCTCATATATTATAATTTCATCATTGTGCATAATACATGGGATGCTAGATGATCCTTCCTTGATGTATAAATTGCCAAAGTTTTTTAGGGTCATCCTGTAAATTATCCTTCCCCACATTGATAAATGCTTTATATGCTTTGCTGATCTGATCCTTTCTATTAGTAGTTTTCCGCCTTTTATGATAGAACTTCTTTAGTTTAAGATTATTTATAATTTCCTTCGAAAACATGAAGAACTTTGTGAAGCAGAACAAAGTGGAATATATTGATCAAATATGTTATACAACTTATTGTAGAATGATGCAACACCATCGTCAATGTCACGATAATGCTCTAAATCAGACCAGTCAGTACTACATAAACAACTGTACAAATCATGGTAGTTAGCTTTACGGAAATTATATCGCCGGTTTGTATTGGAAGAAAATGAGACGGGCCTACTGGCAGCAGGAATAGTTAAAGATACAGAAAGCGCAGGGTGGTACGGATCCTCAGCAACCACAGGACAAGATTCGGATTCAACCGATATCGGAGAAGCGATATTAGAAAAGACAAGATCAAGAAAATTACCCTGATTGTTCGAGATATTGTTAAACTGATTCAAATTTAATAGTGCTGAAAAATGTCTAGAGTATGCGCCTTAGCACAAGAATGGTATCAACTTCTGATAGTCGACAGTTTGTTTCATTGTACAACTCAATCGTTTGCCGTGTCATAGTATATGATGGAGGCTGACCGTGTAAAACTAAACGCATTTATTTTATGCCGTCCGTTCCATATGCCCGGATCTGGCTGTGAATTTACATTCGTCTATATATACTACCACATTTTCCATCTTTGCCACATAACCTTCATTACTGTACTCTACTCTATTTGCTTCAGACAACTCCCACTTCAAGACAAGAGTTTCCTCCTTCACCTCGAATATCGAATGACAGGAAGAAGTATCCATTACGAGTGGCTTTACACTTAATCTGAGTTCTGTTATTAACGTCTTTATGTCCACTAAGAATTGCAAAGGACACATGTTTAACGGAGATACTATTTATCCTGGCAGTTGGCTTTGTACGTTTTGGCCCTGTTATGTGGGTATGATAATTGATTCGATTGTTTGCAATTCGAAAGGAATATCTTGACAAACTATCTACGTGAATATCCAAAGCACCTATTAAATAAATTGAAAGAAAACATTTAGTGTAATAGCCCTGAATAAAGTGGTTTCAGCAAAACAGATCACCTTCTCCAACTCGAGTTACTCAATTGTCTTGAGTAACTAACGAAGTGATGAATCGCTAAATGTTCGAGTCTAATCGGGGACAATTTCTAGCGGTAAGGTCTGTAGCAGTAGCCATAATAAGCAATATAGTTTGGTCGCTAAAAATGCACACACTAGAAATCAAACAGTTAGTACTCCCAGTAACAGTCCATTGTTCAACACCAATGTTACAAAATTAGTGCGCTGTACAGTGATCTGCTTTAGTACTGACTCATCCGTCGAGGGCAGTCGGCTACCTATCGTACTCGCTTTATGGCACTTTGAGTAAGTACTAAAACACATCGCTGTACATATTGCGAGCACTAAAGCATATTAATTTGGTCGAGTTAACTGTTGATTATTTAGTAAAACATGTGAACATGTTTATACAGAAAAAGCTATTTCAGTAAGGTTGAACTTGAACTTTTTACACTCTTCTTCTGTAACATCTCCATTGGTACTGCATCGATGACATGTTTACAAACTGCAGCTGCTCCTATTTGAAGCTCTTTTGTTCCAACGGCCTTGTCCAAAATCATTGCAAATGAGTCATCTCATCTTGTAAATGTAATTTGTTCTCAAACTAGAATTCTGATTTTTTTTCTTCTTATTTGACGTTTTCTAAAAATTGCATCATCGTAGTAAACACAAATAAAATCACTTCAATTCACATATTATTTTTCATTCATATAGTCAGAGCGTACCAAATATTAAATACAAGAGCATAACTAGAGATAATAAATCCACGATTAAGGAAATAATTCACGTTTTCAAATTTTAAATTTCCCCCTTTTAAGCATTCGGTTTCGATTTAAAAATTTATATTCAGTACGCTACTAACAATCCAGCATATTCGAGCAAACATATGTATGTGTATGTACCAAACTCATCCGACTTTAGGTTTCTGATTTCCCTGGATGCTGAAAATTCTTATTACATGCATATTCTAGAAAAGCCTGTATGGCGGAAGAATAAACCACTTATATATGATTTTAGTTCCTGCAAAAGAGAATATTCAGAGTCCGTTTATTTGAAACGGTTATAAGATGTGTGCGAAGAACCCCTGTGAAGACGAAGACTATATTAAACAACTACGTAACACTTTTTTTACCTGTAGAGAGTAACATGCAAGGATGTATCGCTATTCATTCTTTCTTTACTTGTTTGTTCGTTTCACTGTAAACAGAAATAATGATTTCTTTGCGTGACGTACAGTAGGCAACGTTACAGGTTGGACAGTCCTGTCACAGTATAATAATACGAGAAATACCGAAGCTATTGATACCCTTGCAATAACTCTTCGCTTTCGCTCAAGGCCGTACACATACAGGTAAAATCGTAACGACAAGAGTTTCTACATTGCAGGGTGATTTAAAACCCATTTAGCATGCAAATACGGTATAATATAATGCACACAAGGTCACTAATATTCATGTGACTATTTAAATATTTTAGATTCTCCTACAGTATCAATAGAGTTGACAAATATCGGCAACAGTAACACACTTCTAATTGGTACAACTGGAAAACTGTAGCAGTTAGAGGAGAGTTCTCTTACAAAAGAACTTTAATTAAAATCATTCTTTCCGTATTTGATATTTGGGTCGTAGTCACGTTACAATAATAATATAAGATTATCATATGTATTGATGTATTCTATCATTATTGAATTATTATTAATGTTATATGTATTTAGTAAAAGTTATAATAGAAATTTATAGTGATATTGAAAGCAGATTTAAATACATGTATTGTCTTTTTTCATATATCACTACCGAATACGAAAGAGTTCTTTCTGTGTACGTAAAGAATTAATCAGAAATTATTACAAATTATATATTATATGAAGGAAGTTTAGTTGGAAACACACATTTTTGGTATTCCACAAATTGTGTTTTCAATTCCCAGGGGTATAACAATATAAAAAACCTTTTTTAATGTCATCAGTGGTTAAGCAACTAAATTTTTGAATCTAATAAATTTAATAGTACAGTCAACCGGAGAAACATATACATCTTCTTTTTATACGTGTTGGTTATATGAAGTATAAGAAAAAAAATCTTTCGAGTTAAATAGGTTTTTATATAATTATTTCACTGCTATATACAGATAATTTTCATTAAAGTGTTTACTTATGGAAAAATAAATAAAAACAAAAAATGGATGATGGGTGACTGGATTTTGTTGAACGTAGTTCAAAATTCTATTACCATCTTCTGGATTAATTTTGGGTGGTTGTCCAGGCCTCGATTTATTTCGTAGAGCTACATCTTCGTTTTCGGTTCGCCAGCGTTATGTTGAAGTACAGTTAGAGAAAAAAAAAGAAAAGATACAGTTTTATAGAGTTCCACAGAAGTAACGGTTACTAAAAATTTAGACCAACGAGGGATATCATAAAACAAATGAATACCTACTCGTTGGCATATTTTGTTTGTTAATAGAAGGACTAAACGTTATCTAATGATGAGTGAAATGTAGTTACAATCAACTTAACATTTATTTATCTTTCAATTAATATTTAATGTGTGTGCGTAAGGTACATTTGATTTGAAAACTCTAGAATCAAGTTTTTTTGGTGTTGATATCACTGACTTTCAATTTCTATTTATTAGTCAAATAACCGTTTTACGCTAAGTCATCAAGCCAGAACATCAATGAACCAACACCAATACACTAAAGTACAAAAAATAGAATAAAATAGTATCTGTGCAATGCACTCAAAGAATTCATATAGAACAATAAAAATAGATTATATACTTACCGATACACCAACTTCTGCAGCAACTTGCCTGTAGGACAAATCACGCTCCCAAAGGGTAACTATTTTTGCTCGCGTTTCTATTGTTGTTGCGGGCATTTTTACGACGATTACAGCAAACTAAATACTCTCAAGAAGAGAGGCTTTTATATTGAGAACGAATAAGGCAATATAAAAATTATTTTTCGCCCCCTCTTTGGCTTTAATGTAATAACGTAATTAAAACATATTCAAACGGTGCTCATAATTGGTTTAGCTAATCATTATACATAAGTTTATATTAAGAAAATAAGAACTTTCTGAGAATTCGTTACAAAAACACTCCTCATTGAAATTAACAATTCTTAAAATTTAGGATTATGTATTTCAATATTTGGAATCTGAGTTCCAGTTAAGAGATCACAGTGCAGATCATCAAGCAAGATTTAATTATTAGGATAATATTAAACAGTAATTTGTTTTGCATACAATAGCTTATATTTATTGTGGTCTAATCCCTACTTTACAGTTAATGGTATTCATGGATTAATAAATTTGGTTTAAATATTCGGCGTATGAGACTGTAATGCTTCGAAGGAAATTTGATTGTTAATACAATATTAAATTACTAAACAAATTATTCTAATATATCCTAATAGATCCTAATAGAATTCATTTATCTGCTTCCTCTATAATTCTTATTAAAGATTATAAGTCAAGTGTCATCAAGAATGATTATAAACTAGACATCATTAGCGTAATATTAAGATTTAATTTTAGACTCGTGGAGAAATAAGAATGAATAAATTACGAGTTTAGTAAGTATTATTTATCAAGATTACTTGAGTGAATGATTAAAATATTGAAAACAGGTATCGTTTAGTATCTATATGTCGTTTGCGTGACTTTGATAGTTTCGTAGGGGTATTCCAATATGATGGTAAAATACATACATCAATCCGGATCCGAATATCAAATATGGAAAGAGCGATTCAAATTAAGGATTTTTTTATACGAGAACTCATTTTTAACTGTTATAGTTTTAGAGTTCTACTAATTAGAAATGTGTTGCTGTTGCCGCTATTTTCCAGTTCTATTGTACATAATGGTATATGCATTTCAACAGCGTAAGACAAATTAAATTAAAAATATTGAAATAGTCACATAAAGATTAGTGACCTTGTGTGCATTATATTAAACCGTAAATTTGCATGTGTAAATAGCTTTTAAATCACCCTGAAATGTAGAAACTCTTATCGTTACGATTTTACCTGTAGGTGTATGGTCTTAAATGAAAGTTAGGGAGTATTGCATCTAATACATCGGATATCTTCGGCGCGGCTTGGGTGTTATCATATTGTGACAGGACTGTCCACCCATTATCATTGCTTACTGTACGTATTTGTTAGCTGTACGTATTGTGAAATCTAATATCCAAGGACAAACATATGCAATGGACTCAGTTACGTGTTTTCATGCAGTCTGCTTTAATATCAAGATATCTGAATAATTTTTATTCGTGAGTGAAATTATTACGCAAATAACTTCCTGATTTGTTATATTATTATTTGCCTTGCATACGAAGCTTGTAGTTCGGAGAAAACTAATTTTCCGACGTCTATATTCGTACTTTTTGTCTCTAGCAGTAATAATATTAGTACAGATAGTATAGGTACAGATGCCGCATAAACTAGATTAATAAATGTTTATAATAAATATGCTTTTAGAGGAAGGAAAAATGTATATGTTTGTAATAAACATTGCTCCAAAACATATTTCATTTTCCATTAGAGGATTTGCATTTAAAATTCGTGTGGAAGGATAAAAAAAAACGGCTCAAGATTTATTTTAGAAAGAAAACAGAATTCAATGCATAAGCTAGATACTTTAAAAATATCGGTGAAGCAACTCCGCTCTGTGTAACATAAACAAAAACAACTACGAGAGTAATTCCTTTCCCGTAATTTAACACAAATTTTATGCAAACTTTGCAAGTTTACAGAAACTACATGCACATCCAGCAATGTACCAACTCTCAATAGAAACTGTCAGTTTTACCTAAACTTGTGAACATCACATAAAATAAAATAGTCCATATATTCTACATGCATATAGCTGAGTATTATTAAATTACTCAACTAAATTTGAATCTATAATGCACTCTGCAAAACTGAAAAAGTTTTAGAATTTACGAGTAGTATAAGGTAATATACCACAAGTACGTAATGTTATAAACTAAATATTTAAGATAAAATTTGACCTATATCATATTTCAGATACTGACGGTGCCGATGCCATTTAATTTTAACTCAGTATCGACGGCAACATTTTAATTTGAAAGAAAAATAGTATACCTTAACTGTTCTACTTTGGCGAAGGTTAATGTGTGTCAGAGGCAAAGTTAAATTGACGTCAGCCAGCGTATAACTTTATCCTCCGCGAAGTTATATGGAACGTATCGATGTCGCTGGTCTCACGCAGCTTTTAATACCGAGAGAAACCAATTCCGGAACCCACGCCTTATGAAACAAGATTTCACGTTCATTAGTTGGAAATTCATTTCTCCGCACCTAACACCACATTCATTTCGTAAACGATATAAGATATCTTTAAGGGAATATTCTGTCAAAACAAAATCAGAGCTTATACAGTTTATCGATCACGGAAAGAAAAATTTTATACACTCTACTTTGGTATGAAGTTAGTATATACATACATATATATTAAATTATTGTATGAGTTAAAAACAGCACCATTTTCCCTCTAAAATTGAAATTATAATAACGGAAAAAGTACCTGTTTATAACAAATTTACGAAACAATTTCAGACCGTTTTCTTAATAATATTCCCAAACATGTCGATTGATTTCAATAAAGTTATCATTTCATTATCTATTATTTCGTTCAGTGTCCATAGATTCACAATTTCTTGAATTTTTGATTTTCTTTACTATATCCTTATAATGTTATTGCAAAAATAATAAAAATATGATTTAATCCGCATTTTTGCAAAATGTAGTAATACAGCGCCGGTTTACAGGTCCGTTTGATCGGACACGTTTTTTTTATCAGTGATGGCATATGTACTTGTATGAACGAGTTCACATACCTACACGACAGTATACCGGATCCAGTAAAAATACCGATCCGACAAAATATGTTATTCCGTTTTGTCAACGAAAACTGGATGCAGGAACACGCAAAGCGATGATAGTACCAATACAACACGAGAACGTCCACCTTTGTTGAATGTTGGTGGTATACTGGAGCGGAACCGACAGAATGTGCTGTGTGAACATTACTGACAGAGGCGACGGTTTCGTTAAAAACGGTCCTGTAAATACGGAACCTCTGTGTGAACGGGCCCTATTGTACGGCATCCGACATTTTCAGTTATTATTTATTTATGAAAGAAAAACAAACCCAACACGAAATCCAAAAATAATATAAAAAATTAACGGAAGAAAAATGCAATGAAAATAGAAATAAGAGAATACAGGGAATAAAAGCAACGGAAAGAGAATAGAGGCTGTAATAACGCCGAAAGATAAAGAAAACGGCCAGGGCAAAGAAAAGGGAAAGTAAAACGAGGTAGTACGTGATATTCACGGAACAATATACCGAGCATTCCAAAGAAAACGATCCACTTTAAATAAATCGAAAACGTCAAGAAATACGAGACAACATAATAGACACATCGATGTTTGTTTGAAGGAGGAAACTCTTTTACCGATAACGCAAAATTATGTCTTGCCACCCTCCCTTCCCCTAGCCTTCCCAAACAAAATTTCAACCGTCACTACATCATATTCGGACTCGTGGAAAGATGGTGTAAAAGAGAAGGGTTAACTGTTAACGACCACTTTGGGCTCAAGGATAGGTCAAATACCGGGGGGTGACTTTGGACGCCAAACTGACGTACAAGCCACAAGGGTCTTTTGGGCCTGTAGAGGAATGTTTGGCAAAACGCGGGACTGAAACCTAAGATGGTACACTGGCTGTAGACGAAAGTTATAGTATCTTCTATAACTTATGCATCGTCGGTCTGGTGGCACAAAGCCAGTTTGGGCTATACCGCCAACGCACTCAGCAAAGTCCAGAGGATTGCCTGTTTAGGCATCACCGGAGCCATGTCCTCGACGCCGACTCCGGCGATGGAGGCGATCCTTGAGCTTCCTCTGCTGCAGCTTGTTCTGTGGTCGGAGGCTGTCCTAGGGGCCTACAGAGCAAAATGTAGTGGATGCAGGGGTTTCTCCGGTAGAACGGGAGATCGTACCAGCATCTTTACCTACATAGAGCAGACAGTACCACTGTCCATGAGAGCGGACAAGATTGCGCCCGCTTTCAGGTTCAGTGGGGGATACAATGTAAACATCTCCAATAGAGAGACTGCAAAAACTCTCGTTCACAAATCGAGACGGGAAATATCTTGCTGGTTTATGGACGCCTATAAAACGCCTAACGGCACGGGAATTGGAATTTGGAGAGATGGTGCAACCGACGGTGAATCTTTTAGCCTAGGGAGCTCTGCGCCCATCTTCCAAGCCGAAGTAATCGCAATCCAAACCTGCGCCGAAGGCATATTAAATTGCCCGCAGGTTGATGGAGCCGTGGATATTCTCTCTGACAGTCAGGCTGCCCTTAGAGCACTACAGGCTGTCAGGTTTGATTCCGAGGTAGTGTTACACTGCCATAGGACTTTCGTTAAACTGGCGGAACATCACATCACGTTGAGATGGCTGCTAGGTCACTCTGGAATCAGGGGTAATGAAATGGCTGACAAATTAGCTAGAGGTGCCAATGAGGGACCACTCCTGGGTCCAGAGCCTACATGTTGGAACTCTTATGGCAACATCAAAGTCTCGCTGCTAGGCATTGCTCCCATTTGAATGCACTTGCCGGCATGAGACACTGTAAAACTCTCGGAATCCGCTCGTATGAGAAAAAACTCTGCAAGGCAGTTTCTATGAGCAGGGTCAGGCTGAGGTTACTCACAGGAATCTTAGCCGCTCACTGCGCATTAAATAAACACCTGCATCACATGAGCATAGTAAACTCTCGCCTTTGTATGAACTGTGGGAATGCAGAAGAGATTCCAATCCATCTTCTTGCCGACTGCTCGAAAGTGGACAGGGAGAGGCGGAGTTACTTCGGGGTCGAGCGCCTGGACGATCCCGGACTAAGAAAACTAACTCTCGACCAGGTTGTGGACTTCTTCGTCCGAGTACAACCTGGCTAAGAGGAGTAAAACAGCACGGGGGCACAATAGGCCTTCCCTATGGCCGAGCTTGCCTAACGGTCCTTCCGCCCGTGCAGTCCAAAAAGAAAAAACATATTATTACATTTTTCGTTTCTACATATGACGTAGTGCCATTTGAAATTTTAGTATTCGATACTGGAGGGGGAAGGAGGAGAAGGGTAGAGGGAGCTAGACCTGCCTTGTCTTAGCTTCTCCCTTCAAACAAAAGTCAACGTGTTTCTGAATTTTTTCGTGTATCTTATCGTTTTTGACTTATTTATGGTGACTCGTCAAAAAGAAAGACAATTAACTGAAAATTTGAGCGACACAAACAGAAGTGGTGGTATTGGTGGCAGTAACAGAAACAAAATAAAAAAATATGCGGATGCGTAGATGAGGAAGTAAACATCAAACCCGTAGTAGCATGTTGCATCGCTGGCGAGAATGAAAAACTATAAACGGTTAGAAAGCGGAAATATCTAAGCCAGATAATTTTAACATCGGTGGGATTAGTTTATGAATCAGACGAAAACGGAGGAAAGGTAGAGAGCGCAAATTTTAGGCAAATTTACTAAAAGTATATGTAGATTTTGAAATAAGATCGACATAATATATTTTTTTGCATAGTTCTGGTAGATTTGCGACTTAAGAATCTATCAATTGTAAAGTATGTTTATTCAAAGTGCTTTTTCTTAATTCTGGCAATGGTTGTTTTACTGATAACCTTTCTAACTCTACATATGAATTTGCTTTATGTATTTGAGAATTATTTTTGAAATTCTGATATACTTTTATTAAATTTACAGAGATTTTTACTTCTTCTGATCCAATTGGAGTAACTATTGACGTTGATTACTATTGAATATTTTTAAATAGATGACGTAGGACTACTACTCTCCTTAAGTGACTTATATAACTTACGCCTTGCACTAGGTCTTCTGTCTAATCTGTGGATATTCTACAATTAAGATTATCTACGTCATTAATTAAAATTACAATGTGACAAAATGGTTAACCTAGTGATTCTAATTTGCAGAATGTGACAGATAGCTTAAATATTCGTCCAATATCTAATATATTATTTTTAAATCCGACAGACAAATTAGAATTACTGAAAATTATTAGTGAAATTGCTTCTAAACCGTCATCTGGCATCGATGAAGTTCCATGTTTTCTTATGAGGGTTGTTAGCAATTATTTGGCCGAGCCACTTGTTTATGCTGTGAATCTTGCAATTAGTGATGGCCACTTTCCTAATAGATTAAAGATTGATAAAATAGTGCCATGTTTAAAAGAAGGAAAACAAAATGTAATAGATAATTATCGTCCAATATCTCTGCTAACTGCATTTAGCAAGATTTATGAAAAGGTTATAAATAAAAGATTGAAAAACTTTCTGGATAAAAATAACATTCCATGTACGTTATAGTTTGGATTCACGTCTCACAAATCAACTAAAAATCCAACTTGTGTAAAATATCTAAGGGTATCCCTCAAGGATCCATTCTTGGCCCCACTTTGTTCTTAATTTATATAAATGATTTGCCGGGCTCGTTTAACAACTGTATCACGTCATTATATGCTGATGACACTACATGTTTTGTTTCATCTTTATCCGTTTCTGAGATCGCTAGTTTGTTGAACACTACGATATCTAGTATGAACACCTGGTGCATAAACAATAAATTGGCTCTTAAAAATAATAAAACTAACTTAATTCATTTCACAAAAACTTCTAGTTATAACTATAGTATCTATGTTAGATCTGATAATAAATCACTTCCTTTGAATGAACATACACATTTTTTGGGTTTAATAGCGGATCACAATCTTAGGTGGGATTCACAGTAGGTAAACTATGGGCGCATCAGACCAGTCAATCGACGTGGACACGCTGTATAAGCTGTAGTTTTCACAGCTAAAAGTTGTCAAACTGTCATAATTATGACAATTTGCTGGTTTTACACAGGTTTTAGCTGTCAAAACTACAGCTTATACACTATGTAGAACTGACTAAGGAACTTAATTCAGCTTTGTGCGGAATTAATGTTTTAAAAAATGTGTTACAGTATCTCCCTTGAGATCTTTTTACTTTGCTCATATCGAATCACGTTTACGCTACGCACTTATATTCTGGGAGTCTTCTGTTCATTTAAATAAACTCTTTGTATTACAGAAGCGAATTATACGCTTAATCCATAATCTTTCATATAATCTTGACACTTCCAAGTCTGTGTATATACGAACTTATAGTCTTTTCACTAGAAAATCAAAATGAATTTATACGCAACAGAGACTTTTACAGTGGTATGCAGACTAGGTCCTGTAATGATTACACTATACCTTTACATACTTGTACATTTTTTTGAAACGGTCCTGGATATAGGGCTATTAGGGTATACAATGAACTTGAAGGCACAATTTAATAATAATATAGTAACGTTTAAGCGACAATTGAGGGCTTCTCTGTTGGATGGGGCCTTCTACACGCTGCAGGAGTACCCTTAATTGATGTCAACATTTATTTTATGTCTGTTTGTTTATACAGGATAACAACTTGAACTACGAAAGCCTATTGATAGGAGAAGGTAATGGGAGGTAAAATGAAATGTACCCATTTTAGTATTGTCAACTGTTTATATGACAGGAATGTCAGTGGTTATGTCAAATACTTTACCGAACCATCAAACTTTATCCTAACGGAATACACAATTAATTAAAAAGTGCAAATTATAAAATGCGTAACTAAATGAGCAATCAGCAACGTTTTAATAATACTTGATGGTTTGGTAAAGTAATTGATATAACCACTGACATCCCTGTCATACAAAAAGTTGACGACAGTAAAATTGATACGTTTAATTTTATCTCCCACCACTATCAGTAGGCTTTTCGTTCAAGTTGTTAGCCTGTATATCTTTTGTACACACTGACAATGTCCACGTTCTTATAAACTTATGACTATAAATTTATTATTATTATTAATTATAACAAATTGCGTAGAGCTTTGTGGCAATGAACGGCCTATGTAAGTACATGGTTGCATATTTTCGAAGAATATAGAACTAACATCGATACAATGATTTTCCAGGCGGAATTCAACAAAAAAACATTCATTTATCCCAAAGTGTTGAAGCAAGGAAGAAGTTGAAGACCGTTTTGGACCTCCTTTAAAACCAATACACTCGATAACGTATTTACTTAATCGTATTTATCGTATATAGAGATAGAAATAAATATGTGTTAGCTAATGAAGAAGTGTTTACTACTTGAGCGATTTATTTCCTCAATCAAATATTTTCTATTTTATTAGTAATAAACAAATTAAAAATATCTTGATTTTCAGATCGTTAATTTAATCGTCAATCAACATTTCTTTATTCCAGAATTTAACCGAGTGGTAAAACGATTGTGTATGCACAACAAGGCTCTAGCATTTATCTACGGCTTTCATATTTATTTACTGTCTACTAAGCGGCTGCCTACAAACGCAAACATAGTAAATATTCGCAATGTGTTGATCGTACACGGTGTGGTGTGGTAAACGTGAATTTTCCCAACGTTTCGTCGGTTAACATTTGACGCGCACCGTCTATAGTGTAACATTGTCACTTCATCTGTGTTATTTTATAATTTATGCTTCCATATTATAACAAACAATACACGTTATTTAGACACACGTATATCTACATACATACGTATGTTGTAAACAGTAGTATTTAATTTGTAAATAGAGTCAGCCCATAGTGTAAATCTCTACAGAATTAAAATAAATAACGTTGCCGTGTAACAAGATATTCCATTATTGTGCTCACACAAAAACATGAGCAAATATTTGTTAAGTTTAATTTACTGTTGCCTCCACATTTTTTTCTCATTTTCAGTTAAAGATTGTAGAAAATACATATACATAGGTATGATTCATTATACTGAATGAACGTTGAATATAGGACTTTTCAAACTCTATTCAATTTAAAACGGGAAGAGAGTCTGGATTTATGGATGGTTTTAATGTACCGCATTATGAATTCAGGACATGTAGAGAATGCAAATTTATCAAGTTATTGATCACCTGTCTTCCTAACGTAGGCATGGAAGACACTGGGGATTGAAGATTGAAACTAAGAAGTAACATTTAATCGATTAATTTTGGAACGAAAATATTTTTGTGTAAATTCACGTTATCCTCTCTTCTCAACTCAGGTATTGAGTTTCAGCATGCAAGAGAAATAACAATCATGGCTTATCTGGATATCGATAGCGATCTTTTCGAATCAGGATAACTTTTAAATGAAAAACTTTTCAGGCATTATCTAATCACCAAGGAATTCTTAAATTATCAGGAAATACTTAAGGGCTTGAAATAAATTTATATTAACAGTGAACCTGCAGTAATATCTCAACACAGCTGAACCAAAATGTTGCGCAAATTGCATGAATGTCTTGTTTTGGAATAATGAAAAATTCAGAAATCGAAATGTCGTTGACATGTAACTTTCGTGATACACATTCATAACAAGAAAAATGACGTACAGTGAGAGCAAAAAGTATTTCGGCATATTCAGATAAATTCGCGAAAATGCGAACACCTGCACACCTTTATATGAATGGCTATAAATTTCATTGAGTGTATATGTATGTATGTATATGTATAGTGCACGGGAACTATGCTACAGAATAATATTCTAATTTCCTGTGAACTGATGCATTATAAAAGCAATAATTTACAGTAAACTGCACAAATCACTATACAATTATCAATTAAGAGTTTCACGTCAAACGTTACATCGATATCTTTCACAGATACATATGTATATCATATCTATTTTATAGGTTATGTCGTGAGAGCCGTTTGATGTATTCTCGATATGAGAGTGATTTACTGACGTCACTATTCGAGAATATGAACGTCAAATGTTATCTAATTGACATACTTAGTTATATTGTCATCTTTACTTAAAGGCGATTGAAATGATCATCACTAAGAATGTCGAAGAAAATAAAATCAATTAAATGCTAGAATAAACAAATAAAAGGCGAAATAGTGAATAGGAGTCTATGCAATCGTATAAAAAGGGATCAGATTTCCATGCGTCACTTAAAGGAGGAAGAGTTGACCAAAAGAGTGGTGCTCTTTCATGACACTGGTTCCAACAGCGGTTGTTTTCACAATTCTGGGATTGCGGTTTCGAAGAAATTCATTATCCACCTTACACCTCAAAGCTGGTACCTAGTGACGATAAGGATCTCCTAATAAACAAGTATTTTATTTGGATGTGTGGCTGCTTAGGATAATTTAAATTGGCTGTGCAAAGTAACAGATTACATAAGTCACACTTAAAGAATTTTGTGCTTCTAGAGAGTCTAGCGCGACCAGAATAGGCCAACGCAGATGCCATTCGAAGTTTTCCTCTTCATTCCTTTCCTTTTCAACAATTTTTCTTTCCTTTATGCTGCAAGCAGACTTCCTCTTCATCGCTTCTTCTTTGGAAAAGAGAATGTGTCTATTACGGCAATGTAATTGTTAGGAAAAAAACGGGAATTGGAAAGAGGTATTGAACAATTACAATACCAAGCAGTAGGAAATGTGTGTGCTACCTACGTCAGTTTCGGATTCTCGACACTTGTTTCTTCACTTGGAATTAATATCCAATTTAGGAAAATATTTAGTCTACAATAATACTTTCTCATTATGGAAGGACCTTTTCTCGCATTTAAGTATTTTGCAGCTTGCTAATACTCAGTCTTAAGGATTCTAGCCAACTCACAGTGGCTTAATGTTTTTCATGAGTGTCTTTTCAATCATTTGTTTAAAATCTTTGTTGTAAAATGTGATCAGCTGTACAAACAAAACCACATCAATTTAGATTAACACCTTTATCTTTGGAAAACTGTTGCAGTTCAAGGTTTTTGTGGCTAGAACGTTTTGGGGCCATCTTATAATTGCATCAACAGGGGCATTGCAGCTATATTCTATAAAAATAAACATCTGCGTATAGTTACTGTAAGCTGCTTATTGGGTATGATTTTATTTTCAACGAGTGTTAAAATATTCCACAAGATCTAAAAAATAAGTTCTGAAAACCGGCCAGACTGTTCATTGTGAATAAGTATTTTAAATACTGCTTCTTCAGATTTGTTTTTTTATTCGAATACTAGAGAAATACGTAACCTATTACTATTGTTAACATCGATTTAGATGTTTGCTACCACTTTCGTAATACAGATCAATCTTAAGTTTTGGAAGCTTTTATTTGAGTTAGCACACGATAAAAGTGTTTTTTTTCTACATTACAGTAAATCGGTAATCCTCTGTATCAATTTTATGCCTTTGCATTGGATAAATTCTCGGTAAAATCGACACTGTATTGAATTTGCGGACTAATAGAATAATGTAGATCGGTTCAGAATTGTTTTTTTGTTGTTATAGAGAGACAGAATTTAAAAATACCTACTAACTGTATTTTGATAGTGAATAAAATACAAAACAAAACGTGTTTCATATGTATAGATGCAAATAGTATAACCAAACTATATTATTATTACACATTTGGATGATATCAATATTAAATATATAACTCTATCTCTTGCTGATCATGTAAAGTTATGCTATTAAACTAGAAAGTTTCCAAATATTCTTGGAACTTGTATTACCTCCAATTTAGCAGGTCAAAATGAAAGAAGTACAAATTATAAAACCAGTCTAATTTTTTCTATGCTTCATCGCGAAATATAAAAATTTTGGTAACTATTTTTTATATTCTTCAGTAACTTGTTACTTTGTTATACAGTCTTCCTCTTAAATTTCATTTTTCTGTGGCACATTAAAAATAATATAGCGCTCCCTCTTCCATAAACTCATTATCCTTTCGCTTTTGTTTTTCAAACAATTCCTGCTAAAATTATCTGGAACAAAAGGAACACACCGTCTTCATTATATTTAACTTTTGAAGTTTTATATATGCGCCATAAAAATTAATAAAGCGTATGTTCGAAAGCACATACAAACAGCGGGGTGTGTAAATGTTTAACAGATAATTACAGTCTATACTGCGAACATGATGGGAGCTCTTCTCAGTTGATATAATTTTACCGTAATTGAATACTCCAGTGGATGAATATTAACTTAGGCCGACTATGTGCGCCATAATCATACTATAAAATAGCGTGCGGTGTATAGTTGCCTTTGGGTTAGCAATATTGCGTCGCTATACGTTTTCCCAATTAATTTAATCCAGAATAGTCGTTGGATTCACGGGGTTAATGGTATCGGTATGTTGTTATACTTCTTCTCTTTAAATAGATGAGGAAAATCATGTGTAGAAATATCTTAATATAATTATATTAATTCATATTCATAATTACCTACATTAAAAGCAAAAGCTTCAACTTTAAAGCGGACTGTATATCTAAATGTGGCAAAATCACTATTATGAAGAACAAATGAAACTGTTTTAAATTCTCATGGAACACAATATATCTAGACAACCAAAATATGATTCTTTGCTGACTTGAAAAAACGTTTTCCTTATTGGTGACAAGAGAAATAAGGAAAGGTTTGAGGCACAAGAAAAACTATGCGTCGACATTCTTTGGTAATCAGCATTTTGTCAGAAATGGGGAAGATAAATTGAGAGCAGTTGAGAGAAATATTGCGTGTATTTGGTTTAATGTATGAAATACCACCTTCTATGAAGGCAATAGATATATGTTACTACATATATCTAAAGTGAAAAGTATAATACACAAATTATAAAATATCCTTTTTAATAATAAATATACTAGATATATTTAATAAAGGATGTCTCAATAAGAACTTCCATTTTAAATAAATTAAAAGACACATTAATTTTTTTAACATTTCATTGTAGATATTTTTAGAGTTATTAATGACACTAAACATAAACTGAAATATCGCTAAAGAGGCACAGTTTGTGTGTTGGCAAGCATGTATTCTTTTGAAAAAATTGCAGTTGTTCAGAGATCCACTTGGTAAAGATTCTATACAGTCTATGGTCGGTAGGTTTTAGCTCTTGGAAGCAAATCTTTTATCATAATACGTTGAAGAGTGTTATGATGGACGTTGAATTCTTGGACACTGGCGCTCACACTTGCGATGTTATCGGCTGTTCGTTTGACGCGATGAGGGTGAGGGTTTCTTTTATCTTTTGATCAAAATTACCGCTTAAATTTCAATTGCAAACCGCGATTGTCGACTGTGTACGCCAAAATGATCTCGTAATTTACGAATCTTTACTGCAATATTTTTAACATTTTGTAATACTGCAATAAGTGTAACCCATGATTTTAATAAAGGTCAAAGTAATGCCTAACTAAATATCAAATAGGACTGACTTTACAGCTGACAGATGAAAATGGCGCGCATGTAAGTCGGTTAAGCGTATTCCACTTTCTGCTAGACAATGAATATTTACTCAGTTTTACGAATATTATTAATTTTAATTAATTTTGTACTTTTTATTTGTTTTATAGTTACCTACATGCGAACACATATGTCAAGCACTATGGAATATTTACTATTGAGTTCTACGACCGAAAATTGGAAGTATATCAATATTTATAATTGAAATAATTATATTCTCCATCATTTTTGGAAACAAAATGGCTAAAATTTTATATTGTGTCTGATCTGTAACCTATAAGCTTTTAAATTTTCTCAATTTTTACTGAAATTTCTTTCGTATAGCCTAGATATTATTTAAAATATTCCCCGCCTTTATACGTACCGGGTGGCCAACTAAGAACGTCGCTCGGTCATATCTCAGGAACGGTTTACAGTACATACAGTCTTGGGAAAAAATATTACTGACTAAAGTGACCCCGAGAAACATTTGGAAATTATTTAGCACCGCCAGAGGATGACCGCCAGAGGACTATCATAAACAAGCGAATTTACAGTACATACAGTCTTGGGAAAAAATATTACTGACTTAAATTATCAACAAATCAGCGAAAACCGGGTGTCGCTATCTTTTAACAAATTTGGTCTTATTAGAAAGGATTTTTATTGTCCTATGTTTAGTGATTCAACCTGTTTAATTTTATCTTGTCCGTCACTGCTAGAGGGCGATAAAGAAATTTAAATACGAAATTTTACGATTTTTTGAAAGAACAGTCCGTGGAATGCTTGGCGGTCAAAAAAATAGACTATCATGGATTTTCCTAAACCTACTACTAGTGATTCAATTTATTTTCTATTGTCTTTATTTCTGTGACGGCTAGAGGGCGTTAAAGAGAACAGAATAGAAGACATGTCGCTAGTAATTCGCAACAATATCCTGTTCAATATGATGAGTGGGCTGGGCATTTCTCCATAAATGTTCGCAATTTTCTGGCCCCTGATAGATGGATGTAACACGTCAGTCTATTTACATGGCCACCCAGGACCCCAAATTTCACTTGTTTAGATTTCTATTTGTGGGGGCGAAAAAAATATTTAATTTTTGTAACGTGATCTACTGCTCGTAATAACTTGGTTGTGGAAATAGGAAATATTGTTCAAAGTATTTCTAAGACAGAAATAGAGACTGTAGTTCTATCCGTTGTAGAGTGAAAGTTTGTATCAAAACTAATAAGAGACAACTTCAAGATTTAGGCCGCCACTAATATTAACTTTATTATGCTGTTTCCTTCTTTGTTGTTTTTCTGCATTGTTTATTTGAATTATGCCGTTGTGCTTGTCACCAAAATCTTAAGCTTTCAATTCATTATTTTATAGTATGAACGTAAATATAACCTTCCACGCACTGTTCTTTTCAAAAATCATAAAATTTACATATTTAAATTTCTTTAACGCCCTCTAGCGGTAATGGGCAATACAATATTAAACAGTTTGAATCAGAAAACATAGTCCAATGAAAATTCTTCTAATAAGATCAAATTTGCTAAATTCCGTTCACGGGAAGCAGAATAATTTAAATTTATAGAAGACATTTTTACCATCCACACGTTTCTCAAGATATCTTCAGATTGGTAAAAGATAGCGATACCGGGTTTCCGCTAGTTTGTTGGAAATTTATCCTACGTTTTTAATTTTTTGTCGAAAATATATGTTTCTATTTAATATTTTCGAGAAAAAAAACAATATTTCCGAAAAAATTTAGACAGCGCCCTCTAGCATGCACGTAACGTATTAGATCGGTTCGAATTTGTAAGCATTAGATTGGAGGAGTAATGCTGTTTTCAACGAGACTAAGTTTGCAAAATTCGGTTCAACAGAACCGGAGTTATAAGCGTTCCTTCAATACAAAGTTTCCCCTCATCCCCTCTCCTTATTTGACAAAATACAAAAAAGTTGTCCTAAGTAAAATATGCGCAATTTTCAGTAGATTCGATTTTCATATTTATGATATACTGTAAGTTGGTAAATTTTGCGTAAAATAAGAATTAAAATTTTTGGTGATCAGTTACGCCCTCTAGCGGTCATCCTACGCTTTTCTAAATAATTTCCAGATGTTTCTCAGGGACACTTTAATCAACAATATTTTTTTCCCAAAGCTGTACTGTAAACCGTTCCTGAGATATGCCTGAGCGGCATTCTTAGTTGGCCACCCGGTACATATGTATACGTATGTTTGACTCGTTTTTGTGACATTATTCCATAATTGCACAAAATATTTCCGCTGATAGCTAGTAACATCTACATCAGCTAAAATAATTGAATAATTGTAATAATAATACAAATATAACTAACAGAACAATACGTACAAAACTGCAACAATCTTAATTAATCAAATTTTAGCGAAAACTTGATTCAATACTTATTATGAAACCTATTTGTTTTTAATTATAATAACTATATTATGCTGACGATACAGTTTGAGCTTAGAATTTAATTTATAAATAACATATATGTAGATATTACATGATTAATTCATGAGAACAGCCCACATTTGTTATCCACACTTGGAATAACACATCTAATTTCTTATTCAGAATCGATCGCTAGGTGGTACTACTGTTCGAACGAATTATTACGTACTGACATGTTTTGTGTTCCCGCCAGATCAGATTCTGTTTTTATGAACTTACCGTAGACGGAATATTAATATTAAAAGGGATTACTTCGAAATTCTGGTGAATTAATTCGTTTGTGAGAGTATGGTAATTAATGCCTACTCTAAGGAAAGTGAAAGTATATCGATCATTTACGTTTTAGGTATTTCACAATGTATCGCGATATTAATGCTGTATTTTAAGAACTAGAGCGTTAATTTAATGCAGGAAGTTCTTTTACCTTTTAAGGCAAGGTTTTTGGGTGCCAAAAAACATACTAAGATTTGAATGTAAAAATTCACTCTAAAAGAGTGGAACATCTCTTTGAAAATTTAGCTTTTGTTTCATATTGTCTGTGGGTAATTAGCACGAACAGTAACAAAATTTGCAGATCAAAATAGAGTTTGCTATATTTGGGAGGCCACACTTGTTATCCGGTAGTTTTATTGCTGTTAGTAGTGGTATATTACTCTACCAAATGCAGATATTAATAGGAGAATAGGTATAACTGTAGGCAGTTGCTTGTTTGGAAGAAGAACTGCTTCAACTTTCTGCGTACCTACCGTCAAATATGAGCTATGAGCAATTTTTCTGCCAGGTTTTTCTGATTTCTTTCTCGACAATCAGCCCAGACTTGCTTCCCATCGATGCAATTTTTGTAAACAGTTTACTTTTCTAAATCACCTTTGGTTTGATTCTACGGAGAGTCGACAAGTGTGTCACGACCAAAAAACAAGTTTATACGTCAAATTGTCAAAGACTTTGTCATGTTCAACAGTTTTATAAAAATAAGGAACGCAAGTTTGCCAATAATAGCCTCTAGAAGCTGGAGAAAAAAAATTCAATAAATAAGAAAATAATTAAATGTAAAAAAGTACTACTTATATTGATGTTATATTTTTTGAAATAAATAAGGCACACAGTACAAAATCATGTTGTCTATATATAATCCACTGTAGTCTCCCAATGTAAACTATAATCTAAACAATACTCTAGGGAAAGATAGATGATCAAGCTGGGTTCCCCTTTAATAAAGTTTGGTACATTAGATCATCTGAGCTTTAGAGCCTAAAATTACTTAATATTTTTAGGATCTAAATTGAAAAAAGAGTAAGATGAATAAATTTGGTATTCATTTATTTCAAACTTATTTCTATCAAAATCAATCAAAAGGAACACTACATATACAGAATCGCTTACAGAGTAATAATTTTTTCTGCATTTCTACAAAGATAACACAAAAAAGGTATTTCTCATAACTAGGTACCAGAAATTAAACAAATAAAACATAATAATGAACCATCACTATACCCCGCGATTGAACTTTTTTTAATGTAAATAAAATATACAAATCTAAACATAAATACTGATGATCAATAATAAGCTTTTTAATTCTGTATTTTATATCGTCATTGTTTTCATTTGTTGCGCATCTAGTAACGCAATTTCAGGAATCTACGTGACGTGGATAGAAGACTAATTGCATATTGGTTTCATGCAAAACTGATGAATGTGCATATCTATAATGGTTTCCGATCTCATTAGCGATAGAATTTTTAATTTTCAATTACGGTCGGTTTACGGTACCATGCAGATGTGTATTGTTTGCAATAAGTATATATATATGTACTCTGAAAATTTATTAATATTTATTGATCTTACGTTAATTGCATTTTCTATATATGTATTAGTTAAGAGACGGTTTACTGTTGCTTTTAAAGTTAAGGTTACTACATTTGTGAATGTTTAGCAGTTACGTACAGTCGGAGAAAAAACAGTCCGTCCAGTGCGAGTGCAAGAGAAGATACCGTGGTTAGCCCCCCCTTTCGAAATGTATCGGTCGATAGGTAGGGCATAAGCGGCGAATATATATTCTCTTTTAGTTATTACATACTGCTTGCCGTTGTCACATAAGGTGCATATCACGCAGCAGTAGTAGATACGGACAGATATGTTCATGATCTGACCTTGAAAGCAATCGTATAGTTTTCAAATTTTCGTTCGCATACCAATTAACCGCCTCAGGTATATTTACCCTTTCACGACTATTTAATGATACAATAATTTTAGTTTTACTCAGTACATATGTCAGGCGAAACAGTCCTTTTAATTCATTTAATTCATAAGGGGTATTTATTATATAAAATGATAATAAAAAATTAAGTAATAACTAGTCAAATAACAGTTAATCTTCAGAGGATAACAAACATGTAGAAAATAGTAATTAAAGTTATTTTTAAGTAAAATAAATTATTTGAAGTAACAGATACACATACATATACATACTCATAGAAGCGGCTAAAATATAGGCTAAAATAATAATCAAACTGCATTATAAACAAAAGTGTTTACTTCCGGTTAAAATATATACAAATAATAGCTGCTGCACCTACCACAAAGATCTGTTTTCAAAAGTACTCGTTACGTGCGAATATTTAAAATTGTTTCTAAGCATTCGCAAATTTGCTCCTTATTTTAATTTACAAATTTAACTCTTTTGTATAACAGGTAAAACATATATTTTTAAAATAAATTTGACTAGATTTTCAATTTCAGGTTCAACATCGTGTTAAACGTATCTTCAGTGTAAAAGAATTTCAAAAAATATACAAAAAAATTAACAAAGATTAAGTAAAATATCGCTTCTAAAAACGCGAACCGTTTAGATTAAAAAACCATATCATATGATGGGTTTGCGAGCGGCATTATTTACATCATTTATTAGTTTTACATGTAATCATAATAAAATGTGATAAGTTATACTAGGAAAGTGTGAGTTTTAAAGAAACTAACATAGCATGTTTGTAGAAATCATAATTCTGTCACATGAAAATATATAAACAGAACCAGTAGCAAAAATAAGTACATATGTGCTTTGCGACTTTTACCTAATAATATTTGCATTTTTTCGTAAAAAGCACATCTGCCGATGCGCTCTGTGTATTATAATAGTCCAGTTAATAGAAAATTCAGCAATGATTGAAGAAAAACTTGCAAATGTTTTTCAAGAAGCCAATTATTGGAAAAATAAGAATGGGTTCTGCTTGCATTCTTGTTTCACTTCAGACCTTTATTCTAATAACAGTAATAACGATTTAGGTGGATTAGAGGTTACATGATTTAAAATTATATTAATAATAGTGAACTTCTGATTATCTATATTTGTATGTAATTTGATATCGTAAAGTAATATTAATAATTATTATTTTGACAAACTAAATTTGCAATTTACACTACTGAAATTATATTTGGCTTAACTGCATGTAGAATGCACAGAGAATTAGAAAAAGAAATTCGTAATGCAACATTAATGAGCAACGAGTGCTTAACGAATACCAATATAATTATCAACGTGAGATAGTTATATTTGTATGAAAGAAAAATCATTGTAAAAACAAGAGTGAGTTCCGCTTGCATTCTTGTTTCACTTTAGACCTTAGTTCTAATAATACACCGTAATGATCAGTAATAAGGATTTAAGTGAATTCGGGGTTACATGATTTAATTTACCTTAATAATAGTAAAGTACTGATTGTCAATATTTCTATTTAATTTAATATTGTAAAGGAATATCGATAATTATGATTGTGACAAACAAAATTTGCAATTTGTACTATTGAAATTATGTTTGGCTTAAGTACTTGTAGATTGTATAGAGAATTAAGATAAGAAATACGTTTAAGTTAGAAATTGGTAAGCTGCAGGAGTAAAAAGTGAGTAGGGGCTACCAGAAGTTTACGAGAAGCCGACGTGTCGCAACGCTAGAGGCAAAAACTTTCTGGTGGGTGAAAAGTGTCTGAAGGTCACGGTAACTCAACTGTTAACTACGCTAGAGTTTAAGATATTCAAATAAAAAAATGCTGGTGCACAGGGACATATATAGGACCGTGCAATAAAGAAGATTAGTGAGCACTGATTATTGAAGTAGACGCGACGGGTTTTTAACTACTGCAGAGTGGGATTTTGAGGACAAAAAGCTGAGATTATTAGAATTTGCAGCATCTGTTCTGTCACTTAATTCCGTATTTGACGTAACTTACGCTAATAAAGAGAGAGACAAATAAAAAAGAAAACAAGCATAGTAGTTTAGTTTGCACACTAGATTATTAATATCTAAAACTGTTATCCAACTTAAAAATCTAATCCAATCTCCTAAGGAACAGAAATTTGAAGTATTTCCTTTTGAATTCTGCAACCGATGTACAAATGGGGTGGTTTCCATATAGTGGCAATAGTATTGTAATGATATTAGCTACTCTACAGGTGTCTTTAATTGTAGTTCCGCGTGTACTCAATAGATGGCGCTGTTAACTGTACAAATTTTTCTTAATTTTCGATTGTTATAAATAGGGCGAAATTTTCACAATATGTATATAATATATTAGGGGCAGGGTTATATTTTATATAAATACTACGTCCAGCCAGCAACTAACCAAGGGTAGATGTGAAAGCACTGGTACATAAGGTATTCTTCTATTTAGCACTTTTTAATGTAAATTACAATGTAAAACAACATTTCAACATCTGTACGGTCCGAATTGTGAAAGTAAACTTTAAGTGAGCTGTATCCATGGATTCGCAATTTCATTTAGTGCAGTTAAATTTGCGTGCGATGGTACCTAGAATACATGTCAGAGTTTTTTGGAGATTTGGAGGGTTTTTTTAAATTGACATGTATTTAGCACATATTGATCAAGCAACTAAAATGATAATTCCATGGAGATTAAGGAATAAAAAAAAATAGATTAAAATAATTAAAAACGAAGTAGAGCCGTCAAAATTTGTTTTAAAAGAAAAATATATTATAAATAAACATTCACAACTTTTTGGTATCGTTTACAATGTATAAATGGTAAATTTTAGTTTGTAAACATATCTATAATGATTGCGAGGTGTTATTAAGAAGATTCTTATATCGATATCCTTTTGGAAGATGTTTGAAGTAGAATTTTAATATATACAAGTATTAATACCATTTTGGAAAGCCAAGCTGACAAAATCCTTTGTGAATAACCAATATCAAGAAGTACAAGTCCGTATCAATTCAAGATATATTCTGTTTGGAGGCGTTTACCATTGGTACAACATCAATATCCTTTTTGAGACCAAATCTACCAAATTCTTATCGATATTCAAGTAGGACGTAGAGTGCCGTATTAAATAAGGACATATCCACCATATAAGAACGAACAGAGACAATATCGTGTGCGCATCGTAATCGTAAGAGATCTAGAATAGGTATTTATAAGTAGCTATCTTGTAGGGCATCAGGTTAGTTAGTAAAAGACAATTTTTGTAAAAAAACTAGAAGAATACAACTTTATTTACCGTAGTTATTTTCTTTGATTTAAAAGAGTTTTAGTGATTCATTAATAAGTAAAATACATTATAAATAAAGTTGTTATTCGGAATTATAGCTTCACTTTGGTACTGAACCACGTAACACTACAGTATGATACATACTGGCTGCATGAAGCAATGTTTCGTTTTTCATATTTAGCCAATTTAGATCGAGACATATTATACATACGCTGGTGGGCAAAAGTATGGAAACACTTAAATATCTCAAGCAGTTTTAAAGATATTTCTACGAAATTGGGCATTTCCATATTATCCGTTATTCTGCATAAAATGAAGATAGAATTATAATACAACTTCCGGTTAAACCGGAAGTTGCATTCAACTTTCAAATTTTAAATGGAGCACTCTGTATATTGTTTTAAAAACGAATAGGTCATTTATGATTTATGATTATCTATCAAGATATCACTTACAATAAAGGATTATAAGACGTTGTTAGTACTCGTAATTCAGATCTTAGTGGCATAAGAAAACAAAAGAAGAACTCTGATAAACAACAATTGTAGCTGTCAAACGAGAAAGTGTAGTGTTTGCAGTAGTTTGTGCCCAAAACGGTACAATTAAATGAAAGCGAACGCATTGAAGTTTTAATGATGATTGGTTTTGGTGATAGGCAGCGATCTACTACAAAGTAAGTAATTTATTTAATGGTATACATCAAAATCGACAACCAATAACGCGTTCTTTAGTTTATAAGACGCTACAACGATTCCGCAACAGCGGTACTGTTCGTAATTTACCTAAAGTAGGACGGCCAAAAGTAGCAACAAGTGAAAATAAATCTCAAGATATCGCAGGCTCATTAGAAGAAGTTCCTACAACATCAACAACAGAACTTGCACGTATTCACAATATCAGTAGATGGTCGATAGGAGGAATTTTAAAACGTGAAAAATATCATCCATATAAGATTTGTCTGGTAGAAGAACTATCTGAAGATAATTTTGATCGAAGATTGGAGTTTTGTGAAATCATGATGACTATTTGTAACCGTGATCCCGAAAAACTTGAACGTCCGGGCTGGTATTTATCAAAATAGAATTATTATCGGTCCAATTTTTTTGGCAGGTACTCTGACCGGTGAAAATTATTTAGAACTTCTAATTATTCCTGCATTAGTGGAAGAACGGCAATTACCAGAGGCTGTCTGGTACCAACAAGGCGGAGCCCCACCCCATTTTGCGCGGAATGTACGTTATGTATTAAAGCGTGTATTCCCCAACAAGTGGATTGGCCGAAGAGGTACTGTTGAATGGCCTGCTAGATCACCTGATTTTTTCTACATTAGACTTTTCTTGTGCGGATATCTAAAGTCTAAGGTTTATTTACAACACTTGAAACTTTAAATAATCTAAGGTTAAGAATTATGGAAGAAGTGCAAGTACTCATGCCAAATATATGGTTTCCAACGTAATTGCCGGATTCCAGCGTAGGTTAACATACTGTCAAGAAACCAATGGTGGTCAGTTTAAACATCTAATATATTAATATTTAATTTATTATTAATTTTGTAATATGTCATTACTATGTTGTTACTTTTGCGGTCTGAAGCTTCTTTTTTAAATAAACATACTCTAGTTCCTTTTATATACCTATACGTAATATCTGGATAGATAATCATAATAAATGCAAACAACTATACATTTTTGAATTTGTAATAAAATGGCCTATTAGTTTTAAAAACAATATATAAAGTGTTCCATTCAAAATAATTCTGATGCCTTCATTTTATGCAGAATAATGGATAATATATAAGTGCCCAGTTTCGTAGAAATATCTTCAAAACTGCTTGAGATATTTAAGTGTTTCCATACTTTTGCCCACCACTGTATCTGTTGCAGGTATATGTACTCGTCGTCAAAGGCGAAAAGAAGTATTTAAGAAAAGTGTTCTGGACTTTTTGAACATAATAACTGTTTAATTTTTTTCTGACATTGTGTTTTAATAGACCGGAGACTCATTGTTAACAACTATCTTTGCTCTGTCAGGATCATCAATTCCAGATTTATTAAGACCAAATAAAGTTATGGCTGTGTTGATTATATTTAGTTAAACTGAAAGTTTTCTCTTTATTGAATACAGAAATTAAGATTTAATAGCCAAGTACTTGTTTATACTTTTCTAACAAACTGAGATGCAGTTTTAATATAACAGAGCTTGAAAACCGTTTGTGACTATGCAAAGACATCGCTTGATGTTATGGTGCACAATAAAAAAATTATAATATATGTACATATTATTAACTAGCCATTATAATATCTTGAGTGTATTTTTGTGATAGGGCAAGTATCTAACTTAAGACAGAAGTTTACAGTAACACCGTAGCGACAAAATAAGAAAAAGTTATCACAAAAGTTTGCTAGCAACGGGCGACTTACAAGCGGATACTGGCAACCGGCAGCTTCACATGTCGATAAAACTTTACGTACATAAAGAGTACCTTGATTTTAGAATAATCCAGAGACTGAATCCCCCGATTTCGAGACACAACCACCTCTAAACGCTTGCAGTATATTAAAATATATAAAAATAAAATAAAAATAACTAAAAAGTCTAAATTAGCGTGATGCTGATGTTGTTCTCTTGTACAAAATTTATGTCAGTATACTCTAAAAAATACAAAACGTAGATTTTCAGGATCGGAAATGTAATCTGACAATGCAAATACGAAAACGACCAGAGAGAATTGACAAAAAAAAACACAGAAAGGATAGAATAAGTCGAAAAATGTACCCAAAGACCAGATTTTATATAATCGAATCCAGGCATAGATTAGTCCATTGAGATTTCGATAAATTTCCTGGTGATCTCATCTATAATAATAATGCGCTACTCTCAATGGTACTTCTACAGAACTGTTTTTGTAAGCAATTTCTAAGCGCAGAGAAATAAGAAGCAGTCGATGGATTGCATGATGTGTAGGTATGTGAGACGGATGGCAAGTAATCTAATAAATTCCATCATAAAAAAGAAAAAGTTTCATTGATAACTTAAATAGTATTAATTCTAAATGCGATTGATCTAACTAATCATCTACATTCACCAGATTAAAATTTATCGATAACATTTCAAGCACTTTCTAACATTTAAGACAATTAGAAAAAAAAAGAAGTTTCAAATACACATCAAAGTAAACAATATGATATTTTAAATCTTCCCACCAAACGGAATCCAGTTCTTAAATCAACTTAATACTTATCGTTTCTAAATTAAATTTATTAAAGAAACAATGCATTTAATCTATTTAAACAACAATACCAAACAATCTATAGATATACAGATCCTAGAAGAAAGGAGCTAAGATATACATATCAAGGAAAGCGTATCGCTTCACCATTAATCTACGTGAATACACGTGAATTCCCAGCATATTTACATATTCCATTTTCGAGCTTTTAGCAAATCGCATGATAAGGACGCCATTATCTATGAAGATGTTCAGTTGTAGTAGAAAATTATGCGAAGTTCAGATAGATTTTGAATGTATCTCAATTCACATAATAATAACAAAATAAAGCTTTACAGTATAGAGGAAAAGAATATACGCATTTAAAATTGAATTATGTTTAAATATTTCTATTATTTATGGTTTGGGTACCGTTATGAATTATTGTTTTACACAGACTTAAATATTGTCAAGTAAAATTAATTTTTTACTCAATCATCAAACTTTCACAATATTCTACAAATAAAACGTATATACGAATCAGTTTTGCGCAAAGTTCTCACGAGTACCTAATATAATCATACTCGCATACTATTTGTGTGTTTCATTGTATTCCATAAGAACAAACACAGAATACTTTGCCAGTTCATATTTCACACGCTGCATTTATTGCACAGCCAAATATTGTAAAAGAGGTATATATTTCATTTTAACAGAACTTGGTTTCGGATCTGATTGAATGGTTTTGATTTTCTCAAACAGTCTTCTTACTATTTAATAATAATGATAATAATTATAACATGTAGATATAACAAATTTTCAACAAATTTCCAACAAATACTTGTAGTAAATTAGAGATTAGCATTCGAATTAAAAATTCGCGTTAGAGCGGACTTTGAGCGCTTATATCTCCCGAACGGTTAACGCTACGCCAAAACTATCCATGTCCGAAGATATTCTCCTCGACGAGTACTTGGTTATTTTGGGGAAATTTTTTTTTCCGATTAAAACTAAAAAATACAGCGTCGGGGCGCCGACGCCCAATAAGACGACGCTTTCCCAAACGCGATCGCCGAACCGGCCGTATTTACAACGACGATTTCCAAAATTTCAAACTTCCAACGCCTTTCTAAACCGGTTATTTTTTGCAAAACATCCCCAAAATACGTCAAAACAAATACTACACATTTCTATATCGCCATACGATTTGAGAATTTACGAGCTTCCGTGGCGTAGAGGAACGGACGCTGGCCCACGGCGGTAGAGGTACGGCGTTCAAATCTCGACGAGGGGTACTATGGCTTTTTTCTTTCGTTTTTTGTTTTTTTTTTTATTAATGATTGAAAAGAATAATATATAAAATAAAGAAGTCTTCATTTCAACGGCGACGAAACACAAGAAATAATAATTAAAAAAACACGAGGAATCATTAAATGCGTTAAAGAATTTCCAATTTTTTACAATAGTCCGATTGGAAAAACGTTATTATTTATACTAAAAATCGTTTCTTATTTTGTGGTTCAATAAATAACACAAGTAGTAATCATTACAAACATCTCTCTATGTCTAAAAGTAATTTAAAAATATGAAACAAGTAAGAATAGTTTAATTATCTGTATGTCAGTGTATTATCGAGATTATACTAAGTATATATCTACATATTTTCGAAAGAGCCAAAAAGTCTTATGTGTATACATTCTTTTTTTATTTCTCTCCAGCGCGCCTTTAAGGGGGTCAATTTTTTTTTTCTCCGTTCTCCAATGTACAGGGGAAATTGAATGTCAATATTTTAGGGAACGATTTTATGATGTATTTTAAAAAGGAAACTTATATAAACTTATATATGAACGTGTGACCTAAACGTCTGTCAAAGTAGGTAGCTGAAATTCCGTACGAACGCCACTGGTGGAATTAAAAAAAAATGGGGAACACTCAATAATGCCTCTTGATACATACTACACGTATACCACGTTTCATTAAAATATCTAAAGTGGTATTACAGGAATTAATAAAAAACTATTTATTTTCGAAAACTTTATCACCCTGTATCTCAAAAGTTAAGACCTTTAGGTCATATGTTCATATGAAGTTTTCTCTTTAACATGACGAGTAGTATACGGTCCCGCTACCTCAGCAAAAAAAAAAAAAACTATTTATTTTCGAAAACTTTATCACCCTGTATCTCAAAAGCTAAGACCTTTAGGTCATATGTTCATATGAAGTTTTCTTTTTATCATGACGACTAATATACGATCCCGCTACGTCCAGCAAAAAAAACAAAAAAAAATCGTTTCCTGAAATATGGACATTCATTTTGGAAAGTGCCTGTATAGCGGGTTTTATTCAATCAAAGTCGGCCATATTCCGCTCTTTACTATAATAATAGCTGTCGCAGGGGTAAATGGGCATCCCTCCTGCGACCTTACGGAAGGACTAAACTCGAAAAGGGGGTGCCGATCGACGGGGAAAGGATTTTTCTATAAAAATTATTAGATTTCGCCGCAGGCCAACGTCCGAATCCTGTAAGATTAGCATTCGAATTAAAAATTCGCGTTAGAGCGGACTTTGAGCGCTTATATCTCCCGAACGGTTAACGCTACGCCAAAACTATCCATGTCCGAAGATATTCTCCTCGACGAGTACTTGGTTATTTTGGGAAAATTTTTTTTTCCGATTAAAACTAAAAAATACAGCGTCGGGGCGCCGACGCCCAATAAGACGACGCTTTCCCAAACGCGATCGCCGAACCGGCCGTATTTACAACGACGATTTCCAAAATTTCAAACTTCCAACGCCTTTCTAAACCGGTTATTTTTTGCAAAACATCCCCAAAATACGTCAAAACAAATACTACACATTTCTATATCGCCATACGATTTGAGAATTTACGAGCTTCCGTGGCGTAGAGGAACGGACGCTGGCCCACGGCGGTAGAGGTACGGCGTTCAAATCTCGACGAGGGGTACTATGGCTTTTTTCTTTCGTTTTTTTTGTTTTTTTTTTTATTAATGATTGAAAAGAATAATATATAAAATAAAGAAGTCTTCATTTCAACGGCGACGAAACACAAGAAATAATAATTAAAAAAACACGAGGAATCATTAAATGCGTTAAAGAATTTCCAATTTTTAACAATAGTCCGATTGGAAAAACGTTATTATTTATACTAAAAATCGTTTCTTATTTTGTGGTTCAATAAATAACACAAGTAGTAATCATTACAAACATCTCTCTATGTCTAAAAGTAATTTAAAAATATGAAACAAGTAAGAATAGTTTAATTATCTGTATGTCAGTGTATTATCGAGATTATACTAAGTATATATCTACATATTTTCGAAAGAGCCAAAAAGTCTTATGTGTATACATTCTTTTTATTTCTCTCCAGCGCGCCTTTAAGGGGGTCAATTTTTTTTTTCTCCGTTCTCCAATGTACAGGGGAAATTGAATGTCAATATTTTAGGGAACGATTTTATGATGTATTTTAAAAAGGAAACTTATATAAACTTATATATGAACGTGTGACCTAAACGTCTGTCAAAGTAGGTAGCTGAAATTCCGTACGAACGCCACTGGTGGAATTAAAAAAAAATGGGGAACACTCAATAATGCCAGGTAAACAATCTTGATACATACTACACGTATACCACGTTTCATTAAAATATCTAAAGTGGTATTACAGGAATTAATAAAAAACTATTTATTTTCGAAAACTTTATCACCCTGTATCTCAAAAGTTAAGACCTTTAGGTCATATGTTCATATGAAGTTTTCTCTTTAACATGACGAGTAGTATACGGTCCCGCTACCTCAGCAAAAAAAAAAACTATTTATTTTCGAAAACTTTATCACCCTGTATCTCAAAAGCTAAGACCTTTAGGTCATATGTTCATATGAAGTTTTCTTTTTATCATGACGACTAATATACGATCCCGCTACGTCCAGCAAAAAAAACAAAAAAAAATCGTTTCCTGAAATATGGACATTCATTTTGGAAAGTGCCTGTATAGCGGGTTTTATTCAATCAAAGTCGGCCATATTCCGCTCTTTACTATAATAATAGCTGTCGCAGGGGTAAATGGGCATTCTATTTTACGGAAGGACTAAACTAATAAACTGCGAAAACGGGGGGTGCCGATCGACGGGGAAAGGATTTTTCTATAAAAATTATTAGATTTCGCCGCAGGCCAACGTCCGAATCCTGTAAGATTAGCATTCGAATTAAAAATTCGCGTTAGAGCGGACTTTGAGCGCTTATATCTCCCGAACGGTTAACGCTACGCCAAAACTATCCATGTCCGAAGATATTCTCCTCGACGAGTACTTGGTTATTTTGGGGAAATTTTTTTTTTCCGATTAAAACTAAAAAATACAGCGTCGGGGCGCCGACGCCCAATAAGACGACGCTTTCCCAAACGCGATCGCCGAACCGGCCGTATTTACAACGACGATTTCCAAAATTTCAAACTTCCAACGCCTTTCTAAACCGGTTATTTTTTGCAAAACATCCCCAAAATACGTCAAAACAAATACTACACATTTCTATATCGCCATACGATTTGAGAATTTACGAGCTTCCGTGGCGTAGAGGAACGGACGAACGGTACGGCTTTTTTTTTTTTTTTTTTTTTTGGCATTGTGGCGTAGAGGAACGGACTTACGGCGGTAGAGGTACGGCGTTCAAATCTCGACGAGGGGTACTATGGCTTTTTTCTTTCGTTTTTTGTTTTTTTTTTTTTATTAATGATTGAAAAGAATAATATATAAAATAAAGAAGTCTTCATTTCAACGGCGACGAAACACAAGAAATAATAATTAAAAAAACACGAGGAATCATTAAATGCGTTAAAGAATTTCCAATTTTTTACAATAGTCCGATTGGAAAAACGTTATTATTTATACTAAAAATCGTTTCTTATTTTGTGGTTCAATAAATAACACAAGTAGTAATCATTACAAACATCTCTCTATGTCTAAAAGTAATTTAAAAATATGAAACAAGTAAGAATAGTTTAATTATCTGTATGTCAGTGTATTATCGAGATTATACTAAGTATATATCTACATATTTTCGAAAGAGCCAAAAAGTCTTATGTGTATATACATTTTATTTTCTCCAGCGCGCCTTTAAGGGGTCAATTTTTCTCCGTTCTCCAAGTACGCGCAATATTTAAGGGGGGTCAATTTTTTTATGATGTATTCTCCAATGTACAGGAAAAATTGAATGTCAATATTTTAGGGAACGATTTTATGATGTATTTTAAAAAGGAAACTTATATAAACTTATATATGAACGTGTGACCTAAACGTCTGTCAAAGTAGGTAGCTGAAATTCCGTACGAACGCCACTGGTGGAATTAAAAAAAAATGGGGAACACTCAATAATGCCTCTTGATACATACTACACGTATACCACGTTTCATTAAAATATCTAAAGTGGTATTACAGGAATTAATAAAAAACTATTTATTTTCGAAAACTTTATCACCCTGTATCTCAAAAGTTAAGACCTTTAGGTCATATGTTCATATGAAGTTTTCTCTTTAACATGACGAGTAGTATACGGTCCCGCTACCTCAGCAAAAAAAAAAAACTATTTATTTTCGAAAACTTTATCACCCTGTATCTCAAAAGCTAAGACCTTTAGGTCATATGTTCATATGAAGTTTTCTTTTTATCATGACGACTAATATACGATCCCGCTACGTCCAGCAAAAAAAACAAAAAAAAATCGTTTCCTGAAATATGTCCTGAAATATGGACATTCATTTTGGAAAGTGCCTGTATAGCGGGTTTTATTCAATCAAAGTCGGCCATATTCCGCTCTTTACTATAATAATAGCTGTCGCAGGGGTAAATGGGCATCCCTCCTGCGACCTTACGGAAGGACTAAACTCGAAAAGGGGGTGCCGATCGACGGGGAAAGGATTTTTCTATAAAAATTATTAGATTTCGCCGCAGGCCAACGTCCGAATCCTGTAAGATTAGCATTCGAATTAAAAATTCGCGTTAGAGCGGACTTTGAGCGCTTATATCTCCCGAACGGTTAACGCTACGCCAAAACTATCCATGTCCGAAGATATTCTCCTCGACGAGTACTTGGTTATTTTGGGGAAATTTTTTTTTTCCGATTAAAACTAAAAAATACAGCGTCGGGGCGCCGACGCCCAATAAGACGACGCTTTCCCAAACGCGATCGCCGAACCGGCCGTATTTACAACGACGATTTCCAAAATTTCAAACTTCCAACGCCTTTCTAAACCGGTTATTTTTTGCAAAACATCCCCAAAATACGTCAAAACAAATACTACACATTTCTATATCGCCATACGATTTGAGAATTTACGAGCTTCCGTGGCGTAGAGGAACGGACGCTGGCCCACGGCGGTAGAGGTACGGCGTTCAAATCTCGACGAGGGGTACTATGGCTTTTTTCTTTCGTTTTTTTTTTTTTTTTTTTTTATTAATGATTGAAAAGAATAATATATAAAATAAAGAAGTCTTCATTTCAACGGCGACGAAACACAAGAAATAATAATTAAAAAAACACGAGGAATCATTAAATGCGTTAAAGAATTTCCAATTTTTTACAATAGTCCGATTGGAAAAACGTTATTATTTATACTAAAAATCGTTTCTTATTTTGTGGTTCAATAAATAACACAAGTAGTAATCATTACAAACATCTCTCTATGTCTAAAAGTAATTTAAAAATATGAAACAAGTAAGAATAGTTTAATTATCTGTATGTCAGTGTATTATCGAGATTATACTAAGTATATATCTACATATTTTCGAAAGAGCCAAAAAGTCTTATGTGTATACATTCTTTTTTTATTTCTCTCCAGCGCGCCTTTAAGGGGGTCAATTTTTTTTTCTCCGTTCTCCAATGTACAGGGGAAATTGAATGTCAATATTTTAGGGAACGATTTTATGATGTATTTTAAAAAGGAAACTTATATAAACTTATATATGAACGTGTGACCTAAACGTCTGTCAAAGTAGGTAGCTGAAATTCCGTACGAACGCCACTGGTGGAATTAAAAAAAAATGGGGAACACTCAATAATGCCTCTTGATACATACTACACGTATACCACGTTTCATTAAAATATCTAAAGTGGTATTACAGGAATTAATAAAAAACTATTTATTTTCGAAAACTTTATCACCCTGTATCTCAAAAGTTAAGACCTTTAGGTCATATGTTCATATGAAGTTTTCTCTTTAACATGACGAGTAGTATACGGTCCCGCTACCTCAGCAAAAAAAAAAAAACTATTTATTTTCGAAAACTTTATCACCCTGTATCTCAAAAGCTAAGACCTTTAGGTCATATGTTCATATGAAGTTTTCTTTTTATCATGACGACTAATATACGATCCCGCTACGTCCAGCAAAAAAAACAAAAAAAAATCGTTTCCTGAAATATGGACATTCATTTTGGAAAGTGCCTGTATAGCGGGTTTTATTCAATCAAAGTCGGCCATATTCCGCTCTTTACTATAATAATAGCTGTCGCAGGGGTAAATGGGCATCCCTCCTGCGACCTTACGGAAGGACTAAACTCGAAAAGGGGGTGCCGATCGACGGGGAAAGGATTTTTCTATAAAAATTATTAGATTTCGCCGCAGGCCAACGTCCGAATCCTGTAAGATTAGCATTCGAATTAAAAATTCGCGTTAGAGCGGACTTTGAGCGCTTATATCTCCCGAACGGTTAACGCTACGCCAAAACTATCCATGTCCGAAGATATTCTCCTCGACGAGTACTTGGTTATTTTGGGGAAATTTTTTTTTTCCGATTAAAACTAAAAAATACAGCGTCGGGGCGCCGACGCCCAATAAGACGACGCTTTCCCAAACGCGATCGCCGAACCGGCCGTATTTACAACGACGATTTCCAAAATTTCAAACTTCCAACGCCTTTCTAAACCGGTTATTTTTTGCAAAACATCCCCAAAATACGTCAAAACAAATACTACACATTTCTATATCGCCATACGATTTGAGAATTTACGAGCTTCCGTGGCGTAGAGGAACGGACGCTGGCCCACGGCGGTAGAGGTACGGCGTTCAAATCTCGACGAGGGGTACTATGGCTTTTTTCTTTCGTTTTTTGTTTTTTTTTTTTTTATTAATGATTGAAAAGAATAATATATAAAATAAAGAAGTCTTCATTTCAACGGCGACGAAACACAAGAAATAATAATTAAAAAAACACGAGGAATCATTAAATGCGTTAAAGAATTTCCAATTTTTTACAATAGTCCGATTGGAAAAACGTTATTATTTATACTAAAAATCGTTTCTTATTTTGTGGTTCAATAAATAACACAAGTAGTAATCATTACAAACATCTCTCTATGTCTAAAAGTAATTTAAAAATATGAAACAAGTAAGAATAGTTTAATTATCTGTATGTCAGTGTATTATCGAGATTATACTAAGTATATATCTACATATTTTCGAAAGAGCCAAAAAGTCTTATGTGTATACATTCTTTTTTTATTTCTCTCCAGCGCGCCTTTAAGGGGGTCAATTTTTTTTTTCTCCGTTCTCCAATGTACAGGGGAAATTGAATGTCAATATTTTAGGGAACGATTTTATGATGTATTTTAAAAAGGAAACTTATATAAACTTATATATGAACGTGTGACCTAAACGTCTGTCAAAGTAGGTAGCTGAAATTCCGTACGAACGCCACTGGTGGAATTAAAAAAAAATGGGGAACACTCAATAATGCCTCTTGATACATACTACACGTATACCACGTTTCATTAAAATATCTAAAGTGGTATTACAGGAATTAATAAAAAACTATTTATTTTCGAAAACTTTATCACCCTGTATCTCAAAAGTTAAGACCTTTAGGTCATATGTTCATATGAAGTTTTCTCTTTAACATGACGAGTAGTATACGGTCCCGCTACCTCAGCAAAAAAAAAAAAAACTATTTATTTTCGAAAACTTTATCACCCTGTATCTCAAAAGCTAAGACCTTTAGGTCATATGTTCATATGAAGTTTTCTTTTTATCATGACGACTAATATACGATCCCGCTACGTCCAGCAAAAAAAACAAAAAAAAATCGTTTCCTGAAATATGGACATTCATTTTGGAAAGTGCCTGTATAGCGGGTTTTATTCAATCAAAGTCGGCCATATTCCGCTCTTTACTATAATAATAGCTGTCGCAGGGGTAAATGGGCATCCCTCCTGCGACCTTACGGAAGGACTAAACTCGAAAAGGGGGTGCCGATCGACGGGGAAAGGATTTTTCTATAAAAATTATTAGATTTCGCCGCAGGCCAACGTCCGAATCCTGTAAGATTAGCATTCGAATTAAAAATTCGCGTTAGAGCGGACTTTGAGCGCTTATATCTCCCGAACGGTTAACGCTACGCCAAAACTATCCATGTCCGAAGATATTCTCCTCGACGAGTACTTGGTTATTTTGGGGAAATTTTTTTTTTCCGATTAAAACTAAAAAATACAGCGTCGGGGCGCCGACGCCCAATAAGACGACGCTTTCCCAAACGCGATCGCCGAACCGGCCGTATTTACAACGACGATTTCCAAAATTTCAAACTTCCAACGCCTTTCTAAACCGGTTATTTTTTGCAAAACATCCCCAAAATACGTCAAAACAAATACTACACATTTCTATATCGCCATACGATTTGAGAATTTACGAGCTTCCGTGGCGTAGAGGAACGGACGCTGGCCCACGGCGGTAGAGGTACGGCGTTCAAATCTCGACGAGGGGTACTATGGCTTTTTTCTTTCGTTTTTTGTTTTTTTTTTTTTTTATTAATGATTGAAAAGAATAATATATAAAATAAAGAAGTCTTCATTTCAACGGCGACGAAACACAAGAAATAATAATTAAAAAAACACGAGGAATCATTAAATGCGTTAAAGAATTTCCAATTTTTTACAATAGTCCGATTGGAAAAACGTTATTATTTATACTAAAAATCGTTTCTTATTTTGTGGTTCAATAAATAACACAAGTAGTAATCATTACAAACATCTCTCTATGTCTAAAAGTAATTTAAAAATATGAAACAAGTAAGAATAGTTTAATTATCTGTATGTCAGTGTATTATCGAGATTATACTAAGTATATATCTACATATTTTCGAAAGAGCCAAAAAGTCTTATGTGTATACATTCTTTTTTTATTTCTCTCCAGCGCGCCTTTAAGGGGGTCAATTTTTTTTTCTCCGTTCTCCAATGTACAGGGGAAATTGAATGTCAATATTTTAGGGAACGATTTTATGATGTATTTTAAAAAGGAAACTTATATAAACTTATATATGAACGTGTGACCTAAACGTCTGTCAAAGTAGGTAGCTGAAATTCCGTACGAACGCCACTGGTGGAATTAAAAAAAAATGGGGAACACTCAATAATGCCTCTTGATACATACTACACGTATACCACGTTTCATTAAAATATCTAAAGTGGTATTACAGGAATTAATAAAAAACTATTTATTTTCGAAAACTTTATCACCCTGTATCTCAAAAGTTAAGACCTTTAGGTCATATGTTCATATGAAGTTTTCTCTTTAACATGACGAGTAGTATACGGTCCCGCTACCTCAGCAAAAAAAAAAAACTATTTATTTTCGAAAACTTTATCACCCTGTATCTCAAAAGCTAAGACCTTTAGGTCATATGTTCATATGAAGTTTTCTTTTTATCATGACGACTAATATACGATCCCGCTACGTCCAGCAAAAAAAACAAAAAAAAATCGTTTCCTGAAATATGGACATTCATTTTGAAAGTGCCTGTATAGCGGGTTTTATTCAATCAAAGTCGGCCATATTCCGCTCTTTACTATAATAATAGCTGTCGCAGGGGTAAATGGGCATCCCTCCTGCGACCTTACGGAAGGACTAAACTCGAAAAGGGGGTGCCGATCGACGGGGAAAGGATTTTTCTATAAAAATTATTAGATTTCGCCGCAGGCCAACGTCCGAATCCTGTAAGATTAGCATTCGAATTAAAAATTCGCGTTAGAGCGGACTTTGAGCGCTTATATCTCCCGAACGGTTAACGCTACGCCAAAACTATCCATGTCCGAAGATATTCTCCTCGACGAGTACTTGGTTATTTTGGGGAAATTTTTTTTTTCCGATTAAAACTAAAAAATACAGCGTCGGGGCGCCGACGCCCAATAAGACGACGCTTTCCCAAACGCGATCGCCGAACCGGCCGTATTTACAACGACGATTTCCAAAATTTCAAACTTCCAACGCCTTTCTAAACCGGTTATTTTTTGCAAAACATCCCCAAAATACGTCAAAACAAATACTACACATTTCTATATCGCCATACGATTTGAGAATTTACGAGCTTCCGTGGCGTAGAGGAACGGACGCTGGCCCACGGCGGTAGAGGTACGGCGTTCAAATCTCGACGAGGGGTACTATGGCTTTTTTCTTTCGTTTTTTTGTTTTTTTTTTTATTAATGATTGAAAAGAATAATATATAAAATAAAGAAGTCTTCATTTCAACGGCGACGAAACACAAGAAATAATAATTAAAAAAACACGAGGAATCATTAAATGCGTTAAAGAATTTCCAATTTTTTACAATAGTCCGATTGGAAAAACGTTATTATTTATACTAAAAATCGTTTCTTATTTTGTGGTTCAATAAATAACACAAGTAGTAATCATTACAAACATCTCTCTATGTCTAAAAGTAATTTAAAAATATGAAACAAGTAAGAATAGTTTAATTATCTGTATGTCAGTGTATTATCGAGATTATACTAAGTATATATCTACATATTTTCGAAAGAGCCAAAAAGTCTTATGTGTATACATTCTTTTTTTATTTCTCTCCAGCGCGCCTTTAAGGGGGTCAATTTTTTTTTTCTCCGTTCTCCAATGTACAGGGGAAATTGAATGTCAATATTTTAGGGAACGATTTTATGATGTATTTTAAAAAGGAAACTTATATAAACTTATATATGAACGTGTGACCTAAACGTCTGTCAAAGTAGGTAGCTGAAATTCCGTACGAACGCCACTGGTGGAATTAAAAAAAAATGGGGAACACTCAATAATGCCTCTTGATACATACTACACGTATACCACGTTTCATTAAAATATCTAAAGTGGTATTACAGGAATTAATAAAAAACTATTTATTTTCGAAAACTTTATCACCCTGTATCTCAAAAGTTAAGACCTTTAGGTCATATGTTCATATGAAGTTTTCTCTTTAACATGACGAGTAGTATACGGTCCCGCTACCTCAGCAAAAAAAAAAACTATTTATTTTCGAAAACTTTATCACCCTGTATCTCAAAAGCTAAGACCTTTAGGTCATATGTTCATATGAAGTTTTCTTTTTATCATGACGACTAATATACGATCCCGCTACGTCCAGCAAAAAAAAAAACAAAAAAAAATCGTTTCCTGAAATATGGACATTCATTTTGGAAAGTGCCTGTATAGCGGGTTTTATTCAATCAAAGTCGGCCATATTCCGCTCTTTACTATAATAATAGCTGTCGCAGGGGTAAATGGGCATCCCTCCTGCGACCTTACGGAAGGACTAAACTCGAAAAGGGGGTGCCGATCGACGGGGAAAGGATTTTTCTATAAAAATTATTAGATTTCGCCGCAGGCCAACGTCCGAATCCTGTAAGATTAGCATTCGAATTAAAAATTCGCGTTAGAGCGGACTTTGAGCGCTTATATCTCCCGAACGGTTAACGCTACGCCAAAACTATCCATGTCCGAAGATATTCTCCTCGACGAGTACTTGGTTATTTTGGGGAAATTTTTTTTTTCCGATTAAAACTAAAAAATACAGCGTCGGGGCGCCGACGCCCAATAAGACGACGCTTTCCCAAACGCGATCGCCGAACCGGCCGTATTTACAACGACGATTTCCAAAATTTCAAACTTCCAACGCCTTTCTAAACCGGTTATTTTTTGCAAAACATCCCCAAAATACGTCAAAACAAATACTACACATTTCTATATCGCCATACGATTTGAGAATTTACGAGCTTCCGTGGCGTAGAGGAACGGACGCTGGCCCACGGCGGTAGAGGTACGGCGTTCAAATCTCGACGAGGGGTACTATGGCTTTTTTCTTTCGTTTTTTGTTTTTTTTTTTATTAATGATTGAAAAGAATAATATATAAAATAAAGAAGTCTTCATTTCAACGGCGACGAAACACAAGAAATAATAATTAAAAAAACACGAGGAATCATTAAATGCGTTAAAGAATTTCCAATTTTTTACAATAGTCCGATTGGAAAAACGTTATTATTTATACTAAAAATCGTTTCTTATTTTGTGGTTCAATAAATAACACAAGTAGTAATCATTACAAACATCTCTCTATGTCTAAAAGTAATTTAAAAATATGAAACAAGTAAGAATAGTTTAATTATCTGTATGTCAGTGTATTATCGAGATTATACTAAGTATATATCTACATATTTTCGAAAGAGCCAAAAAGTCTTATGTGTATACATTCTTTTTTTATTTCTCTCCAGCGCGCCTTTAAGGGGGTCAATTTTTTTTTTCTCCGTTCTCCAATGTACAGGGGAAATTGAATGTCAATATTTTAGGGAACGATTTTATGATGTATTTTAAAAAGGAAACTTATATAAACTTATATATGAACGTGTGACCTAAACGTCTGTCAAAGTAGGTAGCTGAAATTCCGTACGAACGCCACTGGTGGAATTAAAAAAAAATGGGGAACACTCAATAATGCCTCTTGATACATACTACACGTATACCACGTTTCATTAAAATATCTAAAGTGGTATTACAGGAATTAATAAAAAACTATTTATTTTCGAAAACTTTATCACCCTGTATCTCAAAAGTTAAGACCTTTAGGTCATATGTTCATATGAAGTTTTCTCTTTAACATGACGAGTAGTATACGGTCCCGCTACCTCAGCAAAAAAAAAAAACTATTTATTTTCGAAAACTTTATCACCCTGTATCTCAAAAGCTAAGACCTTTAGGTCATATGTTCATATGAAGTTTTCTTTTTATCATGACGACTAATATACGATCCCGCTACGTCCAGCAAAAAAAACAAAAAAAAATCGTTTCCTGAAATATGGACATTCATTTTGGAAAGTGCCTGTATAGCGGGTTTTATTCAATCAAAGTCGGCCATATTCCGCTCTTTACTATAATAATAGCTGTCGCAGGGGTAAATGGGCATCCCTCCTGCGACCTTACGGAAGGACTAAACTCGAAAAGGGGGTGCCGATCGACGGGGAAAGGATTTTTCTATAAAAATTATTAGATTTCGCCGCAGGCCAACGTCCGAATCCTGTAAGATTAGCATTCGAATTAAAAATTCGCGTTAGAGCGGACTTTGAGCGCTTATATCTCCCGAACGGTTAACGCTACGCCAAAACTATCCATGTCCGAAGATATTCTCCTCGACGAGTACTTGGTTATTTTGGGGAAATTTTTTTTTTCCGATTAAAACTAAAAAATACAGCGTCGGGGCGCCGACGCCCAATAAGACGACGCTTTCCCAAACGCGATCGCCGAACCGGCCGTATTTACAACGACGATTTCCAAAATTTCAAACTTCCAACGCCTTTCTAAACCGGTTATTTTTTGCAAAACATCCCCAAAATACGTCAAAACAAATACTACACATTTCTATATCGCCATACGATTTGAGAATTTACGAGCTTCCGTGGCGTAGAGGAACGGACGCTGGCCCACGGCGGTAGAGGTACGGCGTTCAAATCTCGACGAGGGGTACTATGGCTTTTTTCTTTCGTTTTTTTTGTTTTTTTTTTTATTAATGATTGAAAAGAATAATATATAAAATAAAGAAGTCTTCATTTCAACGGCGACGAAACACAAGAAATAATAATTAAAAAAACACGAGGAATCATTAAATGCGTTAAAGAATTTCCAATTTTTTACAATAGTCCGATTGGAAAAACGTTATTATTTATACTAAAAATCGTTTCTTATTTTGTGGTTCAATAAATAACACAAGTAGTAATCATTACAAACATCTCTCTATGTCTAAAAGTAATTTAAAAATATGAAACAAGTAAGAATAGTTTAATTATCTGTATGTCAGTGTATTATCGAGATTATACTAAGTATATATCTACATATTTTCGAAAGAGCCAAAAAGTCTTATGTGTATACATTCTTTTTTTATTTCTCTCCAGCGCGCCTTTAAGGGGGTCAATTTTTTTTTCTCCGTTCTCCAATGTACAGGGGAAATTGAATGTCAATATTTTAGGGAACGATTTTATGATGTATTTTAAAAAGGAAACTTATATAAACTTATATATGAACGTGTGACCTAAACGTCTGTCAAAGTAGGTAGCTGAAATTCCGTACGAACGCCACTGGTGGAATTAAAAAAAAATGGGGAACACTCAATAATGCCTCTTGATACATACTACACGTATACCACGTTTCATTAAAATATCTAAAGTGGTATTACAGGAATTAATAAAAAACTATTTATTTTCGAAAACTTTATCACCCTGTATCTCAAAAGTTAAGACCTTTAGGTCATATGTTCATATGAAGTTTTCTCTTTAACATGACGAGTAGTATACGGTCCCGCTACCTCAGCAAAAAAAAAAAACTATTTATTTTCGAAAACTTTATCACCCTGTATCTCAAAAGCTAAGACCTTTAGGTCATATGTTCATATGAAGTTTTCTTTTTATCATGACGACTAATATACGATCCCGCTACGTCCAGCAAAAAAAACAAAAAAAAATCGTTTCCTGAAATATGGACATTCATTTTGGAAAGTAAGTAATAACTGTATAGCGGGTTTTATTCAATCAAAGTCGGCCATATTCCGCTCTTTACTATAATAATAGCTGTCGCAGGGGTAAATGGGCATCCCTCCTGCGACCTTACGGAAGGACTAAACTCGAAAAGGGGGTGCCGATCGACGGGGAAAGGATTTTTCTATAAAAATTATTAGATTTCGCCGCAGGCCAACGTCCGAATCCTGTAAGATTAGCATTCGAATTAAAAATTCGCGTTAGAGCGGACTTTGAGCGCTTATATCTCCCGAACGGTTAACGCTACGCCAAAACTATCCATGTCCGAAGATATTCTCCTCGACGAGTACTTGGTTATTTTGGGGAAATTTTTTTTTTCCGATTAAAACTAAAAAATACAGCGTCGGGGCGCCGACGCCCAATAAGACGACGCTTTCCCAAACGCGATCGCCGAACCGGCCGTATTTACAACGACGATTTCCAAAATTTCAAACTTCCAACGCCTTTCTAAACCGGTTATTTTTTGAAAACATCCCCAAAATACGTCAAAACAAATACTACACATTTCTATATCGCCATACGATTTGAGAATTTACGAGCTTCCGTGGCGTAGAGGAACGGACGCTGGCCCATCGGCGGTAGAGATGGCGTTCAAATCTCGACGAGGTATACTGGCTTTTTTCTTTGTTTTTGCAATGTATCAAGCGCTTTTTTTGAATATTAATGATTGAAAAGAATAATATATAAAATAAAGAAGTCTTCATTTCAACGGCGACGAAACACAAGAAATAATAACTAAAAAACACGAGGAATCATTAAATGCGTTAAAGAATTTCCAATTTTTTACAATAGTCCGATTGGAAAAACGTTATTATTTATACTAAAAATCGTTTCTTATTTTGTGGTTCAATAAATAACACAAGTAGTAATCATTACAAACATCTCTCTATGTCTAAAAGTAATTTAAAAATATGAAACAAGTAAGAATAGTTTAATTATCTGTATGTCAGTGTATTATCGAGATTATACTAAGTATATATCTACATATTTTCGAAAGAGTTAAAAAGTCTTATGTGTATACATTCATTTTTTATTTCTCTCCAGCGCGCCTTTAAGGGGGTCAATTTTTTTTTCTCCGTTCTCCAATGTACAGGGGAAATTGAATGTCAATATTTTAGGGAACGATTTTATGATGTATTTTAAAAAGGAAACTTATATAAACTTATATATGAACGTGTGACCTAAACGTCTGTCAAAGTAGGTAGCTGAAATTCCGTACGAACGCCACTGGTGGAATTAAAAAAAAATGGGGAACACTCAATAATGCCTCTTGATACATACTACACGTATACCACGTTTCATTAAAATATCTAAAGTGGTATTACAGGAATTAATAAAAAACTATTTATTTTCGAAAACTTTATCACCCTGTATCTCAAAAGTTAAGACCTTTAGGTCATATGTTCATATGAAGTTTTCTCTTTAACATGAGTAGTATACGGTCCCGCTACCTCAGCAAAAAAAAAAAACTATTTATTTTCGAAAACTTTATCACCCTGTATCTCAAAAGCTAAGACCTTTAGGTCATATGTTCATATGAAGTTTTCTTTTTATCATGACGACTAATATACGATCCCGCTACGTCCAGCAAAAAAAAAAAAAAAATCGTTTCCTGAAATATGGACATTCATTTTGGAAAGTGCCTGTATAGCGGGTTTTATTCAATCAAAGTCGGCCATATTCCGCTCTTTACTATAATAATAGCTGTCGCAGGGGTAAATGGGCATCCCTCCTGCGACCTTACGGAAGGACTAAACTCGAAAAGGGGGTGCCGATCGACGGGGAAAGGATTTTTCTATAAAAATTATTAGATTTCGCCGCAGGCCAACGTCCGAATCCTGTAAGATTAGCATTCGAATTAAAAATTCGCGTTAGAGCGGACTTTGAGCGCTTATATCTCCCGAACGGTTAACGCTACGCCAAAACTATCCATGTCCGAAGATATTCTCCTCGACGAGTACTTGGTTATTTTGGGGAAATTTTTTTTTTCCGATTAAAACTAAAAAATACAGCGTCGGGGCGCCGACGCCCAATAAGACGACGCTTTCCCAAACGCGATCGCCGAACCGGCCGTATTTACAACGACGATTTCCAAAATTTCAAACTTCCAACGCCTTTCTAAACCGGTTATTTTTTGCAAAACATCCCCAAAATACGTCAAAACAAATACTACACATTTCTATATCGCCATACGATTTGAGAATTTACGAGCTTCCGTGGCGTAGAGGAACGGACGCTGGCCCACGGCGGTAGAGGTACGGCGTTCAAATCTCGACGAGGGGTACTATGGCTTTTTTCTTTCGTTTTTTGTTTTTTTTTTTATTAATGATTGAAAAGAATAATATATAAAATAAAGAAGTCTTCATTTCAACGGCGACGAAACACAAGAAATAATAATTAAAAAAACACGAGGAATCATTAAATGCGTTAAAGAATTTCCAATTTTTTACAATAGTCCGATTGGAAAAACGTTATTATTTATACTAAAAATCGTTTCTTATTTTGTGGTTCAATAAATAACACAAGTAGTAATCATTACAAACATCTCTCTATGTCTAAAAGTAATTTAAAAATATGAAACAAGTAAGAATAGTTTAATTATCTGTATGTCAGTGTATTATCGAGATTATACTAAGTATATATCTACATATTTTCGAAAGAGCAAAAAGTCTTATGTGTATACATTCTTTTTTTATTTCTCTCCAGCGCGCCTTTAAGGGGGTCAATTTTTTTTTTCTCCGTTCTCCAATGTACAGGGGAAATTGAATGTCAATATTTTAGGGAACGATTTTATGATGTATTTTAAAAAGGAAACTTATATAAACTTATATATGAACGTGTGACCTAAACGTCTGTCAAAGTAGGTAGCTGAAATTCCGTACGAACGCCACTGGTGGAATTAAAAAAAAATGGGGAACACTCAATAATGCCTCTTGATACATACTACACGTATACCACGTTTCATTAAAATATCTAAAGTGGTATTACAGGAATTAATAAAAAACTATTTATTTTCGAAAACTTTATCACCCTGTATCTCAAAAGTTAAGACCTTTAGGTCATATGTTCATATGAAGTTTTCTCTTTAACATGACGAGTAGTATACGGTCCCGCTACCTCAGCAAAAAAAAAAAAAACTATTTATTTTCGAAAACTTTATCACCCTGTATCTCAAAAGCTAAGACCTTTAGGTCATATGTTCATATGAAGTTTTCTTTTTATCATCATGACGACTAATATACGATCCCGCTACGTCCAGCAAAAAAAACAAAAAAAAATCGTTTCCTGAAATATGGACATTCATTTTGGAAAGTGCCTGTATAGCGGGTTTTATTCAATCAAAGTCGGCCATATTCCGCTCTTTACTATAATAATAGCTGTCGCAGGGGTAAATGGGCATCCCTCCTGCGACCTTACGGAAGGACTAAACTCGAAAAGGGGGTGCCGATCGACGGGGAAAGGATTTTTCTATAAAAATTATTAGATTTCGCCGCAGGCCAACGTCCGAATCCTGTAAGATTAGCATTCGAATTAAAAATTCGCGTTAGAGCGGACTTTGAGCGCTTATATCTCCCGAACGGTTAACGCTACGCCAAAACTATCCATGTCCGAAGATATTCTCCTCGACGAGTACTTGGTTATTTTGGGGAAAAATTTTTTTTTTCCGATTAAAACTAAAAAATACAGCGTCGGGGCGCCGACGCCCAATAAGACGACGCTTTCCCAAACGCGATCGCCGAACCGGCCGTATTTACAACGACGATTTCCAAAATTTCAAACTTCCAACGCCTTTCTAAACCGGTTATTTTTTGCAAAACATCCCCAAAATACGTCAAAACAAATACTACACATTTCTATATCGCCATACGATTTGAGAATTTACGAGCTTCCGTGGCGTAGAGGAACGGACGCTGGCCCACGGCGGTAGAGGTACGGCGTTCAAATCTCGACGAGGGGTACTATGGCTTTTTTCTTTCGTTTTTTTTTTTTTTTTTTTTATTAATGATTGAAAAGAATAATATATAAAATAAAGAAGTCTTCATTTCAACGGCGACGAAACACAAGAAATAATAATTAAAAAAACACGAGGAATCATTAAATGCGTTAAAGAATTTCCAATTTTTTACAATAGTCCGATTGGAAAAACGTTATTATTTATACTAAAAATCGTTTCTTATTTTGTGGTTCAATAAATAACACAAGTAGTAATCATTACAAACATCTCTCTATGTCTAAAAGTAATTTAAAAATATGAAACAAGTAAGAATAGTTTAATTATCTGTATGTCAGTGTATTATCGAGATTATACTAAGTATATATCTACATATTTTCGAAAGAGCCAAAAAGTCTTATGTGTATACATTCTTTTTTTATTTCTCTCCAGCGCGCCTTTAAGGGGGTCAATTTTTTTTTTCTCCGTTCTCCAATGTACAGGGGAAATTGAATGTCAATATTTTAGGGAACGATTTTATGATGTATTTTAAAAAGGAAACTTATATAAACTTATATATGAACGTGTGACCTAAACGTCTGTCAAAGTAGGTAGCTGAAATTCCGTACGAACGCCACTGGTGGAATTAAAAAAAAATGGGGAACACTCAATAATGCCTCTTGATACATACTACACGTATACCACGTTTCATTAAAATATCTAAAGTGGTATTACAGGAATTAATAAAAAACTATTTATTTTCGAAAACTTTATCACCCTGTATCTCAAAAGTTAAGACCTTTAGGTCATATGTTCATATGAAGTTTTCTCTTTAACATGACGAGTAGTATACGGTCCCGCTACCTCAAAAAAAAAAAAAACTATTTATTTTCGAAAACTTTATCACCCTGTATCTCAAAAGCTAAGACCTTTAGGTCATATGTTCATATGAATTTTTCTTTAAATATTACGAGACTAATATACGATATTTACGTCCAGCAAAAAAAACAAAAAAAAATCGTTTCCTGAAATATGGACATTCATTTTGGAAAGTGCCTGTATAGCGGGTTTTATTCAATCAAAGTCGGCCATATTCCGCTCTTTACTATAATAATAGCTGTCGAGGGGTAAATGGGCATCCCTCCTGCGACCTTATGGAAGGACTAAACTCGAAAAGGGGGTGCCGATCGACGGGGAAAGGATTTTTCTATAAAAAATTAGATTTGCCAACGTCCGAATCCTGTAAGATTAGCATTCGAATTAAAAATAGAGCGGACTTTGAGCGCTTATATCTCCCGAACGGTTAACGCTACGCCAAAACTATCCATGTCGAAGATATTCTCCTCGACGAGTACGTTATTTGGGGAAATTTTTTTTTTCCGATTAAAAATAAATAAAGAAATACTACGCTTTCCCAAACGCGATCGCCGAACCGCCGTATTTACAACGACGATTTCCAAAATTTTTTTTTTGAACTGTCAATACGACGAAACGCGATCGCCGAACCGGCCGTATTTACAACGACGATTTCCAAAATTTCAAACTTCCAACGCCTTTCTAAACCGGTTATTTTTTGCAAAACATCCCCAAAATACGTCAAAACAAATACTACACATTTCTATATCGCCATACGATTTGAGAATTTAAGCTTCCGTGGCGTATAGGAACGGACGCTGGCCCACGGCGGTAGAGGTAACGGCGTTCAAATCTCGACGAGGGGTACTATGGCTTTTTTCTTTCGTTTTGAGGTTTTTTTTTTTATTAATGATTGAAAAGAATAATATATAAAATAAAGAAGTCTTCATTTCAACGGCGACGAAACACAAGAAATAATAATTAAAAAAACACGAGGAATCATTAAATGCGTTAAAAATTTCCAATTTTTTACAATAGTCCGATTGGAAAAACGTTATTATTTATAAAAAAATCGTTTCTTATTTTGTGGTTCAATAAATAACACAAAAAATAATCATTACAAACATCGAAAATGTCTAAAAGTAATTTAAAAATATGAAACAAGTAATATAATGGAAATTATCTGTGACGTCATTTACTTATTCAAAAAAATATATTTCAAAATTAAATACGTTAAAATACGTCGACGTACAAAATACCATCTTTAATAACTATAGTCAAAAATCATTAGGCGGCCCTCATAATAAATCTTGATATTTTCGAAAGAGATCAAAAGTCTTATGTGTATACATTCTTTTTTTATTTCTCTCCAGCGCCTTTAAGGGGGTTTATTAGTTTTTTCTCCGTTCTCCAATGTACAGGGGAAATTGAATGTCAATATTTTAGGGAACGATTTTATGATGTATTTTAAAAAAACTTATATAAACTTATATATGAACGTGTGACCTAAACGTCTGTCAAAGTAGGTAGCTGAAATTCCGTACGAACGCCACTGGTGGAATTAAAAAAAAATGGGGAACACTCAATAATGCCTCTTGATACATACTACACGTATACCACGTTTCATTAAAATATCTAAAGTGGTATTACAGGAATTAATAAAAAACTATTTATTTTCGAAAACTTTATCACCCTGTATCTCAAAAGTTAAGACCTTTAGGTCATATGTTCATATGAAGTTTTCTCTTTAACATGACGAGTAGTATACGGTCCCGCTCAAAAAAAAAAAACTATTTATTTTCGAAAAAAATCAATTTTTTTTTTTTTAGGTCATTTTCATATGAAGTTCATTTTAGTCATATGGGACACGACGACTAATATTCGTCCGGGCTACGTAAGCAAAAAAAACAAAAAAAAATCGTTTCCTGAAATATGGACATTCATTTTGGAAAGTGCCTGTATAGCGGGTTTTATTCAATCAAAGTCGGCCATATTCCGCTCTTTACTATAATAATAGCTGTCGCAGGGGTAAATGGGCATCCCTCCTGCGACCTTACGGAAGGACTAAACTCGAAAAGGGGGTGCCGATCGACGGGGAAAGGATTTTTCTATAAAAATTATTAGATTTCGCCGCAGGCCAACGTCCGAATCCTGTAAGATTAGCATTCGAATTAAAAATTCGCGTTAGAGCGGACTTTGAGCGCTTATATCTCCCGAACGGTTAACGCTACGCCAAAACTATCCATGTCCGAAGATATTCTCCTCGACGAGTACTTGGTTATTTTGGGGAAATTTTTTTTTTCCGATTAAAACTAAAAAATACAGCGTCGGGGCGCCGACGCCCAATAAGACGACGCTTTCCCAAACGCGATCGCCGAACCGGCCGTATTTACAACGACGATTTCCAAAATTTCAAACTTCCAACGCCTTTCTAAACCGGTTATTTTTTGCAAAACATCCCCAAAATACGTCAAAACAAATACTACACATTTCTATATCGCCATACGATTTGAGAATTTACGAGCTTCCGTGGCGTAGAGGAACGGACGCTGGCCCACGGCGGTAGAGGTACGGCGTTCAAATCTCGACGAGGGGTACTATGGCTTTTTTCTTTCGTTTTTTTTTTTTTTTTTTTATTAATGATTGAAAAGAATAATATATAAAATAAAGAAGTCTTCATTTCAACGGCGACGAAACACAAGAAATAATAATTAAAAAAACACGAGGAATCATTAAATGCGTTAAAGAATTTCCAATTTTTTACAATAGTCCGATTGGAAAAACGTTATTATTTATACTAAAAATCGTTTCTTATTTTGTGGTTCAATAAATAACACAAGTAGTAATCATTACAAACATCTCTCTATGTCTAAAAGTAATTTAAAAATATGAAACAAGTAAGAATAGTTTAATTATCTGTATGTCAGTGTATTATCGAGATTATACTAAGTATATATCTACATATTTTCGAAAGAGCCAAAAAGTCTTATGTGTATACATTCTTTTTTTATTTCTCTCCAGCGCGCCTTTAAGGGGGTCAATTTTTTTTTTCTCCGTTCTCCAATGTACAGGGGAAATTGAATGTCAATATTTTAGGGAACGATTTTATGATGTATTTTAAAAAGGAAACTTATATAAACTTATATATGAACGTGTGACCTAAACGTCTGTCAAAGTAGGTAGCTGAAATTCCGTACGAACGCCACTGGTGGAATTAAAAAAAAATGGGGAACACTCAATAATGCCTCTTGATACATACTACACGTATACCACGTTTCATTAAAATATCTAAAGTGGTATTACAGGAATTAATAAAAAACTATTTATTTTCGAAAACTTTATCACCCTGTATCTCAAAAGTTAAGACCTTTAGGTCATATGTTCATATGAAGTTTTCTCTTTAACATGACGAGTAGTATACGGTCCCGCTACCTCAGCAAAAAAAAAAACTATTTATTTTCGAAAACTTTATCACCCTGTATCTCAAAAGCTAAGACCTTTAGGTCATATGTTCATATGAAGTTTTCTTTTTATCATGACGACTAATATACGATCCCGCTACGTCCAGCAAAAAAAAAAAAAAAAATCGTTTCCTGAAATATGGACATTCATTTTGGAAAGTGCCTGTATAGCGGGTTTTATTCAATCAAAGTCGGCCATATTCCGCTCTTTACTATAATAATAGCTGTCGCAGGGGTAAATGGGCATCCCTCCTGCGACCTTACGGAAGGACTAAACTCGAAAAGGGGGTGCCGATCGACGGGGAAAGGATTTTTCTATAAAAATTATTAGATTTCGCCGCAGGCCAACGTCCGAATCCTGTAAGATTAGCATTCGAATTAAAAATTCGCGTTAGAGCGGACTTTGAGCGCTTATATCTCCCGAACGGTTAACGCTACGCCAAAACTATCCATGTCCGAAGATATTCTCCTCGACGAGTACTTGGTTATTTTGGGGAAATTTTTTTTTTCCGATTAAAACTAAAAAATACAGCGTCGGGGCGCCGACGCCCAATAAGACGACGCTTTCCCAAACGCGATCGCCGAACCGGCCGTATTTACAACGACGATTTCCAAAATTTCAAACTTCCAACGCCTTTCTAAACCGGTTATTTTTTGCAAAACATCCCCAAAATACGTCAAAACAAATACTACACATTTCTATATCGCCATACGATTTGAGAATTTACGAGCTTCCGTGGCGTAGAGGAACGGACGCTGGCCCACGGCGGTAGAGGTACGGCGTTCAAATCTCGACGAGGGGTACTATGGCTTTTTTCTTTCGTTTTTTGTTTTTTTTTTTTTTATTAATGATTGAAAAGAATAATATATAAAATAAAGAAGTCTTCATTTCAACGGCGACGAAACACAAGAAATAATAATTAAAAAAACACGAGGAATCATTAAATGCGTTAAAGAATTTCCAATTTTTTACAATAGTCCGATTGGAAAAACGTTATTATTTATACTAAAAATCGTTTCTTATTTTGTGGTTCAATAAATAACACAAGTAGTAATCATTACAAACATCTCTCTATGTCTAAAAGTAATTTAAAAATATGAAACAAGTAAGAATAGTTTAATTATCTGTATGTCAGTGTATTATCGAGATTATACTAAGTATATATCTACATATTTTCGAAAGAGCCAAAAAGTCTTATGTGTATACATTCTTTTTTTATTTCTCTCCAGCGCGCCTTTAAGGGGGTCAATTTTTTTTTCTCCGTTCTCCAATGTACAGGGGAAATTGAATGTCAATATTTTAGGGAACGATTTTATGATGTATTTTAAAAAGGAAACTTATATAAAGAACGCCACTGGTGGAATTAAAAAAAAATGGGGAACACTCAATAATGCCTCTTGATACATACTACACGTATACCACGTTTCATTAAAATATCTAAAGTGGTATTACAGGAATTAATAAAAAACTATTTATTTTCGAAAACTTTATCACCCTGTATCTCAAAAGTTAAGACCTTTAGGTCATATGTTCATATGAAGTTTTCTCTTTAACATGACGAGTAGTATACGGTCCCGCTACCTCAGCAAAAAAAAAAAAAAAAAAAAAAAAAAAAAAAAAAGTCCACCCAACGACTTTGACAGGTAAACATTGAATTCCCTAAGGAATTTGCTATCTTCTAAATATTACGAGATTTATTTAATATTTATACTTTAACACTTATACAATTACCCGTAAGGACGTATTTGTTACTGTAATACGTAATCTGACAGCTTTTTAATATACCTAATCAAGGCCGTTAGAAATTTTTTCTTTTAAACTATTTACACTGCGAGAAAGCGCGCAATTTGAATATTATGGAATAACTTAAAACATGCTGCCTCTCTAAATATACAGATATATATGTCATGATAAACACATTTGTCAATATTCTATTAGATACACATTTCACCTATAAATAATATATTCCGTTATTATTAAATAAAAAACTTGAAAGAAATATCGAATTTTAAGCGTTCATAACTTCATTACGTAAAATAAATAAAGAAATACTACAAAATTTGAACTGTCAATACGGACTTTTTATTCTGCGTTTACATCGAGATCATGAGTTGTTGATTTTTCGGTAAAACATTTTGTGATTGTCATTAAGATAATATATACATATAGTATTGAGATTAATTAAATAATCGTAGATATAACTGCACTTTACCAAATAACTTCATTGTATCTTAATAGATGGCAGCATATCTGAGGTATACATGTTTAGTGCAATGTATCAAGCGCTCAATTTGAATATTATGGTATTTCTGAACACATGTTATCTCTTCAAAAATATAAGTATATACGTCATGTTAAAAACATTTGTCAATATACTAATAGATACACATTTTACCTATAAATAATATATTCCGTTATTATTAATAAAAATAGTTGAAAAAATACATCTAACGCGAAACGCGAAAATTCAAATTGTAATCGTCAAAACCTCATTACGTAATATAATGGAAAAAATACTACGTGACGTCATTTACTTATTACCAAAAAAATATATTTCAAAATTAAATACGTTAAAATACGTCGACGTACAAAATACCATCTTTAATAACTATAGCAAAAATCATTAGGCGGCCCTCATAATAAATCGTTGACGTTAGCGCGTCTGCGATCAAAATCTGAACTGTCAAGACGGATTTTTACACTTAGAAGGTTATAGGGTTTATTAGTTCTTTTCATATTACTATCGGGAAAATTTAATTTCTTCCCAACGATATTAAAAATATTGATAAACACATTTGTCAATACTCTGTTTGATAAAATGTATAAATTATAGAATGATGACTTAAATTCATAATTCAGCAAGTATACAGGGTAACTGCTAATGAAGCGACCATACTTTACAGTTATGTAAAATAAAGAGCGTTTCTACATAGAATGCCATTGATTTATTAAAATAGTCCGTGAAAAAAATCGATTAAAAATAAAATAAGTATGCACATTGCTTTCATACTGCTCAATTCGTATAACAATTTTTTTTTTTTTTATTTTAGTAGTTCATTAGCTGGGACACGTCGACATATTCTGTCGGGTTAAGATTTTGACAAAAGCAGCTATTCTGAAGGAACCGCGCAAAATATATGACATTTATTTCCACTTACACGGTAGACAACTCGATTCCAAAGGGCAAGGTGAAACACTTGGGGAATCATCCTGGATAATACACATTTTTGGAGCTCATGTGAGATATATTACGAGAAAAGCGAATCGAGATTGGCAGCCACGCAATAAATTATCGTAAACACTGCAGTACAATCACATGGATCATAGACTTGAAGATGAAACAGAATAGGAATGCAATAGAAAAGATTCAAAGAACACTATTGAGAAAGATGTCTGCTTGCAGAATAGTGTTAAGGAATGCAGTACATATAATTGCTGGAATCCCAGGTATTTCACTGGTATGGTAAGAAAATAATAACATAGACTCTGTAAAAGGCGACGCAGCAGAACACACCATATTAGAAAACTGCAGGTGTTAAAGTACGTAATACAATGGCAAACAATAGCAAATAGTTCAGCATGTGATTGGAAATGTAATGGCCACTCAGAAAGTGAATGAGAAGAAGGCGAGGTTGTGAAAACAATATTGAACAGAAGACGACCCCAACCCATTATCACCAGTTACATTCAGTACACGGAAAATGTATGAATGTGTTCATGCTCGACATGAAGAACAATGAAGAGATACTTAAAGACAGTCCTACACTCATGAAGTTTCATTCTTAAGCCCCAATAGTTCCAGAATGTAACGGAAGTTCAGACAGTCGGTTACGCTCGAAAAATATATATGGGACAAGGTATAATAACAGAATAACAAATTATCTGGTGAGAGTTCAACTGAAAGGATTCTTATTGTTTCAGGTATTATTGATGAACAATGAAAAAACGATGCGTTGAAACTTTGTTGAAATTTTTTTATGGTAGAAGCGGCTTCTACGTGTAATAGCAAAACACCTCTATGTTTAATTTCGATTAGAGTGTATTTACCTAGATTTTAATAAATACTGGTTAAAACCGCTTCTATAGTCATACAATAAACTAGTACTAACATTTCCTTTCTGTAGTACCATTCGCCACTCAAATTAATTAAATTGATTATTTAATCGATATTTTCATATATTTTTGTCAATCAAGACATAAATGAGCCAATATAGTTATCAGAAAAAATAAAACTTCACTTGAAGTAAAACTTATGATTTAGTTTAAACTATGGAAATAATATAATTTGTCTATTTTGATATTCAACCGCAGTTCTTAAAAACAAACTTATATTAGAAGCATTAGACACACATATTGAAATTTCAAACATTCTCAAGTGTTACTATATAATCTACCTACTAGCGCCAAAAAACTAATTCAAAATCTATCCCGCCAAGACATACATATATGTATGTTCACATTTTGTTCTAATTCATTGTTAGAGCTGTCTCCGCGCGGTCGATTCCACTTGTTGAAAGTCAAGAAGTTCAAGTTTTGAAGTGCTAGAAGTTGTAAGTAGATCACAGCTATAACCCAAGTTACGAACTGACAAATACTTTTTGCATGCATAATAGGAAGAAAAGTTTTTAAGTCAGTAAGGAACTATATATGTTGACAAAACCGCGCAAGTTAACAAAAACTCGCAAGTTTCCGCTTACGCTTTTCAACGAGAAAATATTTCCCCTCCGAAGTTACATGTTTTTTTCCCGTCAATATTTAAACACGATAATACGTATTTTCTTTTAAATTAGGCACTTTTTGCGCTAATTAAAAAGTTCCACTAAACATTTAAGCAATCGATTCAAACTCATAACTTCTAATTAAAAGAAAATAGGCGGCGCTTTTATAAAAAAAAAACAGAGGCAAAAATTAAAATTGCCCGCCAAAATAAGCCGGCACACTCGCACACAAAACCATCACATCAACAAGTCGAACTTACCAGTTGAATTCAAAGGTTGCTGCACCAGACGACAAAGACATTTCTCCACACGCGTCCCGACGTTGACTACCGCTCGACGCCGAAGGACGCCGAGCGATGCCAGCGCCCGAACCGGGCGCGGAGACGCTACCAAATGAGACTGGGTCAATACCTAAAATCCCGTTCGACTCACCTGCAAAGCTAGCTACCATCACTGGACGTGCGCCATATACAATTTTCCAGCACACCCACACTATTCTAAGGTAGAATAGACGTTCGTCCCTTCGGATAATTAAATGATACAGAACGCTTTATATCCAGGAGAGTTTGGCGGCCTTTATATGTAAAAAGTGCGTTGTATGTAGGAGTAGGACGTATTTCCTATAGATTGAGATGTATTACAAATATGTATAAACATGCAAAATACGTCAAGCGAAACCGTCATTTTAATGAAAGACACATGTTCATAGACATTTTAGTACCCACACTGTATACTTAAGAATTCTTTAACTAAAAAAAATGTTTAAATAAAATAAAATGGTATGGCTTACTTAAATCTAACGTTAAATGATTTCGAAGGCGGTCACGGTGCGAGTTTCTATCACGAGAGCTTCGGAGTTTTGACCTCATTATAGTAGTGTAGGTAAATATGATATAAAAATTGACCAAATACAAAATAAAGTCAAATAAAAAAGAATTACTAACTCTACGATTCACTACTAATGTAAGCGGTTTCTTTAGTAGCAAAAGATGGGAAGGGCAGGCAAGAAAATCACGGTAACTCGACGTGCAAATCACGCTAGAGGTGAAAACCTTCTGATGACTGAATGTCTTGTAATAAAACAGACAGCCTTGAATATTTTCTTATACTGAATCATTTTCCTGCCAAACTTTAATTTTTTAGCTATGATGGGATCTGATCATTTTTAAATTTTTTAAATACTTGCACTAAGAATCAACTTCGTCTACTGCCATCTTCAGACTAGCCATATGCAGCGCTGCTGCTTACTAAATTCATAATTTCATTTTGTGTAGTCATTCTTGTGGGTTTCGAAACAGGTATTCGTGATTCTCTTATTATTGATTTTCCATGCCTCTTAATAGCTTAATAGGTGTTTGGAGGACAGCCATATTTAACATTTAAGTTGGAAGTATATTCAGAGAATTTAGTAGCAATGAATTAATCCGCAGTTGATTTGCAACTAGCTAAATGTATTTTAGTTTCCTAAGGACCACCTGATAAAAATACACTTACAGGATCTTCAGACCATGTTAATAGAGGAATTCATAAAATTCAGTCCCCACATTTAGATGTTCAAATTACAACAATTACATACAGATAGATAGACAGAAACAAGTTGCTTGGTCGAAGAAACAAAAAGAAGCAGCATACAATTCGCACGTTTAATTTGAATGTATACAAAGGCAAGAAGAAACCGCGCACTACAACAGAATTTCTAAAAACAACAATAAACCAACATAAGTACCACGGTAAGCATATGTCAGAGACCTATCGAAAAAAAAATCAAAAGGATAAGCAACAACTACAACTTGAGAGATGTAAAAAAAGACCAACCGCTTAATCCTAACTAAAACAAAATCAGACAAGACAAATCAGAGAACCAAGGACTGTTGACACAGGGTGCTGTGTGAGTCTGGCAGAACGTACATAGAAGAAACCCGCAAGAATCAAAAAATGCAGTGGACGGAGGCCATAATCCTAACGAAAGAGCATCACCACATCCAAGGAAAGCTGAGACAAGCAGCATACATGGCTACAGTAACCAACGTCATAAGCACATCACAACTGAAAGTAAAATATGTCTGGCTCTCATTAATAACAGAAATGTAACTACACAAACAACGATAATATAGAGATCAAACTAACTCCTGAGAAACTATCTTCAATAATTTCTTCACCTTAATTGAAAAATACTGAAAATAATTTCCTAGGTATATGCTATTAATTTATTTTCAAATAATTTGGTAAGCCAGTTTCATCATAATTAGCAGAGACAGCTGAAGAATATTGGAAAATGTACAAAATTGCAATTTAATTGAAAAGTAAAAATAGTAGAAACAAAAACCACCTCTCATGAAAGGCCGTTTGACCTGTAGTATGATGATAAGTGAGTTAGTAGAAAGACTTTTGTGTGCATACATACAGACTTCATGTGACAAACAATGCACGAAAATGGAGTTGATATTATTTCCAATAAAAACTTGATATATCGTAAATACCTCTTGCCTCTTGTTTGATAGCTACTACTAAAGTAGGGGTGGCTACTTAAAAGTAACTTTCTTGAACATCAACTGAGAAGATGATCAAAAATCTCATTTATGTCGGTATGTCCATAGACACTGTGTACAAAAACATTTAGGTCTTAATGATCAAATTTATAAATGGTTGACGGTTTTAGATCGGCTTTTATTAAAACTTGACTCCAATGTGTTGCAAAACCATACTTCAGATAGTTTCTAGTGGCATAAATCGGTAGTGCTATTGCCCAGATAACAGAAGGTATGAGTGCATTCCTATTTAGAGAAGCAACCTTTCTCTAAGTTACATTTTTTATTATTAAAATCAAGTAGAAACACGTTCGTTAGTGTTAGTTGTTTGCCAAAATTATCCTAATTGCTGGTGTACCGATTTAAATGTATAGCCTCCTTGCCATTCTGTCAATTTAATTATTAAGGGAAACCTGAAAAACCAATAAGTACAATTGCATGGTTGAGTAACTGGCAGAATGTGCATCGGTAGTAAATAGGCAAAAACTTGCTTTATATCAAAATAAATAAATTCGAATTAATCCTTCAAAATGTCCATTTTCTTCAATACACATTTTGAGTTTCTTTTCAAAATGCACTTTAGATCCCTTAAAAGTGTTATTATTCTAAATGCGCCAGTCTCGAATATAGATTGTAATTACGTAAAATTTTTTCAAAAACCCGATCCAGTTTTTTCGAAAAAACCAAAAACAAAATGGCTTAACTAGCTACCGCTCAAAATCAGTTCCATGTAAATGTTGATACATCCCAATATGGTGTGGATGGTTACAATACCTTTTTAGAAGTGTAATAATAACTTCTAATTCAGTTGTGGGCTTTAGTAAATGTTGTTTTGTATAAGCAACACTCCCAGATACTTCTCCTTAAAACAAAACTTTCGACGTAGACTTTTGGTGCTAAAAAACAGTTTTGGTAACCTTCTCTAAGTTTCAAAATCATGTTTTTTTCCTCAACTAAATATTGTTTTATTTTGATTCACTAAATGACAACGTTCTACTAAATGTTATGAGTATAATTTTTTTACATTAACGACATTTACTGATATAGACAACATTTTTAAATTGAATTACAGTCTGTCACAAAAAGTGAATTTTATATGATAGTAGGAGATCTTCATAACTCCAATGAAGATATAGATATCCAAAATCTTCACTCGCTGAAACAAAGCTTATAGCAATTCATAAAAAGTTACTTTACCTACAAGCAGAATTAGTTAATTAAAAACTTAGGGTGGCAGAATATGAAGATTTTTCTCTCTCACCATCCTCCACCGGACTTCTTACTTATTGATTTTCATTGGTATGAAAGTTCCAATAATTATTTCTGAACTATAAATATTCTGGAAATAGAATTAAGGATTTGGGAGAATAAGAATATGGGAGAATATGAAATTTTTCAATACGATGTTTCTGGGAGGTCTAATATTCTTTTTCATTCTCAATAGATTTATATTAATAAAGCCCTATTTATACAAAAATGTATTTCATTATCTACAAATTAATTTTAAAATGGACAAGCTAAAATATATGATAAAGTAAATAATTTTCAAAAACTTGAGACTTGGGGTTAACTCATTATAAAAAAAATTCTACATCTAAAGCCTCTCCGTGTAAATTATGTTTTCCACCTTGCTCTTCCAAAATTACACCTTGCAGAAGGAAACCTTAAGTGAATTAACTTTGAAGCGAAAGAGATAACAAAAAAAATGTTACAAACGAAATCATATTCCTGCAGGTACTTCATTATTACGTTACTCAGGCACAACTGTATGCATTACAATTAGCATTCATCAAAATTAAGAATCCGAATCCGTGGAGGCATCGTGATGGCAGAATATGAACACATTTTGAATTCCGAGATGAAAAGACACGATAAGTTCTCCGTACCACAGGTATCATTTTTCTAACGCACAGAGGCTCGAATTCTTTTTAATGGGTTACGTAATATACCCATTAATGTAATAAAATTGTAACTTTGCGTAGAAAGTTTGTTTTGATGCAGAGTTCTCGCAGGAAATTTTCGAAATTAAATTAACCACTAATGAATTGTGAAAGTTGATACTTAATATTGCGAAGTGTAATAAAAGTAGGATGAAATCATATCTCTTACGAAGAGAAGAGACTGCTAAGAAACAATAGAAGATGAATCCACTAAGGTGAAGCAAATAGAACGTTTCATGTTTATGAATAATAATGTGGGTGTAGATAATTATATCATAAAATATAAGGTTTCTCTATCGTCTTTTTCACATTATACAGACATGGCATCGTATTAACTACCTCTATACTTCGGTTTGTAGAACATTATAACTACTTCGTAGAAAATGATTGCGCTAACAGTTTATTTTCGTAGATGTTTCCTAGAAGATAGTTTTTTACTAGAGCAAATGTACTGATATTGATTTGTTAATAAATATTGTATTACGATTGTTGGCAAATAGTACTGCGACCTGTTTCCTAGAAATACACTGTTAGATATTCAATATTTCACTATGTAAATGATATATAAACTAAGAATAGTACTCTATGTCATACCTACCTTTGTTGATACTTGCAGTTAATAGAATATTTTTGTTATATCTTGTAGGCAAATACATAGCAAACCAAACCAAAACAAAATAAAAACAGAGGTATGTAAATGTGAGTGTGTATGTAAACATACTCTTGAATTCGACATGAAGTGATTGTCGACTCGTATCTGGCGACTACATACAAACATGTAATACCGACATAGAGTCTGATACACGCGAACAGTTTGATATTGAACACGAAAATTGTAGCAAAATGACAGCTTGACTTCCTGGAACTAACCCTGTGGGTAACGCTGAAGTATATTTTACTGTAACACATTTATAAGGTAAAATCTTATGTCTACCGTAAAATATTACAATGCAATATTCACTAAAAGTTTTGTTCTAGCATCTCCTTAATAATATCTAGGACATTCTTAAAGTTAAAGTAAAATTTACTCTACCAATAAACTAGAAAACTTAAAAAAAAATTGACTTAGCTATGACTAAAGTAGCTCATAATGATATTTACTTACTTATGGGTTAAATTTGACATGAATTCGTTCATTATTTGCGACTTACAATGTGTTGAATCTATAAACCATTTGCACACAATTGCTAAGTCAATAATACACTTTTAATAGAGATATACATAAAAATACAGTAAGGTCGATTTTATTAGGAAATTCCCTTTGACTTGTTTCTGCAGCAAAAATTATACACTATAATGCAGCATTAGGATGACTTCATAGGTTTAAGGTGAGATCTTGACATATACGTTCCCTCAAGCATTTTGTAAAAGAATACTGAGTCTCTTAAAGTGAAAGCCGTTAGGCATTTTGATATTTCTTCTTGAGGTTTCAGCAACTGCTTCAAGAAATCTTTACGATATCACGGTATGGTTAAGCCAATTATGTTTTTATACATCGATTGAATCATTGGAGTGCAATTCGGTGATAGGCAAATAGTACAAAACATTGCCATCATCGCTTAGTTCTTCCTCCTTCCGATGTAATTCAATATTGTCTACCATATGATTAACAGTGCTTTAAGTGGTAAATTATGGATTCTGTAAAATGCCTTTACTTGTTTCGGAAATGATCCATGAAACTATTTAGAAAACAATGCCGATTTCATCTATGCATTGTTGGTTGCTGCATATTAAAATGGAAGTTGAGTCTATTTTAATGAATGACGAACACTTCCACCGACATTTGTGCATGCAAGAAATGTTATTCTTTCGTTATTTGTCTTTCTGCTAGGCACCATTTCCTCCTTGGAATACGGTAACGTTTTATTGGACAGTAATTTCCAAAATAAAGCTTTTTCAGTTAGAATCTCAGAAGAGATTATAATATAGTTTACATTTTTGTTTTACAATCCACGAATAGAGTTTTGATTTCATTTTTGGATGTTTTTCCATTTATAAGGTTCATAAGCTAGGAAACGTGTTTCGAATAAATCTACTAAAATCGCACAAATTGCTTAGAATTGCACAATAAGTGTAAATTAGCCATACATAATCCAAAACACATTTGATCCCGATAACCGCAGCACTAAAAATGTATTCTGACAATTGTTTAGACCGCCTTTGAAGCAATATAAAAAAATAAATAGGAAAAACAATGGTGCCAAATGTAGCGGGTGGTAACTCGAACTCAGATCAGAGAAATATTATAAACATACACATGCAAGTACTGTTTTTGTGCAAGAACAAGGTTGAACAACAATGAAGCCTTAGCTACACTAGCTGGTATTTGAAATATTCTCAAAATTAATCTAAAAAGCTTGTAATTTGTCACCCAGTAAAATGAGGAATACTACTGCAGTGTGAATTATAGATATTACTTTACAAAGTTATTATTATCCTTCTGAAAATTAATGTCATCAAATACATGCATTATCTCAACAACAAACACACTTTATAACATGTACTAAATTTAGCTTGTATTATATATTTATGTAACTAAAAACTAAAACAAGGAAAGCTTACGGAATCAGAGGAAACAATACAGCGTCGCTGTAAGGCAGCATCTCAAATCCCAGGTTACATTTAGATAGAATGTAGGTGCTCACATTTCTATTGAGATAGTGCAACGGAGATCTTTTAGATTTTAAAATTAGTTCTCTCCGAAGCTGTTGTTGGGAAAACCGTTCAGTTCAACACCGCAAGGTAAAGAAAATGTTACCAAGGCAACTAGTTTCTGCTTCGTATTCACAAAGAAAATTGTCATTGTATTTTTACCACAGAAAACGTTGAAATTAATTTTGCGTAAAGAGTTGGTTCCGAATGTATAGTACAAGACTAACAATAGTAAAACGAAACGTAAACATATTTATATTCTGAAAGTATAATATAATATAAATATATATTGTTATTACACAATATTAATAAAGTAACGGTGAAAAAGCTACTTTTCATGTATATATGTGTGTGTACTATTATTGCGAAACTACCTTCAGTCTGAATATATTTTTAATGTTTCTTTATTAAACCGACATATTTCTATGTAGTATGTTATGAAAAATTTAATACACTCTTATTAAATACACTCACCACTAAACATTTTAACTACAAGATATCTATAATGGACTTATCAATTAGTGGGGTCATGTTACTATAACTTGCACCGACTATAATTTTAGTTGTTTATTGTTGTTTAGTTGAAATTTGCTTGTTAATAAAATATAAATAGTAGTAAATTATGAAATGTTCTTGGAATAATATTTAGAATAGGAAGTAATTAGTTAATTGCCAGGTGTATGTATGTATGTACTAGCTTGTGTACATAATATGCAGAATGTGTAGATGGAAAAGACTACCTTGGGGGCAGTAGTTAAACTACACGTTGTTTTCAAATAAGCACAAAAAATGTCAATGGAGGTTTCGAGAGTCACACAAAAATAATTCTCTATAACACTAAACGAAATATATATTGTTGTGAAAATGTTAATAAATGTATTTTCACCTTGTTAAATAATATTTTTATAGATACTTAGAAAATTTTTAAAATTTGTTCTTTAAAATTCCTTTTCACTAAAACAAATATTCTTACATTTTAAACAATATTTTACACTTAGAAAATTTAATAAAATTTTATTTATTAAAAAAATATATTTCCCAATTTTGAAATTTGAAAATTAATTAAACTAATTTACTTTCCTTTAATGTGTTTGCGCATGTGTGTGTTTCGAAACCTTTCTTTCTTCGCGCGCTCGAAGCTGGTTGACGACTGGCTGTGGACGTCTTCTTCGTAGGAATTTGTATTTCATTGAAAACTAGGTGTTCAGTGGGCCTTTCTACGATGATAGACAGTTATTTTTGCTCAACGGTGCACCGTTAAGTTCTAAACTCTGTTAGAAAATTTTACTCTGGATGAATCGTTATCTTAAAAAACAGCGTTTGCTGCAAGCTCACGGGTTTATGTAGCCGATAATTGCTAATTTTTCTATAATTCTTTAAAAACAGTTGGTGATTTGCGATTGTTCATAACCGTCATTTCCGGATTAATTTTCTACGGGTGCGGTCAAAACTCATGCTATACAGAGTTACCTTAATTTGATTACGTTACCATCTACTTTTTGCTCCCTAAACTCCCCTAACTGGATTGTTTTCTTCGTGGTGAGTGTTAATTTGATAGTGTAATTTTGCTACAATGTTTGCATGGGGTTTTGTACAGTTTTAACATAAAACTAATTAATTACCTTAAAAACATACGTTTTCAATTTATTTGGTTTATTTAACATCCTTCTGTACTTGTCGTTGGCTAGACTTATATTAAGATCGCAGCTGACCTACACCCTCTCTTCTACGTCAGGCGGCAATGATACCAACTCGCAAAGGTTATCTTGCTCTAACATTGTCATTGTATTTTATAAGAATAATGAATAAATTAAATTATTATTCTCATGTGTAAAATACTATTGATGCTACCTAGTTAAATATTATTTATTTTAATTTTAAAAGACACAGATCAGATAGAAAGATATAATTTTGTAAACATTCTATCAATTTAATGCTTTTAATCTTTTTCTGCACACAATCTGTCAAGCTACAATATGGATTGAAGATTGGAGATTGACAAATATCATAACAATATATTACGAAATAAGAAACTAACTTAATGAATTTCTTTAATAATATGGATCGTAGTCACTAACGTATTGTTAGTGACAATTTTAAGCCATGTTCATAGTTGCACCATACTTTGTGGTCAATTTGGAAAATCAATCAATCAATCTATTTGATATAATACTGTTTTCCAGTGAAAGTAAGTGTAATTTGCATAACTTCTATATCGAAGAGCGCTTTTCTCGTGAATTTTTCTTTATTTTTTATTAGTCTGAATCAAGTTTAAGTTTTTTAATCAGCACACCCTGCACTTCTTGTTCACTTTTTTGTACTGTTAAAATAAAAACGCAACTCTCATACCACATATTCCCATCTTTGTTAGTTCGAAATTTACTGCCCCCGAAAGAAATTTCTTAAATACATACTCGTATTATTAAAAAACCATTGAGAAATGCAATAGTAGTAGAAAATATTCTGGTAAAATCTGGTAATTATGTTAACTGCGGGAGGAATGTAGTTACTCATGTAAAAATCTTTTAATCACTAGAGGATATGCATGAAAATTGTTGGCAGTTGTTCATAGAATTGCATTGATATGTTGAAAGATTTTTCAAATCAAAGCTGCAATCTAAATATAGTAAGAGTGTCCTAGACTCGTGAGCTTTTTAGAAACATTACATGATCGGAAACCGTTAGGATACTTATCAACTAACCTGCGTTTTATTTATTCTTTAATGATGGTATTAATTATCTAATAATCAGACCTTTGCCTTATAAACATCTGATATATTGCAATACGTCTCTTACGGGTTAGAAACACGACACTTTCTTGTGGGTTGTGATGAGATACTTACGTAACAGTAATACTTCATTAAAGTGTATTGTAGCAACTCTAATTGGACAAATGGAATTGGATATGTTGAGTTAGTAACCAAAAGGTTTTTCCAACGCATCTGATCAGTTATTTTATTGTGATTATTATAAAAACGTAAAACAGGCAACGTAAAAGTGAAATAGCAGACCATAAATATTGCTGGTAAATTTCAAAGACAAATATCTCCGGAATTAAAAGAATAAATAAACAAAGCAATAGTTACATTTTCTAAATATAAAAGTTCACCGTTAGAAAAGCAACAGGGTTATTATTATTTCAATATTATTCAATACTAAATATTGAACATAATTCAAATTATAATTAATTATAATTATAATTAAATACTTAATTGGAACTGTGCTAATCACTATTCCAAATGTATTGAGTGTTCTTCAAAGAATATGACAAAACTAATGCAACAGATAACATCATTTTATTACAGAATTTAGAAGAAAATAGTGTCAAACTTGCTTGTCACACGTATCCTTTATGAAGGCGGATCAGAGTTTTGAAAAACATAAAGTTCTGTAACGGTAAAGTTTCGTTCCCTAAACATGTTTACTGTCCTATTTTTTATTTCTCCAGAGACATATTTATCCCAATCGTTGAATAGTGCTAAGCCGTGTACATAATAAAAATTTCAAGTCTTCTGAATAACGATGTATGTGCATATATGGAGTGCGAGGTAGCCACAAGAAATTTGCAAACTGACTACATATACATTTGTCTTTTATTATATATCCAAATAGTATTTCGATATTAGTAGAAAATTAATTTAACATTTAAAAAGATATATAAGAAAGCTGCTCCAGCCTTTTATAACAACGTCTGCAAATATAGGCTTGTACATTGGAATACTGCCTCATAGAAGACGAACAATTTAATTTTACACGCGCTCTCTTTGAAGACGATGCACAAGCTATGCAGTAATCTGAAGCAAACATTCCATTCATTGCCCCAACTATACGACAGCAAAAAAAAAACGGTAAAATGACTTGACTAGCAAAGTAAATAATCTCCAGGCAAGTGTACCGACTCACAATCAGTCGAGGACGATCGCTTAAGATGTGTCGGTACAGAATCCTATTAACATTCAATATTGTAATGAAATTAACACCGCTAAATTACTTGCGGTAAGTTAATGCAGTAACAAGCTGTTGAAAACTTTACATACAGCAAATATTTGATTTTGAAGCTCAAAACGGAGTTCTAGCTGATCGGTTCACTGTTGCTTTCTTGGTTACTTTCTTTTGTATGCCATTTATCAATCCTCTTTTTGATAGGATACTATAAGGGTAGGATTTCATCCCTTATAAGATATTATGGAAGAATATCTTATTACAACGGCCAAAATAACAAAAGTTGCACCGACCATATCACAAGATATGTATTATTTTGAATAGTTGCCAAAAGTTTCTCGTATTCAATGATTATTAGCTTGATAACTTGGAACATAATTCATAAGTTCATAAGAATAATATCTCCTACTCTAAACCTATTTTTAGCGATTTTAATTTTATGGTAGTGAATCAGATTATAAACCTTTATTAACTTATTATTTCCTAAAAGTAGCAACGATATTGTCGAGCATGTAAGAATAATAGTGTTCGAATAACACTAAATAGTGATATATCAATCACATAGACATAGATATTCTGATAGCAGGGCATTGCAGGTAAAAGGAGAGGATATTAGGATTAAAAATTATAGCATAAGAACTCGCACGTCATTATTCATTTCGAGGTCAAACACATTGGAATCAATTTATAATTATGACGTAAGACTGTGTTACTGGTGGTACAGAGCATCTAGAGTGTAAAATTATATTGAGTCCGAACCACAAAGGAAGATGACTCAAGCTGTGAGTGTTGCCAAAATTTTACAGATATATTTATTTTCCAAAAATTAAAAATAATAATAAGGAATCAACATTCGTTCTACTTTAGGTCACAAGAGGTTTTCCTTGATGATTGTAACTAATCGCAGGTTTTGGCCAAAGAAAAAAATAGAGACGAGGGAACCGGCATGTTGTAGTGCAAAACTTTACTGAACCACAATTTGGGCAGTTTCACAGTGGATTCATTACAGATTTCATAAGGTATAAATAAAATTTTTTATTAATAATTGTGGTCTTCCAGAACAACATCAGACCTTAATTTTCAATTTAATTTGGGGTCGTTTTGAATCCATTTCTTTTTTTGCCCTTGATTGGCTGTTGCAATATTCTGTCATGTATTCTCTATTATACATATCATAAGGTTAAGGTTGCTTGGGGCTACATACTTTCTGAGCAATTGCAACACGGCGCGTTTAAAAAAGTTTAGTCTGATTGGCATTATTTGCGCGGTGATACGTTTAAAAAGCCAGTTTTTCAGTCAAAATGATATGGGAAATGCCCAACTTTACTGCTAACACTCGATGTCAACAGCACTCCTTTTTGGAGTGTGCAGATGAGAAAAGTGTACAACTTCTTTCTCGTCTCTTTCCAACAACTGTAGATCATTTATTTCGTTTGCAATGCAAACTTTAATGTAGACCATTTACTCCCAACAACAATCAAAAAGTGTATCAAGACGCCTCTATTTTTTTTTTCATTGTTATGCGTCTTATCTTTTTCATTATCATGCGTCAGCTGCATTTAGAATTTGGGAAAAAATTTAATATGAATTTTACTGACGTGTGTGCCAACATATCATTTCAAGATATCGAAGTGTGTTAAAAAAATTTGTAATATAAATTTTGGTAAACTGACAGCTTCTTGCTGTCAGTTTACCAAACCGAACTTCTTCGGTTTGTTCCACTATCTATTGTGATGAATTCTGTAGTCTTCTTTACAAAAGCCAACAATAAAATACTAAAGGATCCAGATGATGTGCTATAGTATAGAGATATCAACCTTGCAGGCTTTTGTATTGTAAATTCGTAACAATTGACATTCAGATTCAATTCAGAAAAACTAGCTTATTTGCCGTTTTCAAATACCTCAAATAAGTAACGAATGTTCGTGTTTGTTTTGCATTAATCATTAAGTAGAACAAATTTAGTCCAATTAGTGGTTATCAAGATTGTTAGGTTAGCAGCATTTAACTGAGCTGTATCAGTGTTATACTTAGTTGACCACTATCCTTAATCATATCCAAATTATTTGTTTCACGGAAGGATAATATCCGCCTGGGTTAGTTTTTTGTGTGAAATTAATATTTAATGGATTATTTAATTTATTGTGACATATATATATATATATAGGCAACTACAAGTATTTTCGTGTGAATACGTAATCACTTAAATTAAATTTTATATTTTTCTATATTTAATTTCCGATAAACTTAACCAAGTTACACCATCTGCAGATGCTCGATTTATTGCGATTGCCCAAAAAATGATACGCTTCTTACTAAAATGATTTTTATGATTATCTACTAGATATTATTGTATTTCCCTCGTTCAATAGAAAAATATGTAGATATCTATTATCGAGTACTAATGTTTAACAAGGCGTTCTATACAGGGTCTTTCACGAAACTCGTTAGTTAGAAAATTTTGAAAGAAAGTTGAAAAAAAATAACAGATATTTGTACACTTTTCGTAGTGGGAACCAATAATCGCTAAAAACGAATAAAGATAGATATATGAGACCTTAATACGAATCAATGTGGAATTTCTTGCTGAATTAAGTGCTGCAATAAAAACTACCATGTGCCGTTTGAAAAAAAAAGAATTTTTAATGCTTGAAGATACCTGAATTGGTTGCTAATTTCTGCACACCCGGTATAAATTTTGTTGAAAGTTATGACAGGTGTCAGTATCTATGACCCTTTACTTTCGTTTTCAGAAGTTTGATATCTTACGCTTCAAAGGGCTTTACAATATTAATTTTTCTTGAAGATGGTGCAATAGCAAAATTTTAAGGAAAATTGTAAATATCTTCGAAACAGTTGAATTTAGGTATAGGAAACCCCAATACAAAATATTTGCAAATAATGCGTAGAATGCATGGAAAAAATCATACCATTGTATTTAACAATGTTGCTATTTACTTCCGGCATAACCGGAAGTCATATTTCGTTGAAAATATTTTAAAACAGTAGAACAGTTCAATTTGTGGTATAAATTGAACTGTCAAAATTCAGAATTGTACTAAAAGTAGATTCCGTAAACTTTCTAACTAACGGGTTTCGTGAAAGACCCTGTATAACAGTATTATTCACTTCCCTATAATCAGTTAGAATACATACATTTTCTATGTGTGCGTTCGTGAAGTGATGAGTAGGAAATCCATAACTAAGCAACGATGCATTCAGGGTACGCCTTTTCCGAAGAAATACTGTTTAGTTGCATTTTACTTGCGAAAGTGATTGGATGTGCGAACTGTTCCAATAGTTTTCTAAATTACTACGTTTATTTCATATTTCATTGAATTTCATTCCTTTGTTCATATTTTTTCTTCTGTATTTTATGTATTAGTATCTGTTTGGTTTTACTATATTACTTTTTCCTATTTTCACGATGGATATTTTTTTGCTTCAACAGAAAAAGTTTGTAATAAAACAACATTATCTTGGTTATAGTATTTATAAAAGAAACTGCATATGCCTTTCAGATTAAGTTTGAACGTACTATTGCGTATGAAAGAATACGACATGTAATTAAGAATTTTGAAAATTATTGCAACAGTTCACATATCCACTCACTTTCGCAAGTAAAATGCAACTTACCACTATCTCTTCAGAAAAGGCGTACCCTGGCATAGTTGCTTAGTATACGGATTTCCTACAGCTCACTTCACGAACGCACACATAGACAATGTATGTATACTAACTGACTATAGGGAAGTGCATAATACTGTATATAAACCTAACATTACAACCACATGCCCTTTTCTTTGCAAATTCGACCTAAAATGTAGACAACATCTATTTATTTTGTCAACTGATATGAGCATAAAATAACGACATTAGTACTCAGCATATAAGTGACAAAAAAAGCTGTACTGTATGTACTTTGTGAGTACCTATATTTATTTTATATCCTTTTATAATTACCTTTTATTTCAATTATAGCGACCGGGTCTAGTCTGATGAGAAAACTGTCACGTACGTTCACGCTAGACTAGAACATACATATAAGCTACACGTCGAAATTAATTAAAACTGATGTACATACGTAGTAACAGATTCCTCGTAAGTATTTTTTAAAGATATCATATAACCACCAACCCGAAACTCGTAAACATAATAAATTTTAATTAGAAGTAAAATATGCCCGGAATATTTTTCAGACTTTCGCAAATATTTTACACAATAATTACCGCATGTAGTACACACAAATTGTTGTATATTACAAGTGTACCAAATCAGCGTATTGAATTTCAAATAAGTAATCTTTAATAAACGGACGCTACTGTACGTTGACATATCCCAATGCGAATTAGAATTTTATTTCGACGTAATAGCAGTCAGCTTCGTGTTTCTAGAACAAAAACGGACAACTGAACATGAACATAGCGTCCATTTTAAATATCTCTTTCAGTTTATCGTTGGTAGAGCAACACAAATTGGTAAGTCAATACGTGATGAAAATATTAAATGTCGAGAGACCAGTAGTCATTGAAAAGTATTGACGAGACAGAACGAGCAGTTTTATTACGTGTTTTCTGAGAATATTTTATTCGAACATCAACCAGTATTGGTCCCAACGGTTAACTGTATTGAAATCAATAAGCTCTTCTGTTGTGAAAATAAAAAAAGTAAACGTAAAAACAGAAGTGTACGGCACCACATAACTTAATTATAAAAGATAGTAAGAAGTTATGATAAAATAATCAACATGATCGCGATGGTATTTTGAAAATTTGCAGTGGGAACTCAACTCCGATTTGATTCGAACTTGGACATAATATATCAAATAAAAGCAATACGTTGTGAAGAATTTTTGTTTCTTTACATGTAATAATAAAATCACAAGATAAAAAAGGACCGCTCTAGAATTATTTTGTAGTCACTATACCCACTGCATAAGGTTTATAAATTGAAATAACAACAATTTATGCGATTATATGAAACATTTATTTATCAAATAGTATTACATAACTGAAAAAAGACAACAAACAACAATAATTAAAAAAATATAGGCGATCCGATATATCGGATTATATGCAGTGGAACCTTATTACGAATTTAAAACGAATGGACATTTTTTAAGCACATTTTTAGATGTAAGCCTTTCTGAAACTTGCTACATATAAATTTACTTTTACCACCACAATATCTACATAGTCTTTCAGTAGTTATCTATTCAGGCCAATGATTCATATTGAATATCAGCAGCTACGTTCGACGCCGATTTTCCTTTGGTGGATGGTTTTCCGTACGTTCGCAACAAGGTGTTTGCAATATTTCTCCTGAATTTTAGGAGAGATGAACATACATTGTTATCGAGCTTTAATTTTGTCATCAGAAGCCGTGCGTTAGATATACTTGCATCTAGTAAATAACAGCAGATGGGGCACCACCACTTTCTTTGTCGCATTATAGTACGATATGCTGCAATTAGTTGATCCATTTTATCTACTCCACCCATGTAGCAACTATACTTTGCAAACAGTTCTGGCTGGACGACAGCAATTTTACTTTTCCTTACTTTAGACCATCTGGTGCACATACGTTCGCCTATAGAATCAAAATTTGTTGCACAAGTCACTACCTTATTGTCTTTCCATCTTACTAAACATACGTTTCTTTCACTATCAGTTCTATAATCATAGCTTCCTCTCTTCAACTTCTCCATTTCCGCCTTTCTTTTCAATGGATACTTTTCCGTGCGACTCCCTTGTATGGTGCCCGTGGCGCAGTAACCATTTTCAGTTAGGTTCTGGAAGAGGCTTACGGAAGAAAAATAGTTGTCAAAAAATAACTTATATTCCTGGTTAGGAGAGATATTTGCAGTTTCAAGAAGAGATACCACGGTGTCATCTCCTACGCCGAAACGCTTTTCTTTGCCATTCGACTTTCCAGTATATATTTCCAATTCCATTGATTCGTCAATGGATAAAGTTTCTTCTAATCCGCCATGAATCTGGAAATTTTTATTCAATTCGGTAATTAGAGGTCTCAGTTTATAACAACGAATCAACCGGGTCAATTTTGTTATTATCGTTGACGTGAAAATTTCGAAGTATTGCTTCAAATCTATTCAACCTCATACTATTTTGTAGAATTTTAGGTATATCCTCACAAGTCGACCACAGCATTTTTTTGTTTGAATACTTAACATATCCAGATAGTAATAATCCACCCAGGAAAAAAAATATTTAGTCTGTCGTAACATTTTTTTGTGATGAATATAAATTTGTTTGGTCCGTAATTTTTATAATTAAATCATCAGTAAAAAATAATTTAAAGAAATCCAGTGGAGAGTCTGCCGAGTTTGATTCAATAAAAACAGGTTTTTCTGAGCAGGAAGTCTGTGCACTAAAATGAGGAACATGTTTACACCACGTTATCGGAATTTTCTTGTCTTTCGGTGGCTGCTTACTTGTTGGAGCCTTGAGTTTTTTGTATTTAGATAATGGTTCATCATCACTAGAATCAAAGTTTTCTCTTTCCTTAGACAAAGACAAGATTTTTTATTTTCTGGCGCCTGCAGATTGTTTCTTCTGTGGATATGCAATATTCGCAAGTAGTTCACAACATCCTGGGTGCTAAATGATTAAGATTTGCATAGTGCTCATCATCACTGGCATCGCTATCGCATTCTGTATCATTTCCATCTTCTGGAGGCTGTGTGTATATTTCTACTGGTCCATGAATGTCCTCCTCTAATTTTCTAACAGCTGCGCAAGTGATATTCTAACACAAAAAATAAAATATATGTATGATCCGATTTATCGGATTCAAAATGTTACTGCTTATATTCCAATTACAACGAACTACAGCTTGAATGTAACCTTACATATAAACAATATGAACATTGTAGATTAGAAGATAATCACAAGACTTCTATTTGGATACCTTTATGATACTGATTTTTGATATTTTTTGTATTTATGATATTTACTTACCCTGCAGCTCGGGTGCTGTATAACAATGGATCCATTTTTATCAAAATTTACTCTCGAAGACGTCACTTAAGAGCTTGTAATAGTAAACAAAGGTTGTTATATGCACGTAAACACTCCAATGCACTTGAGGTTAGGTTTATAAACACACTGCGTCACTAAAACTGCGTATCCGATATATCGGATCATATGCACTAATGGATGAATTACTTTGCTACATATTTTTATTCTTTATATGCCGAATGTATTAAACAGATCCGTTTGAATTGAGGTATTATTAATTAATATTTGAACATTATATAATCCATTAGAATAAATCCTTAGACAATGTGCAAGCGTCCACGTAACGGAAATAGATAAATCAACAGCTCATTTCCCCAAAGGCTTCCATGAAATACAATATGTATGTAATACGGTTATCTGTTTTGCGGAAATGAACAAATTAGCTGGGTTAATTGTAGCAAAATACCTGTGGGTTCGATAGAAGATAAATAAATCTGAAGTTTACTAACAAATGCCGTAGTGTATATCATTTGCAAAATGCAGTGGTAACTTGTAAATACAAAAAATAGAAAACTAACGTTAATTAATGCAAACTTTTTCAGCTACTGAATCTGCTTGTACAGCAATAATTAAAGCGAATTTACATCTAGCCGTGCATTCAATAGACTAGGATGATCTCGAAAGAGTACATACGCCAAGTTGTCGAGTTTGCCGAAAAAACGTATCTGGTAACATTGAGATATTCTTGCAGTAAGTATCTAAAGTTCAATAAACCTCAATATTTGAATTCTAGGAAATTACGAAGTTATTTTCATATGATGCAGTCTAACTTAACTCTCTGAACTGCTTTCACAGAGTCAAGGACATAAAACTCGATTTTAGCTTCAAAAACACAGACGTCAATTCTGCCAATTGTTGCAAGTTCGTATTTGAACTATATTTTCAAAAATTAGTGTTCGTAGAATTTAGTAACACCGGACACTATATAGGGATATTAACCTGTACCTGCTTGGGGAAAAATAAAGTTTGGTGTCGGACGTGAAAAGCCTGGAAATTACTCTTGGTTGAATTTCGATCATTTACATAACTGACTATAGTCGATAAAGAGAACCGTTTGGATCAAATTGGAAACGCTCACCAAGCATGACTCATGTAATATATACAGTAATAGATAGATTACTTCTCTGTCCTCTGTGTGTGGCGGCCCTGGACATGAATACAAAGTCGTTGAAAATTATTCAGCAATTCTTTCCTCGTTCTCGGATCTAAGTTCAAAAATTTGTTTTAATCAATTCTGTTCATTTGTTTCAGATGGTATCTAAAACAACAACTACATAGTAAGTTAGGAAGCACAGCGCCAAAGAGAGGTTCCGGCCCAATTAAATTCATGTCGAATCCTTATTTGGATGTCTTTTAACATTGACCTCCTCTGATGCCCATAATAGAGTTGCTCAAGAACAATTTAATTTTCAAACTAGATGAAGTCAGTGCATTGAGAGCATGCTGAGTATGACTACAAATTTAGATGTTAGCTCCTTTCATGCCTTTCTCTGTGGTGAGTGCAGCTGCAGCGGCTTTGTAAGCTGTATTACTTATCGAGACTACCAGCTGTAGCTCTTGCTGTGTAAAGTGTGTGTGTAAATATCTTTCCGTTGTAGTCTTTTAACATTACCAAACTGGTAATTACGTACGAATAGCGATCTAGCCCAGCGATGGCCCAGAGCCATAAATACTGCGTACTGGCGTATATGCGCAAAAGTTTGTTGGTTACCAGATTGATGTTCGTTTATTCATCTGTGTACCAGACAATTGCTCCGTTTTCAAATTTTGATCCGCTGGAACTCATTTTTAGCGGTTTAGAAAGTCCATTCTGGCTACGCTGAAAACGGAAATTCTCTTGTGGTTGTCAAAAGCTAGCTGCAGTTTCATCGAAGTTCTTGGGCAAATGTGCATCACTCCCGTGGATCCTATACAGATAAGACGTTGCAATTTCTGTATCTTGACTTTTGGCATTTTTGGTTAGTTTTTGGCCACGACATGAGAGTAACATAGATGACTATAGGAGGTAGTACCATTTGATACAACCAAACAAACAGGTTTTAGCAGGACTAGAAAGCTATTGTGGCTAGTATATATTTTATTATGAGGTATGTTATCCTGGACAAGAATGAAATGATCAAATCACAACTTCAGTTTACCTTGCTTATATGATGCGCCATGTTTACTATCTACGATAATTGTTTATACCTGTATATTTTCTATTTTCACAATAATAGAATTTTACTGTAGGATTCTAATTACCAATAATACATAAAGAACGACCAATAATCTCTGTGTGAGTAAATGTTACACATTCGACAATGTTATTTTTGAAAAGAAGATATATTAATACAATTTCATGAAGCCTTTGGTTATTTAAGTGTTCTAAATTTTAAAATATCTCTTAATTTTCATTAGCAAAATTGAAATCAATTTCTATCAAAGTATATTTCTCAAAGATGAATAAGTTATTCCAGATAATGAGAACAAAATAACTTGGATACTTTTAAAGCTGTAGCACTAGGAAATTGACATTCATAACTTTCCATCGTTTCAGCACTTCCGTTAAGGTAAATACTACAACAGCAGCGTTGATTATTGTAAATTAAAACCACTTCAATTAAAACTTCCGAAAGGAGCGAAATAACTTTCCACGGACGTTGTTGTTGAATATGTTGTTTTATGAAAACCGATTTCCATTACTTCAAAAATATTTTCGCACTAGACTAGAAGTTATGGAATATTTATTGATCATCGTAAGATTTAGAATAATATCTTATATAACTTTACACTCAAAACTAATAGCTTAAGCTTAAGAGTACCCCGCATCTTGCTTCTAAAAAATTATAGTATAAATAGAAAATTATAATTGGATACTTTGTTACATGAATAGTATGGATATAAATGTCACTTTACGGCTTTCACAATTTACTACATGAATATTTAGGTTCAATAAAACAAAAGTTTCGAGATTTAACTGCTGCAGTATTTACGATAGCCAAGCAATTTACGTCTGTTGTGGCTTATTCTTCGTATAAATAGAACATTTTCAAATAAAGACCAATTTGAGCGCAATTTTTATAGATCCAATATTAAGCAACTCCTGCATGCTCACGTGAATGTAAATACAAATCTAATGAATTATAAAATACCATATAAAATACCATTTATGAGATACGACTGCTTTGACCTAGTTTTGTTAATTATTAATATAGAAATCAATATAATGTACTGTAGGAATGCATGAAGAATCATGCATTCCTATATGGTACGTTTCGAAGAAATATATAATGTAAAGACTTGTTAATAATGCATAATACATGTCCTCTCTACAAGTGCCTCAAAGGTTGTGACAACTTGATCTAGTATCTTCTATGTTGATACAGTAAAGTGAATTGAAAATTGAATCCAATTTTTGAGTATATACTTCCGTTCAAAATGGATGGACGTAATATAATATTCTTCAAATAAGTTTCTGTATATGTTTCTTAAAGGCCGTTCATCCATTCTTTATAAAATGCAGTCTAGGGGAACATTTTATTCTGGTTCACCGAGATTTTGCGAAATATGAACGGAAGTCATATGAGTTCTTTGGGTTACTGCATTATTATTTATAATTAAATTTATAATAAAATCTATAAAAAAAAGTTTTTGTTTACTCTTTGCGATACTTATTTGGTTTCCAATCTGATCACTAAATCTATAAACCCCAAAAACGCGCGTTTTAACCTAGAAAAGAAGATGGCAGGGAAAGACTGGGTGGCCTGCTTTAAACAACGTTATCTTAACATCGTACTTAGAAAACCTGAGTCTACATCGATGGCTAGAGCTCAAACCTTTAATAAGGTCAACGTAGACAATTTTTTTAATTTATTAACATCTGTGCAAACAGAACACTTTCATCCAGCTCATCGCATTTACAATGTCGATGAGACCGGTCTTTTGACAGTCCAGGCTAAGAACAGCAAGGTGCTCGCACTTAAGAGGAGACGCCAAGTCGGTGCCATAACTTCAGCCGAAAGAGGATTACTGTGCACTTTTGCTGTATGTATGTCTGCAGGAGGAAGTTTTATTCCTCCGTTTGTGATATTTCCAAGAAAAAGAATGAAAAATAAACTGAAAGATGGGGCACCCCATGGTGCAAAAATCGCCTGCAACTCTAGTGGGTGGATGCAGACCGATACCTTCATGCAATGGTCTGACCATTTCTTAAATCATGTCAAACCAACACTGGAAGATCCTGTGTTACTAATCTTAGATGAGCATTCTACCCATACAAAGAATTCACAGTAAAGGCGAGAGAAAACAACACAACGGATTTTTTTTTGCCACCCCGTTGTAGCCACAAGCTGCAACCACTGGACGTCGCATTTATGGCTCCTTTTAAAACTTTTTATGCGCAAGCGCGTGAAAAGTTTCTTCTAAACAATCCTGGGAGAGATATTACTCAGTTTTAAATCAGTGCACTTTTAAATGCGGCAGTTCTACGTGCAGTTGTGCGCAACACTGCAATTAAGGGGTTTAGAAAATGCGGAATCTGTCCTCTGGATCCGAACATCTTTACTGTGGCTGCTGAGGTATCTGACATTCCTTTGGATGATAGAGACACTCCTTCAAGCACGGGTCTGCCCCAGCGTTCAACTGCCATGCCCTCTACAAGTGCGGGACCCTGTCTACATCTAACCCTTGTTCGGGTCCCTTTCAGCGTTCAACTTATGTGCCCTCTTCAATCGCGAACTCGTCGCAACCCACACAGGACATCTAGACATTTTGACACTTGATGTGCAAATAGAAAATGGACGAGAATCGCCCCTAATCACGTCCAAAGGATTCCACATTAGCCCAAGGGAATCAAGTACCAAGAAAATAATCAATCCTAAGCAAGGAGAGCAAAAACAAAGAAACGCAGTGACGGTTTCTTCTATTTCAATTAAAATCCTTAGGGTAGCCACTTTTCCCTTACTTCCCTACACGTGTCGTGTCCACAAAATAGTCACACATGATCGATATCGCAACAGTTAGCCTCGATTTTTTTCAGATACTTAATTTATTTACGGGACAATAGATAATTTCCTCGTATCCTTGTTTCTCATTTATGACATTGTATTACCTGATGCTTATCTATTAGATACAAAACACTACAAGATAATTGACATAAACTTAATGATGTAGTATTGAAAGTTGCTGAAATAGCAGCAGTAATACAAGCAAAAATAATCGCTTATCAATAGTAGGTATTATACAATATTATAGAAAAACTATTTATATTTAAAAGTTTGTAGGTTATGTTTGCGTACAGGTAATCAATAACAGTAGTGTACGCTTAGTGAATGATATTGAGCACGAAACTTGACATCATAAGCGTAAAGGCTTTTAGTTTGATTAAGTTAGCGAAAAACACTGCGGCATAGTAGAACTTTTGGTTACTCATAGTAAGTACAGTAAAGGAAGTAATATCGTCTTATGGGACACTACTTTCTTTGCGAATATCGTGAATCAATGTGACACGTGGCGCACATTTTTCGCATGCTAAATTCTGTTGGTGTATTCACATGTATTACAAAGAATATATGTATTATAGCCCATTAGTGTAGGTAGAACAAGGAACCGGATACTTTGTCTGGTTAATTCTCGTTTCATACCATTAATTCACCCGTGCTTTATCGAAATTATGTGTAGAAATACATGCAAATTGATCGTGGTATATGAATATCATGACCCCGGAATGGTGCATTATATAGAGACTGTAATAACGGTAACTTCGGTAACTTAATTTCCGCAGTTGTTGCATGCCATACTGCTCCGTAACATGGATATTACTAATATACCACCTAGTTTTAAAATAACATTTTTTTTGCAGAATTGTACAACGGTATTATTTCATTATATTTTTCCAAAAACAAAAGATTCGCCGAAACTAAAATTGCCTTACTTCGTTGAAGATTGTGCTGTCGTGTAAGTCTACAGGCATATTCAAATCGGGAAACGAAAACATTGTGTGTAATAATTGTAGAAAAACAATAACAAAATCTATTAAAACTCCACTTCAACGTATAAACAACAGCCTTACTAGCTAACTATTTACAAAATAAGGTATCGGACTATAGTATTTTTAGCTATTATACTTTTCCAAAATTGATCGATAGTAAGAAAACTAAAATGCCATCATTATTGGACTCCATCCATTATTACTCGCATCATCTCTTTTAGAATGTATGAGCAGAAGCCGTTTCGAGACCATAAAAAATGTCAAAATTTTTTAAATAATAACAAATTCCATCCAGAAAATTCTCTCTGTTCGCTAATTACAACACTAAAGTTTGGATAGAAAATGTAACAGTTCGATTCTGCCAAAAAAAAAAACTGGTAGCTATACAATGACGAATATTTGTTGCGGTCTAAAGGTCGTTTAGAAGAGGTAGAATACTATAACTATATTTGGGACATCAAGCAGCCGCATATACAATTTTTATTGTGTATAGAGGTAAAAACTTAATTCTAGACAACGATTTTAGCATTTCTTCAATATCTTCGCAGGTAGTGGCAACATCGATGAAACCATTATTGAGTCATTCGTAGACAATGAATAATCTTTACAACTCACCTAGATTGGTAAAAAATTAGCTGATGTCTAAGAAACATTACGAGTATCATAGAGAATAAACTAAGTTCTAATTTGGAAAACAATTCGGCCTTACAAGAGTGAAAGTATTTGTGAAATGCAAGCACAAGACAGATTTTTCCTTATATCTAGAATTCACACTACATCAATGGTATAGAAACTTGTCAACGAAAAGTAAAGAAAGCTTAATTTATATTGCATTACAACCATGGGATGGTATGGACAGTTTTTCTTGGTACTTGTACTGAAAAACTATATAATAATACTGGCCTACCTTTTCTAGATATGTAATAAATGGCAACGATATCTCGAAATTGGCAATGCTGTTGATTGTATTGTGACTATTATAAATTTTGACGGCATAGGAAATGATTGTTGTTAGTTATATCGATTCATAAAATTGTATGTTGTATTAATAATATAGAAATAAATACGACTCTTGTTTGGTAAATAACCCCAACATATTTTTATTTTATATCGGCAGCGAACTTACTCTCAAGTTCCAAAAAGTAGTCGTTTACTCCACTTGCAAAGAATTGTTAGGAACGTAATTTCGGATGTAACGTTGATGATCAAGATAAATCATGTGGCATGCAATTTGCTCCAGAAGGAATCGAAGGATCACTGCTACAAGATCTTTGTGCTACACCATAGAACCAAGCATTAAATGAGAAAGAAAGTAACGACAGACACGGAGAAGAAGTAAAAGACGAGAAGAGACTTTTTAAGAACAGCATTCTAATAGCCCTGTTGATCAAATGAGCCAGCCTCTTTGTCACAAATGAGTTTGTGCATAATTTAAAGTTGTCTAAACAGTAGTATGAAATTTTAGGTTCTCGATAAAAAGACCGAAATCTTCTAGAAAATGATAAGTAGGTCAATATATTTAAGCAGCTCCATATTACATAGTTTTTTCGTTTCCGTTATGGAGACTCTTGACCGCGAATACAATGTAAATGAAGTGAAGTCTAAAAGTAGTACTTCTGTAAAATGGAAACAAATTACCATCCTTATCGATTACTTACGCATTTAAGCTGAAAGCGACATAAAAACTTGACACCGCTATTGACGCTTGTGCAATATGAGATATATATATAAATGGAATAGACGTGGAGACCTAAAAGTGCTTGCAATTTTGCTTAGCAAACAGCGCGTGTACACAAACTACTTCTGTTTTTTACACGAATTGAATGAAGACAGGAAAGACCACTATTGGAAAAAATTGCCTACTTGTAATAAACTACTGCTTAGGCACAAGAACGCCATAAACACTCCCCTTGTTAATCAGAAAAAAGTATCTATCTCTGCTGTATATAAAATTGGAACTCATCAGAAACTTCGTAAGACCTATGGTCAGAGTATGGCCTGGATTTATGCGTTTATAGAAGAAACCATGATGGAGGATAATTAAGGAATTATGTCAATTTAGTTAAACTGTTGGGAGATATTAAAAAAATGATATGGCTGTCTTTTAAAAGTGCTTCCTAGAACTTTTTAGACATTCATAAGACAGAAAATCATCTGAAAGAAATAAACTCCTCAAATCATACCATCGCCTGAAAAATCGTATTTCTTGAATGATCAAGAAGAACTTCTAATCTTGAATAATAACCATGACAACATTTGCGACGAGAATGGCACACATTTTCACCAACTACTGCTGAAAGAATAATTGAAAAACGCAAAAGAGATACTATCACCAAGTAGTTTACATGATATCTGTGTAGATAAACTAATGTGCAATTTTCAATATCAAATGGGGTCAATTCCTGTAAAAACAATTTGTAATTTTGGAACTGGTAACATCCGTCTAACTTCTTTTTTAATGCTACTAATAAAATGATAATTTTCTGCAGTAGAGAACCATAAAAGGTTAAAGAAGTTAACCAAAAGAAAACTTAACAAAAGTACAGGCAAAATGTATTTTCTAATTTTATGTTAATTGCAATAAGGAGAGAAGCTTCCGAGTTCCCGAGAGAAATGGCTCGAGGCGCATATACTAAAACGAGAAGTTATGACAGTAGTACGCTGCACGTAAAATACAGCCAGCTTGGGCATATGACTTCGTGTAAGATATAATGCATTATACTGGAGTATCATATGCATCAAGTTGTATGAACTGCGTTAATATTGGAGTAATCTTCAACCGTTGCAGTAGCCAGCAATATGTATCGATTGAGCAAGGATGCAACTAACATTAGATTAATTATTTCTTAAGGCGAATCCCTTGCTTAAATTAGAATTTAAGTAATATATTAGGACTTCAGCTGTAGTGTGAAGTAATATTTTTAATTTTTAACATTTTGCGTTTGCATATGAAAAGTATATACCTAAGCGGAATATATTAACAGAATGAATTAGATTTAAAGTTTTGGAGAGAGAATTTATAAAGCTTAGAAGATCTAAGGAAAATTTAAGACAGTTGAAATAAGTATTCTGACTTTATGAATTTAAAATTATCTCAAGAGACAAATGATGAGATTATAAATAAATCAGAATAGTTTAACGTTGAATTTATTTTAACACTCTAGTACCTGAAAGAAATTTACACCAGACACTTTATTTAACCGATGACAACGTTTAAATTAGTGTTACGTTCACTCGAAACTATCAAAAAGTTCTGTATTCATAACTTTTGGGCCATGTTTTCCATTAGCAGCTTAGCTGTGTTTTTGAATCTACATTAGTCAGTACAACTCTTAATAAACCTTTCGAAATTGTTAAATAAGTAGACAATAAAACTGAAAAGTTGTTAGGTCTATTACAATCGTCTGTTGCATAAGGATAATCCGACGTTTCGGTGAAATTTCTATCACGTCTTCAGGAAAGCTCTCATAAGAGATATTTGTCTCTAGTTTGCTGATAGATTCTCTTACTAGAATCGAGACTAATTCTACTAACAACAAATGATTGTTCCTATGTACATATAACTGCGGGTATTTACTCCGAATTTGCTCCGCTGTAGTTTCGGTACTATGCTATGTTGCAGGTGCATGTTCCCCCATATAGGTGAAAATATTCAGACCCACCTTTCGTGCGTTCGTAGGGGGATTTCTTAGAAATGATCGGTTCCATGGTGTTTTGTTCGGTCAGTGTGGATACAGAATTTCCCTGAAATTTCGTGTGACATTTGTCGTTCGTCGTAGATTATGGAGCTTGTGTTTGTTGTGGCCTGCAATTCTTTTAGCTCTCTTTGAGTATTGGTAATCAGACACTTTGCGCTCAAGACTTGGTCTGCTAATGGCATTAGGTGTTGTGGCCGTACATGCTGTTTCTGTCAGTTTTCTTTTTATTTGATTGTCCTCCTTTCCCAGGATCGCTACGTTGTTCCATGCGATTGTGTGTCTTTCTTCCCAGGCATGATGAGCTAGGCGTCATTTTTCTATTTCCCCTAATTGGACCATTTTTTGGTCTTTTTGATCCTGATTTGTACGGATCTGCCTGTTTCTTCGATATATGTTCTTTAATTTTTGTTGTCTGGTGCGGATACCATCAGATTCTCACTAACAAAACCACTCTCCAGTCTAAGTCTTCTCTTTTCATTTCCTTAACCACACGGAGGTCCTTTAGTTCTTTTCTTACCTTTCTTACAGCACCATAAGCATATATGCCCTAAGTTACTAATGATAGATGTAATATTTTTTCCAACCTAATCTCTATCATATCTTTCTCAACTAACGAATCAAATTTGTGTGCTGCTACAGTGTTTACTCCTGTATATACTTGAAATTAGGAAACGCAGACAGTTATCAGCACAAACACGTATTCTGTATATCATCTTGATCAACTTCAAAGACATACTATATTCTTTGAAGCGACTTCTTCTTTGAATCCGGTGATACATTCGTCAATTCATTAGCACTTTCTAATCGATGAAGAGTTTTATAAACTGATACGCTTAAAAGAGAAAATTTTAATAATTGCTAGACCTTAAAAACTCTCCAGTTGCAATGACTCAACAATAGTAAAATAAAAATATAAAATTAAATCCAACGACTACTTTAATTATTCGATACAAAAGATTCATAGATTTCTTAAAGCAATATTTGTCTTCTATGGAAACATCTTAAAAGTTCTAATTACAATTTTATTAATGTTTCAATAAACGTCAGCGCCATTATAAATTAAGTTTTATAAGATACAGTATCCTGCCACAATCCTTTCATGTGGAAACTTTCACAACGTTGTATATAACCATATTTCATGTTTGAGCAATCTAATAGGGCACCCCTTTACTATTTCTCTTAGATATCTTTCTTTCACAAAAGATAAAATGTAATACACTGAGAGTTTTTTTCAGATGCATTACCCGGAACAAAATAACGAACGTGCTATTATGTAAGTAAACCCAAGTCTCATTTCAATTCTCCATATTCCTATTGTACGAATTCCCTTCATGGAAGATTGACCTCGAAGAATCAGGCAACGAAAATGAATACTCATAAATATTGTATTTTGTTAAATTTATTTCTTCAAGTTTATTTTGCAATTTAAAACTATTATTCCTACTGCAGCAATTCTATGTAATCAAAATTAAATGCCGAGAGCATATAAACCGAACATATATACTGTAGTTTAATTGCTCCTATCGAAATAAATGTTATCCCCAGCGATGTACGTACATCCTTTAACCTTTAGGTAAGTACTAGGAAAATAAGGATTTTATTGGCGCATATAAACAGGAAACGTGTCTCTAATTTGAAATTATAACTAAGAGGACGATGTAATAAAACTCACTAAACTGTATAAAGAGAGAAATATATTGTAGATATCTAGCCCGTTAGCTCGTGTTGTCTCAGCTGCTAGCTAGGCCCTTTTGTAACTTGATCCTTTGATAATGCAACAGTACCTTGCCCGTCTACTACGCTCGATAGTCGCTTGTGCTTCGTTATCCTGCTCTAGGATAAGCCACTTTTGCAACGTACACGTAGAGGATCTGTAGCGTTAGTATTTAATTTAATGCTTTTTGTGTATCCGCACTTTATAAAAGAAAGTTAGAAAGTGATTAAATGACATCAGTCTGAAACTACTACAGAAATATAATGTACTTATATTTCAACGATAAAGGAAAAATTCTTTCTAACTTTATCTTGTATGTTTTACACACTACTTGCATTTGAATATTAGCTCAACCCGCGATTTTACCCACCCCCGTTTACACGAAAAACAACAATCAGGGAATAAGCTTTTGTTTGTAAGCGCTTTCTCATGTGTATTTTGATTTAGCAGTCCTTTTGATCACTCCAAAAGTAGCTGAGAATCATATGATGACCTAAGCTTCCTCGGTACGCAGTTTCTATAATTTTTTAATCTTGATGAAATCTCTCGCCTTGTGCATCTCTTACAGCACCTACATTATCAGAAAACCTATCAAGATGACGATAAACAAGAACAAGCTTTATGCTCATGTTACAACTGAGACTTAAATTTTACAAGCTCCGATTGCACTCGACCTTTATAATTAGAGGCTTTTTGTTTCCAAGAAAATTGTTTGCGACCGTCATTAATGAAGTTCAGGCTTCTTTCTGAGCTTCGGAGGTTGATAAAATTTGAATCTCGCATTAAGGATGCATCAAATACCCCATCTCTATTTGTTTCGTAACTTAGTCGTGTAAACTTTTCACATATGCACTGGTCACAGTTACCTTTGCAAAGATAGAGCTTTATCATATTACTTCATAAGACCTAATTTTATGTGTGGAGGTAAAAGAATTCTTGTTCCGTATTTTCCAAGTCGACTAAAAGTTGACTTGAAATATTCTTTTCTTCGACATCTAAGGATGTTCTGGGAAGCCAATGATTTTGAATCCAGTGTTGGTTTTGAGCTCGACTATCCCAGGGGCACAAAAGGCACGGAAATTCTGGATATCTCTTTCAAGTAAAAAGTTTGTTATTTTGAGATCCACACTAATGACTCAATTATGGTCTGTATATTTTAGTAACTTTATAACCATCTCAATGTTGTCCTACGTTTCGTTTAATTAAACAGAATATCTACTAGGAGTTGAACCAGAAACATTTCGATTGCATAGTAGCACATACTTGTCCTTCTAGCTAGAACTGTCGATAAATAAAAACAAATTCACACACTTCGTACTTTTCTCGAATAAGGTCTCTACATATACATAATCTTGAAATTAGCAGTTCTAATGATTCTTTCGATAAGCCCAAATCACTTACTAAATCATTCAATTCTGCTTGAGTGAAAGGTTGTCGTCCATCATTAGCAATTATATCTTCGTAGTCGCAATTTACATTTGAATTTGGTCCATAATAGCATCTACCATGTATTCAGCATCCAACTACTCAACTGAAGAAAGCTCTTCCTAAAGTAGTTACATCGCGGAGTTAATATTAGGATATGCAATTTTATTATTCTTCTTCTGAGGAGGTCTGAACTAAACAAAACTAATAACCATTTACGTGGTTTTTCAGTGTACACCATATCATTGGAACTCCAAATGCTAACTACTAACGTTTTTCTTTGCTCCACTGCTGCAAATTTTCCACACATGGTTTATCCACTTCATGTAGAGCACATAACTTGTCCTAATCAGCAATTTTTACGGCAAACGGTAGTTACCCTTTGACTGGGTACGGCGAAGTTGCCACAAATGTAGCAGAACGAATCGGTATTATTTACATATCTTTGAGTAGTAGGCATCATGTAGTTTCTTCCCTAACAACTAATATTTTATTATCACTCTTGTTTACTTATAAATAGTCCTGAGTAATCAATACTTCCTAATAAAACTTCATTAAACCCATTTCTTTATCATTCTTTATTCCTGAATTACATCGGTAAATGTTTAAATATTATCAGGTACAAGTGTACATTATGCTAATGATCTAAACGTATTTGAAATGTCTTTCAATTCTTTGAGCAGCTAAGAATTTGTTGCATTTACTTCGAGAAGAAAACTTGATGTAATAGAGAGGATTTGAAGAAGATTTGAACTGTTAGTCAATGTTATTTATAAAGTTTTATTAACTAAACAGGATGCGTACGAAAAGTACCACATTTCCAACGAGAACTTGTTTGCAATTATACTTGCACGCTGCATACACAAACTAATAGAAATTTCACGAAAGATGAGGTATCAATTACGCATGGAAAATTATTGTAGCTATAGTCGATGTTTACCATGATATTCGCTTTTGGTAGCTATTTAATTACACCGAAGTAATGTCGAAATTACAATATTATCCAAAATATTTCATAATCGGAGAATCACTTCAGCGCTCCCTTTAGAACAGAAATAAATAAACAGTAAACTCTACAACATACTGTACAAATCTTGCACCTATGGTCAGTGCTTGGCTTAACCTCGAACAAAATTAGCTCAAGAAATTGAAAACCATACCAATTAGAATAGTGCTCTCCTCCACACTTTTTAGAAAATTCCATGCTCTACAAAAAAAGTCACAAGTTATTTCGATATCTTATACGGCTAAAACTGGATCTGCAAGAAAAGGAAAAATATCGCAAAAATAACCCTAATTTTCCCTTTCTTTGCAGATGTAGGCTTAATGACAGAAGATATCATAAAACTTTTCAGACTTTTTTTGTAGAGCATGAAAATTTATATAAAAGAGTTGGCAAGAACACCATCTAATTGTTATGGTTTGTAGGTTTTCGAACTAATTTTGTTTGTGATTAAGCCGAGCCCAAAGATGCAAGATTTGTATTGTATATCGTTTCAAATACGACTTGTGTCAGCTGCTGCGAACGTTCCTAATCTAGTATATCATTTTCCAATAATCGTTAAAAATTTTCCGGAAAAAAATCCCTTCCTGCACGTACTTTAGAAATGTAATAAAGTTGTTTTAATATAACCATTTTTTTCTCCTGTTATAGAATATTGTTCTGTCACTAACGACAGAAATGAAAGAATGAAATTATTAATACAAATATAATATTAATAAAATTGTACAAAAGTCTTAAAATTATCCCCTCTTTCTTACCTTGCTAATTATGTGTGTGTTAGCGTGTATATGTAGTTATTCTAATCCTCTTCAATCTTCCCTTTAAGTTCGCTCGTCCTGATAAATTTTCCTCTGTTCTTTCTTCTTTTTTTTGTACTCTGACACCTACTTATCACTTGTAGCGTTATTGCATAAATATCAAATCGTTTGGTAATTACTTTTATGTCTTTTTATTTTAAATTCAAATTTTCGTTGACTGTTTACCTTCTATCAAAACAAATCTGTTTACATCCACCTGCTGCCGCTCCGAACTACCAAAACTGCCGTTACGTCATTCCCCACTAGATTTTCTAATTTATTGTACGATGTATTTTTAATTTAGAAATTGATGCCTAATCGGGTCGTTTTGTGTCATGTATGTGTTTGTATGTTACATTAAATTTTAAATTTTTCTCTCAAATGAAAAATTACTATTATTATATTTGTGTTTTTCTTTTTCCACTCCCTCTATCGCTGTTCTAAGATTTTTTTTTATATAAACAATTAACGTAAACAATAAATTATTTACCATCATTACTAAACATTGCAAAAATTAATTAAATCATAATTAATCAAAATAAAACTCTTTAAATATCACATAACAATATATTAAAAATGTTAGTTGCGTTAAATCTGTTTCAATAAATACTGGATGTCATTTTTCCAAATGCATTTTCAATTAGAAAAAAAGAAGGTATTACCAATATTTATTTTAAACTAACAATACCCATTAGAAGCTTTCGCAACAATCTGCCCTACACACACTTGCTGACCATTATCTCTGTTTTGCAATAACGTCTTTTACACAATCGTTGCGAATTTTCTTCGTATTGAAGGAGTCACTTTTGCTCTTGTATGCATTTAGAGAACGAGGGTTACAAAAAATTAGCCAGGAGAAATGAAACAAAGCAACCTCGTACCTCAATTAAAAAGTAATTCTGATAAAACAATGAAATTATCTGCTAACATGCGCAGCAACCGCTACAATAGGATATAATGCTTTACATTATAAGTTACAACATTTTGGTTAAAACCCAGATTGAACTATTTAAACCTCGTCAATCTCGCTATTCTCTAATCGGCACTATCTCTCTGAGATCTTGTGTAGATTTTGCAAGATTATCACATTCAAATCAGCTATCACGCTTACTGGAACATCTTCGCAATAAATTTAGCATAAAGTCTAGACTTCCAAACTCATACAATACACGAGTCTATGTGTACGCTTCACCTAGAAACGCCAAAGCATTTTGTGCTCTAAGGCAAGAATGGTCTGGCAAGTTTAGGAAACTGCGAGAAAATGGTGATTTCTTTTGATATTATGCAAATTCTGCAATTTTAAAATAATACTACAATAATGTACACCTGTTATGAGGCACTTGTTAAAAAAGGCAATGTGATGTTACATAATTGCTTTTTCATTAATTTACAGGAATTCTACATAAAATTATCTACTGACAATTTTTTTCTGAACTTACTGATTTACGAGCAAATTTTGTACTTTTTAATTTATTAATCTGCTTTATTCTGTATCTCCAGAAACAGCTGGCGCGCAAAAGTATATTTCAAGTTCGAAAGGTTTTTCTTTAAAAACATCAAACTTTCATTCGGGATTTACATGATTTTACTTCCAGAAAGTAAGATGATAAAGTTGGCAGTTTAACCACTTTAACTTGTCCCACTAACACAACCTTCATACGTCGCGAATATGCACATAAAAGAAAGGTTTCACCACCTATTTATTATAGAGTGAGGTCGTAAAATATGGAATAAAACTCATAAAATTGAAGAAATTATTTTCTCGTAGAGACGCTCGTATATACATATACGTGTCGCAGGTTTATGCAATGGATATAAGTATTTTAGCAACAGGAACGAATTTATTTTAATGACGCGCTTTAAATTTTTGTTTTAGTTAAGTCGCAAGATTATCTTCCCTTTGTTGGGTAAGTACGTTATAAAATTTATTACACTAAACTGTGTAAAAATGTAGATAACTATATTTGTTACTACAAGGTCTTGGCGTAACAGTGCCAGCGATGAAACGAAATTAATATAATGGGCCCGAACAATTTAATTTGGATTAAAAATTTTCGAAACAACAACGAAGTATACATAATGCAGTGATTTTTTGCAGAAACACCGATTTCCTGTATAGTAACTGGGTATACCTTACTATTTATTCAAAATAACTGACGAACAATTCCAGTGTTGCAATTATTTGAGAAGGGTTTCCCTATCTAATGGTCTATTCATGCGTTTGCTAATTGGTGTCGAGGGTACTCTAACTTATATATTATTGATGCGAATAAGGAATATTTGACGGCGACGAAGTTTGTTGGGGTTAAAGGGGTTTTAGTTTAATCAACTCTTTTAAATATGTTTGAAAACGGTTTGAATCTAAATAATTAAACGGTACCTTTAGGAGCTAAATGCATAATAGAGAAGAGCAAGAATTTATTATATAAAATATATGAAACATTCTTTCACAAAATGTGTATCGTACAACTTGCTTTCCACGTAAAACCAGAGTTATAGCATAAAGTTAGCATCAAAAAAGTAGTAAACATCGTCAGTTTGCTCTAAAACGGATAAGTTCGAGTCGAATGTTAAATGAACGTTAAATACACACAGTAAAACGCAAACTTTATGTAGTGTAAAATTACAAATTAGTAAAGTCGTATGGACTTATTTTATCGTCTATAATGTTGAAATAAAATGTAGGTTTGTAGCTGCGTAAATACAGGCAATTAGATTACTCGCATATTTCAAGTATGGTTTGGAGCTTACCACTACAAAAAGAGCTTTGTATATCCGATATCGATGTGATTAAAAGCAATTTCTTTTATTTATTTAGTTTTTTTTTTATTAAAGTGATTGGTACTTTTGATTACGTTTATCCACTCCAACTTCTGCAGCGGAATAAATTTTAATCTTTGAGAATCGCTCACTTTTGCTTTACGTATTCATATTTTCGTATATCAACAACACCGATTTTCTATTAGCTAGTACGTGAAAGTTTACACAACAGGCATTCACTAAAACGTATAAAAAACGAGAACAATTCGCGTTAAATTAACGTCCTCTTCAAAGAAACATTACAATACACCTATTGTGTTCACCAAAGCAATTTTTTTCCTACCTACTATTTGACAGGAAACAATTGTGCTCCGATTGAGAGAAACTATCACCTGCAATTGTGTTGACTGTTCTTTGAGTGCCGTCGAAAAATACAGCCTGCAGTTAGTGCTGGAGTTGTAGTTTAATAAAAATATAATTGTTTATTAAGTATTTCTATGATATTTCATAATAATATTAACTGTAGTAGGTGTTTAAATGTTTATATAAGTACGCAATGATACACAACATCGATAACGATAAAAACTTAAAAAATCAAGAGACAAATAATACCTAATAAAAATATTCGAGCTGTACGAAATAGGAACGTATTTATTATCAGAGAAAAACGAGATAGTGATTTACGAGAATAAAACAAACTGGCATAAATTATGAATTTAAAAATTTAGATAAGATAAAATTGGGAAATAAAAGTATGCAAGAATAAACTTAGCAGTAAAATCGATTGTTATTCCAGTACACAAACGTTCCAGAAATGTTTCATGCGAGCTAGAATTGGGTAGAATGAAAGAATAGGAAATCATCACAGCGGTGGTAACAAGTGAATGGACATCAAATACAGTTCCAGTTGTAAAAACTGATACAGTATAAATGTATGTGGAAATAACATAGCACTAAATAAGCAATGAAAGATATTTTATATTTATTACCTGTTGTCCAGTTGCTTTTTTCGAATTTAAATGGAGTTAGGTAACTTGCTAAAATAGATTTGCACTCAGAGTGATAAGTCTTTATTCTTAAAACTATATTAAACAATTATTATATTAAAGGTTTCGTTTTAGCTGAAAGTTGATTAAGAAAATCGAAAGAAAAAATACGGGCAATTACAAAAGCTTCAAGGAGAACAAATATTACTCAATTAAGGGGACTCCTAGGTAGAGTTCAAAATTTAAGGTAAATTTAGTATACTACCACCGTTACAGTTGTGATTAAGAAGTTTAACGTTCGAATGAAATACAGCATGTGTAGAGCAATAGCTTCGATGCAAATTTTAGTATGTTTCACCCCAATAATACTGACATGTGATACCTACATCTGACCTAGGAGTAGCACATGCTATAAATAAAAGAAAACGACAATAAAATCAAAATAAATGAATGTCAATTATTATTCATGTTAAATTAGCAAATTATATTTTAACAATTTTGAAATGTACTACAGAGTGTTAAATTTGGAATAAACTTGAACAGTTTTACAGGTCAAATTCAAAATGAAATAAGTGATTTCGCGAATCGAATATGGCACAATATTGTGACCTTGTCGCCAACCAAAGGAGGTACCTAGACAACAGAACAAACAGTTCTTCACAAGACTGTGAAGAACTACAGGTCGACCAGAATGCCGTGGCACTGATCTATTGTTAATGTAACAGTATAACAAGCGTGAATTACATTAGCGCGACAATCACAGCTGAGTGCTGCAACGTCATACATTTACCCAACCTCTCTGATTTAAGCGCAACTGCCACGGGATTCTGGTCGACCTGTAGTTCTCCACCAACAGTGAGGTTCTTACTTTATTCGTTTTTAGATTTTAAGAAATTTATTGTTTTTCATTCAAGCATTTTAAAAAACGTATCTGTATAGTTGACTTTAGAAGGACAATATAGGCTCATTCATGTTTGAGGATATCTCGCGCCAGAAAGAGATTATCTCATTCGGATATAAAAGCCTACTTCCTAGTTTCTTTCCGAAACCTAACCTCCTGGCCTTATATCGGACGATATATGTTGTTGTGAGTGCCGGACGATACATGTTGTCGGTTTCCAGATATCCTTTCCGAATGATAGGCGATATACATTGCCAGTTCAAAACGATTCCAAGTATATTTCTGATCGATTAATGTTGACAAAGAGGTTTCCTAGTACCACCTATGAATGTTGGACGATATTCGCTATCGGTTCATATAAGACTGTCGGTGTTACTTATCCACACACTGAATCATACATATCTATCATTCTCCCCAAATGCTTGTACCTTGATCTTGTATGTACCATATGTCTAAAATCCGTGTTTAATCGTTAACCGTTTACAAATTAATAAATTATTGATGATAATGTCATTAAATCACAATAGCAAATTGTCAATTATTTCATATTTAAAAGTAAAAATGCTCATGCCTGGTATTAAATTGTATTTAGGTTTAAATCAATTTACTTCGGCTCTATTGTTTTCAACGATACAATAATAACTAACTTCATTAGTGTTTGGATATGTAAATTTCCATTCTATATTCCGTTACCAGTTTATTTATTTTCCGTATGCACTTTGATGTCCGTACTTTTTTTAATGTTATTACTTCATGTGTGTAATATCATTTTTCCATAATTGTTTTCCTGAAAATATTTTAATTCTGTGTGTGAATAAACATTGTAAATATTGAATTACCTGAATTTACTTTTTCTCTGTTTTCTGTTGCCTGGAGGTAATGATAATTATTTATAACGGCTTTATCGATATTAAAACAAATGTGTTAAGCTACGTGTTCTATTTAAAGCTAAGTTTCAAGAATCGGTTGATTGCAGATAACAGATCCGCTAAAAGTCGCTTTGCAGGTGTATAAGAGTATACTAATTGTGTAATTCTCTCGGAAAATAATTAACAGAAAACAATTTCAAACTTAAAACACTCTGAAATATTAACCAAAAGATTGCCACGTTTTCAAAAAAGATACAACGAAAAATGAAACGCGCTAACCTCATAAACCAAACCCGAATTCAGGAAATCCAACACGACATATTTGTTGGTACACACTGCAAAAAAATAACACAATAAATGACACTAAACAGGCGATTTAACCATGAAAATACAAGATGTATACAAACCCGATAGACGCAAAAGACATGAATCTAAAATATCTAAAGCACGAGGAAAAACAGGGTAAACAGCAAACAATGAAACAAAAGAACATGTGGAACAAGTTGAGTGCCCCGAAACACATATGCATTATTAGGGAGGAGACTTTAAAACAAAACAATCGGAGCCAGTGAAACGTTGGGGAAAAGGAGGAAATTACACAGTTTGAAACAATAAGGAAACGATATTAAAACACAAATATAAAATAAATGGAAAGTAACTAATCTAACCTAAACAAAGATGGCAGTAGAAATAATACCTACGTTTATTAAGGATTTAGCATATTTAACTCGAGCAGAAATAGTTAAAAAGCTAATAGTTAAAGAGACTAAAAAATAAAAAAATAGTAACAAGGTTTGTGAATATATCTAAATCACGGTGATCAGGGATCAGACGATTTGATATATTATATCAATAGAAACGTAGAATTACACACGATGGATGAATCTTTGTATTCTGGACATGGAGTAGTTATATCCGAAAGTTATAAGCTAACTATAGCTAACTATAATAGAAGAATTCTACGAAATGCACCCAGGAATAGTGAACATGAAGAAGTTAGGGCAAAAGTAAATGTCTAAATATGTACAAAGCAGAACACAGATTTAGATTTAGATTTATTGGTGATATTTCGTTGCAACCTATTGACCTATTCTGCGTCCTTACATGAGCTGTAAGCTGCTGGGGTTTGGCCGCTATCAAAGCTCCCCATTCAGTCTAAGCGTTTTAATAAACTGCAATAGCTGTGATGGTTTCAGAGAAGCTATTTCTTCTTTCTCTATGACGTCTTTACCGAGATAATTGGCTCGAACATTCATGATAGTGGTGTAATTAGATGCCAGGTGTTCCGAATTTTTATCCTCCGTCCTATGGAACCTGCAATCGCTATTCTGAAGTAGAACATAACAAAACCTTCTACATCATTCCCGACAGTTAATGAATTTTTCACACTATTGACAGCTTTTTCAGAGAAATGTGTTTGCCGATTTCTATTAGTTGCAATTTTTGTGTATGAGAAACAGGCAACTGTCATAAAATAGTTGCGAAAGTATTATTTAAGTAACTGTGTTGGATCAGAAAATGGATTTCAGTAATATTCCCCAAATAACTTCTATTGTTTCCTATATACATACATACATATAATGAGCTAAGATTTGGCTCTATTTCGTTAATCTTTCAGATTTTTTTTTCCTACAAACCTGAAGGCTTAAAAGGTGATCAAGATAAACTCAACAGCTATCAATTTAACCCAAGCAGTAGTCAATGTTAGACTGGGATTATAGCAACCTAATGATTACTCTATTCAAGATTTTATAATTTTTTAAGTGATAATATCTGAATTACATTTGACGCGTTTCTTTGTCAAGAAATAAAAGGTATTCTAATAAAAAAACTTATCAGTAGATAATAAGGAAATACGTAAAAATATAAAATAAAATAAAATTAATAACCTTGAACAAGAACGAGGAAACTGTACTACATTCTAACAGTGTAAAACTTCTCCAGAATACATTCCATATCTCGCTTATTAGAGTTGGGAAAGCATATGTCGGAAGTAATATAGGAAAGAAGAAAACAGAAAATACATATATCAAAATAAACACAGTAATAATACTCAGCGCATCGCAATTGCCAAACCACTTAAAAATAATGTGTAGTGGAAAACTGCACACTTTCGTTGTGTTTTAATTGAATTTTTTAACATACTCACTCATAAATGAAACATTACATTATAACTACGAATAGTATCTGTACAATAATTAGTTAATATCTATGCATCTATACATTTTAGTCCTGAAACAACATTATAAGTTAGCGAACTACCCTTAATCAATATAATGTAAGTACATGCGCAACTAGAATAGAATTTGATTTTTCAATTACACATACATACTTCGTACGAATTTTACCACACATAACATCCTGTACGTAGCAGATAAAGTGAAAGCTCATCAACCTAGATCATGAAATCGTCTGCAATTTAAAATGTACGTTTCGCAGCCCAATTAGCATATGAATGGGATTCTGAAACAATGTTGGTAGATGTAAAAAGTGGGAAATACACGAACTGCAAAGTTGCATCATCATAAATTTGTAATTTCTGGTTCTGCATTGTAAGTCGGAAATAAGAAAAGAGCCTGCAAGCGTAAATCTAAATTGAAATTTGTTTAATTAATATGGCAGGAATACATCTCAAACTGGTAAATTAAAGAAAAATAATTAACGAAGTGTAAATGCTGAGAAATGAGACGAAGAAAATACTTATTTTGAAATTTGAAATAACAACGAAGCAATTAGTTAAGTGAATATAAAAAATATAACGCCGCATAACACGTTATTATTTCAAGTCCTTACAATTAATATATACATATTTTTAACATACTGCAGTATTGTGGTATTTCTAAGTGGTCTTACTTAATAGCAAGCCCTTTGAAATTATCAATTATAAGAGAGTTGTAAAGAGATTCCTATCCTAACTATCCGGTTTCACTTTTGTCCCTCTGAGAATGTAACTAGATGCCTAATTAATAACTTCTACTCCACTCTTAGAGTACCATAATATACTCTCAACTTACTGCAACAGAATGCCTGTATAGTGGTAGCTGGTTTATAATTGTTGCCTACAATTGTCTTTTAATTTATTCAAACCAATTCATATATAGAAGATAAAGACGCAGAGAAAAACCAATGAAATATCTAAGACAAAAAAACAAAAACACAGGTTAGCAACAGCACTTCTGGCTAGCTCTTTTATGTGGATGCAAAAAGTGGAAAATATCAAGAATAAATCCAAAGGTGCAAAAGAAAATTTTGGCCAAGGAAAGGGATTACGCCTTACGAAATGTTTAGCTTGCTTTAGTGTTTGCAACCATATTTTGGTAGGCCATTTTAAGACATTTTCCCCATACACACCCTAAGAAGGATGTTCAAACTAAAGATATCAATTTGTTGGACAAAATAATTTCTATATGAACAACAATTATTCATTTCAAGAGATTTTTTATTAAGAATATTATACCTTCAAAGGGGATGATTAGAAAAATAAATTTAAACGCAATTAAATATTACAATAAGTAAATAATTCGTAATAAGTAATAATTCAGTTTTTAGTTTAAAACATTTGGTATATGCTGGCAACTCCTATGGTTCGAGTGTTTATGAATAGATGGTGCGTCATAGGTAAATACCAGTACAGACAACAAATTACATAATTATGAAATTGACTAGACCACTAGACCACCACAGAAGATCACTTTTGAAGTAATTGTGTACCAATGTGTGTAGACTAATATGCTGATTTGGGCGAGTTTTCCCTTCTGAAGATTTCTCGCAATAATCGCTTTAAAAAGGAACTGAAGTGGAGTTATTGTAATACTTAATGGTGTTACAGTATTGGACGTATTAACTTTTGAACTGGACTCTTGGTTTGTTTATCTGTTAAACTGTGTAAAAATTGCTATCAACAGTTGTCAGTTGGGGCAACTGAGCTGGTTTTAGTTTTTGCGGTTGCTTGAATTTAGATCTGATATTATTATTATATTAGTTATTTTTTTACAGACTTAGCCAACCCACAAGCTGGCAAGTAGCTCACCTGAACCGCCCAAATACACACCCTGGAATCGTCTGGTCAAGACATGCATAAGGGTGTTTGGGCTGTCTTTCCCTTACTTTAACACGAGGATTAGGAGTTCTGGTAACCTAGAAATGCTCCACTCATTTTTTTCTGTCACTCTTCGTGTTCACCTGCATTAGGTTCGCTGGCGTCAATTCCATCCCCACTTCGGTGTATACTGACATTCGAATATGTGCTCATCTCTACCATTGAGAAGCGTTATGCTCCACCGTATCTTCTTCGCCACAATATATACAAGAGCTGTCATTATCTTCACCAAATCTGACTGCATAAGCCCTAAAAACACAATGTCCTGTTAATATCTGTGTCAAGAAATAGTGAATGTGCAGTTCAGGCCTAATATTGGGGATAAGTCTTTTTGTCCGCTCTGCCTTCGTGGTGTTGTTATTCCAAAGATCTACAGTTTCCTCCCTTGCAGTAGAGCGATGTTCAGGTCCACCATCTGTGTTGGCGCTTTTTTTCGCGTGCCAGAAGGTCTATCGGGAGAATTGATCTTACTACTTGAATCGCCATTGTGGAGGTCGTACGGAATGCCGAACCAACTCGTATTAGCATTTTTCTTTTCAATCACTCCGTTATAGTTATTGATTGAAAGCTAATTTAAACGTATCATTCCTAAATAACAAAATTAATAATGTTTATAGAAGATACAATAATGAATTTAAAATTACCCAACCTAACGAACATGAATTTAATGAAACTATCTACAACGATTTTCTTGGTACTTCCTACTTTTAACGCCTTAAATTTAATTGAGTTAGGTAACTCTAATGGATAGGTAATAAAAGAAATATACTGCGATATTATCTCTATAAAATTGTTTGTGCCAGCTGTACGGCAATTAATATAGTTAGTATTTAATTTATTTTTCCATTCCTTCCTATTAAATTTTAACATTTCTCTTCTATTTAGGTACTTCATTTTGAATTTGAAATTTCACAAATATTGATTCAGCCGTATTTTAGGTTAAAATATCTTATTATTAATTTTCTATACACACTATTTGGTTTATATATCTATTTTGTGACCTTTATGTGCTTATCTTTCAATTCCTGAAATATTTCCACTTAAAGGTCAATAAAACAACAATTAATTAAATACTAATTTATTCCAGAACATATAATATTATGTTTTTATTCATCTTCATAACATATTTTCGTTAAAAAGTTTCTTGGGAATACTTCTTCAGTGGAAGAAATTAACATTTAACATGTGTCAAAATACTACTTCCGTATTTTGACACATATTAAAGTCAATTTCTTGTCTATTTAACAAAAACATAATATTGAATGTTCTGGAATAAATTGGTATTTAATTAATTGTTGTTTTATTGACCTATAAGTGGAAATATTTCAGGAATTGAAAGAGTATTTGGTTTATTGGAAATTGGGCATCCCTTTTTACTTTTCTTAAATACTTAAATAATAATAATAATAATAATAATAATAATAATAATAATAATAATAATAATAATAATAAACTTTATTGATGTACCCAACAAAACAATATAACAATTTATATAAAAAAATATATAAATATAAGACGCAATTCTGTCATACGTACATCAAAGGGCGAAGTCCAGCAATGCTGATCAACTTAACCACTAAGGAGGAAGAGAGAAAAATAAAGAAAAAGTACAACACAACAAATACGAGAAAAAAAAAAAAAAAACCAAAATCACAAAGGAATGGAAATAAGTCAATACAAGCCACAACATCATCAAACCACGGAGCCATAGATTTACACAAAATTACGGTATATCATAGTCTTAAAATGACCGTTGGAATGTGGCGACCCCATCGGCATGACTTGTCCTGAAGATAGCCTCGATAAGGGCAGCGTATTTACGCTGAAATGGGGAACACTGATTAGGCGTCCCCTTCCGACCCTAGCCTTAGGGGAGGGCAGAAGGCCCAGATCCCCAGAAGGGCTTGCCTTAGTTGGCCGGCTCGCGGACACCGATACACCGCAACCCGACGGTTAAAGTGGCACAGCAGATGCTGAGGACCTGCAACGCTGGGGGGATAAACCCAGTCACGAATGTGCTGAACTCTGGATACAGGGCGACCTCCAGTTTTACTTAGCCTTCTCGTAGTGATGGCGGGGCTCTGCTACGAGGGACCGATTAAATCCCCAGCTATTCGTGGGAATAGTATGAACACTTCCAAAAATTCCAATTTCAATTGCAGTAAATGTCTGCGAAGAGATACTTTAAATGACAGAGGTGACAGGGATTTTAAACTAGGTGGAATAGAGTTATATAATTTGCTAATAACATCTGAGAATGAACTTTTAAAAATAGAAAGTTTGTGAATAGGCGGAGTTAGAAGGCCCCTGTACCTTAGATTCAGATGGTGTACATCGGTACGAAACATAATCTTATCATAAAGATAAGTAGGTGTTTTATACAGTACAATTTTATGAAATAAACATGCGCTATGCAGAAACCTACGGTTCTCCATATTGAGCCAATTAACGTCTTTAAGTTTATGACTTATTCTGTCAAATTTCCTAATACCAAAAATTAATCGAAGACAGGAATTCTGCAAGCGCTGAATGCGTATCTTAGTAGCAACATCAATGCATTGGTCATATATCACATCGCAATAATTCAATTGGAATAAAACGAGAGAATCGCATAAATGGGTTTTAATTCGTTGATTTAAAACGCGCCTATGTGGATAGATCATCTTTAAAGCCACATAAGCACGTTGTATGCACTTAGAAATATGATGAGTAAAACGCAGCGATATGTCCATATGCAGACCAAGATTCCAGACAGTCTCCACGATGGGAATGCGCACATTATTAATCTGAATTCGGATATCGTCTAGGTTAAGGTTTGAGCGTCGTCCAGAGAAAACAAGAACCGCAGATTTTAGGGGATTTAAAAGAAGGAAATGCTGTGAACAATCCTGGGCTAATCTGTGAAGATCCTCGTTCAACAACGCAGTTGCGAAGGGTACCGCATCTGGTGGGCAAGAAATGTAAATTTGCGCATCATCAGCATAACAATGGTGTTGGCAATGTAGAAAGCAAGAGAATAAGTTTGAAATGTAAACAGAAAATAAAAGAGGACCCAGAATGGAACCCTGAGGGACACCCGCGCTGATCGGCTTAAATTCGGAAATGTGGTTGTCTATTTTAACTGCTTGCAGACGACCAGACAAATAATTACGCATAAGTTCAACAGCAGGCATCGACAGACCAGAAAAGTGCAGAATAGAAAGTAGTAAATTATGATTAATGGTGTCAAAAGCCCTGCTGAAGTCCAGTAATACTAATATAACCACCATGCCCCTATCCAAGGATCTAAATATATCATCTGTAACACATAAAAGAGCAGTGGTACAACTATGATTAGCACGAAAACCTGACTGTCTTAATGGAAGAATATTGTTGCTCGACAAAAATGTGCGCAACTGTTGCTCCATAATCCTCTCAACAACTTTGGACAATGTAGGGAGAATACTAATTGACATGACATCTCCTCTATTACATTAGAAATTTAGTTCTACTTTACTGTTTTAAAGGATGCATTCTTTTGAAATACATTTTAAGTTTTTCGTGAAATAAAGTTTTTGTTTCGTTCTCGTATCAGTTTTCTCAAATCATTTCATTATACTTACTAAAAAAATTTAAATCTTAATATTTAAAATAAATAATGTTTAGCTGTTTCAAGACTTCCATAATTTCATTGCAAGCATGTCCTAGGTTTAATTCAAATTCCTTCTAGTTTTAAGTTTATTATATCCTTATTACAGGAGTAGCGACTTGTTAGTTTTAAACTTTAGTTTTTATATTTTAAATCTACTGTAATCTTAAAGCAACATATCTCATTTCTTGACATTAAACTTACGTAACATTCATCTTAATGCAACTACTAGATAACAAGAGCGTATTCTTGTTATCTCTCATGGGGAATTAATCTTAAATTTGCTCATATACCAGCTTAGCGCATATACAAAGTGATGCAAAGATAAATTGCTTGATTTAAATATAAACCAAGCAATTTACTTCTTATAGGTACATATGTATGCATTCATTAAAAAATAGAAACTTATTTAACATGATAGTTAACTTCACTTAAAACAGTATACTTTTGCCAAAAATTCAAGGTGGAATCATCTTAAAGATGAGGGTTAGCAAAATATTCATTTGATACCTATTATAAGCATAACATTTTCTAAAAAAAGCTGTTCCGGATTTCATAACCACAACTACTAGCACTAATTATAAAGGGGAAAATGGTATTTTGCCTCACGACTAATTATACAATTAAATATCAAAACCGTTTTATCTACTTTCTAACATTTTTTCAGTGTTGCTTTTGTTTATAAACTTACGCCGTAAAACAACTACTCCCTATAAGTATCAAACCAATATGAGGGAAGTAAAGGAAGACTACAATCTAATGTCTTTTTGATACATCAAACGATTCAAGCGAAACGAAACATTACACAAACAAGTCGACGCGACGTTCCAATTTATTTTTTATGAAAATTTATTTCTTGAGGAAAAGCATCAAAATCCTCCCCTCGCATCTTAATTTTCTGGAAAGAAATAAGTTCTCGAAGTAAAGTTTAAAATGCAATTACAGAAGGAGGACGTTCCACCTTCTGTGACAATGTCTGCGCGTTACTTCAAATTGTATCGCGGTAATTACAGCTAAGGTAATGTAATATTCTCTTTTTCGCAAAGACTTTAATTTCTTTCGAAGGTTAGTATGTATGCATGGAAGCCGGTATGGCAAGTATGTATATGCTGAAATAGATCTTTTGTGCCATGAACGCCGCTTACTTATTTAGTAGTAAACATTGTTATCGACGACACAATGCGATGAATAGAACCTAAATTTAAAACGAAACGTATTCCCCTTGGGGGTTCGAGTGAAAGGTTCAAACCAGTAAGATGTCTGTTACTGAATTTATCTCCCAATAAATACGTTTACTCAATTTTTCTCGAGGATAACAATTTTATGCTATAGGACGTTCAGTATGAGTATAAAGAGTGTATAGTTGTTTCAGCGATATAGAGATCAAACATTTTATTGCATATTAAGTTCATCTCCAACCTTTGCAAAAACTAATGGGTGTCTGTGATGTATGCAAAAAGCATTATAAGTTGTATCCTAATAATTAAAATACAAAATGCCCAGATTAATAAGATATAAACCCATATAATTTCTAAACCTTTCGCTTTCATATTTGCAACGAAAAAAAAACTGCGTTTATTCACCGAAAAAAAGTATTAAATCGAGCTTGAAATATTTGACGTACCGCATTTTATTAAGGTACATGCTAACTGGGGGGAAAACCAGAATATTTTAGTATTTAATACCTAAAGTAAGCATTTCCCTGCGTATTCAGAATTCTTACTGTTTGCACATTTAACTCGTCGCGCTCTTCGTTAAAATATTATTCGTTTGTGAGAAAATGGCAAGATAAATAATTGACGTTATTTTTATTTCGCCTTACTGAATAGGGAAAATGATCTTCTTTCGCGAAGCACTTGTTCATTTTCCCAAGGTTATTATCGGTAACGTTTAAAATATCGAGGCAGCCGTGAAACCTACCGCTTCAACAAAACCAACACCTTTAGAAACAATATCGACTTTTTGCTCTTTCCCGTAGATACGAACAGTCAACGCGAATTTCAATTGTAATTAAATAACGGGTTGTTATTCACTGGAAATTGAAACTTTATACATTTTTATAAATTCGTTGATATACTCTTTATTTACGAGTACTTTGTTTAGTTTTCTTTTTTACAGTAGTAAATGAAAGAACATAGTTAATTTAAAAACCAATTATCAACAAAACGTGTCTCCTCTTTACAAGTTAGGACATTAGCCGGAAATGAAAAATGAGAATTCATAAAAAAACAAATGATAAAATAAATAACAAGATATGTCTGCTCTAAACACATGTATGTACAGTGGACAGCTTCTAAATCGACACCACCGCAAGCTAACGTCGACCTTATCTACTAATAATAATATCTACTATAAACCCTACACCGTTAAAGGTAGAAGGGGTATTGATTATATATATATATATATAAACCCTAACTGAAGGTCACACAACGTAACCCCCTCTACATTGCTATTAGGGTTTAGGAAATCTCGTAACGGTGTCAATTAAGCTGCTGCCCACTGTACAGGGTGTCCCGTTTCAACGTGGATCTTAGATATCTGCCACATTTGTGAAAATAGAGAAAAAAGTTATAAAGAAAAGTTATCTCAATTTATGTCCTGCATAATCTAAAAATATTTTAACTATACAGGATGTCTCGAAAGTAGGTAAACACATACTTGCTCCGTTGTTTTAAATGGGACACCCTATATATTTTGGCATTTTTGAATAGTGCGCTAAAAAATATTCTCACTTTATAAGTGAAGCTAGCGAAAGCATACGAGGATATAGATTCGCTAGAGCAGTATTCTCGTCTTAATAACTTACGTCTGTATGGTATCCCTGAGACCCCTAACGAAAATACAGATGTGATGGTTGCCTCCATATGTAAAGATAAACTAGGAATTACTATTCCGCCTGAATCAATTGACTGTTCTCATCGCCTGGGAAAAGTGGAAAACGGTCATCGACCTATTGTGGTAAAATTCTGTGTGCGGAACATCAAGCAATCAATTTATAATAACAAACGTAAGTTAAAAAACACAAAAATAGTCATACGAGAAGATCTTACAAAACAACGTTTGGCTCTTATGAAGGACGTAAAGAAGAGACTTGGAGTTGCGTGGACCAATCATTGCAAAATATTTACAAAAGTCGGTAATCGTATTTATAATGTTAAAACCACTAGCGACTTGGACAATTTAACTACGGTCAAGTAAGTGCTGCATGATCCTGCCTTGTAGTATATCCGCTTGGACTGCAATAGAAGAACATAGACGTATAATTTGTTTTTTTTTTTGTTTATACATAGTATACAAAAAACTTGCTATTCACCAGTATCATACATATAGTACATATTTTGTCTCGTTTGCTTTTTTAATAATGATTGTTTTTACTTATAAGCGCATAACTATATGATATGTTCACTATGTTACATGTTGGTATATTTTCTACTGTAATTTGCTTCTTTTGATAGGAAAGGAACAGCAATCTGTCTAGCTTTCCTTGTTTAAATTAGCGCATTCTTTTCTTTCTCATATATTGTAAATTATTTAGTAGCATGGATGCTTGTATTACTTCCTCTTTCTATCTATGAGATTAGCCCATATAAATATTCGCTCACTTACTGCACACTTTGGTGATTTCGCGCAACATGTTCAGCTTTATTCATATGATTTGGTAGCGGTCGGCGAGACGTGGTTGGCGGCAGATATTGACTCTGCTCTGGTTGCTATTGGGGGTTATACTTTATTGCGTAGAGATCGTGGTGCACGCGGTGGCGGACTGGGATTATACATAAGAACTAATCTTCAGTATCGTGTATTAGAATCTTCCGAAGTCATTGAACAGTTGTGGGTACAAGTTGGGAGGGGCGTTGAAGCTTTGGCGGTCGGTGTTGTATATCGACCTCCAAGCTCATCATATCGTATTTTTTGGATGAACTGGAATCTTGTTTCTCAAATTTTTTACCTCTACATGATCGATTAATCTGCCTAGGTGATTTGAATATAGATCTATTAAAGCCTGATAGTTTATCTTCTCTCTCTCTTGTTGAAGCGCTGGATACGGTGGGTTTTAAACAGATTATCACAGAGCCAACTCGTATAACAAGCACCAGTGCATCACTGATTGATCTAATTATTGTTTCGGATGAGTCTATTATCGGTGAAGTTGGTGTTCGCAATGTTGATATTTCTGATCATGAGCTTATATATTGTACTGTAAAGACCTTACCTCGTAATAATAAACCAAAATCAGTCATCTATCGTAATTTTAAAAATTTTGATTACAACCAATTTGTACTACATTTGAATGATTTACATCTAGATGACATTGTCTACATTCCGGGCGTTAATATAAAGGTTGAGGTTTTAACTACCAGACTTATAGAATTATTTAACATACATGCTCCTGTCGTAACCACTCGTATCCGTACGCCTAAACCACCTTGGCTTACCGATGTTATAGGGATTATGATTTCGTTGAGAGATAAAGCTAAAAAAAAATATTTAAAGAGTAGGGCAGCCCATGATTGGAGTTACTATAAAGAATTACGAAACTATACAAAGCAAGCTATTGACAGGAAAAGAAAGCCTATTATAATAACTTATTCAAAACGAAAAACTCGGCAAACATTTGGAAAGGTTTACGCCTTCTCCATGTTGCTAAGAAGAAAGTGGTCGAAATACCGCCCCATTTGCAGGATCCAGAGCTGTTAAATCATCACTTTATTAACTCTGTTCCCAAACCATCCACTGATTGTGTTGATCTATCCGAATTTTACTACACCCATACTAAAAATGACATTGGTAATGAGTTTAGCTTTACATTAACCGATGAGTTGGAGGTTGCCAATGTTATATCGAGCATCTCTTCTTCGTGCTGTGGTTGCGATGGCCTGACCATTGCTATGGTGCGACTCTGCTGTCCGTTCATAATAAAGTATATTGTGCATATTATTAATTGCTGTATCCTTGATAATACCTTTCCTGAAGCTTGGAAACAAGCTCTTGTGGTGCCACTTCCTAAGAAGGCTGACCCTCAGTCGGCATCCGATCTACGACCGATTAGTCTGCTTTGTGTTTTTTCTAAAATATTCGAGAAAATAATTAATAACCAGTTATACAAATATGTTGATAATACAAATATTCTCTCTGTCCATCAATCCGGCTTCCGTTCTGGTCATAGCTGCGAATCTGCCTTATTGAAAGTCACAGATGATCTATTGACAGCCTATGATCGTGGTTGTGTCTCGGTGCTGATATTGCTGGACTTCACAAAAGCTTTTGATACTGTTAACCATAGATTACTAGCCGCTATTTTTCATTACATTGGTCTTTCCGATACTGCAGCAGCACTGTTATGTAACTTTTTGCGTAATAGATCGCAGTCTATAAAATTGGCTAACAGTATCTCTAGCAAGTCTCTCTAACCTCTGGTGTTCCTCAAGGCTCTATTTTAGGTCCACTTTTGTTTTCTATATACACTTGTGCCTTATTTGACTCTGTACGATCCTGCAGTGTGCACATGTACGCTGATGACACGCAACTTTATTATTCATTCCAA